>OU745269.1:7323750-8543125 GCA_916618015.1 Xestia c-nigrum | reverse complement strand
CCCGTTACGCAACCGGTTTCGTTATATTTTTTGTAGATAAGTATGAAGTCAGGTTAATTTATCGCACGACTACGTAACGTGTTTGGAGCAGAAGGTTCGATCTGATGGATGAAATTGAATTGGTAACAATTTCGATTTCTTCAAGGTGAATCGGTTTCTTCTACGGAAGCATGCCTTAGGCCTATGTTCCTTCTGAAACATGGAGCTGGCCATAATCTACTTCGTGGGTTGATAGAAATCGCATTTCTTTGAAGTCCTAAAAACCTTTCTTATCTAAAGTTTTTATTGTACACATCTGCGTACCCCCTCATAGCATACAGGCGTGATTTTACGTCATGATGTAGTATGAACAATAAACCTACAAGCGATTGCAGCAATTATTGCAGATTTGCCGTCTATTTTTGAAGAGTTCCATTGTATATTTCGGAAGATCAGCATCAGATCTTCAGCAAATTAAAATGGGACCAAACGAGAAGCACCAGCTTTTAAATAAAAAAAGAATCATCAAAATCGGTTAACCCAGTCGAAAGTTCAACAAACACAAATTGATAACCTCCTCTTTTTGAAAGTCGGTTGAAAAAAAGATCGCAAAGAGGGAGGACAAGTACTTTTTGACTTCGTTAAGGGTGTCTGTACACCCTTTAGAAATGAGAGACTAACTGCATGGAAGATGACGTCAGTTTGATGAAAGTTAACAAATAAATAAATCAATAAATAAATCTTGAAAGCTTAAAATAGTGTTAGATTGAACCTGGATGCAAAGTGAAACTTCTGTACAGTATATTTTGAGTACAAAGCCGACAATTGGGGCGTAATAAGAAGCTGTAGGTAGGTAAGTGGTGACAAAATTATTCTTTGTTTGGTCGTCTTACCAATCTTCGCCATAATAAGTCTATATCAACCGACCTTAATCCAGCTGGGTATCTCCAAATAGAAGTGTAACTGCGTAATTATTTGTCAGCGATAGTAATTTAGGAATGATAATGGTTTTCTTCTACATCAGGTTATTTGCTGTTTTATTATGTACCAGCGGCTTCGCCCGCGTGATGTTTGGTTATTGTCCCATGGGATCTTACTATAGGGGATAAAAAGTATCCTATGTTTTAATCCAGGTTATAAACTATCTGTGTGCAAAATTTCATCCAAATCCGTTCAGTAGTTTTTTCGTGAAAGAGTAACAAACATACATCCATCCTCACAAACTTTCGCATTTATAATATTAGTAGGATTAGTAGGATAGTAGGATAGCTAAGCTATCGGGAGTTACACGTGTTATTGTGAGTCAACTATAAAAGATAGACATATGCTGTCTTGGGATATTTTTTATATAATTTTATATGTGGAATATTTCCGTTATACATGATTTCTATGTAGCTTTAACCATTAAGGCTGCACACGCGACGGAAGCTAAAAAAACCAAGTAACTTCTCCCGTTTTCCCAACATTTCCTTTCACTGCTCTGCTCCTATTAATGGTAGCGTGATGAAAAGTATACTATTACCTGCTCAGGAGTATGTAGAATAATTGTACCAAGTTTCGTTAAAATCCGTCGAGTAGTTTTTTTTTCTATAAATAACATACAGACAGACAGACAGACAGACAGACAGACAGACAGACAGACAGACAAAAATTTTACTGATTGCATTTTTGGCATCAGTATCGATCACTAATCACCCCCCGATAGTTATTTTGTAAATATATTTCATGTACAGAATTGACCTCTCTACAGATTTATTATAAGTATAGATTATTGACCGTGGTTTCTTTTGTGAATACTTAAGAACACCCAATATTCAAAGTAGTATCTTAGTTTCGTCAAAATCGGTTTAGCCGTTTTTGAGTTTCAGTTTGAATGCATATGCATTCAGTAAAAAGCAATTTTTTGTAATTTTTAAACACTGCTCTCAAAACGTTGAAGGAAAACATCGTGAGGAAACCGGCATGTCCTAGAACCACAAATTCGAAGACATGTGCCATCTACCAATCCGCACTGGGCCCGAGAGGTGGATTATAGCCTATTCCCTCTTAGTAGAGAGGAGGCCGTGTCCCAGCAGTGGGAACGTTATAGGCTGATGATGATTAAGATGATAATATTCGCGCCCATAATAAACAAATTTCCAAAAATCATCTCTCTATTCGCTTTCGAACTAATAATTATCTCAAATTATAAGCGTCCTTTACAGCATTTTAAATATTGATTATTAAAACAAGAATTAGTACACAGTGAACTAAAAGAGATAAAAAATAAATATTTCGATGTACCGACGTTTTCAGAGGATTACATCAAGAACAAAGAAAGAAAAATATCCTCAGGAAACCAGTGCCTACAGATGTGTGCTGTCGTAAGTGTGATCCAGCCCTAATTAGCATTTATGAAGATCAAGTGAGGGTAGTTGGATAATCGCCTTCGCCTTTGCTCTCGCGATCTCGCCGCGACCATGGCTGGTACAATCCGGTCGAAACGTCGGGCTTAAATTAAAGGTAAAGTTCGCGATAAATACCCGTTTCCATATGTTTTCTAGTGAACTATAGGACGTTTAGGGGTAAAAGTACTCCTAAAAAAAAAACTAACAATTCTGCTTACAAAGTGCACTTTTGCATCGGAAGTATTTACAAAAGGTACGAAATATTTTCACTCCGTAAAAGTAAACTGCGTGAAAAACGTAGATAGAGATCTCTTAGAAAAATAAATAAGTCAGCCAGTGTTGTCCGGTGGAGTCTAAAATATTTATTACTAGCGCCGCCTTTCGTTCATTTACATCTTTTTCAACACGGCAAAGGAACTTCGTTTTGAGGGTTCCGTACTTGAAAGGTGTCTACGGGGATCGTGTACTACTTAGGGTCCACGGTCTGTTCGTCTTGTCTGTCTGTCACAAGACTGTGTATCTTATGAACTGTAATAGGTATACACTCGAATTTTTCTCAGAGTGCGGATTACTGTATCAGCTGTTGTAATGCCGAAAAAAACAATAAGCTATTCAGTTGCACGGGGCCTAACACAAGAAACGTGTCTTAAAGTATTGCTTAATCTTGCTTCAACAGCATTTTTCTTGTTTTCTTATTAAAAACTGGTTTAGTGCATTCATTCAAAGTAAGTAACAACGCGGCCGTAATTTATATCACTTTTGTGTAGCGGTTCATAGAAGACACCTGCTTTACCTGACAAATTTCAACTGTGTGACACCAGTAGTCATAGAGTAAAATGTTTGTGACATACGGACTGACAGACAGACAGATATACAGACAGGAGGAATCCATAAGGTTTCCGCTTTTTGGCATTTGGCAACGAAACCAAATACGGGTTAAATATTGAACAGTGGTACGAAACCTTTCGTGTGATATTACGACTCGCACTTGACCGGTTTTTTAAACAACCGTCACACCGCTTTAACTTAGAGGTGGAACGTTTAAAAAAACACAAATTCTTCCTTTGGAAACTTTTCAAATAACCACGCTGTGTAAATGCCATTAGTATATTCCGGTGATGTTGGGGATCAACGTCTTTTTAGGACAGAGACGCATTTAGGTCAAAAACCAGCATTATGGCCCCGACTTTAGAACCCACTTTAGAGAACACTGCAGTTTTTTTCCCCGTTGTTTTTCCTTTGTTAAGATGCCATTTGATGGCTGGTAGTTGAATGTGAAATTACTCGCTTTTCTATTTGAATTTTCTGCAAAGTTGGAAATAGTTGCACTTTAAGTTTTTATATTGTCTCGTCAAGCTGCTAGCGAAAGAAATGGGTTCTTGGAAAATCTACTGATCAGAATGAAAAGGTATTTTGTTTTCTCCGTATTCTTTTCTTGGCAATTAATTTCTTCCAAATAATTGGCTTTTCAGTACAGAAATTACTTTCTGGCATCAACAAAAAGAAATATAGGTATAACCCTCAGATTGAAGTAGCTAAGCAAAACCAATTTACAAACGTCTTTGCACTCTTAAAAAGTTTTGCAGCTCTCGAGGCAAAACGAGTGC
This sequence comes from Xestia c-nigrum, assembly GCA_916618015.1. NCBI lineage: Eukaryota > Metazoa > Arthropoda > Insecta > Lepidoptera > Noctuidae > Xestia > Xestia c-nigrum. The sequence continues at coordinate 8,539,152 of OU745269.1, read as the reverse complement.
CTCCCTGGCAAAACGACCCGAAATTTGAGGGTCTAAAAGAAACTTAAATTGGACTTTGGTGAGGTTTTCCTGGTACTTTGAGTTTCTTAGGTAACTTCTGCTGAAATTAGATTTTCTTAATGTTGACCTTGATAGTTTTAATAGAATAATTGCATGTTTTTATTTTGTGTATTGATAAAAAGTACTACTAAGGTCCATGTTCACCAAAAAGATGACAGTCTGATTATCTAAAACAGCTGTTTAAAACACAGTTTAGTATGGGAACATGTCACATTGACAGCCGGTTTAAGATAACCAGACTGTTATTTTCTCGGTGAACATGGACCTAAGTCTACCATATGCAAAATGTATGAATCGGAAGTTTTTTACTCAAGAAAATGCTCTTGGAAACTTGAGCACCTTTTTTTAGTTCCTTTTGTAAGTTGAAAGATGTTATGTACGGTCGAACAAGCTATTTGGTTTACACTTTTTTTTTTTTTTTTTTTTTTTTTAAGGATGGGAAATCATCAAATGACCCCCCCCACTCTGGGCGGAGCGGGAGGGAGTGTCAGACTCTTACTGACTAAAAACCATCCATGTTCCTTCCTCGCCTTTTACGTTCCGGGGCCGCGGTATCTCTTTCGAACAGGCCCGCAACCCCGGCAATTTGGTTTACACTTTACAATGGAATTTGTGGGTAAAACTGTAAACCAAATATCTGGTTCGACCGTACATGTGAATTAACACAAGAATTATTTTTATTAAGATTCAGCATCACTCTATAGAGCGCTTTCACACTACGTCCGATCCGAATCCGATCCGAACCCGGTCCGGAGTAATCGTATCAATCGAAGCCATCAACATGCATTCTGTGCATCAAACTAAGGCCTATGTCCACCAAAATGATGACGGACGAAAAACAGCTGTTTAAAACACATTTTTGTATGGGAACATGTCACATTGACAGCTGTTTTAAGATAATCAGGCTGTTATCTTCTCGGTGAACACGGACCTAAGTAATTTGACAGTGAGAAATCATGTTTTGTGGAAGAAGTCAATGTGACGATGACGCACTGAAAACATTGTGTCGACAGATGGATTTAATAGTACGGGACTCGTTTGAACAAAAAAACTTACAATAGAAAACTTGTATTTAAAAAAACTTGTCAAAAAGTTGGAACTTTGAACCCCAAAATCTCCGAAACTAGAATGTCCCCAGGTATGGTGTAGAACAAAAAAAAAAGATCGAAATGACGAAGATAACAAGTGCCTTTCGGCTTTGTTAAGAGGTATTTTACACCCTTTATTATGACGGCAGTACAACTAACATTAATTTTATTTCTGCGTGAGTTTGTGAGGATGCTTTGATATTTGTTACTCTTTCACGCAAAAACTAGTGAACGGATCTAGATGAATTTTGACACACATATAGTTTATAACCTGGATGAACACATAGGATACTTCATATTTCAACAGTGCGTTCCCATGGGACAATTGCCGTGCTCCACGCGGGCGAAGCCAAGAACATAATAAGTTGGATTTAATAAAATACCAAAAAAAAATAACAAATACCCAGCCATAATATCCTTAGTTACCACATGACAATAAACGACGAAATTCCAATTTATATTTATGATTTTTTTGCCATAAAACATAATACGTCAGCCGCCATCTTTTAATTTAAATAACAAATAAGTACATTCAAATCATATTAATGGTCCCAAGCTTTATTAATAATAATGCTTATTACACATCGGTTTTAATATGAATTGCTCTATTGAAAGGTGAGTGTACCTACATTAATAAGCGTTTTATTAATTAATCATTAAAATGCTTGTTGTGATCTCGATGTCTGCCAATAATTTGAGTGTTGTCGATGTAAACTACTCAATGAATCACGGATTTTATGATATTAATTTTGTTAATAGCAATTATTTTTTTTTTGTTGAGGGGACTGATTGGTGTTATAGCGTGCATAATCGATGGCAAAAATGGGTTGGTTCATATGCGTTTTTTTACCCAAAAAAATGACTTTATTTTCCGAATCTATACTTTGAATTAATATATGAAAATATATTACGAACCAATTTTATTGAATATCTATTTTAATTCAAAAGATGTTCTGAACTGAGAAACCTTTTCAATTACGGGAAAAAAAAACAAACTTTGTTTCATAAGGATCCGCACCCGAATAATAACTAACGGGATCATATTACTACGCCTTCGCTGTCTGTCCGTCTGTCTGTCTGTCTGTCTGTCTGTCCGTCTGTCTGTCTGTCCGTCCGTCTGTCTGTCTGTCCGTCCGTCTGTCTGTCCGTCTGTCTGTCTGTCTGTCTGTCTGCCTGTCTGTCAGCGGGCTGTATCTCATGATTCGTAATAGGCAGACAGTTTAAATTTCACAGAATGTATATTTCTGTTGCCCAAAAAAATGACTTTATTTTCCGAATCTATACTTTGAATTAATATATGAAAATATATTACGAACCAATTTTATTGAATATCTATTTTAATTCAAAAGATGTTCTGAACTGAGAAACCTTTTCAATTACGGGAAAAAAAAACAAACTTTGTTTCATAAGGATCCGCACCCGAATAATAACTAACGGGATCATATTACTACGCCTTCGCTGTCTGTCCGTCTGTCTGTCTGTCTGTCTGTCTGTCCGTCTGTCTGTCTGTCCGTCCGTCTGTCTGTCTGTCCGTCCGTCTGTCTGTCCGTCTGTCTGTCTGTCTGTCTGTCTGCCTGTCTGTCAGCGGGCTGTATCTCATGATTCGTAATAGGCAGACAGTTTAAATTTCACAGAATGTGTATTTCTGTTGCCCAAAAAAATGACTTTATTTTCCGAATCTATACTTTGAATTAATATATGAAAATATATTACGAACCAATTTTATTGAATATCTATTTTAATTCAAAAGATGTTCTGAACTGAGAAACCTTTTCAATTACGGGAAAAAAAACAAACTTTGTTTCATAAGGATCCGCACCCGAATAATAACTAACGGGATCATATTACAACGCCTTCGCTGTCTGTCCGTCTGTCTGTCTGTCTGTCTGTCTGTCCGTCCGTCTGTCTGTCTGTCCGTCCGTCTGTCTGTCTGTCCGTCCGTCTGTCTGTCCGTCTGTCTGTCTGTCTGTCTGTCTGCCTGTCTGTCAGCGGGCTGTATCTCATGATTCGTAATAGGCAGACAGTTTAAATTTCACAGAATGTGTATTTCTGTTGCCACTATAACAACAAATAACAGATAAAAATTAAAGAGGTCCAATCTACGATAATGCGGAACCCGATGTTTTTCTTTTAATTTCAACCACTCGCTTTAGTTCGGTTAAACGCAATAATTTTGGTCACAGTTTACACCTAATTGGTCAAAGTCAACAATTATATGGCCGATCAGTGGCTATTTAAATTAGTTTTGACTTCGTTTTTCTCTATTATGCGGTTACGATGACCGTTTCAAAAGTATACTCTTTTTACTTTAGCAATTTTTTTTTAAAATAATGTCTCGCCTGTAATCCCAAAGGGTTGGGCAGTGGGGTACCAAATAGTACACTCACATTTCGACGTCATTATTTAAGTCTCATGTCAATCCAATAGGAAGCGACTCTTTTGTCATCAACGGAGCGCAACCCCAGACTTCATTGCTGCCACTGAGAAATTCCTGATGAAAAAACTCAATAACACTTGGGAATCGAATCCAGGACTTCATGCTCAGCAGTCGCGTGCCTCCCACACGACCAAACGAATAGACTAATAGGTAGTCTAATAAACTAATAATAAGCATGAAATGTTATTATAAGGCCTGAATTCTTGGGGTGCGATGCCAGAAGTCCTCCACGTGTGCTCGGCGGCTGCTGGTTCCTCTCGATACGTCTGGAGGAAACAGCAGCCGCTGGGCCGGTGCACCCTGGGCGCGGCAGTGTCCTTCCTCTTGGAATGAGAAGAAATTCTCATCCCTTGGGATTGGCACTGCCGCGGCTAATGAGTCTGGCAATGTGTGGGGTCCTACACGGACCAACGGTGGGTTCCTCGGCGTACCCTCTGTTAAGCAGAGGGCACAGCGGAGGAGTGTGTTACGGCGGGCTCGGTGTGCACTTACCCTGCCGCCGAGCAGACAGAGAAGGATGCGTCCTTCTCTGTCACCGTTGATCTCGTAATCCCGTATCGGAGTGCCGTGGATCACGTCTCGCGACTCCGAGTCCTTTTGGACAGGGACCGAGGGTCTTGGCTTAACCGCCCGGACTGCGAGGTAGAAAACCTCTATAAAAAGTTACCCCGAATCCCAAGCGGCGACGCAGCGCGAGGGGATGTATGGCTGACGGGTGTGCCTATTGGACGAATCAGTCGCTACTGCTTATCCTCGCTGGGGTACCTGCAGACCCCCTGGCGAGTAATAAAAACTGAGAAGCTGCCCTTCTAGGTACAGGGGTCTCTGCCTAGTTAGGAGTGTATTTCCCCCATACTCGTGGGTTCAAATATGGAAGAAGAAAATAAACAACAAACCAAAACCGCCGGAAACGGCAACGAAGAGGAGAGGAGGAACGCGGTGTCGGAGTCCGACGCCGCGTTGAGTGAGGTGAGTGTTGCGGGAGGCTCAGGGAGCTCCCGCCGCGAGGGTGCCGGGGCTGCTACGGAGAACAGTAAGTTCTTCCGCAAGCGGTCCCGGAAGGACGGCGACTGTTCGTCGTCCTCAGAGGAGGAGCAGATGGCCTCTGCTCGCAAGATCCCCACCAGCAAGCGCGGGGGGATCCGAGGCAAGCGAGGGGGGCTTTCTGCCTCAGAAAGGTCGGCACGACTGGCCGAAGAGGGGCGCCACCCGGGCATGACTGCCCCGGGGTCTGGCAGCGAGGCGAGTGCACCTGGCGGCTCCGAGGCGGAGCGTAAGTCCAGATTTGCAGAGGAGGTGGCAGCCGCGCTAAAAAGTGTGGCCGTAAAGGTGAAGGTTTCTTCGAAACGCCAGGCCATACCCGCGGCTTCCGCCTCCATCTTGGCGGCGGCGGAGGCGTATTTCTCGGGGCCTCCACCTCCCTCCTCACAAGGGGATGAGGTGGTTAAGTTGCGGGCGGACGTGGCCCGCCTGGCGGCGGATATGGAGCTTCTCCAGAAGGAGAACTCCAAGCTCAAGGCAGATCTGGCCAGTCTGAGTAAGCCTGGCCCCCGCGTGGCCCCTGAAAGTGGAGAGGCCCAAGCTCAGAGGGGGAGCCAGCCTGTGCCGGTGGAGAACCAGGTCCTGGACCTGGTTCGAAAGGAGCTAGCTTCCTTCCAGGCGCGGTTCTCCGTCCTGGAGGGAATTGTTCTGCGCCCTCCCCTGGGCGCGAACAAGGCGGTCGCGGGCACGAGCAGAGGCTCGTACGCGGCTGCTGCATCCGCTCCGGGGCCATCCAGTCGGCCCCCCGGCGTGGCTGCGTTGCCCCTCCCGCCCCCTGTAAAGCCGACTCCGGCCAAACAGGTGGTGGCACCGGCTGGGCAGAAGAAGGCGGCCCAAAGGAAAAAGAAGGGCAAGGCAGCGGCACAGATGGCGGCGGTGCCAGCGCCAGCGCCAGTTGCGGGTGGGCCCACACCCCCTGCACCTCCCACGGCTGAAGCCGAATGGCAAGTGGCCGGGGAGAAGCAGAGGGGGCGAAAGGCGGCCAAAAAGGCCCGCAAACAAGAAAGGCAGCGCCAGAACAAGGCGCGAAAGGTCGCGGCGAGGCTTCGCGCCCCGAAAACCGCCGCTGTAGTGATTACACTACAGCCAGAAGCGGAAAAGAAGGGCGTGACCTACCGCGACCTGCTGGCGAAGGCGAAGGAGAATGTGGATCTCGGTGAGCTCGGGATCACCGGGGGCCTCCGGCTCAGAGTCACCGCAACGGGGGCTCGGATGCTGGAGATCCCCGGTGAAACCAGCGGCTCGTCCGCGGATGCTCTCGCTGAAAAGCTGAGAGCGTCCCTAAACGCGGACGAGGCCCGAGTCTCCAGACCCGTCAGATGCGCCGATCTGCGCGTCATGGGTCTGGAAGACTGCGTCACCGAGAAGGAGGTGGTGGCCGCCGTCGCTAGGTCCGGGGGGTGCTCTGCCGACCAGGTCAAGGCAGGCACCTTTCGTCCGGACCCCACGGGAATGCAAACCGTTACGGTAAGCTGCCCCGTGGCGGCGGCGAAAGCCATTGTGGAGGGCCGAAGGCTTTTGGTGGGCTGGATATCGGCGCAGGTAAAACTGCTCGAGCCCAGACCTCTGAGGTGCTTCCGCTGCCACGTGGGACACCACGTGTCAGTGAAGTGTGCCTCGGAGGTTGACCGCAGCGGTCTCTGTTTCCGCTGCGGTCAGCCCGGCCACGTGTCGGCTGGTTGCAGCGCTGCGCCGCACTGCCCTGCATGTGCGGCGGCCCGCAAGCCGGCCGATCATCGGGCTGGGAGCAAGGCCTGCGCCGCTCCCGCCAAGAGCGGAGCCAAAGGCAGGGGAAGGCCCTCCGCCACCTCCGCCAACGCCACCGTCGCCACTGCCGCTGCCGCGGCCGCCACAGCCGCTGTCGCTGTCGCCGCCGCCGCTGCCGCTTTGAGCTCGCCTGCGGAGGGGCCCTCACAGGGGTCCCGAGGGGGGGAGGCGATAATGGACGTTCAATAACGGCGCCATTACGCTTCCTCCAGGCGAACATCAACCACTGCGCCTGTGCTCAGAACCTGTTGCTTCAGAGCATGGCGCAGTGGTTGATCAACATCGCTGTGGTCTCTGAGCCGTACTTTGTCCTGCCCAGGGAAGACTGGGTGGCGGACCTTGACGGCTCAGTGACCATAGTGTCATCGGCCGCCGCCGGTACCCCGACCCTTGAAAATGTCAGGAGGGGTCGGGGGTGCGTAGCAGCACGGTTCGGGGAGATCGTCGTGGTGGGAGTCTACTTCTCCCCGAGCCGAACTCTCGCCGAGTTCCACAACTCTCTCGCAGAGTTGAGTGTCGTCGTCGGAAGCCATTCCCTCCCCGTGCTTGTCCTCGGGGATTTCAATGCCAAGAACTTGGCTTGGGGTTCTCGTTGCACAGATGTGCGGGGAAGGATGGTGGAGGACTGGGCCCTGGAGAGGGGCCTGGACGTCCTTAATCGGGGTTCTGTTCCCACGTGTGTGCGGATGCGGGGCGAGTCGGTGGTGGACATCTCGTTCGCTAGCCCCGCTTTGTCGCCGCGTGTCGTTGACTGGCGTGTCATGGAGGGGGTGGAGACACATTCCGACCACCGGTACATCCGGTTTGACGTCTCCGCCCAGTCCTCGAGCGCGCCGGTCCAACAGGCCCCGAGTGGTCCGCGTTGGGCGCTGAAGCAGCTGGACCGGGAGCTCCTCCTGGAAGCCTCGATCGTGCAGGCCTGGGTGACATCACCGGACAGGCCTGCCGACGTTAACACTGAGGCAGAGTGGTTCCAGGGGGCCATGTCCGACATATGTGACGTGGCAATGCCCCGAGTCCGGCCAGGAAGCGCCCGACGCCAGGTGTACTGGTGGTCGCGCGAAATAACGTCTCTGAGGGAGGCGTGTGTCGAAGCGCGGCGCCTGTACGCCAGGCATCGCAGGCTCCGCATCCGCCCGCCGGATGCGGAAGCCATTGAGGCGGAGCTGTATGAGGGATACAGAGCGGCGAAGACCGCCCTCCGGGAGGCTGTCCTGCGGGCCAGGGAACTGGCCCGCTCAGAGATGCTGGAGACTCTCGACAGAGATCCGTGGGGGCGCCCTTACAAGATGGTGCGGAACAAACTCCGCACCTGGGCCCCCCCGCTGACGCAGAGTCTCCGGCCCGACCTCGTGGAGGACGTGGTGAGCGCTCTGTTCCCCTCGCGGGGGGAACATCCGCCCCCGCCTATGGCTCCGCCACCTGCGGTGTCGGATCCAAGCGACGACGACGACACTCCGGAAGTGACTGGGGTAGACCTGAGAGTGGCGGTAGGTAGGCTCAAGGCCAAAAATACCGCCCCGGGACCAGATGGCTTGCCTGGCAAAGCCTGGGTCCTGGCCTCGGATGCGGAGGCTCTCGGGCCCCGACTGAAAGGGTTCTTAAGCGCATGTTTGGAGAGAGGCCAGTTCCCGCTTCGTTGGAAGACGGGGAAACTGGTCCTCATCCAGAAGCCGGGGCGCCCTGCGGACTCTCCGTCCGCATTTCGGCCCATTGTGTTGCTCGACGAGGTGGGCAAGCTCTTTGAGAGAGTCATTGCAAACCGCCTCGCCGAGCACCTTGAGGGGATGGGGCCGAATCTTGCGGAGAACCAGTTTGGTTTCCGCAAGGGGCGCTCTACAGTGGACGCCATCATGCGCGTGAGAGCCCTCACGACGGGGGATGCGATATCCCGGGGCGGGGTTGTTTTGGCGGTGTCTCTCGACATCGCCAACGCTTTCAACTCCCTGCCCTGGAGCTGCATCATGGAGGCACTCCGGTATCACCGGGTGCCGACCTACCTCCGTCGTGTGGTCGGGGACTATTTGACGGACAGGGCCGTCATCTACCCCAGTCGCTGCGGAAATTGGAACCGGCGAGAGATGTCGTGCGGTGTCCCACAGGGATCGGTTCTGGGACCGCCCCTGTGGAACATCGGTTACGACTGGGTGCTGCGCGCGGACCTCCCTAGTGGTGTCAGCGTCGTCTGCTACGCAGATGACACCCTGGTGCTGGCACAGGGGAGGTCGCACGAGGCGGCGGCCGAAATTATGACACGCGGGGTTGCGATAGTCGTTGAGAGGATCCGGCAACTGGGTCTCGAGGTGGCATTGCACAAGTCCGAGGCCATGTGCTTTCATGGGCCTCGGAATGCGCCACCGTCGGGATCCACACTGACGGTAGGAGGGGTATCCATCGGCGTCGAGTCGACGTTGAAGTACCTAGGACTCGTGCTCGACAGCCGGTGGAACTTCGTGGAGCATTTCCGACGTTTGGCCCCCAGGCTGGAACGGACAGGGGCTGCCTTCAGGCGGCTCCTGCCCAACCTTGGGGGGCCGAACGCCTCCTGCCGCAGGCTCTACGCGGGAGTCGTGCGGTCCATGGCCCTCTACGGGGCCCCAGTGTGGGCGCGTTCGTTGAAGCGGCGAGCCGCTCACCATTTGAACGCGCCCCAAAAAGTGGTGGCCGTAAAGATGGTCCGTGGGTACCGCACGATCTCTCGCGAGGCGGCGGGCCTGCTTGCCGGATTGCCGCCGTGGGATCTGGAGGCGATAGTCCTCGCGCGCCTGCACGAGTGGCGCGCGGAGGTACTACGCCGGGGGGAAACCCCGCTGCCGCGGCAAATTGCCGCTCAGCGGACTGACCTCCGGCGCGATCTCATGGCGACATGGAGAGAGCGACTGTCGCAACCCCGTGCAGGGCACGCCACGATAGTGGCGGTAAGTCCCCTCTTTGAGGAGTGGCTGGAGAGGCGCCACGGCGTCCTCACCTTCCGCCTGACGCAGGTCCTCACCGGACACGGATGTTTCGGGAGGTACCTGCACCGAATCGGGCGGGAGGAATCGCCCGGGTGTCTCCACTGCGAGGATCGACCGGAGGACACGGTGGAGCACACGGTGGAAGTCTGCCCTGCGTGGGCGGAGCTCCGCCGTGTCCTCGTGGCGGCGATCGGCGGCGGCGACCTCTCGCGTCCGGCCCTGGTTCAATCCATGGTCCGGAGCGAGACGGAATGGGAAGCCGTCGCCTCCTTCTGCGAAGCAGTGATGCTAGCGAAGGAGGTGGCGGAACGAGAGAGGGAGAGATCCTCTCTTCCCGGCCGCCGCGGGAGACGCAACGGGCGTCGGGGGCCACGTGGTGGCTACCGGCCACCGTAGATGCGGGCCTGTGGACGGCTGGCTATGGGCAATAGCTGGCCGTCCGGCCGTCTAACGACGACGACAGGCCGTGTCGACGGCGCGTTCGTGTTCCACGCGCGCCTCAAAGAGATGTCAGCAAAAGGAGAGGGGCCCGCAAGGGCCGAAGCCTGCCGGGGTTGCGGGCCTGTTCGAAAGAGATACCGCGGCCCCGGAACATAAAGGGCGAGGAAGGAACATGGATGGGTTTTAGTCAGTAAGAGTCTGACACTCCCTCCCGCTCCGCCCAGAGTGGGAGAAGTCATTTGATGATTTCCCATCCTAAAAAAAAAAAAAAAAAAAAGCCCTGAATTCTTGTCGCGCTGACGGTCAGTCGCGGACAATGGGTCGTGATGTCAGCGAGAACAAAATACGGCGGTCGGCCGCCGCTGACGTCAGTGTCGCAGAATGGTGCTCTAAAGGGTGTAAAACACCTCTTCACGAAGCCAATTTTTTTATAATATTTTAACTTTTAACACCTCCACGACCTCCGTAATATTCAACCCATCCATCACAACAATGTTTTAAGTGCGTTACATTGAGTTTTATCATAAAACATGATTTATAACCTCAAAAAAAAGTTGTTTCCCACCAATATTTTTTGCGTAAAGTTACTTAGTTTGATGTACAGAATGCTTGGTTAACGGCTTTGTGCTGAGGTGGTTTACACCCGGAGTAAAACACAATGTATATGTTATGGACCAGGTGCTTAATGCGGGCATTATACATAATGTACGAGCATTATGAATAATGTCCAGCTCTATCGGGCTAAGTGATTAAAACTATCCTAACCTCAGTATTTATTATATTGCACGGTCATTATTATATTGCTACATGATAATTGGGCAATTTGATAATAAAGCTAAATTTGACGCTGTGTGAGGGCGTGGAGGGAGGCACGCATGGCGTGGCACGCTTTGACCAATCTGAGACCGCCATTCAGCGTGCGACTCGTGCGACTGACTTCATGCACTATTGTTTTTGTTTAGTTTTGCATTGTAAGCGAATGCGGACGGACGCGGGTGGGTTTTACATTCGTAACTCAGTGTTAATGTCACCGTAAAATTGTCAAACACGTTATATTACAATATAACGTGTTTCTCTCTAGCGATATTGTAAACTCTCGAATTATTGTCAACTGAACATACAGAAGTATGCTCTGCCCCCATAATCGGGACTTGGGGCACCCCCCCGTTAGGTTAGTTAGGTTCCTTTAAACCCTGCACTCGGAAATAGGGGCCCCGCGAAGCGGGGCTCCGTCGACTACGCTTTTTAGGGGAATATAAAGTGTTTTAAGGTTAGGTTATAATAATCGGTATTGCTCAGGAATGGTACAATATCTTTTCGTGAGAGTTGTACCACTGGGCAAGCGGCACCCCTCCTTCCCTCCACACCGCGTAAGTTGACTACCATCGCATGCATATCACGAAAAATAATGCGTTTTGTTGTAAGCAGTATGTTCATTTGACAATATTTCGAGATTTTACAATATCGCTCGTATTTGACAATTTTACGGTGACATTAACACAAAAACTAGTGGATTCTTAATGTAGAAGTCCTTGACAATTAATCCAAATAGTGAGTCTGATTAATTGAAATGGTTCAATATTTAGTTTATTTTAAGATAAATGACAATATACAATAAAAAAATAGTCATTAAATATGTTTGTATTACTCTGCCCAAAAGGTGATGGACAATATGTATAATGCCCAGTCAACTTGATTATTTGAATAATTCTTATCAAATTGCACTCTCATATTGGGCACTTTTCATAATGACCGGGCATTATGTATAATGCTCAATTTATCACTAGGTCCATAACATATACACGTACGCGACCGACCGCGCGCGACCGACTGTCAGACAAAATGGGTTTTCTCGTCAAAGGTGTGTTGTTATAATGTTTAGAGTTTAAATTTTTAATAACACTTAACTAAAGGCAGACATAGCATCGAGTAATGAAAGTACAAAAAATGCATGAAAATAATACACCCAGTTGTAATTTACACACAGCACACATATTGTCATTAAAAATGCATATTATTTGTTTATTGAAAAAACACATCTGTAGTAAAGAATTCCGTACTAATGATAGGCTAGAGATACACAAACATACACAGCTATATGGGATGAAAAAATTGATGCTAACTTAGGCCGACTGCATATGGTGAATACCTTCAAATTTGATCTCATGAACTAGATTACTTTGATTGAACGAGAGTTTGTCTTATTCGTATGGGTTGGTTTTAAATGTCACATCCTGGTACATAAAACTTTTTCTTTTTTTTTTTAGGATGGGTAATCATCAAATAACTTCTCCCACTCTGGGCGGAGCGGGAGAGAGTGTCAGACTTTTACTGACTAAAACCCATCCATGTTCCTTCCTCGCCCTTTATGTTCCGGGGCCACGGTATCTCTTTCGAACAGTCCCGCAACCCCGGCAGGTACATAAAACCCTGGACAGGACTTACTACGTCATCATCATCATCATCATCATCATCATCATCAACCCATTAATGTTCCCACTGCTGGGATACAGGCCTCTTCTCTTGGCTTAGTGTGAAACTGTTGTGGGCGCAGAATGGGTTACGGGGACTAGAGAAATAGCTCCTTTAACTTGTACACAGTTTATTGTTACAGAGTCAATTACTAACGCTACTGTAGTAACTAAATACTCTGAAGATAATAGGGAAACGCACAGCAGTTCCCAGACCAGTATGTGTCGCGACCACGCCCGAACCATCTCTGTAGAGCCATGGAGCTAAGGTCAGTATCGAACACCATATCTCTAGACTCGGCTCAACGCCAAACAAAGGCTGCTTGCAGACTTGTGTTTAATTTTAAGTGTATACTTATCAGGATCCGACAAATATAACTTTCTTATGCACGCCTGGGACCTCAGTAATTGTCTTCGAAAATTCAGTTTATGAACTATGTGAGTTCCAAATTTAAGCCGGTCTGTAAATGCAATCTATCCATCCTTTTCGCATGTACATGTTGCACGCGCAATGACATATTGATCATCTTTACTAACTTTCCTGACGGATGGCTTAACCTATCCTGAGTGATCCAAGCAAGCTAGTGCAACACAACCCAAATCGCATTTCCAGCCATTTTCAAGCTACCCAACAATAATATCTCTTCGACCATTCAATTATATTGTAACTTTGCCTCCACAAGCGTTGGTCTAATGCCTACGAGTTCTGTCTATTGCCCCGTCACTAATCGCCTTGATAGAACCTTTGAGTTCCGCTGTATGTAATTATTTAGATTTTAGACCGCACTGGCTGGATCGTGTGTGGTCTTATTCATGTTTTTGGATTGATAGTCTCCTATCAATTATGGAGTTTCATTCTCCAAGTCTTACCAAGTGGTATCATATTTCCCAGTATTAACTGGGTTGTGGAGATCGCTCCATGTAAGATACTGCTATTCAGCTGCATCCGGTTAGACTGGAAGCTAACCCCAACATAGGTGGGAAAAGGCTAGGCAGATGGTGAATTATGGAGTTTCACAACATTTTTCTCCATAGGATCTATGGTATCCATTCACTGTTATGTTTGTTTTGTTGTTTGGCTGGACTATAGATAGCTTATTTTTGACTATGCAAAAGTGCGTACCTATCACGGGTGTCTATGTATTTGAAATATGTAAATGCGTTGAGTTTCAATCCAAAAACATGACATGTTTAACCGACGCAAGTGATTATTATTTTACAATTTAGTATTTTTTTGTTTTATTTTGTGTTTTTTTTTATTATTATTTTCTTCATATTTTTTTATACTTCACAAATTAATTTTCAAATGACTTCTCCCACTCTGGGCGGAGCGGGAGGGAGTGTCAGACTCTTACTGACTAAAACCCATCCATGTTCCTTCGGGCCCTCCCTTATGCTGACATCTCTTGAAGGCGCGCGTGGAACACAAACGCGCCGTCGACACGGCCTGTTGTCGTTAGACGGACGGACGGCTAGCTAGCCCATAGCCAACCGTCCACAGGCCCGCATCTACGGTGGCCGGTATCCACCACGTGGCCCCCGACGCCCAGTGCGTCTCCCGCGGCGGCCGGGAATAGAGGCTCTCTCCCTCTCTCGTTCCGCCACCTCCTTCGCTAGCATGAACCATAGCATCACCTTCGCTTTGGGCCCTATCAGAATACCAGCGCTGTAAGTCTGTAACGTTTTTTTTAACGGCTATTGGCCTCGTACAAGACGAGTTTCATTCCTTTTAATTTCTATTTTTTTTTTATCTGTTTAATTTTTAGTAAATTTTAAATACTGATAATTTTGATGTGTTTTGTCCTGTGCGGGCTAATAAATGCTTTTTCTATCATTCTTTCTCTCCATGAATCCAAAAAATCAGAGGTGCGTGTCTTGAGTCCGGACTTGAGACCTAAGACTTGGCAGTTCGTCGGTGACACTACTAGGCCTAATGAAACGATATTTGCGTAATATTCTTCTACTTCTTGATGGTGCTACTGAATGTATTGTCCCAACACTTCGCCACTTTCACGGCATCGTCGTTGAGGGCAAAAATCACTCCAACTGCAGCTTCTGTGGCACAGAGGGCAGATAAACAGATAAGGCATACTTTGCAATGCAGTTCCGATTCGACCTTCTGAACCTAGCTAGAGCCAGACCTCATTGCTGATCTTATAGTTTTAGATTATTATTATTTCGTTCCAATCCATTGATAATTCTTTCAAATGCAATTTTTGCAAAAGCTTTAATGTTTCCACTGTCTCTTCTTCCTCTCTTCATCAGCCACCCGATGTTGAGTGTAGGTCTACTCTTCCTTTTTGGTGGTGTGTGTCAATCACTATTTAATAAGATCGTCTATACACCTAGTCGGTTGTCTTCCCAAATTCCTCCGTTCCGCCAATAACTTTTCCATTTGATGACGCTAAATATGTCAATGTGATCAGGTCGTGTGCAACCAGCTTTACAGAGCACCACTTTCAATTTAAAATGATCTGCGATCTGACTGTAGTTTTTATTTTATGCGTATGAGCCTAAATTATAAATAGCTTTCATGCCAATCTGGGATTTTTGAATTGTTTTTTATAATGTTGATGTTGTTTTGATGTAATATGACGTCATTATTACATTTAATCAAGGTAAGGGATGCTGTTTGGTATGTTTCAGATAGCAATGTACAACTAAGTCTAAGATGATCAACAACGGTTCACTTTTGACATTTTGATTTAATTACTTAAAGACACCTCTTCCTCAGTTATACAATACTAGAATAACATAACACAAAGATATGCGCCTGGATGGGTTCGAACCCACGACTTACAGTACGTCGGGGCCGCCACCACTGTGCCACCGCACACCTAGCTAATGGAAAATATTGAATTGCATATTGTGTTGCAAATAATCTATACCCAGCTTTATATGGTAAAAAAACAAATCTATCCAAACATTACACTCCTTAACCCGTTCATCGCATCCGTAAAATATTTGCCTTTGTTTTGGTTCGAAAAAAACAGCGGATACTCACAATTTTCAGATCAACCACAAAAAGAAAACATTTAATACGTTTCCGATAAAATATTCATCGGCAGGCCCCAATTATTCTCACATTTATAACAAAAAATAACACCCAATTGTAAGCTCTGGACGGCTGGAGGCAAAAAATCTTTAAAACAATACAAATACTGCAATCATCTGTTATTAAATCTCTGGGAGAAGTTACGGGCAGAATAAGATTAATAAATGTAATGTACTATCAACAAAATAGATCGGGGTGTATGCTACACAATTTTTGCCCTTTATGGTCAAAATGCAGAAAACGTAAGAAAATTTCGTGGGCTTTCACCTTAAAGTATAAAGCTTAGGGTACGTATGACAAAAAAAAATACAATAAATATAATAATTTGTATCTGTCCGTCTGTTTGTGCAAGCTAAACTTCGTAACGGCGGGTCGGAACTTTTACGGCCAGATAATTCAGTTCATACGGATTAAGGCTACTTTTGTAAGAGAAAAACTGTTGGAAGTCATATTTTTATAAATATTTCACGTAGTAGACGGTCGTGGGGAACAACTCAGTTATCGCTACATTTATAAAAGAAAGTCCTCCACCACGTCTGTCTGTTCGCGATAAACTCAAAAACTGCTGCACCGATTTTCATGTTGTTTTCACCAATGGATGTATTGGTTTTCGAGGAAGGTTTTAGTGTAAAATTTGTATAGGGGCATAGCCGCGGGCATCAGCTAATTAATTGTCGTGCAAAAACTGAGCGTTTTCCTTCAACAAACCAATTCCTTTTGCCTACCGTACTTTGGTTGAAAGAATTCAATTATTATCTTGTCACACTGTATGAAAGAGATGACGATTTATTATCCGATTCTGAATGAGGACATTCTGTGCTACCTGGAAAAATGTGGAGATTTTTTTTCATATTATGATTACCACGCCTGGAGTTCTGACAGGAAGTACGATGCTATAATCTAAACACATTATGCTGTATTTTTTTTTGTTTTTATCGAAAAAAACCTGAATCCAGAGGACAAATAAAAATCGCTTTCAATTGGTTTTGTATTTTACACCGACTTCAATCTTTTCGATAGTATAAGCCCGTGCAAAGCATTTTTGAACTTGTCAGATATCAATAATACATATCCACCTAACATCACGCTTGTTATCTCCGCAGAGTCAGGCAAACGTTTCCCTAATAGTGGACCCATATTTCACCAGTTATGTTTCATCATCATCATCATCATCAGCATTTAATGTTCCCACTGCTAGGACAGGCCTCTTCTCTATGAGAAGAAATGGGCTATAATCCACCACGCGGGCTCAGGTAGATGTCACATGTCTTCGAATTTTTGGTTGTAGGACATGACAGTTTCCTCACGATGTTTTCCTTCACCGTTTTGGGAGCAGTGGTGATGGTATAAATAACAAAGTAATGCGCTTGTCTGGGTTCAAACCCACGACTTACTGCTCGTAAGTCGGGACCGCCATCACTGGGTCACCGCTGCTCTAAAAAAAAACGAAATATAGGGTGTAAAACACCTCTTAACGAATACGAAAGGCACTTGTTCTCCTTGTCATTGCGATGATTTTAATGTTCTACACTATACCTGGGAACCTTCTAGTTACGGAGATATTGGGGGTCAAAGTTGCAAGATTTTGACCAGTTTTTTATAAATACCACTTTTTATCGCATGAGTTTTACTTTAAATATCTCTACGACGCCCATACTATTCAATCCATCCATCGGCACAATGTTTTGAGTGTGTTACATTGAGTTATACCACAATACATGATTTATAACCTCAAAAAAAAAAGTTGTTTCCCAGCAATATTTTTTGCGTAAAGTTACTTTGTTTGATATACAGAATGTTTGATTAATGGCTTTGTGATGAAGTGAAATACATCCTGTATACTGAGATATTAATTGAAAGCGTTTGATACTTTCTCAAGTCTGGTCTGTATTATCCACCTTACGAATTACGATGCTGACTGAAAGTTTTACGACAACATGAGGTGTTGTCGTAGTTAAAACTGCTGGGCCACCGCTGCTCTCAGTTATGTTTAAGTCCCAAGTAATATGGGACGAGCTATTGCCATCAATCAGTCGCAAATCCAGACTCCGTGGCTGCTACTGAGAAATTCCTGATCAAAAAACCCAATAACACTCACCCAGGACCTTATGCTCAGCAGTTGCGCTTACGACCACGAACGAAGTCAGTATCGATGAATCTTTGTGTCTTGGAGAATACATAAAGTGTCATTAAGGCTGATGCTCCAAATCTTTCCAATTTTTTTAATGTTTTTTGCAATTTGCAGGGCAGTGCCAAGTTGTACGCTGATGAAAACATCGTTAACGGCTGTAAGACATATGCAGTCACAGAATTATAATCATCGAAATCATTAACACAAACCTTTTTTTTTTTTTTTTTTTTTTTAGGATGGGAAATCATCAAACGACTTCTCCCACTCTGGGCAGAGCGGGAGGGAGTGTCAGACTCTTACTGACTAAAACCCATCCATGTTCCATCTTCGCCCTTTATGTTCCGGGGCCGCGGTATCTCTTTCGAACAGGCCCGCAACCCCGGCAGGCTTCGGCCCTTGCGGGCATTAACACAACCCTCAAAGTTCATAAACGTCGAGGAACGACTTTGACCGTGAAAATTTTGTTCCTCAACTTTCATGAACTTGAAGCTGCACCGATGATTCTGATGACTACAATTTTGCAACCACATACGCCCCACAGGTATATTTAATATTAATATAACATTGATTACCTTTAAATATATTAGTTTTAAAGATTGATTACAGAATAATTTGATTTTATTTAAATAATTTAAAAAAAGCACAGCCGCGAACGGTACTTCCACCAACATACAACACAGCGCTGGCCCGCAAATTGCAAATAACACAAGAAAATTTGAATTTCGCGGGCCATATTGACGCTTTCACCTTAAATAAAACAGCAGCATCTCAAAAAAAATAAGCTACTAGTAAGAAAAGGCTTGTTTTGCCAAACAAAGCCAAGATTTCAGACCAAATTAGCAGCAACGGTAAAACAAAACTCACGATACGGAACATTATTTTAAAGGTTGCAAAAACCTTTCAAGCTAATTAGATAATTTATAATTAACTGATCAACTAGTTAGTTTTGACGTTCCCTGCAGAGATAACCGTTTAGAAACACGAAAAATAACAACTATTGCTAACTACCGTTTTATTTTTACTAGCACTTTACTTCGTTCGTAAAAATTATGATAGCTCGGCCAATTTGTAAGATATAATATATTTATATATGAGCCTGTATTACTTCCTGATGATCAAATCTTACTATTGGTGAAAATAATTAAAATCGATCTAGTAGTTTCGGAGCTTTTTCGGTAAAAACCAATAAACAAAAAAAAATATTTCTTCTTTATAATATTGTACAGTTTATGCACCAAATATTTCATGAAAAGATCATCCAAATGATTTATTAATCGGTACCTATTTTACTAATTTTAACATCTATTGTTTTTCTAAAAATACCAATGAACGAAATGGGAAAAATTGTTTTAACCAATAATAACACCTTGTCTTAAAGAAATAAGGTTGCGTTACCAACAACACAATTATGACGTTAAAGTATTCAGTTTTTTTTGTGTCGTATTTTTAATCGACTTCCTTTAAAGTGATTGTCAGATCAAGCATCATTTATGATCAGATTAATGATATAAAATATCTATTGTTACAAGTAGTTAATATAAGTATTACTCCCGGCGCGGCTTGTGTTAAATACTCTTTTGTCGTCCAGAGATAATGGAACACTACTTTTTTAGTTTTAACTATGTGTGGTGCTTTATGGTTTTCTAAAGACTTTTGATTGATAATGGTTCAGTACTAAATAGTTCCCAGTTAAAATGCCAAGAGTGGTCAAAAGCATTTAATACGCAACTTTTTACCACCTGGTGCGATATTTAGAGGTTGTGAAATGTTCGAATTAGTTTTTGTCGTACTGTATGGATCAAAATGCTGGCTTGTGAAGAAGACGGATGAAAAACGATTGCATGTAGCGGAGATGAGAATGTTGAGATGGATGTGACAATTGATAAAGTAAGGAATAACTAGTATAATATAGGAAGTTTGAAAGTGGGGCCTGGTACAGAAAAACTAAAAGGCAGTCATTTATTGTTTTGGAATGGACCTGTAACGTAACGAGGTGGGCTAAAAGAGAGACTGAAAGAGTGGTGGACATGAATGTTGATGGATGGAAGGGAGAGAAAAACCTACGAAAAGATAGATGTATTGTGTGAGGAATTATATATGTATACCGTGATGTTTGCTAGGGGAGAATGGAATAAGAAAATGTGTTGCACCGACTCTAAATATAATGAGACAACGACAGGAAGGCACTTGTGGACTTATATTATGACGAACGCAAAACAGTTATATAGTATACCTTGTGTTAATTTATGTCTTTGAAGAACTAGGCAGAAGTGTCTTTGAGATGGTATCGTCATCAGCGTACAATAGTCCACAGCTGGGCGTATAGGCCTCTTCAATTGCACCCACACCAATTTCCTGCAACGCTCATCCAGTTGCAACCAGCAGCTCTGCGAAGATCGTCGCTCCACCGCACCGAGACTGAAAGCGTCGCAACTTAGCCCCTTCGTACACAAGGCTACGCAAATCTTCGATACTAATGCTGTATACCACATTAGTATCAACGTACGCACGGTCCGTACACACAACATTGAATCGCAAGACGCGAATTGCCTATTCAGTCGCTAAACAGATCACACTTTTCAAAAATCTAAATGCGATCTTGAAAATCGCTGCGACTTATTATGTAGTGATGATCTCGTCTGGTAACGGCGACTTGCACGATGCGAGTCGCGGGACGAATGTCAGCGACGCGACTCGTGTATGAACTTCAATGTATTTGTATGGCGGCATTCGCTTGAAGACTAAAATCGTTGAGTATCTAAGATTTAAGCAGCCTTGTTTACGAAGGGGCTTAACGCTTACCGATTCACGGTCTCCACCACTGACAGATGTTTTACTGGGTTTTAAAATGCTGGGAGAGTTTGCAAAACTGTACAGACAGACAGGTAATCCAAATCACTTTAAACACAGTTTTACGTTTTTTTATAACTCGACTATCTAATAGATCACTTATGATCAAATCAATCTTGTTTCATATTGTGTGTCTGTTCGCAAAACATATGATATTAAATGATAGAGAGATAATAATTGTATGACAGCTTGATTTGCATACTAGTTCTGTCCTGCGGTTTCGATCCCTGTTAGAGAGCACTTGTGTGGCCTAGAGATAATTGTTTTGGATCTGTTTATAAATTATTCAGAAGGATTGCTTGGGGCAAGTTTATGGTCAAATTGGTTCTATTTTATCAACCGGCCGTAGACTGTCATTTCAATCTTCAGCTTGGTCTTGTCGAGTTTGCTTCAAGCACAAACAAAAGTTAAATGGTTGGTCTCATAAGAATTATTTTATCATAGAAATTATAATACTATGGTTCCTATTGCAGTTCCAAGTGCTCAAATGGCAATTCTAGTACACTACTTGGGATTTCTGCACAAACTGTAATTCGGGACTTGCAATTCATGCACAAATTGCAATTTGGGACTTGCAATTCATGCACAAATTGCAATTCGTACTTGGAATTCATGCACAAATTGCAATTCGGGACTTGCAATTCTTGCACAAATTACATTTGGGACTTTTCTTGACGGGATAAATAACACAACTCAGAATACAAAGGTCAGGCAGTCGGTCTACGTAAAACATTGATATTAAGTTGCATCTGGTAAGACTCGAAACCAGTCTAACCGGATTACCCTCACATAGAAAAAGTCAAAATAGATGATAAACAGAAGTCATCGCAGCTAACCGCGTACCTAGAAGACAATTAATATTCCACATCGGCTGTATGGAGTACTAACTGGGTTGTGGAGGTCAGATAGGCAGTCGCTCCATGTAAAATACTGGTATTCAGTTACATCGCGTTAGACTGGAAGCCGACCCCAACATTAGCAGCATTCTGAGTGGTCCAAAACTTTTAATAAAAGCTGGTAGTCGTATTCCAGCAGTGGGTGGGATCACACATCATGCTAAAAACAATGAAAATCAGCCATTTATCATACAAAGACATGACCTTTACTAATAATAATACCATAGACTCATATAATTTGCGCTATAGCGCAACTTTGGCATTTAATACTGGGTTGTACTAGTAAAATTATTACTAGATACGCAGTGACAGGTTGAAAACCTTGTCCTAATAGTTCCCAGATATATAAATTATTGATTTGTTGGATATACATACTGCTAGAACCTGTCTAACATCATAACAGTTTGTAAATCTCAGGCATTGAACACTTTTTTAAGATTTCGAACCTCAAAAGGTTAAAAACCTAGCAAGTTATAATTTATACCAGATACTGAGGATAGTCCTTAATAGGTTCAGTCAACACGATAAAAAGATTAAGGGCTTCAGATTTGGCCTGTGGACGGTTGGCTATGGGCTAGCTAGCCGTCCGTTCGTCTAACGACGACAGGCTGTGTCGACGGCGCATTCGTGTTCCACGCGCGCCTCAAAGAGATGTCCCCTCCCCTTGTGCTGACAAGGGGAGGGGTCCGTAAGGGCCGAAGCCTGCCGGAGTTGCGGGCCTGTTCGAAAGAGATACCGCGGCCCCGGAACATAAACGGCGAGGAAGGAACATGGATGGTATGTAAGGGTGGTCACCCATCCACAGACCAACCTAGGCAAGCATGGCTTAACCTAAAGATCGACCCGAGTGGCTATTTAGTCACGAGCTCCTAAAAATGAATATGAATAATAAGAAGAAAGAAGATAAGAAGTACCTAAATAGGTTATCATGAAATAACCTACGATGACTTTTAAAGTAACTGTCATATCAGATGTTATTGCTGGTTTAAGCTTAAAGGAGAAGGGGACTTCTGGGCCCAGCAGTTAACTAGTTGAAATGTGTATTAAAAAAACCGTTATATTTTTCCAACGGAAATCACAAAATATGGTACCATGTTTCTACCCAGGAAGCGAGAAAACTTAAATTAAGTTAATGAAACTAAATAATCGATTAAATAATGCCTGTATTACTAGTAATCGATTATTAATAAATCGGTAAAATCTGAAAATATGTATGACAATCGAGTGACGAGAGCATATTATCAAGTTTTCGTGGAATCGATTGAATCGATTCCTAATTCGTTTTTTTCTTCCGGCAACACTTGTGTCTGACATCCGTCTGCGTCAATCACTGACTGACAGATTCACTCGTTCGTTTTTTTTCGTTCTGAGTGCGCTCGTTTTTCTTGTTTAATTGTTTAACCTCGGTTTTGCATATTTTATCGGACTATTTGACGGATCTTACTACTCTATATACCTGGCTCTCTGTTTTGGACAACTGTTTACGCCTATTGATCGGATATTGACGACATGGATCGCTGTGTAAATTGTACGATTGCGACTGGTCGCAGTAACTCTATTGGTAGAAGAGTCTTGGAAGATGAGGCGATTTTATCAGTTATTCGTCAGTGGCGTGCATCTCAGCCTGTAAGTATTTTTACCCATTTCTTTTACATATTCAAATCGTGCTTTTAGTCTAACAAGCCATGTTGGCTTCATGTCTATCGTTTGTGTTTTTATTGGACATCACATATTAAATCAATAGCCAATTAGTTGATTAAATAGACATAATATTCAATCTATGGAATGTGCCGTTTGACTGTTTTCCTCATAAAAAGGTGTAGGTGACCCTCGAGTCCCAATGAGTCCATTTCAGTCTCTGCAGGGACGTAGAAATTTGGTTGAACATGCACTAGGCTTTGTAATGAAGCTTGTTTATGGTTAACTTAGATTTAAATAGTTATTTTATTTCAGGTAACCAGTGAGAACTTTGTATGCCAAGCAAGTTGGGACTTGGCCCAAAATGTGGTTCTTGGAAGAAAATATCGTACCTCCTGCACAGTTTTTGGATGATATTCTTATAATCATTGAAGATGAATAAAACATGTTTTATACATATATGTTGGTGATTTATTTTACTTCCTCTTCCCCCTTTTTTTAGTTTTTAAAAGGTTGGTGCCTACTGCTTCTAGGTTACAAGATATGTATGTAGAAACTTGTCTTCGACTGTAGCGACTGTCCAGGGCGCGTGAGAGCCAAACGTATTAGATCTTTGCGACTTCACACGTTCCATGAATAAAACCATTAGACAACCATTCAAAAGTATTTCGTACCAGCCTTTTAATTTTCCCACTGCTGGAACTCCGCCCTCTCTGGGAAAGGGAATGGGCCGTAATCCACCTCGAGGGCTTACTGCGGGTTGGTGAATGTCACATGTCTTCGAATTTTAGACACGCCGGTTTCCTCACGATGTTTTCCTTCACCGTTTTACGAGCAATGGTGATGAAGTAAATTACACAAAGTAATGCGTCTGGCTGGGTTTGAACTCAAAACCTACAGCTCGTAAGTCAGCGCCGTTACTACTCGGCCACCACTGCTTCAATATTAAGTATTTCGTAAATAACATAAAAAAACTACAATGCTATAATATAACCTCACTTTTACTATAATTCATATAACTTGGTTCCTGGATAGCCAAATTTCACAAAATTTTCAGTGAGGTCTTGTTTTTATATCCTCTTACAAATAAGGCAAGTTTGATTCAGTTAACACCTGGGCCCAGGAATCTATGGAGTCATTCCCTTCTCCTTTAACAATCACTAGGATGCTCACTCGATTTTCATTTTCCCTTTATTGGCCATACCTCATGTAGGAAATTGCATCGGCAAAGCTATGTCCGTAGACGTTCTAAGGCGGATATTACATTAAGGCTCCTTGAAATTTTGGGAGATTATTTGAAGGTAATAACGGTGTTTTGAAGAAAGAGACGAGAGATATTCCTTGAGTAAATGTTATACAGGGTGTAAACAACCTCATCACGAAGTCGTTCGTGATGAGGTAACCTAACCTAACTTAACTAAGTAACTTTACGCAACAATTATTGCTAGGAAATGACTTTTTATTTAGGTGGAAAATCATGTTTTGTGGTAGAATCCAATGTAACGCACTCAAAACACTGTGCTGGTGGATGGATTGAACAATTGAAGTGAAGGTGTTAAGCGTTGTGGAACATCGGTTACGACTGGGTGCTGCGCGCGGACCTCCCTAGTGGTGTCAGCGTCGTCTGCTACGCAGATGACACCCTGGTGCTGGCACAGGGGAGGTCGCACGAGGCGGCGGCCGACAACATGACACGCGGGGTTGCGATAGTCGTTGAGAGGATCCGGCAACTGGGTCTCGAGGTGGCATTGCACAAGTCCGAGGCCATGTGTTTTCATGGGCCTCGGAATGCGCCACCGTCGGGATCCACACTGACGGTAGGAGGGGTATCCATCGGCGTCGAGTCGACGTTGAAGTACCTAGGACTCGTCCTCGACAGCCGGTGGAACTTCGTGGAGCATTTCCGACGTTTGGCCCCCAGGCTGGAACGGACAGGGGCTGCCTTCAGGCGGCTCCTGCCCAACCTTGGGGGGCCGAACGCCTCCTGCCGCAGGCTCTACGCGGGAGTCGTGCGGTCCATGGCCCTCTACGGGGCCCCAGTGTGGGCGCGTTCGTTGAAGCGGCGAGCCGCTCACCATTTGAACGCGCCCCAAAAAGTGGTGGCCGTAAAGATGGTCCGTGGGTACCGCACGATCTCTCGCGAGGCGGCGGGCCTGCTTGCCGGATTGCCGCCGTGGGATCTGGAGGCGATAGTCCTCGCGCGCCTGCATGAGTGGCGCGCGGAGGTACTACGCCGGGGGGAAACCCCGCTGCCGCGGCAAATTGCCGCTCAGCGGACTGACCTCCGGCGCGATCTCATGGCGACATGGAGAGAGCGACTGTCGCAACCCCGTGCAGGGCACGCCACGATAGTGGCGGTAAGTCCCCTCTTTGAGGAGTGGCTGGAGAGGCGCCACGGCGTCCTCACCTTCCGCCTGACGCAGGTCTTCACCGGACACGGATGTTTCGGGAGGTACCTGCACCGAATCGGGCGGGAGGAATCGCCCGGGTGTCTCCACTGCGAGGATCGACCGGAGGACACGGTGGAGCACACGGTGGAAGTCTGCCCTGCGTGGGCGGAGCTCCGCCGTGTCCTCGTGGCGGCGATCGGCGGCGGCGACCTCTCGCGTCCGGCCCTGGTTCAATCCATGGTCCGGAGCGAGACGGAATGGGAAGCCGTCGCCTCCTTCTGCGAAGCAGTGATGCTAGCGAAGGAGGTGGCGGAACGAGAGAGGGAGAGATCCTCTCTTCCCGGCCGCCGCGGGAGACGCAACGGGCGTCGGGGGCCACGTGGTGGCTACCGGCCACCGTAGATGCGGGCCTGTGGACGGCTGGCTATGGGCAATAGCTGGCCGTCCGGCCGTCTAACGACGACGACAGGCCGTGTCGACGGCGCGTTCGTGTTCCACGCGCGCCTCAAAGAGTGTCAGCAAAAAGAGAGGGGCCCGCAAGGGCCGAAGCCTGCCGGGGTTGCGGGCCTGTTCGAAAGAGATACCGCGGCCCCGGAACGTAAAGGGCGAGGAAGGAACATGGATGGGTTTTAGTCAGTAAGAGTCTGACACTCCCTCCCGCTCCGCCCAGAGTGGGAGAAGTCATTTGATGATTTCCCATCCTAAAAAAAAAAAAAAAAAAAAAAAAAAAAAGGTGTTAAGCGTCAAAATCTAGTATTCAAAACTTGTATTCCTCGCTGTTGCTCTACGCCTAGGCGCTCCATGTTGTTCTCCTCACCGCTGTCACTGTGGTGAAGTTGTCAACAGCCTCGGACACTGCCTGTCTTAGTTTTCATGGAAGATGGGTAGGACTCTAGTGTGGAACGCTTCATGTGTCGATACTCTTGCGCCTTCCCATCTTCCTAGTTCATCGTGCTGTGCAGGGGCTGCCGCTGCGGCTGCGGAGAACCTCAAGCTGCGTAAACATAATAACCTTATTGGTAACTACCTATATTTTCGAGCCGTTTGGGGTTGAAACTCTAGGACCGTGGAGTCCGAGTTCTCACAGCCTTTTCAAGGAAATTTCAAAACGCTTAGTTGAAACTTCCCGTGACCCTGGGGCTGGCTTTTACCTTGGTCAAAGGCTTAGCGTTGCCATTCAGCGTGGTAACTCTGCCAGTCTCTTGGGGACATTACCAGTTGACAGCGTAGAGGAGGAGGTTTTTGACGCCATTTTTTAAGTTTTTAGTTTAAGTTAATTAGTCTAGTTAATTTTAGCAAATTGTAAATAATGTACTAATATTATACTTAATAAAAACTAATGTAAACTTGTATTAACTTGTCAAAAAGTTCAAACTTTGACCCCCAATATCTCCGACTAAAAGGTTCCCAGGTTTGGTGTAGAACAAAAATATTAATGCAATGACGGGAAAGTTACTTTTGTCTTCGTTGAGAGGTTTTTTACACTCTTTGGAACTGGCGAAGCACATCATTTATTCTGAACTCCTGAAAGGAAGGAAGACGGTAACGTTGTGGTCAGTTTTAGCGCTTTTTTTATATATAAGTTGTCTCCTTAGTTTGGGAAAAGCAGACACGAAATCACTGTGATGATCATCAGCGTAAATAGATCATTTTGTATCAAGGATTGTGGTGGTTGTGTGATCATCACTCGGCTGGGACCCGACACGGTTTAGCGTGAGTCAAGCTCTAAGTTGCATCTGGTTAGACAGGAATCCAACCCCAATATAGCTAGGATAAGGTTACGCCAATGAGTGCCAATGATGATGAAGTTTTTGATGGTAACCACACTACCACCACACTTCATGATACAACAGTGGTTTCGTGTCTGCTTTTTCCACATTAAGGGGTCAATTTATCATCTTTTGAAGTGTCAATTGTGTACATCCTTGAAACGTTACAACTGACTATCACATTTCCGTCTTCCGTAGGTAGGATATCAGTATTTTAAATGAAGCAACTGTCTATTTTGACTTTCACAACCATGTCACTGGGTAATTTACCCTTTTGTAAAACTGAAAAGTGAATACTAAATCATCAACTTTCTGCTCTTGTCTTAAAAGTTAAAGCTAATAATGTTAATGCTTATTATTTACTTTACTACTTATATGTATAACTAGGATGATGGCTAACATATTTTTTTATGAAGATTGGTATGGATTTTCTTAAAACGAGTTTACACAATCAGAGATTTTCCCTTTCCAAGAAGAATATATTACGTAAAAGCAATACTTAATATTTGAACTTTTATTTCATCAAATAAGAGGAAAGACAGAACATACAGATACCAATTATTGTTTCTCTAAACCTAACAAACATACGTACTCAAATATAATATCTCTTTTGCCAAGTCACCGCTCTCAAGGTTAAAAGTTCAACATCGAAGGTCAAACAACATAAGGCAAATGTAACATATTACTTACAGTTGGTGTCACATGTTCAACATATAAATGAGGCATCTCTAACTTCTCCAACATAACTGAGAAGCACGCACACAAATTTCTTGTTAGAGCCGTTGGATACGTAAAGCGTTACGATTGTTGTAAATAAATGGCTGGGTTATTGGGGAAACTTTGTCTAGGAAGAAAACACTAAGACACAGTTTTAACTACGACAACAGCTCATGTTGTCGTAAAAACTTTCAGTCGGCATCGTAAAGTAGATTATTATACAGAACAGACTTCAGAAAGTGTCAAACGCCTTCAATTATTAT
Organism: Xestia c-nigrum; assembly: GCA_916618015.1. Taxonomy (NCBI): domain Eukaryota; kingdom Metazoa; phylum Arthropoda; class Insecta; order Lepidoptera; family Noctuidae; genus Xestia; species Xestia c-nigrum. Next base: position 8,511,181 of record OU745269.1, on the reverse strand, counting down.
CTCAGTTTATAACTAGGAGGTTCCCAGGTATAGTGTAGAACAAAAAAAATTACCATAGAATGACGAGGAGAACAAGTGCCTTTCGTATTCGTTAAGAGGTGTTTTACACCCTTTATAACGATTTAAAGTTGTTTACCAAAACAATCGTTCTCGCTAATTTTCTTACTTATTGCAGAACAAAACGACTCACAGTCGGGGCCCATTCAAATTTTACCAATCAAATCTTCCCATGGGTCCCCCACTGTGAGTCGTTCTGTTCTACATTAGAATTTATGATTTGTTACAGAATTCTATATTATCTCAGGTTATTCATTCTTTTGTAGAGCACCGGTGACCCAGTGATGGCGGCCTCGACTGACGAACCGTAAATCGTGGGTTCGAACCCATACAGGCACATTTTTGTGTGTAATTTATTTCATCACCACTGCTCTCAAAACGGTTTAGTTTAGGCAGTTTAATCACCCAAGGTTAATCATCGAAGGGAGGGTATGATCGCGCCACAACATCAACTTTACATCGTTTGTGGTGCGAGTTCCAACCCACCATCTACAGACGTTCGTAAAATAGGAAGTTTGTCAGCCAGCATTTGCCTGACTATGTATGTAACAACCTGGACAGCTCTGTCATTTGCCTTATTCAAGTCCTGGAGGGTTGAAGTCAAGTCCTAAATTGTATCTTCATTAGTTTTCTATATTTGATGTATTTGTAACAAATGGATAAGCGACCTACCCAAATGTCCTTTCTTTGGTATTGTTCGTCGTTTCGTTGAGCTCCTTGTATAAGTCGAGCTACACGATAACTGACAAATCCTTGCACTGACTGGACAGGTTTACTCAAATCTGTATGGTTCTCTCTTCAAAAGACCATCTCAGACACTAATATCTACGTGATCCTCATGTGAATTGAGCAAGATTATGTCTGGACTTCACAAGAGACTATGACCTCTGAGTTTGTTTCTGCTGTTTCTTCTCAGAGTAGTCAGGTACGAAACACCGGCCCCATCTAGTTTAAAAAAAATATATGTGTAAATGTGTTTGTGAAAACCTACTTACAAAATAAAGATCATTTATCATCATTTATAGTGAGAAAATCGGCATGTCCTAGAACCAAAAAAAAAATCGAAGACGTGTGACATCTACCAATCCGCACTGAGCCCTCGTGGTGGATTATAATAGCCTATTCCCTCTCATAGAGAGGTCAGTGTCCAGCAATGGGAACATTTGTAGATGATAATGATTCGTTGTTCTTTCTAATAACACCCGCTGTTTATCGATCTTCAGGTGTTTTTCTTGGCTAGGTTGGTCCATGGATGGTGACCTCCCATTACATACTGAGGTTTAGCCGTACCTCGGAACTCAGCTGTTATTTGTTTATCTTTACCAGTCAGTAGCCCAAAAGTCTGACAACCAGTCTTTCCAAGCGATATTACAAAACACTAACTGGGGTATAGAGATCAGATTGGCAGTCACTGCATGTAAAATGGTACTAAGCTGCATCCGAATAGACTGGAAGGCAACGCCAACATAGCTGGGAAAAGCCCAACTATACTAAAAAGTGAAAATAACTTGACTCGTATAATTTATTTTTAATGGGTCCATCGCATAATTTTTCTATACCAAATGGGGAAAAGAATCATGTAAATCGAACCAGTAATCGAGGAGTTATGAGGTAAGAAACATTCAAAAAATATATATATATTATTTTAAAAATTTGGTTAAGAAATAAATAATCACAGTATGACAAAAAGAAAAAATATTGTTCGGAACTAGTACAATACGTACGCAGACGGTAAAGATCGAGCAGCTTGCTACCAATTACGGTGATTACGTCGGAGGTAACCCAAGACCGATTGTCTTAAATTCCACCTAATGAAGCCCATTTATTGGGTAAACGGTGCGTGTGTTGGGACACACAGGTTCGGTGGAATGGCAAATGAGTTTTATTTTTAGAGATTATCAAAAAACAAGTTCAGGAGTTTACTCTTTCTTTGAAATAGCACTTCATCCACGACTTCGTCCGCAAAAATTGTGATAGCTCAAAAAATTGTACCTCTTTATAAAAATAGTATGGGCAAATCAAGGTATTGCTTACGGAGTTGTTATTTTGGCTTATTCGTCAACTGCGACTGTGAATTAGCATGGCACCTTCCAATTTCAGTTTATTTTTTTGTCGTCAACTCGCACGCACGTTATAAAGTACAGTCAAATGAAAATGGATTGAAACCAATATCTGAAAAAAAAACAGCTTTGCTCGTTTAAAGATATTACTAGATTATACATTTTATAAGAAGTTTACATAGCATAGCATACATCTGTTCTAACGAATTTTACGTCAGATTCACAAGGTCGCGCGAGTTGACGACAACGGAACAAATTAAATCGGAAGGTGCCAACTCGCGAGCACTCGCGAGATTCACAGCCGCCAGTTAATGACTAAGCCGTTATTTTACTATCAATAATTTTATTTAGAAAACATTGTACTCACATTAGGTACATTCCATAATAACTAATACGAAGTCATTCCGCGTGTTAGCTGAAACAGCTAAGTTGGTAGTAGATAATGTTATAATACTTACATACCACTATGTTTGTCATTACGAAAGGGACATTATAAGAAAGATTCAATGAGTTGTGTCAGATTTGTATTACTATTGATATGGAGCGACTGCCAATCTATAATACAATAGAGATAGGTTAGGTTAATAAAAAAAAACATTATTGGCACCATTTTTTTTTTACATTATTTTAAACAGGTCTTTGTTAATCTCAAAAATGCGCTTGATTTTATTTTTCACAAAAAGAAATCTTAATAACCTTAAAGTCTAATAAAAAAAAACAAAAATAAACGGTTTAAAAGATTTACTTAAGCTACCCAACTCTTTCGACCGTGTGTCACCTAATTGAGAGTCACCGGTGAAAATCACAGTAACAATTGACGCGAAGGTTTATTTTCATTTTGGCACTCATTCTTCAAGGCCTGACTCAGTCCTTCAGTTTTATTGGAACTAAAATGTTCTTTTGGAAAAATCGGTGAGCGCTGATTGGTTGGCTGAAACCAGGTGAGTTTGATCGCTCTTACGGAAGTGTTTGGAACTGTGTTCAATGTCTTTTTTTGTGTCAGATGTTAAGATTTTCTTTAAGTTAGTACTTTCACAGAATTTGTATTTCTGTTGCCGCTGCACGGTGTTTGTTCTGCCCAAAAAAAGTGACATTCGCTTTTTCGAAACCTAGGCCGAAGTTGAACGTAATATTTTTGTGGATGATAAACCTTAGTACAAGGAATCTTTTTATGCTAGATAGAGGTTCTACTTTGAGCTAGAAAAATTATAAAAAAATAAATACTGATTTCAACAAAAAAAGTCTTATGATTATCAACATTTTTAAATAAATATAAACTGGAAAATGTACATAAAAAAATGCTATACAAAACTAAAATACAAAAAAAAAAACTATGAATTGATACTTTATCATTATTTTTTTAGTACTTTCAGTGTGAAGGTCAAGAAAACTAAAATATAAAAAAAAAAGTATGCGAAATTGACACCTGGGTGTTCTACTCTTGTATTTGGAACGATACATTTAGTATAAATCTTCAATAAAAAGCGAATGTAACTTTTTTTGGGCAAAACAAACACCGTGCGCTGTAACAACAAATTAAAAACTTAAAAGAGCGCTGCTCTATTACGATGGTTCGTAGCACTTAATGCCCCAGTCTGACTCACATTGACCGTATCTTTTACAAATTAATGTGCTTTTCCATAGTCCTCTCAATACACTTATAAAATAATAAGAAAAAAAAAAAACAAAAAATTAAAAATAACTTTGGCTTCTGAAGTCGGTGACCTTCGTTTGCTTGATTTAATTTTTTTTTTGTCATTGACTTCAGAAGCTAAAGTTATTGTTCACATTTTTGTTTTTTTAAGTCGGTTTGTTTTTTTGTTTTTTTAAATTGACTTTTTTCACTTTTTTGTGGTTCACATGTGCTTGGTACATTCATCAATAGTGCGTACCGTTACAATTACAACAAGTCCAAACAAGACTAGGATACATTGTATCATTATGGAGTTCCGGTGCCTGACTCTTGGCTTCATCATCAGGGATTCATTCATTATTCATTTCGCGAAGATTCCATAATCAGATTCCGACTTGCTGACTATGGGACTATTTGGAAAGTATGTCCTTTCCAACAAAAAAGTTTTCTTCAAATCGGTTAGCAAGCAACGGAGTTATGCGCAAACAAACATAAAAAAATAGAAACATCCGAATTGAGAACCTCATTTTTTAGAAGTCGGTTAAAAAATGAATATTTTCAAATAATCATCTGTCCAGCCTTTTCCCAACTATGTTGGGGTCGGCTTCCAGTCTAACCGGATGGAGCTGAATACCAGTATTTTACATGGAGCGACTGCCTATCAGACCTCTACAAACCAGTAAAAACTGGGTAATACGATACAACTTATATTTTCAAATAATATCCATCATAAAATAGTGTCCACTTTCCTCTAGGAGGTTTTTGCTATCAATCCCGTCACAAAAACCTAACACTATCTAATATCCACGACCATTTCAACATTCCTATTTGTAAAAATATTCATAGCCAGCTCCCAGGCTTCAGGCACGTAAATAAACTCCAAACTGGGCCACTGATCTAATTCCAGATCTAAAACTATGTTACGCGTAACCAAATTTTCACAAACCTAGCCTGAAAAAGTTGTCTTTTTTTTGTTACTCCGGTCTAACATGTTTTTGAAGCTCGAAAACCGATGAATATATATGCCTGACAAAATATTTTACAAACAGTATTAAATTAAAGATACGTCATCATCATTTCAACCGAAAGATGTCCACTGTCCAGTGCTGGTTTTTTCCATAATTACCACGCTTAGCAGGCCGATTGGCGATCGCAGTACTGTAGTTACAAAAGCAGAAAGAACGCTGTTGCCTATGACGCGGTAAGTCCCTTAGTCGCCTCATACGATACCGGGGGTCCGGGGTGCTATTGTTTACAGTAACATCATTACAGTATATTATACAGGGTGTAAACCACCTCATCACAAAGCCGTTAACCAAGCATTCTGTACATCAAACTAAGTAAGTTTACGCAAAAATTATGGCTGGGAAACAACTTTTTTTTTGAGGTTATAAATCATGTTTTGTGGTAGAACTCAATGTAACGCACTTAAAACATTGTGCTGATAGATGGGTTGAATAGTACGGCGGTCGTGGAGATGTTAAAAGTCAAAATCTTGCAAAAATAACTTGTATTTAAAAAAACTTGTCAAAAAGTTGGAACTTTGACCACACATATCTACGTAACTAGAAGGTTCCCAGGTATGGTGTAGAACAAAAAAATGATCGCAATGATCGGGAGAACAAGTGCCGTTGGGCTTCGTGAAGAGGTGTGTACACCCTTTATATGTCAAAAAAAAATAAAAAAAAATACGTAAAAATTGTCAAATACGTTATATTGTAATACCTCTAGCGATATTGTAAACTCTCGAATTATTGGCAAACGAACATACTCATCATCATCATCATCAGCCTATAATGTTCCCACTGCTGGGACACGGCCTCCTCTCAATGAGAGGGAACATACTGTTTACAATAAAACGCAGTATTTTTCGTGAAATGCATGCGATGGTAGTCAACTCACGCGGTGTGGAGGGAAGGAGGGGTCCCCCTTCTGCCGTCTTAACGAAAAGTGCAATAACTAGGTTAAACCTGATTTCGAGAAAAACGCGGTAAAAGTTTTTTATTTTGTTTTGTTTGTATCTCCATCACTATACATGGTATCGAGTTGAAACTTTCACTACATGATATATAACAATGTAGAGAATATAACGTGATACTTAATGTTTGTTCCCGCATTTATTCTCGCTATAAAAAACAATAAATACTATAATGATAAGTATTATTACTATTTAGAAAGAATGTTTACTAGTCATAACCGCAATAAGTAACCTATTTATTGCACTAATTGTTAGGAAACCAACATGATGCATTTTTAAGTAGCAATGAATATTTTTTTATGAACTGTTTCCTAACCAAAGATGCATTAAGTTTCTTATTTATTGCGGTTTTCATTAGTAAGAGACAAGTTTAAAACGACAAAGTTGTAATTTATTACTATTAGAAAAACAGAGGTGTTACATTGTAGGTCAAATATGAATTAATAGAACCTTGCAAAACTTTATTTTTCTTCCTCTCACCGATCTACTATGAAACTGTGTTCGGTAAAGCCAAGTCTAGTCATTATAACTGTGTTCAGATGTGTTTGAAAAAAATGTGAAATCAGTTATAATTTTATAAATAAAAAAATAAATTATATTAAATCGTTTTTATTTCAAACTAAAAAAGTACCTACAATTATAATTAGGAGGAATCACTTTGCTATCTTACTATTAATTCTGGTATATTACCCATCATGTAAAATCAACGGTTTTTACACTTAAAAACACACACTTAGCAAAAATATATTCATTTGTTAAAATATCTTAATAATAGTTAAAGTACACAATTGTAAATATTAAAAATAAATTTTTAAAAAGTTATCTACTTTTTATTTTAAGGCACAATTTGAGATCAATGTTTTAATCAGTCTGATTATTATACACATAAGTAATTAAATATTTTTAGTCTAATGTCGAAGCTTGGGACGTTTCAGGTAAGTTTAACCAAAAGCCTCTCCTGGTTTCAGGCATCAAAGGTACTAAGTCTGCTATTATTCTATGTTTTCGTTCTTTTGTTATTCCTCTCGATGAATTCTTGCTTGCAAAATTAGGAAAGTATTTGTTTTTAGTTATTTTTACTTGTAGGAAATCTAGTTCTTTCCAATCAGACACGTGGGAAACTTTGTGCTTTATTGTAAATGCCCCTCTTTCGGCTCTGACTGCCATGATGTCTTTTAGATAGACTCTGGGTTCCATGTTTCGGAGTCTATGCTGAGACGACACATCCTCATAACTGTAAAAATCGGATACTGCCATCACTTTTACTATGCTTCTTTTTGAATTGGCCGTTTTTACGGAATCTACAAAGTCATCAAAATCATAAACTTTCTTTTTCTTTTTTAATGCCATTTCAACCTGATGGTGAAAACTATCAGCCGACATGAACGTATGGCCTGGTTCAAAATATTTTACGGTAATTGATTCGGCAGCAATAAGCTGACTATTTACCATGTTTACCAGAAAACACATAAACGCCCAGTTTTTGTTTTGGGCCGCGCAATTGTCGGCCCATAAAACGATATGTTTCATGTCGCGTTCATGAATAAAAAACGATCTGAATGCAGAAATGATATCTTCTTGGCTTCTACCAGAGACAGTTTCGTTCTAAAGCACTGCATAAGGAACATTTGTACCATTACTACCTCCAAGTGGAACGAAACTTTCATTAAATGTAATGATACGAGGACAAAATATTGCAGTTTTAAATTGATCCATTCGCGGCAACATTATGACTTTCTGTAGATCTACAGAAAAGTATATGCAGTCTTTGTCAGTAAGAGCTAGCTCTTTGTCTTGTTGATATTCCTCTCTGGATTCCGTGTATCGTGACTTATGTTTATTGTTTTGAATACATAGGTCACAGTTTTCCTGAGAACATCCAGTATGTGATTCAAAGAGAGCACATTGTTCACATTCTTCATTCCCGAGATGAGCGAAGGAAATATTCATTTCTTTTACAACCTTTCGATATGTTTCAAAAGAGATCGGCATATTGGGATATTTATCAATGAAACATTGATGCATCATCGTTACGTTGATGTTACGTTGATAAAGTCTATTAGGGGCATTTTCCCTACGGTAATGTGAAATTGTTGGATTAAAACTTTGTATATGGTCCTTGATTACGTTCCTGTCTATGACATTTTTGCGTTTGTATGATCCTCGTTTATCTTTTTGATTATCAACTTCCTTACTGAGTGCCGAGTGAATATGCCTGTTATTTTGTGGGTTGTAACCAAGTGTCGTTAGAAAAAAAGTTTTGCAAACATCAATTTTTTCGTGTTTGACTTGAAAATGATAGTAATACGAAACATCTCTTTTCTTCCTATGACGATCTTCCTTAGTGGTTCTTGTTTTAATTTCCTTCGGTTCAACCAGTCCTTTAATGAATACACCTCTAGACTCCCAATTTAAACTTATGTACTGACCATGTATCTCTCTTCTAATTTCTTCAGAAATCTTAGTTGTGCATTTTTTACGACATTTACCATCACACGGTGGTTTCAGTGACAGCTTTTCATCAGCATTTTCTTTTTTCTGTCTTTGTCGATCCGCAAGGGATACATCAAATCTACGTCTTTTCCTTGGCAAGCCCGCTTTATTCAGTCCTTTTTCATTCTCAGGTATTACGCATTCCTCTACTTCACTATTTTCACATTCAGTCTCTTCACATTCAATCTCCTCACGTTCATTTTCCTCTCGTTCAATCTCCCCACGTTCAGTCTCCCCACGTTCAGTCTGCTCATGTTCTATCTTCCTACGTTCAGTCTCCTCACGATCAATCTCCCCACGTTCAGTCTCCTCACGTTCAATCTCCCCACGTTCAGTCTCCTCACGTTCAATCTCCCCACGATCACGATCAATCTCCTCACGTATAGTCTTTTTACGTCTAGTCTCTTTATGTTCAAGTAAATTTCTTTTAATACGAATTGGTGAATTAGAATCCGAATCTGAAAGTATGAAATCAGGGCAGTTGTCTTTATCAATGACACTGTCGTCAGAATTTTCAAAATATTTTACAGCTCTGTCAATGTTGTCATATTCTTCATCGGAGGATGGTAGGGTTTCATAGCACTCTAGAGAATGTCTGGTAAAGGTCGTATTAAAAGATTTTTCTGCAGTCGGTTTAATTATTGATGGCCTTGGAATCAGCTGGTGGTTGGTTGGTTCAAATGGTTCAGAAACATGTGGTTTTGGGTTTTGATTTTGCGATATAGCCAAAAAAAGAATTTTGTCTCTTCTGGACATGATGTCGCCTGAAAAAAAATATATTTTGCTTAGGGACAAAAAATCTCGTGGTAGAAGAACATACTGGTTTTCTCCGGAAATTAAGTAGCTACTTAACTTCACCGTATATTTCAGAAAATTAAAACGTAAGGTAAATAATTATCTATGTGACTCCTACTAATTTTATACCTGCTTAAATCGAAAAGAAAAACATCAAAACAAAAGAAAAATACAAAAGTAATGTTGCTGAAATAATAGACGAAATTCTAAATGTCCTGTTGTGACAATATAAGAAAAAAAACAACCACCTTAATACAGTTTAAAAGAATTCACGAAGCAATACTCAATAGAAAACTAGTACAAAAGAAAAGTGTATTTAAAAAGTATTTTATTACGATGAGAAATCGCAAAAATTTTAAAAATCAGTTCTTTGAGTTCGACCGTTCCGGCATGGTAGGTACCTACCTCGCAGAGCTACCGGGCGGCCGGCCAGCGCTTTGCGCGTAATGCGCGCATGAACCCGAACATACCTACCTATTTTGTTGCTGAGTTATTCAAAAATAATGATATCTCCTAACATGCTGTGCCACTATGACGTCATTTACCCTGCAATTACGTCGAATAGCAAGTTTTTAGTTATTTTTATCATTGTTCTACTAGAAAGCAAAATAATATTTTTGTTAGTCACTAATTAATTAGAACCATATTTGTGTCTTTTAATAACTAAACAAAGTAGCACTGGCTAATAACATCATAGCGTATTAATGCCCGTGACATGTTAACATAAAATAAGTAATATTAAATACGTTAGGTACTTACCGCCGAAAATTGCTCGCACGTGCTTGTTTGTGATCGTCCGACTCGAATCGATGCCTAGCCGCGACTGGCGTTTGGACGAAATATTTTACTCCCCTCGTACCCCCTCAACCCCCTGGTGCTAGTTATAAACGCAATAAATGGTGAAATTATTGCAGTTTATTTCGCGTAGGTATACTCTATTCGTTTAATCTTCGTACAAATAAATGCAATTAATCTACTTACTACATCAATTTTAGTATTCTTCCCATAATCAGTAATAAGACCCCTTAACATAACTGCAATAATTCAAGCTTATTGTACTTATAACTTGTAAATGAGAATCACAGTAACGAAATATGGTAATTATAAATGCAATAACTCTACTTATTGCAGAAATAGTTAGTACATTATTTAATAGCGTAAATAAGGTTCCGTATCATATCTGCAATAACTCAAACTTATTGCACTTTTAGCTAGTAAATGAATATTACAAATGACGAACTATGCTAATTATAAATGTACTAACTGTACTTATTGCAGATATAGTTAGTAAAACTACATAATAGTGTAAGTAAGTTATTCCTATCTATAGTTATTTCGGTCTTGATATGTAAATCATAAGGCACCGACCTAGATATTGCAGTTATGCTTAGTGTTAAAACCGGCTACGTCATAGATACGTAAAAAGTGTCTAAGAAGAATATATAGATCTCGTTCTGCAGATTCCGAATATGTACTTAACTCAATTTGGGGCAAAACTCGAGTTATTGCACTTTTCGTAAGGACGGCAGCCTTGCCCAGTGGTGGTCCCACACTCATGAAAAGATACTGTACCATTTCTGAGAAATATCGATTAATATAACCTAACCTTAAAACACTTTATATTCCCCTAAAAAGCGTAGTCGACGCAGCCCCGCTTCGCGACTTCCGAGTACAGGGTTTAAAGGAACCTAACTAACCTAACGGGGGGGTGCCCCAAATCCCGATTATGGGGGCAGAGATACTTCCGTATGTTCAGTTGACAATAATTCGAGAATTTACAATATCGCTAGAGAGAAACATGTTATATTGTAATTTATAACGTGTTTGACAATTTTACGGTGACATATACATAATAGATATTATACTTTTTCAATAACATCGATAATTATCGCAAGAAAACCTGATGTTTATTTACATAACAAAACATCAAGTCTATAATTCCCAAATATTTAGGGAGAGAGACACTTTTGATGCACTAATATTTCTATAGTTTTGAATCCCTTCTAAAAGCCTATTGTCATCAAACGGATGATTTTTGCTGCTAAACGGGCTTGTGCATCTCGCCTGATACGAAGCGAGGATGCAGCCTAGGGCACGCTTGCCTAGAAGAAACAACCGATTCACTCAATCTATGAAGCCTAGCCCCACCCAGACCTTTGTTTGAGTTAACCCGCAATCAATGCTGATCCAGCAGTTTTAAATGAGCCCCTTTTTTTTTAGGAAGGGAATACATCAAATGACTTCCCCCACTCTGGGCGGAGCAGGAGGGAGTGTCAGACTTTTACTGACTAAAACCCATCCATGTTCCTTTCTCACCCTTTGTGTTCCGGGGCCGCGGTATCTCTTTCGAACAGGCCCGCAACTCCGGCAGGCTTCGGCCCTTGCGGGCCCTTCCCCTTATGCTGACATCTCTTTGAGGCGCGCGTGGAACACGAACGCGCCGTCGACACGGCTTATCAGCCCCTAAGGTACATATTCACCGAAAAGATAACGGTCTGATTATCTAAAAACAGCTGTCAATGTGACATGATCCCATACAAAAATGTGTTTTAAACAGATGTTTTTAGACAATCAGATCGTCATCTTTTTGGTGAACATGGACCTAAATGATCTTACTCAGATCCAGTGTTGCAGCTGCTTGGATCGATCTTCAGGTGAAGTTGCACTTACTTAGGTTAGTCCGTGGATGGCTTACCGCTGGGGGTAAACTTAATTCACAACTTACTAATTAAATAAAGAAAACAGTCTTAATATTACCTAATTTATGATGTTATGTTTTTATATTTTAAGAATATATTTTTATAATGCTAACAATTTGTTGAATATCTTAAATACATAATTATGTTAAAAGGTCTTTTGTAGTATAATTATAATTGTTATTTTTGTTGTTTTGTGTCTAGTTAATTTAAATTAGAAACAGGTATTATAGTTTGTGTTTATTAAGGCGCTTAGACGAGCTAAATTAGGAACTCTATTTGTGGTGGTTCAAACTTCGTTTGAAATGCTGTTAGGATAAAGTTCTAATCAGCTTGTACTACAAAGTGGTTGTAACGTCAGCCACTGCGGGCCAAATAGCGCGAAATGAGTGGTTTCGATCGATTTGCAAAAAAACTATTGATTGGATTAAAAAACTGAAACTGTGTTATGCTAATATATAGCTTGTAGAATTATTTGCCAAAAATCAGAATGATCGCAAGCATATTAGTATGTTTTTTATTGTTTGAATGATATTTGTAGAGATAAGTTCGTCATTTCTTTTTATCGAGCCAAAATAATTGTATTATGTTTTCAAAACAGTATCATGCTAGCATATATCCTGAAGAATATATCATATATTTTTCTAGTCTTGTTTATAGCTGTGAATCATTTACTTTTAGTAATAATAAAACTCGCGTTAAACTCATGTAATCGCCCTAATATTTGCATGCTATTTTTATGGCGAAATGTGTCATTGCACTACAAGTTTTTTACCACCTTTTGTATCACATTTACTGCAAATAAATTATTTTGACAATGACTATGACTTTGATTAATAACCCCCTTCTTAGGAAGTCGGTTAAAACAGGGGATTATTTCCATACGGATATGCCAACCAATAATTGAATCATGAAGCTACTTTTAACCACAGCCATCTTCCCAAAGCCATGTTATTATTAAATATTATTAATTTTGAAACACTCGGTCGGAATCAAAGCAATTATTAATAATAAGAGTGTTATCTAGTGGCGGTATGCAGAGTGCTTACTTTATTATTTCCGTTGGCCCTCACCGGATGATACAGCGTTATATTTAGGGTTCCTTGTGTAATTGGTGCGATTGGTTATCATAAGTAGTTTGATTGGATTGGATTGGATTTATGTATTTTCTTGCCCGTTCTTCTCTATAGAGATCTATGCTAGGGAATGGGCAAATAGAGTACTTTCACATTTTTTTATGTCTTGTCACTGAGACTGTAGCTACATTTCATGTTTATTTTTGTTTCGACAATTCAAAAGTGCCTGTAACTGGCCTACTTGAAATAAATGCTTTGTTTTTTTTTTTTTGATGTAGAACAAAAAGAAATGGTGTTTTTGCATGACAAGATGTTTGGACGTCAAATTGTCAGTCGTTCCATGTAAATTACTAGAAACCAACCCCAACATAGTTGAGAAAAGGCTCGGCAGATGATGATGACGTATGGACGAGGGCAAATCAACAGGTAAGAGTAAATAGGAAGTAGGGAATTATTGTATTTTTAATTTTTATGGTGTACACAATAAAGAGTTTTATTATTCTATTATATTCTATTCTAAGAGTATTATTTATGGATAGTGGCGTTCTATATTTTTTGACCATCCCCTTGGGAAATAAATATTGCTGGACACTAACACACAGCGCCATCCAGTGCCACACTAAGCAAGGCTTGTGTCGTGGACACCAGATAGTTGATATATATAATACATACTTGTTATACATATTAACATCCATGACTCGGTAACAAAATATGCTCATCACACAAACATTTGCTCCTACCGGGATCCTAAGAACGTAAGGCAGCCTCACTACCGCTGCGCCATTCGGGTCGGAAATAGCCATATGAAATAACCGCAAAATTTTGTAAACTTATTTATTTTTTAACCGACTTCCAAAAAGGAGGAGGTTCTCTATTCGACTGTATGTATTTTTTTTTTTTTTATGTATGTTCACCGATTACTCGAAGACGCCTGAACCGATTTGAAAAATTCTTTTTTTGTTTGAAAGGGTATACTTTCAAGTTGGTCCCATAGCCACCAAATTGGGATCTGATGATGGAATCTTGGCGAAATCGAGGGAACTCTTCAAATTTTATCTGAAAACGTGTTGCGATTTTGGTATTTTCTACAACAAGTGAAGCATTTGCGTTTGATAAGAACCATTCTACCATCAGATCTGATGATGAAGCCAAGAGTCACGGAACTCCATAATGAGACAATGTACCATAGTCGTGTTTGGGCTTGTTGTAATTGTAACGGTATGCACTTTCCATGTATCAAGCACCTGTGAACCACTAAAAAGTGAAAAATAAAAACTTTTTTGCAAAAAATAAAACCGACTTCAAAAAAAACAAAAAAGTGAAAAATAACTTTAGCTTCTGAAGTCGGTGACAAAAAAACTTTAGCAATCAAACAAAGGTCACCGACTTCAGAAGCTAAAGTTATTTTTCACTTTTTTGTTTTTTTTGAAGTCGGTTTTATTTTTTGCAAAAAAGTTTTTTTATGTCTGAACATTGTGGATATTTGCATCTTGTAACCATACACCCCCATTAGTCATAAGTAATGCCTTCCATTATTTCATTGATCTGTTTTTACTCCAATAGGTCAGATCCAATGGATTGAACGGTAGGTATTGTTAGGGACAGTTCTAATACGTTGTACTGAACCAAATAAAACACTCCCGGTTCACGTTTGTCACATTTTTATATAAATGATTAATATATCGATGTGTACCATCGCATGTTTTATATTTTCTGCATTTATAATCTAATTAAGCGTAAACGTACAACGTATATCACTAATATCACTAGCTAAGCTAAATAAATCTAACAACTAAATACAAAAAACTTGTTTAAAAGCGTACATTCAACGTTTACTTTTGTCTGACCTGCAATCAAAAGTGAACCATTAGTGAAGCAAAATAAGGTGACTTTTCCTCAATCATGTTATAAAGCAGCTTAAATAGACGATGTCACATTAATGAATTTGGACCTGTCTTTATTAGATCTCATATCAAAACTTTTGCATACCAGACGTCCAGTATACGACCCAAATGGCGCAGATGTAAAGAGGCTGCCTTACGTTCATAGGTGGGTTTGAATCCTGTTAGGAACAAATGTTTGTGTTATGAGCATGGAAATTTAATTTTCTTTGCGAGTCATGGATGTTTTCATGTATAATATGTATATATTTACAAACAAAAAGTATCTCATATATCAACTATGTGGTGTTCACGACACAAGCCTCGTTGCTTAGTGTGGCACTAGATGGCGCTGTGTGTGTCCAAGAAAAATTTTATTCATTTTATTTTATTTAGTCTCCTTTATTCATTTCTTAACAAATTCTATCCATTTGTAAATATTAAGTAATTTAAAAAAAAAGTTTTAAAATTTCAAATTTATTTAGTATTTATTACCTGTCTACTATTTGTACGTAATGTATTTACAGTAAGAGGTCAACTTATACTATATTTTGAAAGGAGACAATTTTTTTTGTTCGAGGATTAGTTTCCCACATAAATTCTAGCATATAATAATGAGACTTACATTGATTTCTTCCTTATAACCTCTAGATTCCAGTGGTTTAATTAGATTAGCATTGTCTAACCGGAATAAATGCGAAAAATCTGCAAAAACACTTACGAAAACCAAAATAAACAGAAAAAGTAAATGTCAAAATAATGAAGTTGTCTGTCAATCACAAAAAAGTGGGTTTATAACGTTTCATGCCACGTTGATTGTTTAAACCACCTATGCGATTTTAGTGTAAACCTATAAAAATGGCATTAAAAATGCTCATAGTTTAATAATATTTATTTTTATATTCTTTCTGATTCTATAATAATTATATAGCACATATGATTTCCAACGGATAGGTACCGTACTTTTTTTAGTAAACAGAAAAACGCCCCTATTCACGTAAGTATTTGCTGTCAAATGACATTGACCACAACAGGAATGATTTGACTCGCAAAAAAATATCATAACATAGCTTATTTATTATGATTTTAAGATTCCGTTTTCATTTCTACGTAATATTTCCTTTAAAACCATAGTAAAATGTTTACTTTTTTTTGGTGTTATTATGAATAATAAATGCAACGACCAGGTGGGCCCAAAAAAAACTATCTCCTTTATTTTATTGTTAAATTATGTGATGTTAATATAAACCGGAAGAGCGGAAGTACCTACTACAAGTAATTTTTTGCTCAAAAGGTACTTCCTATTATTTGATTGTTATGTCATAAGTATTGAAATAAAACTTTTTTTTTTATACTGGGCAAGTATGTTTTATATGTCGCCTGTCATAAATGATTACTTTAGTATCCTCATTAGTTTTTTATTGACGTATTGATTTAAGTTTTTGGAACATGAAGCAGCTTATGGATGTAACATCGAAAGGAAACCGGCATGTCCTGGAACCAAAAATAAAATTGGAGACATGTGACATCTACTTATCTGCACTGGGCCCGCGTGGTGGATTATAGCCCACTCCCTCTCATAGAGAAGAGGCCGGTGTCCCAGCAGTGAGATTAATAGGCTTAATAGGCATGATTTTGATAATAATTAAAAAAATTAAGTGCTACACTAAGCAAGGCTTGTGTCGTGGTCACCAGACAGTTGATATACTACATAATTATACAGGGTTGTTTATAGGGGTTGTTTATAGTTTGGGAAAACAGGCAAAAAAAAATCGACTTCTCATGCAAAACTCCATCAGTTGTTCGGACATATGTATGGAGAGTTGATTTTTTTTTGTCTGTTTTCGGAAAAGTCGTAGAACAAATGTTGTTGTTTAAGATGTTAGTAATCTATTCCTGCGAGGTTGTTAGTGTTTTACAAATAACCCTGTATACTTTTTCTGTGTATAAATAAATACTTGTTATACGTATAAACATCCATGACTCGGAAACAAATGTCCATGCTCATCACACAAACATTTGCTCCTACCGGGATTCGAAACCGGGACCCTAAGAACGTAAGGCAGCTACCGCTGCGCCATTCGGGTCGTCTAATAATAATGGAGAAAGCTGTCGACTTACTCGTAATATATTTTTCTTAGCTACATAGTTTAAACATGTAAAGGAGTTGGTGGCTAAATAATTAACAGACGCACTGGTCGCTCTTCAAGGTTAAGCCGCGCTTTTAAAGGTCGACTCGCCGGACGCGGTCGGTGGGACTGCCTCGTTGGTCTAGTCAGCGCAAGCGCAAGTGCTTAGCATGAGGTCCTGAGTTCGATTCCCGGGTCGTACAAAGTGTCATTGGGTGTTTCCTTTTATCAGTGGAGTCTGCATTTGCGCCTTGATCGCATTAGGCTCGCTCTCTATTACGTACATGGGAATTTGAACATAACTGGAGAAATGTGGGTGTATAGGTACTATTAGGTACACCTCTGCCTAACACTTCATGTATTACAGGCGTGGTGTTATGTTTATGAAAGTATTCTAGTACCTACATCTTGTACAGACGCCAGCACTTCAAGCTACCTGAAACTGACAAATTTACCCAAGCAATCTTGAACCTAATGCTCTAGCAATAAAGTTGAAATCTTTTTTTTTTACTAATATTGTGTTAGTCTGTGTCTGTGTCCAGTTTCCTGAAAAAATCTAATTAGTCAGTCAGTGAGATTACCAAAAAAAAATTGACTCATATTTTTTCTTTCGTTGTACAAACCAAAATTGACGAAGATACGACGCTTTTAAAATTCGCAATACGTCACGCCTTGGAATAATTTTTAGTGAGTTCTGACGTCATAAGCCCCCACTCCCGAGGTTTGATGCGTTTTATCTATGTCAATATTCACTTTTAGATTTACATAAACAAAAACTACGTTGCCATTATTTTTCAAAAGATTAACGAACGAAAACGAACTAAATAGATTTGCAATTTTTGAAGACTGTCGTCATGACCAATTAAGTAATGTAATATTGTAAAACACAACCTTATTATCACCAAAAATCCCAAAAGCTTACCAAAATAATAAAAGCCACTTGCGTGAAGATTGTTACTGAAAAACAACAATAATTACACGGCAAAACAAATCCACAACCACGAGCTGATTAACTTATGAACGAAGCTTATTTTCACACATCCAATTATACAGAACCCACATTACCAACTTAACCAAAAAAACAAAACTTAAGTCTGAAATTTTTACACTGCATTTCAGCAAAATTGGGACCACAATTCAGTATAAGCTATACTAATTACATTGCACCAGGAAATGGACGAAAAAATATTTATACTACCCGAAAACCTCTAATTACTGGGCCAAACACGTAGGAGGACAAATGTACACCATAATTTTTAGAAGTAACGATTGCAATTTGACATTTATTGTGGACATTAAGGCGAACGATACTGGCCACAAATACGGTCCGCCATTTTGTGCACGAGGTGAATTCATAAAATGGCCGTTTGGTTGATGCGTTGACGGAATGCTGAGATTTTTAATTTCATTAGATATTTTATTTCCCGTATTTTTATGAGATTAATTATAACTGGCAAAATATGGTTGCTAAATGTTTGAATGCGCTAAACATTTCTGATGTTACGGGTGTGTGAGTAACGTTACATTCCTGATGGAAAAACCCAATAAGACCTTGTCCGACCCGGGAATCGAACCTCATACTCGGCAGTCGCGCTTGCGATCACTCGACCAACATGAAATTTAATGTATATTTAGAAAGAAGAAAAAACACCATTTATAAGCCCGCCAGAACAAAACACACAAAATTAAAATGGTCAATTTTTTTTTGTTAATAAAAGTAATCATTGAGAGAAAAATAGTAAACAAAAAAAAATAAACGAAATTGGTCCTGTACGAGGCCAAAAGGCTCCTATCTCAGCATGGAGCTCTAATATAAAAAAGTCACAGCGCTGCGTCACGCGTCATTTCCACCAAATTAACACGAGCCAATTTACGAGAATCTCGCAAGGACTAAACACGATAATACAAAATCGTTTTGCAACAGTAACTCGTATATTAAAGTCCTTTCTAAGTGAAGGGATAAATTCTTAAAGGCCTCGCCTACTGGTCGGGTTATTCGGCACGTCTGCTTTGACATTGCGAATGCGTTGCTAAATCTAACCTGTTTATAGTGCGGGACAGAAATATAGGGCAAGATGGAAAAATCATTTGTTAGCCCGCCAGGACAAAACACACAAAAATAAAATGCTTAAATTGTAATTATATAATCTATATTATAAAAATGAAACCTGTTGAGATAAGAAAATTTAACTCTGGCTATATTATTATAATATTGTCTATGCGCTCCTGTTTACCATAGATTATCTGTCAACTTTGTGTTCTGCTTTTAATGTGCACCGATTTAATAAAGTCTAAAATTTATCAAGAAAACATTGTTTCTTTCGAAAATTCGCCCAATAAATCATCAGGTTATGGGCCCAGGATACTCTGCAAGAAAAAGTACGAAAGAAAACGGCAAAGAAAAAGTTGTCGAGAATTAGAAAGTTAGAAACCGAATACTTAACCTCAAAATGGATCCCACGCGCTCCATGAATTTGGAAAAATTTGATGGAAATAATTTCAGACAATGGAAGTTCCAGATCAAATGTGCGTTAAAGGCGAAGGGAATCGATATTTCGTTACCGAAACCAGAAACAAACTTAAATGAATGGTTGAAGAATGATGGTATGGCGATGTATGTCATAACCTCTTCGATGGACTTCAAACAAATTACATTGATAGAAAACTGCGAAACCGCCAAAGAAATAATGACAAAACTCGAATCAATATATGAACAAAAGAGTGAACTGTGTAAAATGCTGATTCATGAAAAATTTTACCAATATAAAATGTCTGCGAATGATAGTGTAGCACAACATATCTCCAAAGTAGAAACATTGGCTAAACAATTGAAAGAGAGTGGCGAGAGTGTTAGCGAAATGGCCATCATCACAAAAATACTTGGAACATTGCCCCTGAAATATAGATCAGTCCGTCAAGCATGGATGTCTTTAGATCCTGCGAAGCAAACATTGAATAATTTGACTGCTCGTCTATTGGATGAAGAAGCAAGTTTAGCTTCTGTGGAAGAACAAGAAACAGCTCTTCTTGTTTCTAACAAGGCATGGAAGAATCAGTCAAAACAAAACGAGCCTAAGGCCAGTGGAAGTCGTACTAATGAAAACAAAACTACTAAACATAGATTTGAATGTTATAACTGTGGCAAACGTGGACATTTTTCCAAAGAATGCCGCTTTCCAAAGAAATCCAAGGCTAGAAATTCTCAACAAGGAAGTACAGATATGTTGGCATTTAATGTAGAAGACATGTTATGTAATGCTGAAGAAGACAGCTGGATCATGGACAGTGGTGCCTCCGCACACATGACATTCAGAAAGGATTTCTTTTGTGAACTAACCGATTGCAATGAGAAATCATTAACATTAGGAAATAAACAATCTGTGGAGGTATCTGGTATCGGAAAAGTGTTAATAAAGAGATATGTTGATGGACAGTGGGAGACTAGTGAACTGCTTGGTGTATTGTACGTCCCAAGTTTGAGAAGAAATTTATTCTCAGAAGGTGTAATAATCAGAAAATGTTATACCATTGTGAAAAAAGATTCAAGTGCCTTAATCTACAAAGACAATAAAGTAGTAATGAGTGCAAAAATCACAGAAAACAATTTGTATGAGTTAAAGATAAAAACAGTAGTCCCAGAGAATTGTAACTTGGTACAAAATGAAAAAACAACCGATATTAAAATATGGCATGAACGCCTGGGACATATTAACCTACAACAAATTAAGAACATGTGTGCCAATAGTGTGGTTGAAGGCTTGAAAATTGATGATAAGGTTCTAAATGACTTTGTTTGTGAGGCATGTGCATACGGGAAGCAATGCAGATTCCCATTTCATAAATCTGTACGGGGAAAACTACAGCCAGGTGACTTGGTGTATAGTGACGTCTGTGGTCCAATGAGTTACACATCAATTCAAGGTATGAAATACTTTGTATTATTTAAAGATGCAGCTACCAGCTACAGACATATATATTTTATTAAAAACAAAAGTGACACAATGGAAATATTCAAGAAATATAATAGTATTGTTAAAAATAAATATATGCACAGTGTCAGAATATTGCATACAGACAATGGAAAAGAATATGTTAACAAAGTTTTCAAAGAATATTTGGACAAAGAGGGGATAGTTCATGAGCTTACTGCTCCGTACACACCAGAGCAAAATGGACGTGCAGAGAGAGAGAATAGAACCATAGTAGAGAGTGCTCGATCAATGTTGTATGCAAGAGATGTACCACTAGAACTGTGGGCAGAAGCTGTAAATTGTGCAGTTTACATATTGAACAGAACATCTTCAAGTCAGACTCCAAATAAAACACCATTTGAATTATGGAATGGTACCAAGCCTCAGTTAAGCCATGTGAAGGTGTTTGGCAGTATTGGGTATGTTCATATTCCTGATCAATTGCGAACAAAACTGGATAAGAAAAGTGAGAAAATGATATTAGTTGGTTATGACAATAATAATTACAGAATGTACAACATGAATAAGAAAACAATAAAAGTGTCAAGAAATGTCATTTTTGATGAACATCAAGTTCCAGAATTAAGAAAGAATATTGCACAAATAAGTATTGATGATGGAGATGAGGTAATGAGACAGGAAAAAGAAATAGAAGTAAGTGGATTAGATAACACACTAATTGAAAATTCAACATCAGAGTCAGAAGACAGCTTGCTAAGTTGTAACAGTGATGACCCATCATATGAGCCGTCTCAAGAAATAGAAGACACTTCACATAGAAACATAACTTTGAGACCACGAAATACTAGACGTTTTGAAGCAAACCTTGTCGAGCTCTCATTGCCTCAAACATACATTGAAGCTTTAAAAAGTCCACAGAAAAATGAATGGGCTAAAGCCATTAAAGAAGAATTATCAGCTCATAAAGAAAACAATACTTGGAGAGCAGTTGAAAGATCTGGTCAGAGAACTCTTACAACAAAGTGGGTTTTTGCGATCAAGAAGAATGAGGATAATCAAGTACGTTATAAGGCTCGATTGTGTGCACGCGGGTTCAATCAAATAAAAGATGTTGACTATCAAGAAATTTTCTCTCCAACAACAAGGTATGACTCTATAAGAATTATTCTTTCTGTTGCAGCAAAGTATAAGTTGGAAATTCAACAGTTTGACGTGAAAACTGCCTTTTTGAATGGGTACCTTGAAGAAAATATATTTATAGAAGTACCTGAAGGTGTATCATTAGACAAGAATTATGTATTAAAATTAAACAAATCTCTGTATGGGTTGAAACAGGCTTCTCGTTGCTGGAACAAAAGGTTCACCAATTTTTTATTAAAACATGGTTTTGTACAATCTCAGGCTGATAATTGTATATATATAGGTAATTTTGATGAGATTAAAGTATTTCTGATAATTTATGTTGACGATGCTCTTGTAGTATCCTCAAGTAAACTACTTATTAAAGAAATAATGCAATATTTAAAACAAGAGTTTAAAATCAAAGAATTAAATTTAAAATATTTTGTGGGCATGGAAATAAAAAGAATAAATAATAATATCTGTATTCATCAAGGGGATTATATTGAACAGATAATTCAGAAATTTTGTATGAACAATGCCAATTCTGCTAGTACCCCAGCGGATGTCAATGTTGTTATTTCAAAGAATTTAGATGAAAACATTGTTAATTTTCCCTATAGAGAAGCTATAGGCTCCCTACTTTTTTTGTCTTCTGTATCTAGGCCGGACATCTCATTTGCTGTGAATGTATTAAGCAGATATGTAAACAATCCAAGTCAGCAACATGTGAATGCTGTGAAACGTATCATTCGATACTTAAGTTATTCTAAACATTTGTGTATAAAGTATGGAGAAAGCAATGATCTAATTGGTTTTTCAGATTCTGATTTCGCAAGTGACATAGATACGCGTAAGTCTACAACAGGCTATATTTTTAAAATGAACGATGGTCCAATTACATGGTCTAGTCAAAAACAAAAAACCGTTGCTCTCTCCACCACTGAAGCCGAATTTGTGGCTGCCTGTGAGGCTTCAAAAGAAATCCTATGGTTGCAGCAATTAATGTTAGAATTAGGTGAAAGTTCTAAGTGTATTACACTATATGTAGATAATCAGAGTGCAATAAAATTAATTAATAACCCTGTTTATCACAAGAGAACCAAACACATAGATGTTAAGTATAATTTCATTAGAGAAAAGGTTGAGTCGGGTCTAATCAAAATTAATTATGTTCCAAGTAAATGCCAATTAGCAGATATTATGACTAAACCATTGCCCACTCAAACTTTTACCTATTTAAGGGATCAGATTATGTATAGTTAGTTATTTTTAACCGTGTTAAATTTTAGTGGGAGTGTTGAGATAAGAAAATTTAACTCTGGCTATATTATTATAATATTGTCTATGCGCTCCTGTTTACCATAGATTATCTGTCAACTTTGTGTTCTACTTTTAATGTGCACCGATTTAATAAAGTCTAAAATTTATCAAGAAAACATTGTTTCTTTCGAAAATTCGCCCAATAAATCATCAAAACCCGTTTTCCGTTGTCACGACATAGCATGAAAACGGCTTGATCGATTTGGCTGATTCTTTTTTTGTTGTATTTGTTATTGTTAGGAGAAGATTCTTATGAAAAAAAAATGTAGTAGTACGTAGCTTTTTCCCTCTTATGTGACGCAGACGAAGTTGCGTGGGTCAGCTAGTTAAATAATAAAAAGTAAACCTAGGCAGAAAATTATAAAATTAAATAAAAAAAAGAATAGAAACGAATTTAGTCTTGTACACTTCGTCTGCGTCAGCTAAGAGAGAAAAGCTCACAAATGGATAAAATTTTCCTCGTTTTTCACTTATGTTCCGCTTTTTTTGGTTATGGCGTGATGTTAATTAATAACCTATAACATTTATCGATAAATGAACACACACATATGACACATTTTTTTATACAATTCCAACCAGTAGTTCCTGAGATTAGCACGTTGTACAACCCTTCAGCTTTATATTTATTTATTTATTTATTTATTTATTAACACTTCAAGCACAAAAGTACAGAGACGGACTTAATGCCATAGGCATTTTCTACCAGTCAACCCCACCCCACCACCACCACCTCCACCACCACCACCACCTCCTTTTTATAATATTAGTAGTAGGGCTGATGCTCCAAGATAGCCCGCGAAATTCATATTTACTTACGTTTTTTACAATTTGCAGGCCTGTGCTTAGTTGTATGTTGATGAACATATCGGTTGCGGCTATAAGACGTATGTAGTTACAGAATTATAATCATCGAAATCATCAGTACAACCCTCCAAGTTCATAAGAGTCAGGAACGACTTTGACCGTCAAAAGTTCGATTTGATGAAATGTTCAAAACGTTATAAAATTTTAATTTCGTGGGCCACCATTTCGCTTTCACCTTAAGGCAGTAATTTGTGAACGACAACAACGCCCTTTTTTTTTTTTTTTTTTTAAGGATGGAAAATCATCAAATGACCCCCCCCACTCTGGGCGGAGCGGGAGGGAGTGTCAGACTCTTACTGACTAAAAACCATCCATGTTCCTTCCTCGCCTTTCACGTTCCGGGGCCGCGGTATCTCTTTCGAACAGGCCCGCAACCCCGGCAGGCTTCGGCCCTTGCGGGCCCCTCTCCTTTTGCTGACATCTCTTTGAGGCGCGCGTGGAACACGAACGCGCCGTGGATACGGCCTGTCGTCGTCGTTAGACGGCCGGACGGCCAGCTATTGCCCATAGCCAGCCGTCCACAGGCCCGCATCTACGGTGGCCGGTAGCCACCACGTGGCCCCCGATGCCCGTTGCGTCGCCCGCGGCGGCCGGGAAGAGAGGATCTCTCCCTCTCTCGTTCCGCCACCTCCTTCGCTAGCATCACTGCTTCGCAGAAGGAGGCGACGGCTTCCCATTCCGTCTCGCTCCGGACCATGGATTGAACCAGGGCCGGACGCGAGAGGTCGCCGCCGCTGATCGCCGCCACGAGGACACGGCGGAGCTCCGCCCACGCAGGGCAGACTTCCACCGTGTGCTCCACCGTGTCCTCCGGTCGATCCTCGCAGTGGAGACACCCGGGCGATTCCTCCCGCCCGATTCGGTGCAGGTACCTCCCGAAACATCCGTGTCCGGTGAGGACCTGCGTCAGGCGGAAGGTGAGGACGCCGTGGCGCCTCTCCAGCCACTCCTCAAAGAGGGGACTTACCGCCACTTCAACAACGTGCCCACGACAACAACGCCCTACCTTGGCAATGTTTGATGTGCCACTTATCATTTGATGTAAGCTTTAGTTAGATAAGCTAACTTTACTATCAACATAAACTCAACAAGTTAGGTCTGTTTGTCAGTGAAAATGTTTTTCTTGTCTAGACTGTGTGCTCTAAAACCACGCTAAAAGATTGGCTGGTCTCCGTATGTCACGATTTTTTGTTGCAAATAATGCAGTTCCAGTTTTTGCTATTTGGTTATACTAACAGAGAAAATTATCAGTTCAAAAAATATAATTCAAGCACTGCTTTATGAATGCGCAGTTCAAAAAGCTTTACCAATTGCATGTTCCAAAAATAAAATATAGTGACTGAACAAATATTGGCACTGAAAAAAATATTGTGAATGGATAAAACATTAATTTCTTTGTTGCCATAAAAAAAGATACAGATTAATGTTATAAGTTTGTTTATTTGTACAAAAAAGAAGTAAAAAGCTACGTATTTTGATAAACATATAGGTACTTAATTTTATCGTAACAATATATTTAAATGTATATATTTTAATGTTCTTTTTATGTATTTGAATGTTTAAAATATAAAATAATATGTATGTGAAATAAATAAAGGAATAATAATTATTACAGAAAATAACTATCAAAATAGTTTTATTTGCTGATGAAACAGATTTTTTTCTTTTTCAAGCCCTGTTTTTCAATGCAAATGATAGTTAATTAATGAATAACCATTAACAAGTTACCCAGTAGTAACAGTCAGCATACTTACTGTTTAAGTCAGTGGGCTAGTATCTGCCTATCTAGAGTACTCACGATCGTGAGATTCACAATCACAATGGCAATCGCAATGAGGGCACTATTTATCTTCATGCCCTCTTTATGGTTACGATGTGAGCAGAATTCCTAGCGGTTTTGTCATCACAGTTAGATGAGTAGCGTTGTTTTAATAAGATTTGAATGTTGTATTGTTAGTTGTAGGTTTTTTTCTATTTGTTGACAGGGGTATTTTGACAAACGTCAAGTTAAATTAATGTTACAGAATTAAAGTTTAAATGAAGAAATTACTACTATTTCAATCATTCGTTCAGAACTTAAAATGGATCTGTCGTGTTTAATAAATAAAAGTTTTCAATGAATATGATTTTATCACACAAACAAAAAGTAAACTTGACAATCATAATATATTATCATCATTTAAATTACAAAAACACAAAATCGTGATCGCTTCATTATACCAAAGAAATACATTGTACCTAACTGTTCCCATTACTTTTGTCCTGCAGTGTACAATAGCGTAGAAGCCGATATTATCGGTGAGTACCGAGATATTGCACTGTGGAGCATTTACACAGATTCTGCTTTGAGATATTGTATTTAAGATGTATAGGTGTATTATTAATTTATTGAACCAATTTAATTGAGTACCCATTTGTAAATCTCGGTAATTATGGTGACCTAATAATAAGTGCCAGTTAAGATCGCAAAAACGGTCATTGCCCTTTACTATCTCTCCGAGGGAACCAAAACAAATGAATCTTGTATCGTTTTTCATTAGAAAAAAATGTAAAGATCACGATAATAATAATAATATTTTTTCAATTCGAGCCGGTAGTTCTTGAGATTAGCGCGTTCAACCAAACAAACAAACTCTTCTGCTTTATAATATTAGTATAGATTAGGATATGACACACACATAGGGGCGAGTCAACTACCAAACACACATAAATTACAGAAAACAAATTAATTGAATCACGATCTTTTGAATTTCAACCTTACGGTAAAAATGTACTTAAATGACGTCACACGAGGTTTAGACGCACTGTATACTTGTAGTCTTCAGTTTTTGTTTAAGTGAAAAAAAAAAGAAAATTTGCCATATAATTTCACCGTTAAATTGTCAAACATGTTATATTACAATATAACGTGTTTTTTCTCGCGATATTGTAATGTCTCGAATTATTGTCAACTGAACATACGGAAGTATCTCTGCCCCCATAATTGGGACTTGGGGCACCCCCCCGTTAGGTTAGTTAGGTTCCTTTAAACCCTGCACTCGGAAATAGAGGCACCGTCGACTACGCTTTATGGGGGAATATAAAGTGTTTTAAGGTTATGTTATATTAATCGGTATTTCTCAAGAATGGTGCATTATCTTTTCATGAGAGTTGTGCCACTGGGCAAGGGGGACCCCTCCTTCCCTCCACATCGCGTAAGTTGACTACCATCGCATGCATTTCACGAGAAAAAATGCGTTTGGTTGTAAGCAGTATGTTCATTTGACAATAATTCGAGACTTTACAATATCGCTAGAGATATTACAATATCACGGTATTTGACAATTTTACGGTGACATTATATATTATACCCTATTCTTATTTTACCGTCTTGAGCAAGCATAGAGATCAATGTTTGTGCCTTTTTCTGATGAGAAGAGGCCTTTGCCCAGCAGTGGGACAATAATAAGCTGGTATTACTTTTTATTTTATTTTGTCTTACCTGTTTTCATGTACTTAATTTTTGTTGTAGGCATGTAAATGAAACTGTGATTAATTAAAATTAACATTGTAAGGAACATTTACTAGAAAATATTCCGTATATTTTGCCTTCCATGAGAAAAAGCTTTGCTAGCTCATTATATTTGTGTGTAAGTATGAACATAGAAACTGAAATTACTAATTTATTGTTCGTAATTAGAAAACTTAATTGTTCCATGTAAACAATACTTGTACAAATTACGTTGTTACAAATTGTTGCTCAAAATCTCAGCATTAAAAAACGAAAGTTTAAATGAAAGAGAAAGCTGCTTCATTGCACCAACTATCTTTAAGTAAGATGTTACCCTTATCTCGGCCTCAAGTGTAGTAGCGATAGTATCAGTAACAAGTTATACACTGTAAGACATTCAAACAGATTAAGATTTATTATAGTCCGCGCTACGAGAAGCTATAATTTTTGTGAACAAAGAATTTCTACCAAGATACGTAGCGACAATTCAATTAACAAGTAATACTCGTATTCCCAAATTCAATTAATTCGTATTTTCATACGTTTAAAACGAAACTAACGACCAATTTCACTTGGTCGGGTTATATTTTAGCGATATAAAGCCCTGTCGTCTAATGTTTTGTGGTACTGGAATGCATCTGACATCATGGAACGTAAACATTTGGGCCGCCATTTTGAAGTAAGATGACGTTGACGCTGTAATTTTTGAATTTGATCCAAAGGTTGCCAACACGAATGTGTGTTTACAAAATTTATAGCTTTTCGTGGCTAGGACTATACAACGTGTAACAAAAAGGGTATATTCCATGAAGCGAAGCCTATCTGACCTCCACAACCCAGTAAGTACTGGGAAATACGATATCCCTTGGTAAAACTGGTTGTAAGATTTTTTTATTACTGGCAAAGATGTACAAATGACAGCCGAGACCAACGGCTTAACGTGCTTTCCGAGGTATAGAGGAAACTCGATGTATAATGCACATAGGTGCGTAGCTTAAGCCGTGCTTGCTTAGGTTGGTCCTCAGACCAACCTAAGCAAGCACGGCTTAAGCTAAAGATAGACCCGAGCGGCTGTTATTATTGGGCCACAAGTTCCTCAGTATAATAGAGCTAAATGATCTTTACGAAGAGTTAAATATTACTATCATCTCGATCCTTTGTTTGAAATCTTCATCGACCACAAAGCATTAAAAATCAAGAAATCGGAACTTTCAAAATTGTACTTCATACTGTGCAAGTGCGACAAGTGCGATTTATTGTTTATTGTGAAATAAAACTAGAACCTACATCTCACTAAACAATGTTCTGCGAAAAAAACTACGTCGATTATAGTGTTTTACACCCCACGCTATTATGATTATTTTTATTACATAGAACAATAATTCCAGTATTCGTTTTTCTATGTTTCACACCATAAAATAATATTTTCTATTCATTTCGCGGTACAACATGTCGTTAAAAGCCTTTTAAAATTATTAAAAGACGTGTTTTATAGAAAACTAGAATACTTTATTATTTTACTAGCTGATGCCTGTCTTGAATCACTCTCTCTATTAAAAAAAAAACCGCATCAAAATCCGTTGCCTAGTTTTAAAGATCTAAGCATCCATAGGGACAGACAGACGCGAGACTTTGTTTTATAATGTGTAGTAATTATGATGAATTGCACCGTGTTAAGTCGAGCTATAAATCCAGCAAGTTTAACATTAAGTAACGCAAGAATTTACTTGCAAATTAAGATACTATCACCGTTATTCTTTTACCATTCTCCCAATTCATTTGGGGTTCATCGAAGCATGTCTACTTCTTCCATACCTGATACTTTTCTGTTACTCGTCATTTCATCAGACACCTCTTTTCATAGCATGTCATCCTTGACACAGTTCATCCATCGTATCTATGGTCTAATCTTATAAAGGGTGTAAAACACCTCTTCACAAAGCCGAAAGGCACTGGTTCTCCCCATCATTGCGATCATTTTTTTATTCTACACCATATACCTTCTAGTTACGGAGATATGGGGGGTTAAAGTTACAACTTTTTGACAAGTTTTTTTTTAAATACAAGTTTTTTTTTGTATGATTTTAACACCTCCACGATCCCCGTACTATCCACCCATCAGCACAATGTTTTAAGTGCGTTACATTGAGTTCTACCACAAAATAACGATTTATAATCTCAAAAAAGAAGTTGTTTCCCAGCAATTTTTTTTTGCGTATAGTCATTTAGCTTGATGTACAGAATGCTTGGTTAACGGCTTTGTGATGAGGTGGTTTACATTCTGTATACCCATGCACATTCAAAATCAAAATTTCCTTCACAATATCACTTCATTCCTCTGCATTACATGCTCTGACGACGTCAACCGATTATAATCTGCCTAGCCTTTTCCAAACTATGTTGGGGTCAGGATCCAGCTGCATACAAGCGTATGCAGCTGAATACTAGTACTTTACATAGAGCGAATACATTTTTGACTTCCACAACCAAATTAGTACTGGGTAATCCGAAATCTACCCCCTAGTTAATAGCTGGACCCAGAAAGGCCAGCCTTCTTTCTATTTGTTATTCGAATAATATAATAATAGAATTCTTGGTGGTGTCAGATGGCTACTTGATCGTCGAGTCTGCCACAACTGGTGGTGGAATCCACTAATTAAGTGTCATCTGCCACCGGTGGTGGCATAATAATAATTCGGGGCAGATGCGACTCCACCGACCCAACCACCACCAGTTGAGTGTTGGTAGATGCGACAAATAGTGGTGGTGGCAGCCGGGAATGAAGGGGTAATAGTCTGGTTGTCCGACTTTTAGGGCCACTGACAACATGTAACAACTGTCAGTTGAACAAAACTCGGTATGTAATGGGTGGTCACCTATTCAAGGACCAACCTACGAATGCATGACTGAAACTAAAGGTCGACCCAAGTAGCTGTTATCTTTAGCCACGAGCTCTTCAAATTCTTCAATTCTTCCACTGTTTGTCTTTTTTTTTTTTGCATCACACATTTCATATGAAATACCGATACAAATCACAAAATTACCAAAAAAAAAGACACACAATGCATTCTACCAACACGAATTAATCAATCAATTGATTTGCAAAAACCGTCGTGACATGCCGTGACCAAGAGATAATCTACAGTATATTTATATCTCGAACAAAAACTGGAATTCTATGGAGTACCAATTCAAGTCATACCACATAAGCGCAATGACAGAAAGAGATAGATAAACAAAGATATACTGGAGCGAGCGAGACAGATGAAGTCGCGTGGCACAAACAGGATGAGTCTAGGTTTGTCATGTTTTTATGACAAAACTTGCTTTGAACACCTGATGAATAGCTACGGCTTTGCAACGGGAGAAGTTCCTTCACGGTTGTTTTCGATTATGGGGTAGGTAGAAATCTTGGTGAAGCAACAGGTGCGGCAGTCGATATTGTGAATTTGATAACAGCTTTTTTTCAAATTTCGTCCGATAAAGGATATCAACTGTCTGCCTATTACGAGTCATGAGATATAGCCCGCTGACTGACTAACAGACGAATAGCAGTGGCAATAATATGGTTAATAGGGTCTTTCGGGTTCGGAACCCTCAAAACCTAACAAACGCGCATAAGTCCTTTAAAAAGATATTAATCCAAATTAAAAACGAAAAAGTAACAAAAGTTGTGCGAAAATAAAATACGGTCTACCCAAATTACTTTCTTTAAAGGAAGGAAATAACCAATATGCAATAAGATGAATGAATTCGAAAAATATTTACATTTTCTGTAAGAGTGGGGTGAGTGAGTAAAAGGAAAATCTCACAAAATCCAGCTTCCGCATACTTTGTCAACGCTAGCATAGAGTTTAATCGGGAACGTAATTCACCAACCTTTTTTAGTACGAGGATATCCCTATGTATGTGTGTGCTCAATATTAAACAAAGACTGTCGTCGCTTGTGCAATTACGAATCCTCAGATTCTTTGGACACGTAACCTGCAGCAATGACTCCATGGAGCGTTTGGTAATCCAGGGTATCGACCACGTGGGCTTGCGCCTTCGACTCCGTGAAGGCACGAGACCACGTGGTCGATCACGAACCCGTTGGACAGATTCCATTAAAACTGTCACCAAGATCCCTCTGGCAGAATGTACTCGCCATGCGACCAATAGAGACCGGTGGAAAAAGATCGGTAGTGACCGCAGCTGTGAGCGACCCCTCATGACAACGACCACTCTGCCATGAGTGAACGACTCGACGACGAAGAGATATCCTCATGTATACCCACCATGTTGGGAGAATGAAGGTTTATCTCGGTCTCCTAAAGACAAGAATACCACTGTTCTTGTTACTACCATGAGTTGAGGGTCTGAGATACCCGGGGCTGCGGGACTGTTCGAAAGAGATACCGTGGCTCCGGAACATAAAGGGCGAGGAAGGAACATAGATGGGCTTTAGTCAGTAAAAGTCTGACCCCCCTTAAATCGGAGTCTCTCGCTCCGCCCAGAGTAGGAGAAGTTACCTATTTGATGATTTCCCAACAGAAAACAAAGGGTCTGAGATACTCACATTCGTCATCTTCTGCCTAGCCTTACCCAACTATGTTGGGGTCGGCTTTCAATCTTACCGGATGCAGCTATACCAGTATTTTACGTGGAGCGACTGCCTATCTGACCTCCACAACGCAGTTAATACTGCCAAACATCTACAAATGACAGCCGTGACCAACGGTTTAACGTGCTTTCTGAAACACGGAAGAAACTCGGTATCTAATGGGTGGTCACCCATCCACAGACCAACCTAGGCAGGCACGGCTTAACCCAAAGATCGAACCGAGTGGCTGTTATTAATCGTCTTGACCTTTAATTGTATAAAAGTCATTGGTATCAAGTTCAAACCCGAGACACGCATTTCTGTTTTTTTGTATTCATGTGCGTAGTGTGTTATTATAATTATCACCTTTGCTTTGGTAAAGAAAAATAGCGCTAAGAAACCAGCACCCCTGAGAGATATTTCTTGATGACATGTAAAAACAAGTCAAAATTGGGCGGCCTAAAAACTTTGACACCAGGTTAAGGCACTATAACCACACGATAAAGAAGAACAATTTTAGTGTATATAGGGTGTAAAACACCTCTTCACGAATACGAAAGGCACTTGTTCTCCTCGTCATTCTAAACATTTTTTTGTTCTACACTATACCTGGGAACCTTCTAGTTACGGAGATATTGGGGGTCAAAGTTGCGAGATTTTCACAAGTTTTTTTTTAAATACCACTTTTTATCGCATGATTTTTACTTTAAATATCTCTACGACCCCTGTACTATTCAATCCATCCATCCGCACAATGTTTTGAGTGTATTACATTGAGTTATACCACAAAACATGATTTATAACCTCAAAAAAAAAAGTTGTTTCCCAGCAAATATTTTTTGCGTAAAGTTACTTAGTTTGATACACAGAATGTTTGGTTAACGGCTTTGTGATGAGGTGAAATACACCCTGTATTTAAGAAAGTCTAAAGGTTCCACTAAATTTTCATCTCTCACGACTCACCGACGTCGCTTGGACGTTGTCAGTAAGCAACAGCGTTCCACAAAATGTTGTTGATCGATGCACCACTACAAATGCAATTCGACAAATGACAGCCAGGACCAACATTTTAACGTGCTTTCCGAGGCACGGAGGTCACCCTTCACCCATACACAGACCTACCTAGGTAAGATCGACCTGAGTGGCTGTTTTAATTTAGCCTTGTGTGCCTAGACTAGTGTTAGATAAATGTTAGATTAATTATAGTCACAAGACTTAAGTCTTGTGAAAAGTTAATAAAAATCTCTTTTGTCAACGATGTTATTACAAAAAAAAAATACTAACTCGCGCGTAAATCATTTTTTGTGATTTTTTTTTAATCATGATGCCTGCTATAGGGAAAGGTCGTCAAGTGAATGTGCTACTTTTTTTCAAGTTCACGTTTCAGCTAATATCTATGATTCCGTGGTACAGATTTTTTCAGTTCCATAGAAGAAAATAAAGCATTTTAACCCGTCTTTCAAATGAGCTATGTAGTAAATCTAAGGGGCTGATCTTTTTTTTTTTTTTCAAATTTTGGTCCACTTTGGTCATTCTCCTTTGACAGTTTCGGGTACTTTGATGTGCCAGCTAGTGTCTGTACCGTAGATATAATAAAGAAGGTCTGTACATTCATCAAATCCCCAATTTCTTGACCTTGTATAAAAGTCATTGGTCTCGAGTTCGAACATGAGACACGAACCTCTGATGTTTCGGATTCACGTGCGTATTGTATTATAATTATCACTTGCTTCGGTAAAGGAAAAAATCGTAAAGAAACCAGGATATCTGACAACCAGTCTTACCAAGGGGTATCGTATTACCCCGCACTAACTGGGTTGTGGAGGTCAGATATGCAGTCGCTCCATGTCAAATACTGGTATTGGTATAAAAGCTGCATCCAGGTAGACTGGAAGCCGACCCCAACATATGTAGTTGAGAAAAGGCTAGGCAGATTATGATGTAAATCACACATCACAATCATAATAATCTGCCTAGCCTTTTCTCAACTACATATGTTTAGGTAAAGAAGAAGAATTTTGTATACCCAAATAAAGTCTAAAGGTTCCATCAAATTGTCATCTCTCACGACTCACTGACGTCCCTTGGACGTTGTCAGTGAGCAACAGCGTTCTACAAAAAGTTGTTGATCGATGCATCACTACAAATGCATTTCGACAAAAAACGAGAAAATACTAGCAACATTTTCCCGTTTACCTTTCTCCCATTCCAACTCGCAAACTAATCCGCGAAACGTATCGTTACTATAAATGGTTCCAGTACACAAACCAATTCGATTGAAAATATCGTGTCTGACCAACTGCTCTTATATTTTATTCAACGCCCGAACCCGATCTGTACCAGAATATTTTCAAGCCGATTGTTGGGTAAAAAAAAAACCAAAAACAAACTTCCGACTTATATCTGCATCCATTTTTTTTTGTCCAAAACAGATTTGAGTCATCCAGTCGTTCATATATTAACTTCTCATTTCTACAAGAAATGGCGCAGACGAAAAAAGTTCATAGATTCTTGAAGAAAAATTGCCAGTAGAATCAAATGAACGAACTGGACTACAATACTCTGTGGTCAATGTAAAGGAAAAATTTCTTATTCGGAACGCGCACGTTGATAGTACGGTGGTTCTACCTCGTTTTTGAGGCTCTGCAGTGATGCGAAACAGAGACAGAGATATACGACTACGCTTTGACAGAGCGAGACGGAGGTATTATTGCACCGGTAGTGAGGAGTGAAAGAGATCAATAATGAGACGCACGAGGAGTTGAAAAGGGATTTCAGATTAAGGTCGTTGTCGAGTCAAAGAACAGGTTAGTGGGAAAATTTGTGGATGCGTGGTTGGGTAGATTATTGCAGGTTTTTTGGGTTTACTCAGCGAGGACACAGAAGCTTTTCCAAACATTTTGTACTTGTGATTCATTGCTTTATACATTTTGCGGGCTATTTGATTATACGACCGGATAAGCTTATTATTATTAGTTTACTGTAGAGTTTACTGTAGTTTACAGTAAACATTGCTTTAAATTTCTGTTGGCAGTGTGATCCAAATCAGTATGATACATTAAGTTTATTTAAATTACAAATACAGTTCACTTTTACTGCACTCAGTTAAACATTATTTATATCATTACGCACCTAGAGCTTTATTATATTTTAAGATGTTCTAAATATTCACATCTCTATTTCTAAATCTCGATACCAAATCATTGTTCGGTTGTATCTGAATTACAAACCTACGACAAATTTTCTTCGTTTTTTTTAGTTTTCTAAGTTCGATACAATATCCAAAATTCGCACAACAAAGCAATTTTTCACTTTTCACGCAACTCTCACGTCATAGGCAGAAAGCAGTATCCACATCTCCCACAGGCCTACTCTTTGGTGCTCAGCCTGGCCGGGCGAGCGCAGCTTTACTTACACCCTCAGTCACTAGCTGAACGTCGCGAGTGTCAGTGCGTTCCGTCGCCCCAGCACCCGTCATTACGCGGCATTTTGAAAAACGAACATTAAAAAAAATATTCCTAAAAACATAAACAATTCAGTGTTTTTTCTGTGAGTGCCAGTGCAAAAAACAACTGATTATTTTTTTAGTCTGTGGTGGATGATTGTTTTCGTGGATTTCTTTTAGTGTAGTGGCGTTTTCAGATGTTGGATTTTTAATGTGAAAGATTACAGGATTACTCAGTAATGAACGTTTTTTTTCGTGATAACGAAGCCGAAGGTTAGTGGACTATTATTTTTGTTAAAATAGCCGTTTTTGCACGTGATTCTTGCGTGTTTGTCGTGAATGACTGGTTTATTTTTGTTATGAAAAAAAAATGTGTTGACGATGCAGTGTTTTTGGACGATATGTCAGAAAAAAATGCGCGTTCCCATAAAATGCCGGGAGCTTTTTTCGGGTAGTAAATTTCGCGCTACGGGTGTTTTATATCTGTTTTATTTCAATACTAAAATACAAATGTTGACTGTTCCTGCTAGAGTTTTGCACAAAAAACCACTTGAAGGTTTTAGGTATTTCAAAATATATGAGAAATATTTGCTTTTCCGCACGCGTTTTCCGAGACGAAATTCCCGAAGGCTTTTACGTTTTTCCTGTAACAATATTATGAAGAGAAACTAGAGGCTTTGTATTTTTGTATTAAATTAGTTAACTCTGAAAGGAATTAACCGATTTTGTTTATTCTTTTGTTGGTTGAAACCAGCAAACGTAGCAACCATGTTTGATTCTAATTGATAACATTTCGACTGAAAAATCACGAAAAAAACCTTGTTCAACTACTAAGGAAGTCTCAACATCAAACCAAAGCTCACGCACATTAATGTTCAACATTAGTAGCACTGTACCAACATATTCCCGCGATGTTCAACATAAAATTATTACGTTCAAAACTCATTAACATAATCATAACATTGAAGTTATTGTGTCAAAACACTGTCTTGGCGTAAGGAAATTATCTTTTGTATACACACGCCGTTAATTTTACGGGTACAAGCAATGTTTTTAGTGTAATTCTTGGTACTTAGAATGTTGATGGTATGTTATTAGAAAAGTAATCGATAGTAATTTTGTTTTACGAATCATTAGATGACTTCTGTCGGTTAAAATGGAGTAACTTTTTTTATTTGTATTTCATTTATTGGTGTTATTAATGATAGTTTTTTTTTTAATAATACGGGTTTTTATTTTCAACTAGCTTCTGCCAGCGGCTTCGCCCGCGTGAAGTTTCAAAATTGGGGTTGAGTGAGAATATTATAAACGTAAGAGTAAACAAATATAATAATAACAAATCTCCGAACTGCTAAGCTATCGGGAGTTACACGTGTTATTGTGAGTCAACTATAAAAGATAGACAAATGCTGTCTTGGGATATTTTTTATATAATTTTATGTGGAATATTTCCGTTATACATGATTTCTATGTAGCTTTAACCATTAAGGCTGCACACGCGACGGAAGCTAAAAAAACCAAGTAACTTCTCCCGTTTTCCCAACATTTCCTTTCACTGCTCTGCTCCTATTAATGGTAGCGTGATGAAAAGTATACTATTACCTGCTCAGGAGTATGTAGAATAATTGTACCAAGTTTCGTTAAAATCCGTCGAGTAGTTTTTTTTTCTATAAATAACATACAGACAGACAGACAGACAGACAGACAGACAGACAGACAGACAAAAATTTTACTGATTGCATTTTTGGCATCAGTATCGATCACTAATCACCCCCCGATAGTTATTTTGTAAATATATTTCATGTACAGAATTGACCTCTCTACAGATTTATTATAAGTATAGATAGATAAAAGCCGGTGATTATTTATAGGTTTGTTTGGTGTATTTCGGTGGAATTTTTCATGGGGTTCATTGACATCGAGATACCTGACACCATTAGTAGTAGAATATCGCTAATTCATTTGGAAGGCATGGTGATAATGATTTTACCTGTATAACATCACGACCGTGTTCCCTAGAGAAGCCAGCAGAAGCATACCTGCATTTACCTACGTGAGATGTAAGCCAAATCGTATTTAATGTTATAAATGTGAATATTGGTGAGGATGGGTGGATTTTTGTTAGTCTTTTACGCAAAATCCACTAGGTATATGGATTTGTGTGAAATTTAGCAGATAGATAGTTTATAACCTGGATTAACATATAGCAGTCAAAAAGTAGTTATAATGGTGATAGTATGATCCAGGCAACAGCTAGTTGAGCATATTGTCATCAACTAAGCACTTAGCAGATTATAAAACTTAAGAAGACGGGTATTTATCGCGAATTTACCTTTAATTTAATCCCGACGTTTCGACCGGATTGCACCAGCCGTGGCGTGGTGGTGGTTAGCAGATGTTCAAACGAAGAAGTAAAAGGAGTAGGTATTGTTGAAAGGGGTTGACTGCTGAGATGACGAGTAGTAGAGAAGTTTGAAAGAAGAAGAGATGCTCCGCTGACCTGAAATAAATAGGAATAAGGGCAGAAGAATTACAATGATGCAGTAAGGATTGTAGCATTGGGTGTTATTTTTCGTCAATTTCTATGGATAAAAGGCATTCGTTTATGAAAGCATAATCTACGTTTACATCTACACATCTTACACAAATATTAGAAAGAGGAATGAGTTGTTTTTTTGTTACGATTTAACTCAAGAACTACACAAACGATTTAAAAAAATCTTTCATATATAGAAAGCTACATTCTTACCGAGTAACATAGGATATAAATTATATTGATATCATACAAATTAACCGACCTATCACAATTTTCACGAACGAAGTCGCGAGCGGAGTGCTAGCTAATTAGACAAATAGTACTTTGTATGTGTCAATCATATTATGGAACTTGCCTTTGATTGTATTGGCGTTTGTTAGTATTAGAGTCAAGAAAGACCAAAAGAAACCATGTATGGATTGAGTAAAGTATGATTATGTGAAGAAAGGAAGAGTTAGATGAAATGACGAGTAATAGAGCAGCTGTATCTACTACCTATGTTACACAAATAAAATGATTTGATTTGATTTGAGAGAAGTATGGAACAAGAAGACATGCTGCACTGACCCCGAATACATTGGGATAAGGGTAAGAGAATGGATTATGGTGATGATGATTTCTCACCAGCGGTAAGGTTGATTTTAAAGGTTGATTTAAATTGATTTGATTGGACACTCAGAGAGACACGCGAGAGCAGCGGTGGCCCAGTGGTGGCGGTCCCGACCTACGAACAATAAGTCGTGGATTGGAACCTGCTTTCAACACTGCTCTCAAAACGGTGAAGGAAAACATCGTGAGGAAACCGGCATGTCCTAGAACCGAAAATTCGTAGACATGTGACATCTACCAATCCGCACTGGGCCCGCGTGGTGGATTATAGCCCAATCCCTCTCATAGACAGGAGGCCTGTCCCAGCAATGGGGACATTAAAGGCTGTTGATGATGATGATCATGATTGGACACTACCGCATTATCTAGCACTATTGGGAACTACGAAGATCTTAGTCTACTACAATATGTTTTAACATGGCTTAACCTATTGCCCTCGTTCATAAAAAACAAAACTTATAATTATTCATTTAAAAACATGAAACGAAAAATCTAAATTATAATTACCCCCACTAAGTACGAAAGGGAACTATAAACACAGTACTTTGTACTTTGAGGGGTGGATTATCCACCATACCCCCCTCCTGTACACCCCCTAGTACCTAATTCAGAGAAGTGTCACGAATGGTGACGTCAGCTGACGTCAGGTATAATGTGGAGCGATGTTGAAATAGCTGGCTTATTGTTCATTTTATATTTTTGCTGAAAAGGGAGCAATTTGGTATAAAGATTGTAGGTGTTTTAGTACAGGTTTTGTTGCTGATTTTACATTGATTGAATTCGCAGCTGACTGCCTCGTTTATCTAGTGGCTGCTGAGCAAAAGAACCTGGGTTCGATATCCAGGTTAGACAAAGTGTTATTGGGTTTTTCGATCAAGAATTCCTCAGTAGCAGCCACGGAGTCTAGATCTGAGTCCAGTTGATGGCAATAAGCTCGCTCCCTATCAGATGGGTCTTAAACATAAGGTTACCTACGTAGCTTGAAGAATTGCCAAACTTAAGTGGCAGTGGGCAGGGCACATGGCTCGCAGAACAGATGGCTGATGGGGCGAAAAGTTCTGGAGTGTCGACCGCAAACCCAAAGACGTTGGGTTGGAAAGCCTCCCACTAGGTGGACCGATGACCTGGTGAAGGTTGCGGGAATCCGTTGGATGCGAGCCGCACGGGAGCGGTCAATGTGGCGATACTTAGGGGAGGGCTATGTCCAGCAGGGGACGTTTATCGGCTGAAATGGTGATAAAACTTAACTGGAGAAAGAAAATCCTGTTTTTTATCTATAAACAAGATAGGTAGCTATTAATGTGCGATAGTGATAGCATAGGTGTGTCTTTTATCACGGTTATGTACATTAGCGTCATTGTTAGGTTTGTACGCGATGTCACATCAAAGTATGGCCTTTTTGCGTGTTTGTCGCTGATATGAGGAACACTGTATACTTACTATTCTAGTTAAACTTTGTATTCAAGTTCTGTGGAGGGTATATCAGTTGGGGGAGACATGATGATGAGATGACGAGTAAATAATAGAGAAGTATGAAAGGAAAAGATATTTTTAGTACAAAATAATTCGACAATGTCACGATTATTAATGTAAAACACCCTCACGTGTCACGCTTTTTAATGTTTACTTAATTTTAAATATAATGATTGATTTGAATGAAAATGAAGTGCTCGTTTTAATCAATGAATTTTAAATTAATTATATCTCAGAAACTATACCTTTTTGGACCACATGTTCTCGAAATGTTGATATACAGAGTGCCCTTCGTGCCTCGGAAAGCACGTTAAACCGTTGGTCTCGGCTGTCATTTGTCCATCTTTGACCGTCGTTACAGGTAGTCAGTGATTCCAAAAGTCTGACACCAGTCTTACCAATTGGTATCGTAGTATTAACTGGGTTGTAGAGGTCAGATAGGCAGTCGCTCCATGTAAAATACTGGTATTCAGCTGCATCCGGTTAGACTGGAAGCCGACCCCATGATGATTCTCGAAACAATAACTACACTTTACTTCAATTTTCCCATCAACATAAAACGTTAATATGGAACTAACAGCTTTTTCCTAGAATCTAGCTTAATTATAACAAGCTTTTTAGCCTTTTAGCCAGCTAATTTATGGGGGCATTGTAAGCGAATATTTGGAGGTAACAATCAAAAGGGCTATATTGTTCAGAATTCAATAGATTTTGGAAGTCCGCCATCAATTATTTTGGAGGTCAATGTAGTAATTGTCGTGAATCACAATTAAATTAGTAATAGAAGCGGGACAGAGGGTTTAATTGTTCATGGGTTACGCAACTTCTTAATTCATTTACTTCGAGAAACCGTACCTTATAGGTACCTATAATTTAGTAACCCCTTTCAATGATAACTATCAACAAATAACTTGAAAATCCAAATACCTAATTTATGAATAGTTTTTCAAACTTTACAGTACTTTATTATTCCCTTTATTTATCTTTAACAAATTTTGTATTTTCAATTAATATTCTTTACTAAAAATATATAAATATATTTGGAAACGGGGTAACAACGGTCAGGGCTCCAGAGAAAGGAATCTATGAGCCGTGTCCAGGAGTACCGCTTTATGAATTAAAATAAATAAATAAATGAATCAAGCCATTGATCTACAAATGACTTCTCCCACTCTGGGCAGAGCGGGAGGGAGTGTCAGACTTTTACTGACTAAAACCCATCCATGTTCCTTCCTCGCCCTTTATAATCCGGGGCCGCGGTATCTCTTTCGAATAGGCCCGCAACCCCGGCAGGCT
Source organism: Xestia c-nigrum (assembly GCA_916618015.1). Lineage (NCBI taxonomy): Eukaryota > Metazoa > Arthropoda > Insecta > Lepidoptera > Noctuidae > Xestia > Xestia c-nigrum. Next base: position 8,469,715 of record OU745269.1, on the reverse strand, counting down.
TCGGCCCAACGAGAGCCTCCTGAGGTATTGATCGAGGCTCTTGGCAATTAAGCCATTGGCTGATACGACTATCAGCACAATGATTGCTCAAAACTGTATCTGCTTATCCCTCGACATTACAAAAAACTGCACTCCGTTGTCAAAGTATTGTTTTTCGAAGGTCTGTGTTGTCGAAGTATGTTCTGTCAAAGCAATGAGTAGTCGAACTATAGCTATTAAAAATATAATACCTAAATAAAAATATTCTGTTAAAATTCCAGTGACTTATGTGCACTATCAATAGAAAACAGCAAACACAGACGCAGTCAGAGGGCAAGCGATCTTAAAACGGCTCTCGACCGAAACCCTCAAACGCTGCGTTACATTTGATCGAGTCTACTCTCAAACCAGTCGACTTAGAATAAAAACAAACAAACTTCGGACACACCTGTTGGTCAATTATCCCAGGGCATAAAAACTCGCTCCCTGTTTTAATAGTAGGAGGGTTACTAAGGTTTCGAGTTGGGTTACTGGGTGACTGTGCATTGGTTATCATTTTATGCTTAAAACAGATTGTTACGTTTTAAATTACGTGATATTTTGGTATTGTAATTTTTTTTTGCTCTTTGTCTTTGTTTCTAGAAGGTCTAGATTTATTTAACATCAACTTGATAATTTTGTAATTCAGCCAAGTGGTTGTATTGTTTATTATGTAACATTTATAATCTGAGTTTTGACGTGATAACGTCTTATAAATTGATAATACCAGCAACACTCATGAAAAATAGTAACGTTCCATAGTAACGTTCCATAGTAACGTTCCACCTCCTTTTTTGTATTACATAAAATAATGATTATGACGTTATCACGTAAATCTATCGTCCGTAAACCGACTTTTTTCCAAGGTATCTTTAATAAGATATAAAATAAAATAAAATGAGCTAAGAAATTTCAGACTTTTCAGATAAAATTGTGTCAGTAATTTTGTAAATTGGATAAGATAAAAGCAAAACATTGTTTCAACAATCTTTGACTTGACATACAACACGGTTGTCAATAATTTCAGATTGTGTATTGTGTATTTATTTATTTAGAGATGAAAAACAGCAGTACAAAAACATAATAAACTAGTAAAGCACTACCAATACCATTTTCCACTCATTACTAGCTATGAGTAACAGTTACGCTACGTTAGTTAAAAATAAAGGTTCTACAAGAAAGAGATACATAAAAATGTAGTCCTAATTAAAATTGACATTAAACATTCGTTCAATTTAAAACGTACCTTATCGAGAATCGAGTGATAACGGTTAAACTGAAGTGATAACCAAGTGAGTTATAAATGGTATCCCACAATGCCATTGTCAGGTCCCTTCAAGGGTTGCTTTTAGACGATCAAGATCAGTTACTGTATCAGATACTTTTTTATAAAACTTTGTTTTTATAGTGCTTCACCATTCACGTGAGTGTTAAGTTCGCAGTTTTTTGCGAAAGTTTTGCTTAAAAGGAAAGTTTTAAATGAAATGTAGCACATTGATTTTCATTGTTGGATTTGGGGCTTTTTAAGGAAGATAGGACAAAATCAGTAATAGTGTACCCTAAAGGGGATTATCAGGGGGGAATTCTAGGCTTTTCTTTTTAGATTCCAGTTTTTCCCCTTAGGGGGACTATTAGGGGGGATTTGAGGAATAAGCCAGTTAAACATGTAGGTATTTGGTTTAAAATCAATATTTAACACCTTGAATTTAAAACGCTAATTTCCTTGAAAATGGGGGACTAATTTGATAACATAACATCATAAATATCACGCTTGTAATCACTGGAAGGTTAGGCAGTTGTAAACCTTATCGTACACCCACATTTTGACAGCTGTGTTTAAGTTCCATGTCACAGGGGCGAGCTTAATTGCCATCAACCATTCGCAATTCCAGACTATAATACTCGTAATAAAGACGACAAGTTTTTTAATAAACTTCTATTCTAAAACTACTCGTAGCTAAAGTAAAATAATTATTTTCTGCGAGTTTTCACAATCTTCTTATTCAACCATTCAATTATCGCCTCATTGTCTTGTACAACAAGATTCAAACTTAACTAATTTATCAAACAAAACTGCAAAGTAATTAAATCAAATTGCTAACCTCAGGAACCATTTTCTACTGGCGATAACAAACCGTTTTTATCATAAATCATTTCAACAGGTAATCGACGCAATGTAATATTATAGAGTTTTAACATCTATTGTGTTACATAGACCATAACAATTTACCTCCCATAAAGCCTTTAAGCCTTATCAGAAATGAGACTTTATATCGTATATGGAACCCGATATGTGGCTTATCAGTCACGTAAACCACTTAACCAGTCGATAAACGAATTTAATATTTATTTAGAAGAGGTTAAAGTTCGGAATCATTATGCAGAGATTTGAAATTTAATTAGCGAACGATTTGCAACTTTCTTGTGGCGAGTTTAAGTTGTAAATCAATTTGAACGAGCTCCGACGTTCCTTTGTTTCGAATTCTCACGGAAAATTGATATTTTGTGTTTGATATAGTAGTGTAGTATATAGGGTGTAAAACACCTCTTCACGAAACCGAAAGGCACTTGTTCTCCCCATCATTGTGATCATTTTTTGTTCTACACCATACCTGGGAACCTTCTAGTTACGGCGATATGGGGGGTCAAAGTTACAACATTTTGACAAGTTTTTTTTTTAAATACAAGTTTTTTTTGTAACATTTTGAACTTTTAACACCTCCACGACCCCCGCACTATTCAATCCATCCATCAGCACAATGTTTTAAGTGCGTTACATTGAGTTCTACCACAAAACATGATTTATAACCCCAAAAAAAAAAATATTTTCCCAGCAATAATTTTTGCGTAAAGTTACTTAGTTTGATGTGCAGAATGCTTGGTTAACAGCTTTGTGATGAGGTGGTTTACACCCTGTATATCGGATCCTGAATAGTGATCACTTAAAATTAAACAGAACCTGTATTTAGGCACAGCTGATGGCATTACGCTCGCGCCTATTACATAACACTCAAACGTAACTAGCGAAATGTATGTACTATAAGGTACACCTCTGCCTAACCACTATCCCCGATCACTATCCTCGATCACCAACCTCAACCACTATCCTCGACCAGTCAGCCATCAAACTAAAGCCATAAATACTTCAGTATTTCTACATAAATCAGGCTAGACAAAGACAAAGCCTTCCTCACGTCACTGACCACTATCGTCGACTACTAACTATCCTCGACCACTATCCTCGACCACTATCCTCGACTACTATTATTGACCACTATCATCGACCACTATCCTCAACCACTATCCTCGACCACAGTCATCCATCGAATAAAGCCATAAAACACTACATCATTTCTAATTAAATTGAAGGTGTGGAGCTACATAGGAAATTGCTCATGCATTCTACTACTTACTCGACGTGCACCCACGCAAATTCTACGAATCGATTGTGGTTGATAGGCGAGCTACCCACGTGTTCTAGCGGTGTTTCTTAGTATTTAAACTGCTTTTTTAAATGTTAGAACCCTTTGTGGATTGCAAAAAATATTCGTGATATTGTACATTTTTCTCTCAACATGTTGCACAAAGTGTTGGCTTTGGCTTTAGGGCCTCAATTCTGCTATTACAATAGTGTCAGAATGGTCGACCATTGATTTCATAATGATCCAGTTCTGTCAAGTTTTGACAAGTTTAATAATCTACCAATATGGCGTCATTATGACTTTTCAATGGCCAACCACTGACAGTCCATTGAAAGAAATGTCATAGAATGGTAATCTCGTACATTAATAAAATTTAATATAATTGAAATCTGGCTTGAATAAATGTTCGCATTTAGGGTTTTATAATAATGGCAATACGACAATTAGGTATGTCATTAAAACACAATTTTATTACGAGACCATTGATCGACCATTGTGAATTTAGCAGATTACGAACTTGAGCAAATGGCAATGGGATGGGAATGGAATCGTGTTGGAGTGACGAATTTATAAAAATAGCAGAATTGGGCCCCTGAATTCTTGTCGTGCTGAAAGTCGGTCGCGTACGAGTACAGACGTCAGCGGCAGCCGATAACCGTATTTTGTTCTCGCTGACGTGACGACCGACTGACGCGACCGACCGTCAGCGTGACAAGAATTCAGGCCTTATCGTTGGAATGCGTTTGTGATTTATCCGTCAACACTCGTTTGACAAGACCCAATGAAGATGGAGAAAAGGCCAAAGAAATGATATATGGATTGTGAAAGAGAAAGGAGTCAATGGTACCGTAACGTCTGACAGGGGAGAATGGAAGAAGAACACGTGTTGCGCCGACCCCAAATAGAATGGAACAAGGGCAGGAAGACCATGATGGTTTTGATGTAGATTTTGTTTTCTATGGAATTTCTATGTTGATCTAATTTCTATCTATCTAATTTTTAGTTTTAGACCCACTACCATGTTTGTACTCCCCGAAGGCTGTTTCGTTGGTCTAGTGGTCGTAACCGTGACAGCTGACCATGAGTTCCTGGGTTCGATTCCCGGCTGGTGCAAATTGGTTGTGTTTTTTTCCGTCACGAATTTCTCAACAGCGGCCGCGGGGTCTTGATTTGTGCCAGGTTGATGACAATAAGTTTATTTTCTTTACTTGTCCATTTAATGTTTAACCCAAGCAGACATAATTCTTTGATAATAACAAAAGTCATACTATACGCCTACTCGGCCTAATAATACCGATCATATTATCGTTTTCCACTCATCCGAAAATATATCATTATCTGAATTGGCTTTTACGGGCGTAAACACTTCTGGCTTAGCACTTAGGTGAAGCTGATGTCTGATGTATGATGGATGAATGTGGATCTGTTAGCTGAGTATAGAGCGATGATAGCTTAAAGGTATTTGAATGGTGATTCAAATGTTTTACTTCAAATACATGTTAACCATGCTGAGATGAGATAACCATAAGAGAGGGACCTTTTGGGCTCGTACAGGACCAACCTTATTTGGTTTTTTTTTTTGTTATGTTTCATTTTTTTATGTTTTTCATGTTTTATACTAAATTTAACCAGTTTTTTTTTCTGCTTTTTCTGTACTTTCTCTCTTTAACTTGCTTTTTCCTGTGATGTCTTTGTCAATCGCGTACAAGGAATGGGTGAATTGTTTTTGTTGTTATTGTCTAGATTATGTACATTTTTCCTTGCTTTTTATGAACCCAAATACAGTATTTACAGCTTTTTTGCTTAATTCCAACCAGTAACAGAGTACCTTCAGTGTCTATAAGAATTTATGAAGCTTTCTTTGAAAACCTTATCCAAAATGAGCCAAAATCAAGTTATAAGAACCTACTTAACACAATATCTCCATTCGGTATTCCTATGTCGTTTGCTTACGGATCTCGAAGACCGTTAGAGATCGCGCGATGGTCTGGTCCGCCCACGAGTCCCATGGCCTCGTCAACGAATGAATACACTGTGAGGGCATTAGCGGACGCTGTAGCGGACGCGGTAGCGGAAGCGATTCAATAGGTATCGTATTCGGAAATCTTCTACTGACATCGACACTGAAGTGTGTTTTGTTTCCCTCGAGATCAGTAGACGTAAGTCGTGAATGTTTGAGTGAGTGTGCTTGTGCTTGTTGTGTGACATGCACGATAGATATTTATTTCGTATTATTTTTAATTAAATATTTTATTTATAATGTTTCTAACACAATACAACCATTATTAATTGTAATTTATGAATAATAGGAAGTGTCTGAAGAGATGACGAAAAAATATTGAGTAGTATGGAAGAAGAATACATGCTGGGCATGAAGATGATGATTGTAATTTATGGGGCATTTTAAGTAATTTTTAGATGGTCATATTTTCTTTACAAGTTGTGTCTCTAGACCTTGCTTTTATGAGTAAAAAAGTTATTGGTCTAGACTCTAAAGGCATTATTCAGGAATAAACAAGTGGAATACATTTGTATAGAGAAATGCAGCCAATGTTTCTTCTCAAGTAACTTTCGTTTCATAGATATAAAAGAAATAAAGATAGAAAAAAAATTCGCCGCACGTTATGACGTGCATACAATATTATTAAAGTAAACAAACAACGCATTGTAACAAACCGAAGCATTTAGACTACAACAGAATATTAACATTATATAAATACTAGCTTCTGCCAGCGGCTTCGCCCGCGTGAAGTTTGATAATTGTCCCATGGGATCTTCTACCGGGATAAAAAGTACCCTATGTGTTAATCCAGGTTATAAACTATCCTTGTGCAAAATTTCATCCAAATCCGTTCAGTAGATTTTGCGTGAAAGAGTAACAAACATACATCCATCCTCACAAACTTTCGCATTTATAATATTAGTAGGAAGGATTGTAAGACAAAACGGACAAAAACTAAAAAAAATGCATGTCCGTCGTGAGTGCGACAAATAAGTTACCACTCAGCATGATGCTTGCTGTGTTATATCAGTGAGTAAATAATCCGCGCACGCCACACCACCCGCTTATGCTCATCACCATAGTTGAGCCCTATAACTTTCGGGTCAGACGGTGAAAAAGATTGTGGTCTTGCAAAATGTTGGGCGTTTTCTTTTTTTTATTATTGTGTTATATAATTTGGGTTCAAAGAGGTGGGATTTGGAACTTTGGTTGTTGGGTTTTGTATAAAAAATTGCAGGTAGATAAGTAACAAAGGTGTTTTTTTATAGGTGCAGATGTGTGGTTTTGTCTGTTTTATGATGTGTTATTTTTTATGGCATATCTTCTAATCTCACTATCATTAACAAAAGAGATCCGTTGTATTTACTACGAATGATATAATTGACACCTCACATGGCTCACATATGCCATGTTTTAAATAATAATTGGTTTATTATTTCAAATCAAATCAAATCATCTTTATTGTGGACTATAGGTATACATCATAAATGCAGGTCTTAAATAATTCAATAAGTTCAGCTATGTCCCGCCGTTGAGGCATACAATAATAAATATGTTTATATATTTCAATTAATAGGTAGTTAATGAATTGCAGAATTTATGATGACATGCGGATAGTCAGAAAAAAATCTGATGAAAAACCCAATAACACTTTGCCCGGCCTGGGAATCGATCCCAGCACCTCAAGCTCAGCAGTTGCGCCTGGCGACCATCGAGGAATTATACTATTAATATTTTCCATATTGACTCAATCAAACAAACCGTTCGTCTAAATCACGAGAAATTAATCATTTCCAGAATTACGAGTACTATACCTAAGAAAATCAGGTGTAGATTTCATTCACTGTTTTAGACTTTCACGGTTTTTCACTACACTTACTTTTACTTTTTCACTTACTTGTTCACCGAAAAGATAGCGGTTTGATTATCTAAAAACAGCTGTCACTGTGACATGTTCGTATACAAAAAATGTGTTTTAAACAGCTGTTTTTAGGTAATCAGACTGTCAACTTTTTGGTGAACATGGACCTTAAAGTACTTACGGGATTATATCCGTGATTTTCTTTTGTTTTTATATGTGTCCGTGATTTTTGTTTGTTTGGTGCTCAAAACAAAAGAAAATCACGGATATAATCCCGTAAGTTATTTAAGTGTAGATTTCATTCATTACTAAGCGTCTTTATTTCATACTGCCCTGGTCCTTTAACCATGTTGCTTGGAGTCAGCGCAATACGTTTCTTTCCTCCGTATTCCCTGTCCATCAGAATCAGAATCAGAATGCTTTATTTGTAAACATAGGTCAAATTACAATAATGATGTTACAGTTTGGTAGATCCTCTATGTTTTGCCCGGAGGCGTACAAATATGTAATTTTAATTAACATTGTCTGTACTTTAAAACCAGTTCATCTTTTGAGATATCTTCGAGTGGTAGAATTTTATAAAATTATGTAAACTTTCACATTCGTATTAAAATCAATATTAAGAAATAGGTACATGCATGTCAATATTAATTGGGGATATAATCAATTTCAATAACTGTCAAAGAGATAAAGTTATAATAATGCTAATGTCAAATAAAATTCTGAATTATAGAATTGCAGATATTCCTGTAGTGAGTAATCGTCAAGCTTTCATTTACTTCTTTTGCCTCTATACCATACCTCCCACTATCGATCTTTTCTTTGGTCTTCCACTCCCTCTCTAAAGGGTGTAAAACACCTCTTCACGAAGCCGAAAGGCACTGGTTCTCCCTATCATTGCGATCATTTTTTTGTTCTACACCATACCTGGGAACCTTCTAGTTACGGAGACATGGGGGGTCAAAGTTGCAACTCTTTGACAAGTTTTTTTTTAAATACCTACAAGTTTATTTTGTAAGATTTTGACTTTAAGCACCTCCACGACCCCCGTACTATTCAATCCATCCATCAACACAATGTTTTAAATGCGTTACATTGAGTTCTACCGCAAAATATGATTTATAACCTCAAAAAAAAAAGTTGGTTCCCAGCAATATTTTTTGCGTAAAGTTACTTAATTTGATGTACAGAATGCTTTGTTAACGGCTTTGTGATGAGGAGGTTTACACCCTGTATATCTTACTCTCTAAAAAAAATATTCATCACTCTTACCACATGCGATGCGTCCCTCCTTATTATATGCCCGTACCACGACGGTCAATTTCCTATATTTGCCTGTCAATTACCTTAGCATATCAGGTAGCAAGGTAATAAGCATCTTAATAGGCTTCAAATAGAACTTGTATTAAGTGGGCTAATTTTGAATGCACTTACGTTCACCACATAGTTGGCCCATAAACCGAAGTTGTTAAAGGTACTTTCTAGCACCTACTTTTGCACTTTCTATTGAAGCTCATTACAGGGTATTTCATGCAAGTACTTCCCACCTTATAAGGTAAAAATAATTAGGCTGGTTACCGCAAATGTTGCTCACAAATTGACTTCCAATACTTGGTCAGTGGTGGTTGATGAGAATTAGGTAAAACTGATTGGTCGTATCATTTTATTGTGCATTTTTCTTGTGACTGAAAGCATTGGAAATACTCAATAGGCAGTATTGGAATTTAATAAATGGTAATTGCTCGGTACAGGTGTAAATTGGCTTTTGTAAAGTACTGTGTGTGTTGCCAGTGATTACATACGGGACCGAAACGTGGCCGCTCACAATGGGTCTTATCAAAAGGCTTAAAAACAACCCAAAGGGCAATGGAGAGGGCTATGCTCGGAGTTTCCTTGCGTGATCGAATCAGAAATGAAGACATCCGCAAGAGAACCACCGATGCGCGACGTAGCCCGAAGAATTGCTAAACTTAAGTGGCAGTGGGCAGGGCAGATTGCTCGCAGAGCGGATGTCCGATGAGGCCGAAAAGTTCTGGAGTGTGGCGACCGCGAACCGGAGGCCTTTGTCCAGCAGTGGACGTCTTTCGGCTGAAATGATGATGATGATGACAGTTATGAAGCAATTATTGCATTATTTATTCATTAACTAGTTTTGTTCGATCACAATTTTTTGCGGTTTTTTTTCTATGCGGGCAGGGTTCGATTCTGTCATGCAAAGTGTTATTAGTTTTTTCAATCTGGAATTTCTCAGTAGCAGCTACAGAGTTTGGATTTGTGCCCAGTTGATGGCAATAGGCTAGCTCCTTGTTACATGGGACTTAACTGGAGTGCCGATGATGTTGTTCTTTCACTCTATATAACTATAGTAGACGTATGTCACATTGGGCACCCGCTTTAAGCACATGAGGTAATGGCACCTGAGGTATTCCACATTCGGCACCTATACATATTTTTCGTAGGTGCCATTAATGGAATAGTTTATTATTTTAACTTTTATTCCACAATCGGCACCTACGAACTAGTGTTGGGGGGACGTTTCTTTTATTGCAAAACACAAATTAAAAATTCGATTAAAATCAGTAGAGTTTAATAACATGATAATAGATATATAGTACGAGTGTGATTAGCTAAGCGCCACCAGTTTCGTGCACAGAAATTTTATCTTTCTTTCGACAACTCAAAATGCCTGTAATTGGCCTTACTTTATTTCGTGACTGAACTTTAAATTGTACGGAACATCAAACTTCAATTCGTACTTCACGAGTCCAAAAATAAACTTCGCATGCATTTTAAGCCATGACTAATCTAATGTCTTATGCAAATCTTTAACCTGCGCTAAACATGTACAATATAAAACTTTTAAACTTAATATTATAATTTTAGGACATTAATTCAATGATATATTGTTTTTAGAAGTAAAAATGACTGTCAAACAGACAGGCACTCATAATTTATTGATAATAAATCAATATCGCCCACGACATACTCGTAGTTTAATGGGGTCACATATTGTAAAATTCAGATTATGGATGTTGTTACAACCGATTTCTTCTATAATACCTTTTAAATAAGTTTAGAATGGGTTCAAACAAGATATTAAAAAAATTGAGGTTGGAAGGAGAAAATATAAAAATTTTTTTGGTTATTTTGCTCTCAAAACGTTGAAGAGAAACATGGTGAGGAAAAAACATCTTAGAACCAAACAATCAAAGACATGTGACATCTACCAACCCGCTCTGGGTCGCGTGGTGGATTATAGCACATTCCCTCTCATTGAGAGTCTTGTGTCCCAGCAGTGGGATTATGATATTCTGTTTTAACTACGGCTTTAGCTGTTTTGATGATAATGTTAGAAAGAATTATTATCTTATTACCTTTGTTCCGTATTACTTGAGATCGGCGCAACCCCTTGTTTTTGCTATGTAAAACCGCAGCCGACTGATTGTTTTCTTCAATACAAGTATAGTCTACAAGCAAAAGATCTTGTGAAAGAATTTTTGTAACCGGATCAGTAGTTTCAAAGATTACCCCCTTCCTACAAACTGATAAACTAATTTTACTTCTCTAAAATATTAATATAGAAGTACAGGAAGTGGTTTACATAACTACAGGCCTTTGGATCTATTGATCTTTTGGTTTCTGTGTTTAACAAACTCAATAGCATCTATTAATTTAAATCTCTTAATGCATGTTTTCCAACACTAAGTTGCCATGTACGCCACAGTGTGCAAACCGTGTACTCAAAGCTATTTGCCAAACACAATCCAAACCACTTCATAGTAATCTTCAACTAACTTTTTACCATCATCATAATTATCTCCCGAACCATAATTGACAACGTCCGTTCCACTATCAAAGTTTTTGTCAACAAACATTTAAAAAGTAACGGTCTAACTAAAAAATGAGATATCCACGTAACGAGGTCCGTGTTATTATAACAGTACCTACATAATTACTTTTTGCACATAAATACTTGGGAAATATACAATGAACTTCACACTTTCTGCAAATGAATGTCGAAACAGACAGCCAAGTAAATGAGGTTTTTACTTTGACTGAAGCAAAACGAGAGACGTGTATTTGACAGTTTTTCTTTGGGCTGTAGTTTTTCCCGGCCTGTTGCAAAGGCTTTTATTTATTGCGCTTTGAGCGAGATCGTGTTCTTATTAGAATGTGCAGTATCATTAATAGGATAGACAGAAGAAACAGCTTTTTCTTTTTAACCGACTTCCAAAAAGGAGGAGGTTCTCTATTCGACTGTATGTATTTTTTTTTTTTATGTATGTTCACCGATTACTCGAAGACGCCTGAACCGATTTGAAAAATTCTTTTTTTTGTTTGAAAGGGTATACTTCCAAGTTGATCCCATAGAAATATTGTCATGATCTGATCACGAACTTCGGAGATATGGAACGGAACTCTTCAATAATAGACAGCAAATCTGTCGTGATTGCTGCAATCGCTTGGATGTTTATTGTTTACACAACATCATAACATAACATCACGCTTGTATGCTCTGAGGGGGTACGCAGATGTGTACAGTATACCCATATTTCGACAGTTAGGTATGTTAACTCTTCAAATTTTATATGAAAACGTGTTGCGATTTTGGTATTTTCTACAACAAGTGAAGCATTTGCGTTTGATAAGAACCATTCTACCATCAGATCTGATGATGAAGCCAAGAGTCACGGAACTCCATAATGAAACAATGTACCCTAGTCGTGTTTGGGCTTGTTAACGGGCATAACTCCGTCGCTTGCCAACCGATTTGGAATTTTTTTTTTTTGTTGGAAAGGATATTCTTCCCAAATGGTCCCATAGCCACCAAGTCGGGATCTGATGATGGAATCTTGGCGAAATCGAGGGAACTCTTCAAATTTTATATGAAAACGTGTTGCGATTTTGGTATTTTCTACAACAAGTGAAGCATTTGCGTTTGATAAGAACCATTCTACCATCAGATCTGATGATGAAGCCAAGAGTCACGGAACTCCATAATGAAACAATGTACCCTAGTCGTGTTTGGGCTTGTTGTAATTGTAACGGTATGCACTTTTCATGTATGTCAAGCACATGTGAACCACTAAAAAGTGAAAAATAAAAACTTTTTTGCAAAAAATAAAACCGACTTCAAAAAAAAAACAAAAAAGTGAAAAATAACTTTAGCTTCTGAAGTCGGTGACAAAAAAACTAAAGCAATGAAACAAAGGTCACCGACTTCAGAAGCTAAAGTTATTTTTCACTTTTTTGTTTTTTTTTTTAAAGAAGTGCGGACGAAGAAACACTGCCAAAAAACTTCAATTTACATTCATGCTCTTTTTCACGCCAAATTATTTTTCCTGCAATACGTACATCGTCACCTTGGTAGTCTTTTTCTCTAAAAACGTTTCCTTCAAAACGATGTCTTTCAACTATTTCTGTTTTTTATTTTTACTTTGCTTATAGTACAGAGCTAGTGTTCTTCCACGTAGACAAGCCATGGTGTCTCCATCAAAAATGCGCTCTCGACTGTTCAATGTTTGTCACTTCTATGTTGTTTTGTGGAATAAACAAGCGTCCTCATCATCATTCTAGACAGAAGATGTCCTCTGCTGGACATAGGCCTCCACTAAGCGTGGCCTCATTGTCCGGTCTCGTGCGACTCGCATCCAGCGGATTCCTGCAACCTTCACCAGGTCATCAGTCCACCTAGTGGGAGGTCTTCCATTCCAACGTCTTTCGGTTCGCAGAAACATGCGTAAACATGCAAAACTTATGGCATCAGTTCTATAACTTCATCCATTACGAGTTGATTTATGACATTTTATTTGATTGACCCATCCTCTTTGTAAAATAATATTTATCTTGTTCTTTTATAATATTCAATTCATTCACCATTCACATACATTTTTTTCTACAGGTTTTTGTAAAACATTTATGAATGAAATAACCACAAATCTCTATGTCGACGTCTCAAATCTGTCCATGAATGATTCAGTCACATTTTATTGTTGAAAAATGTAAATTTTATTACAAACGGACAGCTGATGCAAAAGTGAAAACTAAAAGACAGTAAATTCAAGATTTATTGGAATCCATTTCACATTGTAATTTTAAATCTTGATACTTTATAAATGCGTGCGGATAAAAGGGTTCCATCACTCTAATAGAGACAGGAACAAATACATTTATTCAAGACATACTAAATACACCGATAGAGAGATTTGCAATGATGATTAAGAGAATATCATCATTTGCCTAGCCTTTTCCCAACTATGTTAGGGTCGGCTTCCAGTCTAACCAGATGCAGCTGAATACCTGTATTTTACATGGAGCGACTAAGATGAAGTAAGAGAATAGTACTGCAGTAATTAATTCCCAGGTCAGACACTGGTGTCGATTCTGTTGTGCACAAACTAAATTTAATTTGCAAAAAACAATAAAATAAAATTAATTTTTTGGTATGCAAACTATGCAGTTCCAATAAACCAGTGACATAAAATAAATACAAATAACTGAAACGTGTGTGTGAGAAACTGTGTGTGGGTTTATTGGTGTGTGCGTGTGTAACCGTGAGGGGGTGAGTTGTGTGTGTATGTGTGTGAGAGTGAGCGAGGGGGTGAGTGTGTGGCTATACATCCCCAAAAATTAAATGCTATGTCACAAGGTCCAAAATCACTAGGGAGATGTAAATCCAGATGTTCTTCTCAAACTTTAAAGAAAGTGATAGCCTGTCAATTTCTTAAACCCAGTTTCCCGATATACGTTAAGATAGTATAAAAAACTTAATTTCCACTTCTCAAAGGGTACCGAAAACCCTACATTTCTTTACGATACCGTCACAGATAGTTTTAAGGAAACCTTGGACATTTACTGGCCATATAAATGATTTACCGCAAACCGTTTCGGGAAATATACAACCCATATAAAAATATACTAACATAAAAAGTATAAAACATTATTTACGAGATCTTTTTGCGGTTGAAAAAAGTAAGGTATCCACGTATTGTTGGAAAGCAATAAAGTTGAAAACTGTGTAAAATTACTTTTTATAGGTTTCGATTTTTTTTTAAGTTGTTTTAACGGCTTTTTAAGCCGGAAACGTAAAATTTCGGGGAATATAGCGAGAATTATTTAACAGTTACACGAAAACCGATATTTATTTATATTATTTTTTATATTTTGTAAAGGAAGGTGGCCAGGTGTATTATTTACTATAGAGTATTATTAAGCATAGGTACGTTACTGCCAACTGGAAAATAATTACAGAGTTTTATTAATATTAAAGTGCAAATAATAAATGGTCTATCGAAATTTGTAGGATTAATTTACAAGCGGTTGACATTTAAGTATTATTTGAACAATATATATCAATGATGGTAAAAAAAATAAAAAACCTTCAATAATTGTACAAGAAACACTTATCTAAGCACTATGCAGCTTTACAACTATGGAAAGAGTGTTTACGATGAGCTCTGGCACCTACTGTAAGATTTAACTTGTGTTTAGGGTGCCAGATAAGACAAATCGAATGTTAGTTTATAGGGTAGTCCAAATCAAAATCAAAGCATTTATTTCAAGTATTATAGGCCAGTAACATGCGCTTTTGAATTGTCGAAACAAAGATGAAACTTAAATGTAGCTACAGTCCCAGTCACAAGACATAAAAACTGTGAGAGTACTGTAGTTGTCAATCGCACTTTGAAGCTAATTCAGTGATTGTTTATTTTTAGTTGTTAACGTTTTGTGCATAGCCACGGACCCATAAAACAGGGAGTAATTCCTAAACAATTTCACTCATTCACTTGACTTATCATGTTTTGGTGAGCCCAAACAATTTTTTTCAAGATTAAGAGTATTTGATTTCGTGCATTTAGATTTCATTGTTTATCAGTTGTATTTCCAATATAAAAAAAAAATAAATAAAATATCTTTGTACCAAAAGACCAAAACAATTTATAATATAATCAAATTAGAAAACCGATACGTGGTCGCTGAGATACTAGTCTAGTGGCAGAGCGAGATGGCGACCAAGCGACCACAAACTGGCTGCTGAGGCTGCGACCGGTCATACATCCGCTCCATACACCTGTCGCGAACGGCGCCTGTACAATATACAGGGTTCGCGGCAGAAGTTGAAGTTTGTACAACAATCTCCAATTATTTATAGAATTAACTATTGATTTATCTATTGAAAACTGTACTTTTATTGTAAATAATTAGAATTAAAGTTACATATAGAAAGAATAATTAAAACTGAATAGTAGATAACAAAAATAAAGGTATTTCTTTTTTTTGTAAAGGGATTATTTCTACATTTTTTTTACTGTTTTGTGAGGAATAATAAGTAATTTTGTTAAAAAACGTAACTCCAATTCCTTGTAATATTACATTGTGATGTTTGAATATGATATAGGACTGTGGTAGATTTGGGTTAAGAGGTCCGCATAGCATGCGCAGTCCATAAAAACGTAATACCTAACAAAATAGTTTCTAAATGAAACATATTTTTAAGGTATTGTGTATTTATTTTGATTGAGGATACTATTTTACTATCGAACACAGGATATCAAAACTTGTCTTAAGTACAGATCTGCATCCGAAATCAAAATCTTTTCTGATAGGTACCGGTCTTAGGTGCATACGTGAGCACACCAAACTACTCAAAACTGTCACAATCAACATTGAGCCTAATGTTTTAACGATAACATCGTTAATCTATTAAATTTTGTAGATTGTAGTAGCTTGATGTGCTGGTGTCTGTACAAATGTATAAGCGCGGTCAATATAATACAATAGCGATATTTAAAAAGTAATGTAGCCCACTTAACTCACATCACCCTCCCAAGAGAATATTACTCGCAATCAATTTACCCCAAAAAATGATGATCGCTATAAATTGAAAATGAAATAATGATAACAACATCAACTAAAAACAATATTCTGTAACGTTATTTGTGTACGTACGTTATAGCATTTTATCGAGTTTCATGGCTTACTAACATCGGAGAATATTATCAAATAATCGAATCGGGCGACAAACGCCGCGCATTTTTTCTCACACGCGATCATAACTAATTTAATATTTTTTCGTACACATACTCATTGAACTTATAGACTGGGATATTGGCTTTTAACATGTATACCATAACATTCAATTAGACCCTATTATTTTGACGTCGCTGAAAATATAATGAGTAGTAAAGCGAAAAAGATGGTTTAAACTTTAATATTGGGAATAAACTACAATTAATAACAAAGCCGGTCAAGTGCGAGTCGAACTTGCGCATGATTTATTTATATTTTTTTTTGTTAAAGCGGCAACAGAAATACATTTTCTATGAATATTTTCTATGATTTTTTAAAGTTATAAATTAACTTTAAAATACCTTGACGACCCATATAATATTGAACACATAAACCAGCACAGTGTTTTGAGTGAACTTCATTGAGTTTTAGCATTTTTGAAACACGATTATTCACACCAAAAAGGAGTAAGTCATTTTCCAGCAATTACTTAGTTTACTTAGCTTAATTAGGTACTTAGTTTGATGTTTAGAATGTGTGGTTTGACAGCTTCGTAAAGGATCCGCTGACACCATATTGTATTATGTCAAAATTAAACCGAAACTTCTGTACATTTTTCTGTATAGTGGCCGGATGCAGTTACCTTTATTTTGTTTAGTTACATACTTGTGACGCCTCGTTGCTTGGCTACCACTGAGGTGGCTCCAAATGGACCATCTTGCATAGACTTCATCTCAGGTTAATAAGATCGTAGTATTTTATGGACGCAGGAGAATTTACTGGGGATTTAAAGACAAGTATTGCTCTTTTAGAGCACTTTTATAGTGTTAAGGGTTAAATGAAATTGTAGGTCATGGTAGTGTATTGGGATATTTGGGTAATTTTATGATTGTTGAGTTAAATTAAGAGTACTATCGACATGCTGTGACAATAACATCACGCCTGTAATTCCCAAAGGGTTGGCAGAGGTGTATCTAATAGCATACCTATATTTCACCAGTTATGTTTAAGTGTCATGTAATGTAATAGTGGGTGAGCCTTTTGCCATCAAACGGACGCCATTCCAGACTCCGTGACTGATACTCAGAAATTCCGGGTGGGAAAAACGGAACTACATTTCGCCCGACCTGGGAATTGAACCCAGAGCCAGGGGGAAAAGAAAAAAAAAAATGACGTCAGTACATAAAGCACACACACAATAATATTAAAAAAGTTGCAACAAAAACGAGAAAATACATAGTATGTACTGTGTGCCTCACGGCTGCGCCAAAAAGGTCCATTTCAGCATTCATGCCAGACAGGTGATTGTCTGACGCTGGTCTTCCAATGAACCTTGAGGAGTTTAGTGACAGACAGAAAACAGATTCAAACATAATAAATAAATAAATGGTTATACAATAAATAGATAGCGAGCGAGCAAGTTAATGATATGTGTATGTATGAGTAAAAAAAAAATGTGAATAAATGTTCGATTCTCTTTTGTTCTCTCGTGCCAAAGGGTACGAGTGGTTACAATGTCAAGCGATATTGTCAAACGGTTTGTCAATTTTTCAATGTGATCCAAAGCCTGGCTGTTTTGGCTAAAGGATCACCACTGCCACATTTGCCACGTTGAATGGCAAGCAGTCTTCTACCATTGATAGAGATGCAGGCGATTTAAAAATTTAATCATGTGGATTCTAGTCTTACCTACCTACCTACTCACTGTCAGACTGCAAAACGCAGCAACCTATATACTTTTCTCTATCATATTTAGACCTTTTTTTTTAAACAGCTTAAACTATCTTTATATTTCTTTATCTTTTTTTTCCTAACGCGACAGCTAAGAACTTATATTAATAACCTAAACTATATATATAACCAAATTACAAAAAAAAAAACAATGACAATGAAAAACAATGTATTATAGGGGTAATTTTAAGTTAGTTGACAATACTTACTAATTTTTTGCATCAACTGGAGATCTTCTTTATTTGACCCTTTAAATAAAATCGCATAGTCTAGAAAAAAGGAGTAACGTTATTTATTATTATGAAGCTATCAATAGAATGTCTGTATCATATGATTACAACATAAAAACTTGTAAGCGTCAAGATTTCTTATTTATTTTGACACAAAGTAAAAAATATTCCCAAAGACCATGAAAAGATCATATTTTAAATTCAAACACATAAATATAAAATATTGCCATGTTTGAACAATAGTATTAAAATAAATATTCCCAACGTCTGAGGCGACGCATCGAAAAAATGCGAAAAATAAAGAAAAATACATAAAAAGAAAAACCAGTTGAGTCCCCGCAAGTACTTTACGCGTGGCGACATTATCTTGACATAGAACGTCGTATACACAGTTTTCCTTTCACCCCAAATTGGCACTTACTTCCAAAGAATAAAATCCAAAACGGCTTTTAGGATACCCAAGCGTTCGCGTGGCCGCCGACCGTGCATACGATTTCTGAAACGACACAAGCGTCACGATGCCTTTGATCAAAATAGCACTTTGGCGTATGAGGATTAGGTTGAATGTTTATTGAAATGTTCTTTGGTAGTTTATAGCCTGCAATGTTTTGCGACATCTCAACCCGACATTTAGCTACCAGTTTCGTTCGTAGTGCGTTAAAACTTACGACTAGGAGAAACACAGAAGTACCATAAAGAGAGATTGAAGTTATGCGCGCAGTTGATGCTCAGTTTCTTCAGAGATGAGTGGAGGGGAGAGGAACTGTTTGAGAATCAACCCATCAGAATCAGATTCTAATATTTTCACTGCTGGTCACAGGATTTCTCTACAAGAGTGAGTGTGGGCTGTAATGAAGCTCGTGGGCCAAATGCGGGTTGTATGTTTTTTATAAATAAATAAATAAATAAATATCGCTGGACATTAACACACAGCGCCACCTAGTACCACACTAAGCAAAGCTGGTGTCGTGGACACTAGATGGTTGATATACTACATATATACTTTTTTGTTTGTAAATACATACTTATTATACATATAAACATCCATGACTCGGAAACAAATGTCCGTGCTCATCACACAAACATTTGCTCCTACCGGGATTCAAACCCAGGGCCCTAAGGACGTAAGGCAGCGTCACTACCACTACGCCAATCGGGTCGTTGAATGTTCGTTTCTGGAAAATGCTGATTTACTCGTGATGTTTTCCATTACCATGTTGCGAGTACTGATGGTGGACTAAATCTAAGTACTTAATGCCTATTTTGATTTGTAATTTAAAAGTCAGCACTGCTTCCAATCAACCTAATCACTTTGCTTAAATCCACATCACATCTTTTGTTACTGGTTTAAATAACATATTTCCACTCGGTGGCGGCCCAAATATTTAGGAAACTATTAATGCCACCACGACTGTGGAAAGGAAATGATCATCTGCATCTGCCGAGCCTGTTCCAACCATGTTGGTGTCGGCTTCCAGTCTAACCTAATGCAGCTGAATACAAGTATTTACATGCAGGGACTGCCTATCTGACCTCCACAACCCTGTTAGTATTCATCATCATCAGCCTATAATGTTCCCACTGCTGGGACACGGCCTCCTCTCAATGAGCGGGCCCAGTGCGGATTGGTAGATGTCACATATCTTCGACTTTTTGGTTCTAGGACATGCCGGTTTCCTCACGATGTTTTCCTTTACCGTTTTGAGAGCAGCGGTGATGAAATAAATTACACAAAGTAATGCGCCTGTCTGGGTTCGAACCCACGACTTACTGTTCGTAAGTCGGGGCCGCCACCACTGGGCCACCGCAGCACCGCAGCTCTGTTAGTATTGGGTAATACAATATCCTTTGGTAAAATTGGTTGTCAGACACTTGGGTTCGAGCCGTTGACTATCTAACAGGGGCCCTACTCCCTAACGCTTCGTCTGTATATTCGGATCTATCCGTCTCTCTCGCTCAAGTTTGCAGATGAGTGCGAGTGAGAGAGGCGGATAGATCCGAATATACGGAAGAATGGTTAGGGAGTAGGACCTCAGATGTCAAAGATCCACAAATGACAGCCGGGACCAACGGCTGTTTAATGGAAGTAGGAACAGACAATATAACATACTTTTTAAACTGATCCTTATTCGATTGCTATTCCACAGATAAAAAGTACCACTCTCTTTATCTCTTCGTGTGCGGTCGGTAACGATCATTACTCAGATAAACATTCAATTAAGAGACTTTTTATGGCACTGCACTTTATTTAAATTAACGTCTCTTGTTAACCGTACACTTTGTAATAACATAATATGCGGATACTTATAAACTTCTCATTTGTTTTTTTTTTGTGTGTTTTACAAGGGAGAATATTAAAAAATGCTACAAAGTACGTTGTCGGTGCGGTGTAGGAAATAATTAATGTAAGTGAAGATATAATTTATTGCGAGGTGAAATGAAATTAACTTGTGAAACTCCGTATACGATAATTATTTAAACAGAATAAAATTAAAAGTTTTAGTGTATTTGTGTAAAACTTCATAGAACAGTAACATACTCATACAGAACAGTACTCATATTTCAAAAATATTTTTAACATTTCAAGCGGCTGCTGATTCAAAAGAAAAACATTAAAAAAAATTGATCCTGGCAATAAAATTATTGCCAGGATCAATTTTTTTTTTCACAGGAAATGACAATAAAATGGTCGTTGGTATTGGTACCTAGTGCGTTCGCTCTCCATGATTTCTGCAAATAACTATGTTTCTTGCTTTACTCATTTATTTTTTATTTGAAAACCGCAGATATAATAAATAACTAAACGATATTGCCAACTTTCAAATATTAGGCCCAAATGATTGTCGAAATCGAATAACGTTCAAATAAAGAAGATAAGCTAATTCAAATGACGTTTTGCGTAGGAGTACAAACCTACCCATCCATCTTGTTTTAAGTAAATTGATCTACTTATTACATCATAGCCACACCCTTTTATTGGCAAGTATTTTAAAAGATAATAATTGTAACAAAACACAACAGTGCCTTATTTCGCCAGCTATCTTCTGTACCATCTGAGGGGGACATTTTTTTTTCTTTTCGGACGGGAAATCATTAAATGACCTCTCTCACTCTGGGGAGCGGAAGGGAGTGTCAGACTTTTACTGACTAAAACCCCTCTATGTTCCATTTCAGCTCTTTGTGTATCAGGGCCGCGGTATCTCTTTCGAACAGTCCCGCAGCGGTCGGACCTTGCTTTTTGCTGACATCTCTTTGAGGTGCGCGTGGAACAGAAACGCGCCGTCGACACGGCCTGTCGTCAATGGACGGACGGACGGCGAGCTGATCTGAAGGAGCAAGCGTATTGCTATTAACCGGACACATCATTAGGGCATGCGGCAGACGTGGCCTATCCCGTCCCACTTCATCTTACCAGCCATTTGAGCACAATAATTAAAAAAACAAAAGATGCACTAATTTGTGTTTTGGAGCACAGTGTGGAATTGTGCACACGGCCGGTTAGTTTGACGTCTAGAATGCTGTGCTCCAATTCCCGTTGGCAAACCTTGAGTTTGGACTTGAATGTTTGTCAAGACCAAGTCTGGTACACATGGGATAAACGGGAAGAATGCACCATGTCCTTGATTTTTGACACTAGTGAGAAGAGATGGCTTCCTTTATATTCCTATAAATTCCTTCATGGACCAGAAGCTCTTCATGGGATATTTTTTTGTACAAAGTGGAAGACGGTCAGTGAACTTGGTAATCCCTACGTGCAAAAATGTGTCGAATTCTATCTGGTTCTTTTATCTGAAATTCAAAATTGAAGCTTACCTCAAAAACCAACGGCCATCGATCTTAGTAATCTCAGTACATTTTTGTATTATTTTTATGTATACTTTACAAACTTGAAAGTGCAAAAATCGTAAATTAAACACACGCGATACAATGGTTTATTCGTTAAACAGGTTTCTGATTCGTCACTTTAACAAAAACACGTTGTGAAGGTAAATCTGAGATTATGGATCGGGTTCCGTGGAATTTACATTTGCTAAAAAGACGACAGTGAAATCTGAGCTATTGCTTAGCTTTTCAGCTTTGAGTGTGGTTTTGATTTAAAATCTAATCTTGTGAAACCTAAATACGATTCAGAATCGACTGTTCTGGTACATGTGATGTCATTATCATTCTTTTGCCCTTGTCCAAATTCATTTGGGGTTGGCTTTTTTATTCCTATTCCATACTTCTCTTTTACTCGACATCACATCAGGGATCTCCTTTCATGCCATATCATCCTTCACCATCCATCATGATTTGGTCTAAAATAATTCAACTATTGTGGCATTTTGAAAATATCTTCTTTAACCTGTGTCTTCCCACTTCAGGGCAAAAGCCTCCGTTTTGGTTTTCCCATTTTTTCTGCCATTGGCTAGACCGAATGCGAATTGTGAAGCAATTCCCCACATATTGTCACAGCGCAATTCATCAATTAGTGCTTTAAAAGATGAATTACTAAAAGTCGTTAAGGTATAACCACAAATCTAATTTCTGCGCCACTGCGGAACCCTAAAATAAAAAAGCTAAACCACAGCCAGTCAAGCAGGTGTCAAGTGTGAACAGAATTATAAAAAAAACAATTCGTACATAACTCAGCGATTACAACGATTACGTTTCTTAGAATTTGCCATTTTTGCACAAAATAACAATTGATTGGTTATGTCGAGGGAGCTTAAGGCGCTTAGACGAGCTAATCAGCTTGCACTACAAAGTGGTTGTTACGTCAGCCACTGCGGGCCAAATAGTGCTAAATGAGTAGTTTCGATCGATTTACAAATAAACGATTGATTGGATTAAAAAACTGAAATAGTTTCATGCTAATATATTGCTTGTAGAATTATTTGCCAAAAATCAGAATGTTCGCATGCTTATTAGTATGTTTTTTATTGTTTGAAAGATATTTTTAGAGATAAGTTCGTGATTTCTTTATATCGAGCCAAATTAATTGTATTTTGTTTCCAAAACAGTATTATGCTAGCATATATCCGGAAGAATATCATATATATTTCTGGTCTGGTTTATAGCAGTGAATCATATACTTTTAGTTATTATAAAACTCGCGTTTAGCTCATGTAATCGCCTTAAGCTTTATTGTAAGAAATGAATCATCGGCCTAGCCTTTTCCCAACTATGTTGGGGTCGGCTTCCAGTCTAACCGGATGCAGCTCAATACCAGTATTTTACATGGGACGACTGCCTATCTGACCTCCACCACCCAGTTACTACTGGGTAATACGATACCACTTGGTAAGACTGGTTGTCAGACTTTTTGGGCCACTGACTACCTGTAGCGACTTGCCAAAGATGGACAAATGACAGCCGGGACCAACTGCTTAACGTGCTTTCCGAGGCACAGAGGAAACTCGGTATGTAAGGGCGGTCCGTGCTTGCCTAGGTTGGTCTCTGGGTATCCACAGACTAACCTAGGCAAGCACGGCTTAACCTAAAGATCGGCCCGAACGGCTGTTATTTTTTAGCCACGACCTCCTCCTCCTATTTTAAGAAATGAATAGAAGTGATAATTGGGTATGTTTTAGCCTTTATTGCGATGGATTAAGTCTTGTAAGTAGATGTCAACGTACTATTATAATAGCTGGGATTACAGAATTTATAGACTTTGTTGAAGGATTTGAATTTGGTAGGTACTTAGTTTCTTGTGAAAAGAGCTTTGAGTGAATAAATGTGAATGGGGATAAGAGGAGAGAAATACCAAAGAATCAATGAATGGATTTTGTAATGGCAAGAAAGAAGGTAACTGCTGACTTGACGAGTAATAGTTCTAGAAGTATGGAAGAAGAAAATTGCACTGACCTCAAATACAAAAAAATAAAATAAATCTTTATTTTATAACCAAAAAGTTTTACATTAGTTGGTGATTGGAGCCTCCTTTTAAGCAAGTAATGCCTGTGTTAGAAGACTCCGCTCTTCCACAGCAAAATACAATATACATGGTTCTTTAGATATAAACATGTTTTGTGTGTGTGTGTGTGTGTGTGTGGGTGGGTGTGTGTGTGTGGGTGTGTGTGTGTGGGTGTGGGTGTTTGTGTGTTTGTGTGTGAGTGTTTCTGTGTATTTCATTTTGTGTGTCAAATAAATTACTACTCTTCCAAATTTAAGCTTAAAAGAAACAAACACACATTTAAGAAAAGACACCTAATGTATTAAAACACTTGGTCTTGTTTAAAAGGTAACTAAAACATTGCGGTTCTAAAGACCAAAATATTTGTCTAAATTATTTACTTTTCCTTGTTACACCCGACGACGTATGTAATTAACTATAGTAAACATCAACTACGGCAAAAACGTTTGTACTGAAAACAGTTTTCAACAGAAAATAAAGTCTAATTAATGACAAGGGGAAATATTCGTAACACGACTTTAACAAATACGCGTATGTGTAAATTTTGTTTCATTACCATAATAATTAGTAATTTGTTTTGAAGTTAATTTAATGGCTATTAGGGAACGGGTATTCTGGACAGATATTAAGTATGTGTGTCTATGAGAATAGGCTTAGTACCTCTGGGTGTCGTAATGTGGAAATAACTGATTGCGACTCGTCAGGCTATACTGTGGCACGACAAAATTTTATCTTACATTATTAATTTGTTCCTAGCCTATCGTGTGTAACACTGCTGGGCAAAGGCCTCCCCTTTTTCCTTCCAAACCTCTCTATCTTGTGCGGTAAGTCATAAGTCATAAGTCATTTAATCATTTGTTAACATAGGTACAATAAATAGTTGTTTTAAAAAATTACAAGCGCTCTATGTTATGCCCGAAGGCGTACAAATATTTATTGAGTTCATTGACATTTAAAATTGAAAAAACCATTTAAATTATACTACTTAAATGCTAAAAGTATTAATTGATTTTGACAAAAAAAAATTAAAAAACATATTAACATTAATAAAAAACAAAGAAAAAATATATAAATGTCAAAACTAAGGGTCACTTTACAACGTCAAAATTCAAATCAAGTAAGCACTTTTAAAATATAATAAAAAGATAAAATAATCATTAAAATAATACAAAATGTCATGTGCAACAATGTCATAAAATGTATAAATGTCAAAACTGAGTGTCACTTACTACGTCAAAATTCAGCTAAAATATAAACAAAAATAAAAAATATAAAAACATTAAAATAATACAAAAATGTCACGTGCAACAATGTCAAAAAATGGAAAAAGGAATTGAATTTAAAGATAATATACTATGTCAATGAGTACCGACTATGGTCAAAAACAGTCATTACATTTTGTCTGTTAAAAATTCTGAAATGCTGTAATATGCTTTGGTATCTGGCCATGTTCGCCCCGCAAACAGGATCAGATCGTCACACCACCTTCGCACATTATACAGGGTGTAGAACCACCCTTAACAATGCCGAAAGGTACTGGTTCTCCTTGTCATTGCAATATTTTTTTTGTTCTACACCACACCTGGGAACCTTTTAGTTACTGAAATATTGAGGTTCAAAGTTAGTTTAATGTTATACCTTTATTTTAAGAGGGTTATCACAATTTTTCTTGTATTTGAGTGTTTGAGCTTTCGCGGGCATATTTTGATTTAATTTTGTTGACATATCTAAACCATAATCATGAAAATAAATAAATAAATATCGCTGGACATTAACACACAGCGCCACCTAGTGCCACACTAAGCCAAGCTTGTGTTGTGGACACTAGATAGTTCATATACTACATATATACTTTTTTATTTGTAATTATATACTTATTATACATATAAACATCCATGACTCGGACACAAATGTCCGTGCTCATCACACAAATATTTGCTCCTACCGGCATTCGAACCCAGGACCCTAAGAACGTAAGGCAGCTTCACCCACCACTACGCCATTCGGGTCGTCAAATCATACTTAATTTAGATGATTGATTGAGTGTGATTATGGTTTAAATATGGCCACAAAATAAAAAAAAATATGCCCGAGAAAGTTTGATTATTTATCTTGGGAGTATTCTAATTATAAATACCTCTTTTAACCTTCACGATACCCCCGCACTATTCAATACATCCATCAGCACAATGTTTTGATTGCGTTATATTGAGTCCTAGCGTAAAACGTGTTTGTTCACCACAAAGAAAAGACCCAGCAACAATTTGCTTAACTAAGTTAGTATAGAGTTACTTAGTTTGACCTACAGAATGAAAGGCTTCAAGAAGGCTCCGTACACCTTGTATAATTATTTTTGTTCTAATTTGTTAAAAAAAGAATGTTCAGGTTCAATAAAACGATAATTCTTTAAACTTGAATACAAACATTCACACAACATAAAAAGCAGAGATTAAAATCAGATATTAACGTTCTGCCGAGACAGAAACTTAATATTTTACAAATACCCTCATTTAAACGACTTTTATTAAGAGGCCTGCGGCGCATGCTAATTTCATACAGACGTAATACTAACATAATTTGTAAATTAAACATATTCTTAAGGTAGTGTGTATTTATTTTGATTGGATTACAGAATGTATAGGTTCCCAAACACATATTTTGAATGTACACTGATTTAAACAAGAGTTATGAGGAAAACATTGTTTTTAACAAATTTAAAAATTCTCACATCTCCTCTTTATATCATTGTTCTTTCAAAATACTTATTTGGGAACATAGATATTCTATAATACAATCGAAATATATACACACTACCTTATGATTTTGTTTGATTTTCATATTATTTTGGTATTACGTTTGTATGAAAAACGCATGCTCCGCCGGCCCCTTAATTCCTTTCAAGCGAATGATAAAAAATAGATCTGCTTCGGTATTCTCACATCAAGCCTGACTACTGGGGACCACAGGCTATTAAGCGTAAGCGAAAGGCTAGATAATTTATTACCCTCTATACGGGAGTGGGTGTTTTGTCGTGTTTTCTCAGATTTTATTACATTTTAATTGCATCCGTGATAGAGTTTAGGTTTATTTTAAATGGCAATTTTTTTATGTTCACGGAAAAGTATGTAATCCGTCATTGTTTGCAATTCCTAGCAAGTATGTACGAGTACACTTCCAAAACAGATATTTAGCGCGATGTTTCCACTGAAAAAGTAAACACAATATAGCGAGGTTGACATTTTAATAATATTGACACAACAAGGCCCGTGTTATATCAAAAGCCATTAAAAAAAACAGAATATTGATACAATTGTATTGTACTACGGGCTGGTGTCTGCAACTCCACGTTAAAGCGTGAATTTTGCGTATAATCTACCACGCGGGCCCAGTCCGGGTTGGTAGATGTCGCATGTCTTAGAATTGTTGGTTCTAGGACATGCTGGTTTCCTCACGATATTTTCCGTCACCGTTTAGAGAGCAGTGGTGATGAAGTAAATTACACAAAGTCATTAATGCGCCTGTCTAGGTTCGAATCCACGACTTACTGTTCGTAAAGGGCCACCGCTGCTCCCATACTGATACTAATATTGATTTACAATTTTGTATCGAAAGTTCACTAAAAACTTCACTGAGTTCTACAGAGTCCGTAGGTGTAAAAAGCGTTTTTGGCCACACAAGAGTCATACCTAGTTAATAATTAATAATTTTTATTCCTCCATCTATTACCTACATGGTCTAGAATGATTACTCCTCAGTGTATTTTAATTACGATTCTAAATGATTGATAAAATATTATTGTCATGTATATTTCTGTACCAACAAAAATCATTAATTCCTCGCTAACAGACCAAACAGAACTTAACATCAATACGACTATTTAATTTGATAGCTAACGCGATTTTAATATCAAAACTTCGGTGGCGCCTCGTGTATAAATTATACAAAAACACATTAGGTTCATATATGTACGAGTTTACAGGTTATTTTTGAAGTAGATTATGAAAATATCGATACAGTTTTGTCAAATGCTGAAGTGGTGTTGAAATCATCACGATTCTATCATTAACGAGCAATTAGGGATTGTTAGAGGCATTGCAATTAGTCGGAGTAAGCAAGTTGATGCTGTTTTTTAATTTTAGTGTGTCGGTGGTAATCTAAAATTAATCAGCCCTTTTCTTTTCACCTTTTTTCTGACACTCTTCCCGTTTTTGTGCGTCCTTTAGCCAGGTGATACACGCGATTGTCGTCGACCCAACGAGCTTTAGGACGGCCCTGGTTTCTTTGACCTAACCTTAGCCACATGATAACAAATAGTAAAAATAAAAACATTAGAAAGTAAACAGTATTAAAATCACATTGCCAAATTATTTTCACATAGGGCATGGTCTCTTCGGCCTTCTTAAAATCAGTCGCCAAACAAGTATTAAAATTAGCACACAAGGGCTCTGATCTATGTCAGAGGGACACTGGTGGGGCAGGAGTGTGGTTTTAGCCGGTTCGAGTCCGGCACTACCTCGACTGTTGCACAAGAGAAATTCCTGTGCGATAGTCGAGGTGTCCGCGGGGATTTGACACTCCTGCCAAAACAAAAAAAAAAAAAAAAACCTTAGCCACCACTCAGTCAAATCCTTGCTCCATGAGATATCTTCACGTCTAGCCAAATGTCCTGCCCCAGGTCCATTTAGGGCGCACCGCCGGGTTTCCAACTTCCATCAATTGGAATTGTTAAATGAATATTGTCTAAAATTTCAACGATTTGTAGATTTTTTTCATCGTTTATGGCATATCTTTATATGTTATATGATTATAGCATTTAAATAAAGATGAATACATAAAAAAACGTCTTTTAATTTGTCTGTCAGTCGATCTCGATTTTTTTACTATTTTTATTAATTTCGGAGTCGGAGGTCAACCAACTTTTAAATATTTATGTTATAGTGTTTTTTGTAATAAATTAATATAATTATTCATTAATAAAATGCCTATCTATTGATCGGCGCCGTTCATTGCAGTTATTTATTAGGAGGTTCGTATTTATATTTGACATTTACTGGCAAATATTTCGATTTATGACGCGTTTTCATAGTTTATTTTTTATTTTTGTATATTTTGACAAATCGATCTTCACTACACTTTCCAGAATTATAGAAAGATTTTGTTGGTACAGACAACTGCTAAAGATTTAAATGTTAATCATTGATTTCATTCACTACAGTAAATCAATGACCATTCGTTTTTTTTCAGTTTATGCCTGGATTTAAGATAAGCTACTAAATGTCAGTGTAGCACGAATAAAAAAGGCGTAATGTTTATTATTCTGTACATGAACCTTTCTAAAGGGTGTAAAACACCTCTTCACGAAGCCGAAAGGCACTTGTTCTCCCCATCATTGCGATCATTTTTTTGTTGGTGGTATGGTGTAATACCTGGGAACCTTCTAGTTACGGAGATATGGGGGGGCAAAGTTACAACTTTTTGACAAGTATTTTTTCAAATACAAGTTTTTTTGCAAGATTTTAACACCTCCACGACCCCCGTACTATTCAATCCATCCATCAGCACAGTGTTTTAAGTGCGTTACATTGAGTTCTATCACAAAACACGATTTATAACCTCAAAAAAAAATGTTGTTTCCCAGCAATATTTTTTGCGTAAAGTTACTTAGTTTGATGTACAGAGTGCTTGGTTAACGGCTTTATGATGACGTGTTTTACACCCTGTATAATTGCAATAGAGAATCAACGTCCAATTCTCCATGGCTTTGCTGTATGGATTGGCCTTGTTTTGCCTACCGATATGGTGGAACGTGGAAATTTGATTTTCCTACTCCTCAGCTATACTTTAATGATTACAAGATCCAATAAGTTGGATCCAAGACAGTTAAATTGTATTTCTGGTACTTCGTCGAAGTTATTGTTTCGGCGTCTTTTAGGTGGTTGCTACTGTTGATTCTGGCTTTCAGAAGTTACAGTGGTTTGGGAATAATATGGCGGGATAGATTTGTTGTTAGATTCTCCAACTTCCGCAATTAGTCTATCACCACTAACAAATTCACACCAGATATTAATTTAAAAACTAAGTACAGACAGACAAACCAGTTATTACTATGACAAAGATAAGATATGCAAATAGGAAGGATGTGAATAAGAGATGAAGGAAATCAAAAAAACATTTAATAGATGCACTATCATTTCCTGTGTGTCACAAAAATGAAGATTGAGGTCTTAAAAACTGTATTTGAGCCGCAAAACAACTGGTTTTGTGCCTAAAATTGTTAGTTAGTCATCATCTCATCGTCCTGGTTTTATGAGCTGCTTATGGTAATAAGTGGCGACATGTATCCGGTCTGGAATTAATAAGACTGGTTAGGAATTAAGTATTTTGTAGACTGGTTGAGCTCCTTGAGTTGTAAGTCGAGCTACACCATTACTGACAAATGCTTGCACCGACTGGACAGGGCCATTCAAATCTATGTGGTTTTTTCTTCAAAAGACTATGTAGATTCGTATCTGCGGTGGCTCAGACACGAATCTGCATAGTCCTCATGTGAATTGACCTAGATTATGTCTGGAACTTAAAAGAAATTTAGACTCTCAGGTCTTAGTTGGTTTTGGCTGTTTCTTCTCAAAGTAGTCAGGTACAAAACACCAGCCCCATCTAGTTTGTGTTTCCAAAACCCTATATGCAAAATAAACTATCATTTAATGTAGCTATGAGAAACAGTTTAGAAACTTATTTCATCATTCAGTATTCATAGTCAGAAGCTCAAAAGTCAGAGAGTACTCCTTGGTAAGTTACTAAGGAATACCGTGTCACCACCTAGCTCGCGATTTTGTCCACAAAAAATTCAATATCTCAGCTAATATGCATGATATAAATACAATTTACAGCCTATAGCACCCACAAATGATGAAGCTTTTTTCCAGTAAAAGATTTTTAGAATTGGACTATTAATTCCGGAGATTACTGCCTACATCCAAGCTTAAAAACCAAGTATACCTCTTAAAATATTAGTATGTATAGATAAAAAAAAATATTAATAAATAACTCTCTTGTGTATTTTATAAAACTACAAGCCTAATAAACGTTTATCTGTACTTAATTTTCCTGTTTTATACAAATTAATATCCTGTGATAAAACATCAAAAATTAACAGCCAACTAGGTAATTATAATAATTAGCAAAGGTGCTACAGATTTAATGACCCAATGTCACTAAACCAGATCATAATAATTTGTATCTAAAATCTTAACGGTGCTTATCCTTATTTTAACAAATTATTTTAAAAAAATGCGAAAGATAGTTTGTTTGTTACTTTTTCACGCCTCTACCACTGGACCGTCAACCTGAATTTTTGCATCAGGTGTTCAGAAACAGATATAGATACCTTTTATCCCGAAAAAACTACTGATCCCATGGTACCCGCAGTATTTTTATTCTTATGATAATAGATAGGCGCCATGTGTCTTTCAAATCAAGATTTAATTATTTTATTAAAGAAACTTTACTCAGTCGTTACAGGTAGTCAGTGGCCCCAAAACTCTGACACCAGTCTTACCAAGTGGTATCGTATTTCTCAGTATTAACTGGGTTGTGGAGGTCAGATAGGCAGTCGCTCCATGTAAAATACTGGTATTCAGCTGCATCTAGTTAGACTGGAAGCCGACCCCAACATAGTTGAGAAAAGGCTAGGCAGATGATGATGATGATAATGAAACTTTAGTAAACATACTTTACTCAAGCGGAATTTATTGTTAAATTCTAAATTAATGCGAGCAAAGCTGCGGGCAATAGCTAGTAAGAAAATGTATTATTACTTCTAAATAATCTATTTCTAGGATGTTCTGACAACATAATTAATAATTAACAACTAAGGAAGTTAGTGCTAAAACAGCTCATTAAAAAGCCTCGTAAACGTTTTGGTATTTCCTGTAAATAGGGTATTAAAACTGGCTAAGCGCGAGTCGATTTACTCACGTACGGTTCCGTAGATCATGACAAGATTGGTAATCTCCTGAAATATTCACCGTTCAATACTATTATACTAACTATTTTTAATGTTTTCTGGAAAAATAAGTAACGTCTAGTGGCCGCACTTCGTATTAAACAGTCACAATAATAAACATGACGACATTCTCAAAAAATACAAATGTATTTAGTCCGTCAGTTAGATTATTGAAAAATAATGAACACGTATTTTTTGTTTTTGAAAATCAATGAATATTGACAATGATAAAACGCATCAAAGCTGGTGAAGTCAGAACTAGCTAAATATTATACCTAGGCGTGACGTATTGGGAATTGTAAAAGCGTCGTATCTTCGTCAATTTTGATTTACGTAACAAAAGAAAATACACGGGTCAAATATTTTTTTAAATCTACCTGACGTACTAATCTTTTTATATTTAAAAGAATAATGCTCCATACAATTATAAATTAACATAAACTAAACTAACTTAAACTTTAAAATTAAAAACTGGCGTAAAAAACTCCTCCTCAACGCTGTCAACTGGTAAAGTCCCCAGGAGATTGGCGGCGTTACCGCGCTGTATGGCAAACGTAGGTACTAATTTTTTTTTTTTTCGTCGTCTACCCTTTTGTTTGCTTGAAGTCCAAGACCCCACAGATAACGATAAAATTGCAAACTTTCGATCGATAATTACTTATTCCAAAACTCTTGCTTGCGAGAAACGCAAGTGTCTACATCCATGATACGATTCTCGCAAGCATCGTCATTGTAGGTAACCGAATAAATAAAATGTTGTTTGCGATTTTGTCGTTTTCTTAGTCTTGATTCTTGGACTACATGTAATCAATGATTGTCACTGTTAACTACGAAATAAGGAACCCTAAAAAATAACCTGTTCACATAGGTCCATAGCCAATACCTCTTCATCAACGTCGGATGAAAGTGTTAAACCATTTAATACTACAGTACAAAACTGGTTTAAGATTTTAAGTAATTAATTGAGTAATTTTAATTGGAACTATCTCAATGGTATGGGAATATAAAACGGAGTATTCCAAATCAGATGCTCATCCTGTTTCTTAAGTACACAGTGAATTACGGAAATGAATATTTCTTTTGAGATTATAAGCAATCTGTTAGCTATTACTTTTATTATCTGCCCAGCTTTTTCCCAACTAAGTTGGGTCGGCTTCTAGCCTAACCAGATGCAGCTGAATACCAGTATTTTACATGGAGCAACTGCCGATCTGACCACCATAACCCAGTTAGTCTGTACTAGGTAGTACGATACTCTTGGTAAGACTGGTTGTCAGATTTTCGGGCCACTGACTACTTGTAACGACTGTCAAAGATACACAAATGGTTAATAAATAATAATATCGCTGGACATTAACACACAGCGCCACCTAGTACCACACTAAGCAAAGCTTGTGTCGTGGAAACTAGATAGTTGATATACTACATAATATATACTTTTTTTTTTTTTTTTTGTAAATACATACTTATTATATATATAAACATCCATGACTCGGAAACAAAATGTCCATGCTCATCACACAAACATTTGCTCCTACCGGGATTCGAACCCAGGACCCTAAGAACGTAAGGCAGCGTCCCTACCACTACGCCATTCGGCCGTCGGTTGCTGGATCTATCGGCTTAGCGTCCTTTCCGATGCACGGAAGATGGCACAGAGGACTCTGTTTGTAATGAGATGGACCTACCTAGACCTACCCAGGCAAACACGGCGTAAGTGCAACCTATTCGTAACTTTACTACCCAATTACTGGGAAATACTCCCCTTGGCTATATTAGTAAGTTAATGTATAAGTCACAGAAACGAAATTGTAAACTGTAAATAGCTTTAACTTCTACCTACCCCACATCAGAACCAATCAGGATAGTAGGCAATTTACAAAACAAATATATCATGTAGCTTGTTTAATTCATTCGTATCATTTTTTACGCCCAAAAAACACGAGAAGAACTTCCACCTGTCAATTGATACGCCTGACATTTCCTGACACCGGAATCACCAAGCTTATGTACCACCCAAACAACCCATCAAAGCCTTTAACACAGCTGCATAAAGCTCACAATTGGACAACAACATACTTTTTGAGCTGCAGTAAAACTTGTGTGATAAATCGAAATTGAATATTTCGCTGTCAAAAAGTTTCGGTGCTTTTTTTTTTAATAATGACTGCGAGGGAAAGCTTAAGCCACGCGAATCGGAGCCGAATTTCATTAAACCTTCTTGTGTATTTTGTAGTACGTGACTTGTTAAGTTTATCTCGAGAAAAATAAGGTCAATCCCGGATAAGACAACTGAAAAGTAAGTTTTATAATGTAGCGGCAGCCATGTTGTATTTTCGTTTGTGTTACATTTACTGCCTGCCGATATTAAGCTTTCCTAACGAAGTTTTAAAAGAAAAAGAGGCTAGCTAATAGGTTTTGTTATACATATATGTCACCGTAAAATTGTCAAACACGTTATATTACAATGTAACGTGTTTCTCTCTAGCGATATTTAAACTCTCGAATTATTGTCAACTGAGCATACGGAAGTTTGCTCTGCCCCCATAATCGGGACTTGGGGCACGCCCCCGTTAGGTTAGTTAGGTTCCTTTAAACCCTGCACTCGGAAATAGGGGCCCCGCGAAGCGGGGCTCCGTCGACTACGCTTTTTAGGGGAATATAAAGTGTTTTAAGGTTAGGTTATAATAATCGGCATTTCTCAGGAATGGTGCATTATCTTTTCATGAGAGTTGTGCCACTGGGCAAGGGGGATCCTTCCCTCCACACCGCGTAAGTTGACTACCATCGCATGCATTTCACGAAAAACAATGCGTTTTGTTGTAAGCAGTATGTTCATTTGTCAATATTTCGAGATTTTACAATATCGCTAGAGATATTACAATATAACGTATTTGTCAATTTTACGGTGACATATACAACTGACGTGCATTCTACAAAGAAGGTTTACTTGTTTTCTTCTCTAATTCTATGCTAATTTATTATTATAAGTTTATACCGAATAATCTCTAATCATGTTGATGAATGGAGAGGGAGAGGAAGGCCAAAGAAAAGATGGATGGATTGTGTGAAGACTGATATGAAAGAGAAAGGAGTAAATGATGCCGTGACCTCTGACAGATGAGAATGGAAGACGAAAACGTTGCTCCGACCCCAAATATGAATGAGACAAGGGCAGAAAGATGATGATGATAATCTACACTCAATATTATAAAGCAGAAGAGTTTGTTTGTTTGTTTGTTTGGTTGAACGCGCTAATCTCAGGAGCTATTGGTTCAAATTAAAAAAAATCTTATTGTGTTGGATAGTTCATTTATCGAGGAAGGCAATAGGCTATATAACATCACGCTGCGACCATTAGGAGCGGAGCAGGAGTGAACAATATTGCAAAAACGGGGATTTTTTTGTCCTTTCGTTTTTCTCTCTTATGCAGTGACGCAGACGAAGTTGCGTGGGTCAGCTAGTACTGAATAAGCTCCAAAACAACATTACCGATTTTAACAATGTTTTCACCAATAGAGAGCTAAATTATCAGAAAGTAACATAGGCTACAAAGAATTAGCATTGCTATCCAACGTGGCAATGCTGCCAGCCTTCTGGGCACTTTTCCTTTTGACAGCGATGTGGACGAATTTTTCGACGCCCTGTAACCCTTTTTGATACCTACACATATCTGTATTACTAGTATAGAGTTATAGTGTGTAAATAACGTAAAGAATTAGTTTGACACAGGCTGTTATTATTTTTATATGATAAAAATAAGCAAGTTATCACAGTTTTTGCGAACGAAGTCTCGAAGTGCGAGTGAGTTTTTAAAGTTTTATTTTTCTACTCACAAGCGTGTGAAAGGGGATATCACAGTAAGCATATCAGATTGTATGCCCAGTGGCTACGAAATAAAATATTTTTGCAAATAAAGAATGACATGCGTGAGACTATCAAATTACGTTGGTTTATAATTATTACAATCTGCACATCGTGTAATTCTGCCAGTTCTTAACAAATGGGGCCCTAAAATAGTCGCTTTAACCGAATAATTATTAATTTTAATAATCTATATTATGTAATAATTTTTCATCAGTAATTTAAAAAAAGGCCAGGCAGGCCCAAGAAAATTATTTTCCTTTTTTTTCGGATGGGAAATCATCAAATTACTTCTCCCACTGTGGGCGGAGCGGGAGGGAGTGTCAGGCTTTTTCTGACTAAAACCCATCCGTGTTCTTTCCTCGCCCTTTATATTTCGGGGCCGCGGTATCTCTTTCGAACAGTCCCGCAGCCCCGGCAGGGGCCCAAGAAACGCTGTCGTGACGATTTGGACTCGTTCAGACTGATTGGGCAGAGGAGTTATAGAAGAATGAGGGTGCCTATTATGAACCTAATAATTTAATTTAGATATTATTATCACAATATCCGTTATTTGCGTTCACAAAATTAATATTATTAGTAAAAATACAGAACCTTTTATCCACCTAATCTTTAGCCCAGTTGGGTCAGAACAGGTTAATTAAAAAAAAAAAACTACAACCTGTATAAGTGTACACGGTCAAAATATAAGGAACAGCTGTTTTTTTTTAAATTACCGATGAAAAAATTCTATTTTCAAAACTTGGTGACCGTTTGTAGGTACGTCGGTGTTCCTCCATCCCGTATACGCAATAAACACATCGGTTTGTTGCCAAGCAATAAAAATAATGAAAAGTCATAAGTTCTCATCACTTTTCGATTGACGTGTTACAATATTTTAACGGGCACTCGCCACTGTGAATGTTCCAATCAATATGTTAATGAAATGAACGACTTATGACTTACTGGTAGATGTACAGACGTCAGCGCATCAAGCAATGAGTGTTGAACCTAATGCTTTTGCGATAAGGTTGAAAATCTATTGACGAAATTTGACAGATAGTAGTGGCTTAAAATGCTGGTGTTACCTACGAAGTTTTTATACGGATTCTCTGGATGTAATTGAAAATATGTGGTAGGTAGTTTTTGTGATGACGGGCGGGTTTCAAGTGAAACTTTTGGGAGGTTTGACCCTATGACTTTATTATCAAGCAACTGTTTGGGTACCTAAGTGGCCGGTTATGGATCATCATGGCCATGTGTGTGGTTGCTGTGATGTAAACTGTAGGCGTGCCAGAGCGCTGTTTTCTTCACAGCACCTCGGCGGTCCATCCCCGCCAGGTGAGACCTCCGGTTACCCGGAGGAGGCCCTGCGGGGGACAACCAGCGACGGAGGTGCCGACTTACAGCGCACCTACACTCAGTGCGAAAGTAGCCACTTACGATCTTTTATCGTATTCTTGATCGTAAAATAGGCACGCGAAGTAGCGTTATCTAAGTCTATCTATATCTGTGGAAAAAACATTATCTGCACAGCCTTTTCCCAACTATGTTAGGGTTGGCTTCCGTTCTAACTGGATACAGCTGACTACCAGTATTTTACGTGGAGCGACTGCCTATCTAACCTCCAGAACCCAGTTAGTACTGGGTAATACGATACCCCTTGGATGACTGGTTGTCAGACTTTTTGGACCACTGACTACATGTAACGACTGTCAAAGATCTAGGTACAAATGACAGCCGGGACCAACTGCTCAACGTATGGTATGTCATGGGTGGTCATATCTACAGGTCAACAACCTAGGCATCAAGCCGTCTTTGATAGACGGTTTTTATTATGACACAATGCTTCTGCCTTTATACAACCGGTACTTTATACAATCGGTAGTTCTCGGTCCCGCTCACTCGCTCACTCGCTAGCTGGCTGTGTGGCATGCGCTTTATACTTGTAAAACTCAATGAAATATGAGAGAA
The DNA here is from genome assembly GCA_916618015.1 of Xestia c-nigrum. Lineage (NCBI taxonomy): Eukaryota > Metazoa > Arthropoda > Insecta > Lepidoptera > Noctuidae > Xestia > Xestia c-nigrum. The sequence continues at coordinate 8,431,724 of OU745269.1, read as the reverse complement.
TAACAATTGTACAAATGAACAGTAGGCATAAATCTCAACATTCTCAACGCTAATTACCTTATTTCAAAGCCGATTTGAATAAATCATAAAAACCATGAACGAACAGGTTTGACAGAACGATTTGAACATAAATAATACATCAAATCTACGCGTAGTTGGAAGTTGTTGACTGCAATAAATCAATATAGAATTTTAATTAACAACATAGCTGTTTATCATTCTGCATCGTAAGTTATAGTTGATGTTTTCTGACAGAAATGGGTCAGTTCTAAGGCACAAGAATGTTATTTATGCTAGTATAAAAATATTAGTCAGTCGGAAAATCAAAAGATGTGACTCCAACCACCTCATAAAGTGAATCTAAACTAAACCTTAAAAACTGTCGTGCCAACGATTTGAAGTCGATGCAAACTACACTGAGGCCTCGACTCGGAGTAGACATTCAGTTACTTGCAAGCAAGTAGAAATGGTTTCAATGAAAAATCGTGACGTTTAAAGTAACTGTGTTGCGGTGTGGTATGAGTGCATTTTACTAGAGTCACAGTAAAAACATAACCAGTAGGTCAGGTTCAAAGAAACCCCCGAAACGCTAACGTAATTAACTGAGCGTCCCGCCCCACCCGTAACGATACTTCAAGACTCGCCTGCTGGGGTTGCTCTGTTTAAAGAGATACCATGGCCCCGGAACATAAAGGGCAAGGAAAGAATATGGATGGGGGTTTGAGCTAGTAAAAGCCTGACACTCCCTCCCGCTTCGCCCAAAGTGGTAGAAATTATTTGATGATTCCCAGCCCAAATAAAAAAAGGTCGGGCATAGCGTTATTGGGTTTTTGATCAGGAGTTTCTCAGTAACAGCTACGGAGTCTGGATTCACACCCAGTTGCTGGCAGTCAAGTCACCCCCTATTACATGGAACTTAAACATAACTGGAGAAATTTTGGTGAACTGTTAGGTACAGTAAGCGTTGATAAGTGCACAGGCACGCTAAGGATCATATTGCTGTGAACGCACGGGCGAGCGTCCGTGCGGCTGTATGTGTAAGCTGTCTCAATACAGTACTTACGCACACCACAGCCACAGAGTCGCCTACTGTCGCAAGTTGTCGCGTCGCTCTCCTCGAAACATAAAGAAATATATTACCGTCTCTTTTGTTATACACGCAGCAAACGCATGATCGTATTTGCATTGGATAGCTAAACTTCGACCATATTAACCAGGCGTTGATAGCTGTTTAGGTTGAGCAGTGGGTTCACGATCAACGTGTCTTGAGTTCAAATCCCGTTTACATAATATGGGTTTTTTATTTTTTTTTGTAACCACTTTAATTAATACATATTTGATTTTTATGCAAAAACTATTTACTTAGGTATTTATTTTGAAATGGGTTCATGGTCATTATTTATTTTTAAAAGGATTTAAATATAAGTTAATAACCCATCATAACTATTTATGTGATTGTGTTATATTTTTTCGGTGTTGGAAGGTTGAAAAAAAAAATCGTGCTGACAGATAACAAAAATTGTTTTATTCGTTTCATTTATTCATATAATTAACAACTTTAATGAGATTTGTAACGTCACATTCCTACCTAGATATAAGAAGTTCTCTTGTAACCGTTCATAAGATTTTTTTGTGTATCTGGATACCCACTTTGAAGTCATTTTTTATTAACATAACAAGGATATTCTAATAACACAAATATAATTGTTGATACCCACTTCTATCTATCGGTATTCAACAGAGCTTACTGAAAACTAATACATAATTTAGACTTCGTGAACATGTTTTTTATGTGACGTCACAATAAATGTAACTCATATTGAGGTTTTAGTTTAAGTGTTCATTTTCCCGAAGAAAAGAAGATTGAAACTAAACCTCAATTTAGGAATTATTAATATCACTAAACATTTTGTAACACGTCTAATTAAAACTAGAACATTAGGGATTAATATTTTGTATAACCCCCATTATTTTCAATGCAATCAAGTAGACGTATGCGGCTTAAAGTCACCCAAAGGTCAATGGAGACGCTATGCTCGGTTTACTTGCGTGATCGCATCAGAAATGAAGACATCCGCAAGAGAACCAAGGTCACCGACGTAGCCCGAAAAATTGCTAAACTTAAGTGGCAGTGGGCAGGGCACATTGCTCGCAGAACGGATGGCCGATGGGGTCGAAAAGTTCTGGAGTGGCGACCGCGAACCGGAACAAAACGGAAGTAATCCAGTCAAAGTCTAAATATTCCCGTGCGAAACGTAATCGTTCTTCTTTATGTCTTTCTGTCAAGAAGGGCATTTTAGCTGATCTTCTGTGATGCAAGCCTTCAGCGTGGAGGGCACGGCGAACAGTTTGCGGTGACTCCGAGTGTGTCGTAGGTGTGAAACCATTGGTTTCATACTCGCCCACGATATGTTGTCGCTGCGCTTCGCTAATAAGCGACGACCTTCCACTTCGCTGTCTACTTGCAAGGCTCCCTTCTTCCTCATACCTTTTGATCCAGAGACTTACTGCATTTCTCTAAACAAAAAAAATGATGTTAGGCAGCTGTAAAATACTAAAGTGACTTCATTCACACTGCATTTATAAATCCAATAATAAACAGTAATTATTTATCTTGCATGATAGATTGAAAAAAAAAACAAGGAATAAGTAAACCACAGGTCACCAAATAAATGAACAATTTATAATACCCATTCGTTTTTAATTTTTAATGTTTAAGTTACAATTCATAAATAATTATAATACTCACATTCAGTTCTATTAAGGCCACTTTTATGAAGCGCGGATAATTCGCGATAATAGTCGCCCGCGCCTTAATATTAATATTTGCCCGCATTTTAAGAATCACACCAACAACAATACCGCTATCTATTAAACCACACGTCACTGACCATCAACTACCACGTTATATAGTGTATTATGTATGACTACAACCAAACGACAAAGTTCATTCCGATCAAGTTAAAATATTCATAAAACTCATGTCTACCTCACAGAAATCTAACAAAATTCTTGACTTATTTTTCTATCTACCTCCCTAACTTTACGAAATGTGTGAACAAAGCAAACAAGTTAAAGAATATAATATTTCTGCAGAGTAAAAACTTACAAAAAGTCTAAAAGTAACTGTGCGGGATTTGAACTCACGGCTTACTGATTCACTCTTAATTCTGGACGGGCCCAACCGCTAGGCCATCATGTCTTAGATATTGGCATTGAAATTATGAACTACAACTAGTTGCTGACTATATCTATTTTGTTGAAAGTAGAAGGTCGTAAGTCAAACTAAACGTCAAGCTATTGCTTTGTGAGATTGCCTATCGACTTTTGGTCGGCACTGTACCTACACTTCTGTTTAACCCTTCAAGGATTACAGGCGTAATGTTATGAGGTAATTATAATATCGTCAAAAGAACTTCACAACGAACTTAAAAACAACCCCATCTTCATCATCCACAAAGTTTTAACAATTTTTAAAGCATCATTCTTCCTCGAGTAAAAATTAACGAACTTAAATTTTAAAGTTTCGTAAAGTAAAAATATTCATAACGAGGCAGGCTTTGAATAAAACACAACAGGGGAAACGACCCCTAAAGTAACTTGAAGAGATCAACCCTTAATTTTTTGACTCGAGTTTGTGATATGCGATGTACTTTTCCTTTTTGTGTCGCGTTTTACTTTTTCTACAGGATCTTCGGATTTTTTTACTGAATGGTTCAATTTTTTTGAAAAAAAATATGTTCTGTTGTTTTGTAACGATATGGCTATGAGATAAGCTAGTGAGTGAAATTGCCACTAGGTATGATAGCCTACTAATGAGAGATTTTCGTATTGAGAATTAAAAAAAAAATGTTTCAAAGAACTCGGTAGATGGCGTTGAACTGACTACGTTACTCGGTGCCAAAGCCAAAACGCTTGAAAAAACACACGTCACATACTCGTTGACTGACACTTTCGTTTGCATGAGCTTCCGAATATAACCATTACGTCCAAGTAAAATTATGTGATGTTGTGTTATTCTATTCCTTGCAGTAACGTACCGAGATCAGCGCCATCTATCCAGCGACTAGGGAAGAGTTGAAAAAGAAAATCCCTCATTTACACTCATTAAATAAACTCAAACTCAAACTCAAAACTCAAATCATTTATTTCAATTAGACCATTACGGCACTTTTGAATGTCAAAAATACAAAACTAAATCAAAGCTACAGTCACAGTCACAAGGCATAATAACTTGAGAAAGTACTGCAGTTGCCCATTCCCTAGCGTAGATCTCTATGGAGAAGAACGGGCAAGAAACTCCATGGACACTCTTTTCAATCAAAGTATTGTTACAAAATCTTGGTTACATCATTCATGTTGTGATTATACATATATGTGAGAACGATGTAGAAAGACGTGCACATTAAGAGCGTCCAGAGAAAAGATTAAATCAACTTAAAAAAATTAATAAATTCAAATTAACCGTGGCAGCTGAGAGTTGACCAGTCTCAATTGACAGCGCCCGTTCACGAACATGACGCATGTATCAGCACCATTCAACTCGACCATATTGAAGGGAATTAAATGACCCGACACACCCGCCACCATCACCGAGACATTTGAGTGAGCATGACATTCTCTCAGCCGCCAGGGCATATTCAAGTCAAAAAAAAGATAACTAAATGTAAAATGGTGGCTTTACAATACATAGAACTCACACATGTGGGATGCAATTATATAATATTAAGAGATGGAATCTATACAATGCAAGGATATTTTTACAATCTTCTGCAGCTTCCACAATAACTTGACTGGGAATCAATTAGTTTGCTCCTATGGTTGTGGAGCAGGACCGGCATTGAGCCAAGCATTTTTATCATCAATGTAATCCCCCAACTTATAATATGCTTGACTACATAGTGTGCGTTTTACACAAGATTTAAATTTCGTCTCATTCAGTTGTAGAATGTGGGGAGGTATTTTATTGTAACATTTTAAACAGTACCCCATGAAAGAGGAATCTACTTTAGCAAGCCTGAAACCTGGCTGAACTAGTTCGTCCCTATTTCTAGTATTATAGTGGTGTCTGTCACCTCTTTTACCGAATAAATGCAGATTTTTCCTAACGTACATGATGTTTTCATAGATGTATTGAGAAGGTACTGTCATGATATTAATTTCCTTAAACAGCTCTCTCAGAGAATCGCGTCTACGTAAATCATATATGGCTCTGATGGCTCTTTTCTGCAGAATAAATATAGACTCGATGTCTGCAGCCCGTCCCCATAGTAAAATACCGTATGACATAATACTATGAAAATAACTAAAATAAACTATCCTCGCGGTATCAACATCGGTAAATTGACGGATTTTTCTAACAGCATATGCTGCTGAGCTTAGGCGTCCTGCAAGAGATGTTAAATGAGGCCCCCATTGTAGCCTTGAATCGAGCGCGATTCCCAAGAAAATCGTTTTATCGACAAATTCTAGTTTCTCTTGATTTAATACTATGTCACAATCACTACTTTTGACATTTGGAAGAGCAAATCTGACGCACTTAGTTTTTTTCCCATTTAGAACTAAATTATTTACAGTAAACCAATTATGAACCTGCAGTAGGGCGTTATTTACGTCGTCAAAATTAGTAGCACGTCTGTTTATCCTAAATATTAAAGAAGTATCGTCTGCAAACAACACCATTTGCGGGCGATTGTTAAATAAATGGGGTAAGTCATTAATATAAACTAAAAAGAGGAAGGGACCCAATATCGAACCTTGTGGTACACCCATTTCTACTTTTAAACCCATTGAATTGACACCATTTATTTGTACATGCTGCTGTCTATCACTCAAATACGATTTAACTAAACTGAGCGCAAGTTTACCTAAACCGTAATGCTCAAGTTTCAAGATTAAGGTTTCGTGATTTACGCAATCAAATGCCTTCGAAAGGTCACAGAATATTCCTATGGCATCTTGTGCCTCTTCCCACGCAGTAAATATGTGTTTTAATAAAGTGACACCGGCGTCAGTTGTACAACGTCCTTTGGTGAAACCATACTGTTGCTCGTGTAATATTTTATTGGTGTTAAAATGGTGAAGCATTTGATTGAGCATTATCTTTTCAAACACCTTGCTGAAAACTGGCAACACGGATACGGGCCTATAGTTATTCGTGTCTTTACTGTCCCCGGATTTAAAAAGCGGTATTACTTTACTGAACTTCATTAGATCCGGAAAGACCCCTTGATCCACGCACAAATTAAATATTAAGGCTAAATACGGAGCTACGGTCTCAATAATTGAGGTACAAGCTTTGATAGACAAACCCCATAGATCTTCAGTTAATTTGATCTTGATTTGCTTAAAAGCTTTTAAGACTGTTATGGGGTTTATATGCTGGAATTTAAATTCATTTGGACAGGCTGAAACGTTTGCTTTCAGTAAATCAATAGAGAACAAGGGACAGGAGTTTAAGGTTTCTGTAGTTTTAATTGGGATACTGGTAAAGAAATTTACAAATTCATGAGCAACTTCACTGTTGGAGCAGACAAGGCCACGTGAGGTCTCTAGTGTGAAGTCATTACTTTGTTTTTTATTTCTATTTGTTTCGCTGTTGATTATTTTCCAAACCGTCTTTATTTTATTTTCGGCTGATTTAATCTTTTTGCTAATGAATAAAGATTTGGCTACCTTGCAAGTGGTTTTAAAAATTTTCGAGTAAGTAGCAACATATTTATTAAAAGATTCTGTTTTGATGTAAGGCTTAAGGCCGTACAGCTCAAACAATCGTTCCCTACTTTTCCTAATACCCTGTGTTGCCCAGTCACTGAAAATAAACTTTGGGCCAATAGTTTTAGTTTTCATTTTTAAAGTGTTATTGAACTCAGTGTGCACTACCGAAAAGAATTCTTCATACAATTCATTTACATTGTTTCTAATATGGCCTGGTATATTAAGCTTGCTAATTAAATTATTATTGAACTTTTCTAAATTGCTGGGTGTAATTTGTCTAGCTTGAATCTGAATTCTTTGTAATTGTTTATTGTACGCGAAAGCAACTGTCTGCCCGCTGTGATCTGAAGGAAGATAATTTACGATAGATTTATCTAAGTAGTCGCAGCAACAAAAAACATTATCAATACATGTAGCAGTATTTAAAGTAATTCGGGTTGGTTCTGAAAACACGTTTGACAAATTAAATGATTTAAAAAGACTTAAAAATCGACTGCTATTGACATTATTCTCTAAGATATTAACATTGAAGTCACCACAGATAATTATTGATTTATTACCAGTTACAAGTTTTGCCAAAGCATCTTCCATTACTGACTCAAAGATAGAGTAGTTCAGATAATTTGGAGGTCTGTAAACGCACACTATTAAATGCTTATCAAGCTCAACACAAGACAATTCAATGTTATGTTCGACCGATAGATCGACTATATCATTTCGACATTTAGATTTAATACAGTTCTTAACTAAGATTAATGAACCCCCTCGCATCTTAGATTTTCGGTTAAAGCAACTTCCCACGTTGTAGTTATTATAATTTATTTGCAATGATTCATAATCTTTCATCCAATGTTCGGTAAAACAAATAACATCAAACTTAGTTTTTTCTAAAAACAATTCTATCTCTAATTGTTTGGATGAAAATCCCTGAATATTCTGGTGAAATAATTTCAAAGTATTCTGCTCAGCCCCTTTTTTACAAATAGTTGATTGAGAGCTAGAAGATACCGGTTTATCTAAATTATCTCTATTACCTTCTATTGTCTTACTGACTAGTTTAAATCTAAGCTAAAATGTGTATAATTACAATTAGTATAATTACTAATTTCCGTGGGACTATTTACAAAAGACTGCGACATATAACTTATGTCTGAGTTTATATTAAAAGCTAATAGCCTCGCTATTTGACGTCTAAAACTAATCGGTAGGTACGCATTATTCCTCGTTGACTTTAATTTCTGAACGAAACTATTTGTGTCGAAAAATATCAACTTGTCACAATAGTGACATAATAAATGCATGTGATTATTAAGGCTATGAATAAAATGATTTTGCCTGCTCGACAACTTCTCAAAGTAAGGAAAGGCACAGAGAATTATTTTCCTACAATTTAGTTGCAACAGTTGAGTGACATTGTCAGTGATATCATTAATGTTTACGTTAAAACTATTCCCAACAAATACAGTTAATATAGCATTAGGATCTAATTCCTTCCGAGTTATGGATGTCATTATTTGGTTGTAAGAAGCCTGAGGTGTACAGTAATTTTGGGAAGAATGACTCAGATTGTTACTCATTAATTTTCCTAACCCTATTCCGATACTGTCTGTAAACATAATGGAGCAACCATACTGTGAACTATTACAAAGGGGAGAACTACTTTCAGGTTGTCCTATAGGTGTAGAACCTTGAACATTGAGCGGTGAATTTTCAATGGGGATACAGCCCGGAACACTTCCCAACCGGGTCGGGTCCTCCGTTACCTCAGGCAGGAGAGTGTCCGGGCTGGATTCCCCTTGTGATGTACATGGAGTATTTTCGATGGTTATCATGTCTACATAGTCTGCATTACCATTTCCCCTATTTACTAACTCGTTTGCAGCAAGTATGTGTTCCTTAATTTGTTTCTGAGAATTCACATACTTAGAATAACATGATTTAAGTTGACACTCTAAAACTTGAATTTCTGACTGTAAGTGTTGAGTGTCTGTCTCATAAAACTTCTTACTGTCCTCTAATTTAATTTGATAATTATTTAACTTTTTAATCAGAAAAACACGTTCTTTTCTTAGATTTATATTGTTGGAACTATGTTTTTGTTGTTTTTTAAATTTATTGCATTTCTTTATTATTCTATTCAGTTTTGCATATTTTTTTATTTTATTTTGGCTTACTTTATAACTACTGCAATTATATTTCAGAATAGAATCTTCAGTAAGATCTATTGTTGTTAAGGAATGTGGGTTGCAATTTGAATTTAATAATTGATTATATAGGTGATCTGTTTCCCTAACCTGAGTACATTCTCTTTGTTTTTGAAACTCAATAATTTGTTTATTGGCATGAAGCAGTTCATCTTCTAAGTCCCTAACCTTACATAAAGCCGTTTCATAATAGTTACTGCAGTCGTTGAAACCATCTGTGACCACCCGCAGTTTGTCCCGTTCATCGACAACATCCATGTATTGTTGGTGCAAGTCCACTAGCTCACGTTTCAAGCTTGTGTTTTTGAGAACGACCTTCTCAATTTCGATCTCGTGTTCCTCTCTATAAGCTAAATATTTTTGCGACTCAACGTGTCGTAGTTAGTAGTTAATCGCTTTTATGATTTTGAAACGACTTTTTTCCGTACCAGTTTATTTGTTTATTTGCAGACTTCACGAAGGCAAATTCCCATTATATAGCTTTTTTTTTCAGTAGGCCTGAATATCCTGCTGCTGGGTATATGCTTCCTCATGTCTTGTACCTTTTTTTGCCAAATATTTCATGTATGTTATTAAAAACATTTATTTTTATTTCTTTTAATGATTTTTAATAAATTAAATGATATTTTATAATAATTAATGTTTATAACAATTGTGTTTTTCTTGTTTAAGTATATTTTTGCCTGCAATAAGACACAATTTAATTAATTTTATTTATTGCAACATTTAAACATTGTTTTAGGGTTAAAAACTAAACTTATACTGTCACTTATGGGGTGACTGAATGTCATCCCGTGATCGCTTCGCATCGCTTGCAACAGAGGCCTTTTTCCCTATAGCTTCGTCCGTTTATTCGGATCTGTCCGTCTCTATCGCGCACGTCTGCAGATGAGTGCGAGTGAGAGGAACGGATGGATCTGAATTTACGGTTGAAGCGTCAAAAATTCGGGAGCTTAAAATTATAAACTATCACGGAAGATATCCCGCAGAAATCTGCGTCCTTCATTGTTAGCTTTTTATCCCAAAAATATCAAATCTTTTACAGCCATATTAAATCTTTTACTACACCAAAACCTCAAAACCAGGGGTGAGCAACAAAATTGACCCTACTTAATGAGATTTTCCCTAGCGTCCTCTTGACTAACACATCGATGTTCAGTACTAAAGTAAACATTGCATAGTCGAATCGAGTGGAACTAATCGACTAAATCGATTGTTTACTCGATTAGAAAAGGGCCGTGAAGGGTTATTTTTTCGAGTTTTCTATTTAATTGATTTTACTTTACGTTGATCGTTTTTGTTTAATGTTTCTTTGTCTGGGTCAAGTTGGATGGGAGTTAAGGTTTTAATTAGTCTGGGAATTTCATGAGTCAGCGTTATCCTTTGATTCGAAAGTCCAATGTAAAAGCATGAAGTAAATATAGAGGACAAAACGTCCCCTTTTACCCAATTGGGGCCGTGAAGGTTAGAGGTCAGAGAGGCAGTCACTTCAAGTAAAATAATAAGGTTAAGTTGCGTTTTCGTCTTGTTAAGCCGTCTGGTAACTAATGAAGTTCTACTAGACGAAACTAGACTTTCTTAAGTGCTTTGAACATAAACAAAACTACCAACGCTCATAAAATTCACATTCGCACCCATCTCGAAGCCCACGTATTTGCCTTCTCAGCAAGATTTATTTAGTTGGCAGTTCCACAAAACAAATTATACAGAAGGTCAGCTCTGTGCAACGAATGAAAGCACTCTTGTGACTGTCATTTGTTTGAGATCTCCACGCACACATAGACACGCTTCAAGTCCAGCTAGTGCAAACGCACTCGCGACTGTCTTTCGATTGAGATCTTCACGCACACATAGACACGCTTCAAGTACTGGGAGTGCAAGCGTACTCGGTAGTGTCATTTGTTTGAGATCTCCACGCATACATAGACACGCTTCACGTACAGCGAGTGCAAGCGCACTCACGACTGTAATTTGATTGAGATCTCCACGCACACATTGACACACTTCACGTGCAGCTAGTGCAAGTGCACTCGCGACTGTCATTTGTTTGAGATCTCCACGCACACATAGATACTCTTCACGTATAACGAGTGCAAGCGCACTCGCGACTGTCATTTGATTGAGATCTCCACGCATAGTGTCATTTGTTTGAGTTAGCAGTACGTATGCGTCTAGATACGCTCTAATAGGCGGACGCTTCTATAAGCGTCCGCCTATTATCTCCCGTTGTATTGAGTTGACCTTCTTTCTTAGATTTATTGGGATGGTAGCGCTGACTTATGCCAGTGGCGGCAACAAGTGCCACCTCATTAGCGATGCTGTGCTAATTACACGTGAGATATGAGTCATGTCTGTGTTTTTCTTTAGTCTGTAAACGGCTTTGTAGTCTGTAAAAATGTCTAGATCTTCTTATGTGCCTAGGAGGCCGTTTTTTTATTGTGATACAGAACTCAAAACAAAAAATTGTTTGTTGGATGTTACTACCTCAACTAATTTTCACAAAGAGATTTAAATAAAGCGTATAATTTTGAGTAGTTTCACCAGCAGCTGTACCGTTCAATATAAAGTATACGAAGCCAGATAGCGGTTGAAATCTCAAGTTATAGCATTTCATTTATAAAGAGCTCCTTTTATCTGATTGAAATAACAAACTACTGCTTCTTAGTTATAATTCTGTTTCTGTCATGTAGCCGGAAGAACCTGAATAGCCATAACTCAAATCCGCCAAAAGTGGAGAGATTTGAAAGAGACCAACACTCAGCATTAGGTAGTCAAAGGTAGAAGAGAAGAAGATTATTCTCTGTCATACAGGCCATTAATTTGAAGACACAGAAAATTAAATTGCAAATCTCGGTCAGTGTAAATCATCATAGCTTACTTTTAACTGAGTATTATATTCTCACCCATTGATTAAACTACCGGATGGACAAAAAAAAAGTAATAATATTCAACACGGACACAGAATCGGCACCCTTTCTGTAAAAAAGAAAGAGTAAGCAATAAAATCGAATACGTATCCCTTTTTTTTTCCAGCCAGCCACATCGTTAAGTTGCCCACTTTATGCACAGTTCACCTCTGAGGTACTGATATCATCACGGAAATTGTACACTGGATACTCACCTTTATGCTTTGAGAAACAAAATCTATATTGGTGTGAGATTTATCTCCGATGGTAGTCAGTTGTTTTCGGAGAGTACGATTAAACAGATGCTCTGGACATCCGTTCTCAGAAGGATTGAAACGGTAAAAAAAGTGTTGGGACTTATGGTTACGTAGTTTAAAAAGCATGTTGGCGAATCTATCTCTTTTTACGTTTCACGCAATTTTAAAAAGAGCTATTTGATTTTATGAAACCGAGTAATTATTTTTCGCTATGAAAACTTTTATGATTTTTAAATTATGTTGCCTTTAATGTTGAAACAATTCAAATAAAGTTTTTATAGTAGTCGTATCATTTGCTTGACAGTTGTCAAGTGTTTATTATGCGTGTAGCATTTTCACACAGTGCTTTATTAGCTGACATTTATTGCAAACCTTTCAACGTATTTAATTAATATTTTTATTATTTTCCTTTGGTACCACAGTTGGCTGGCTGTTATTGTCCGATTAAACTATATCTACTTAATTTAACTTGGAAAAATAAATAAGAAAAGAAAAAAGGAAGTGTCGGGTCCGAGGCGAGTGTCGACCGTGCAATTTTGTATGGACACACTCACGCTTAGAGCCGCTACCGAGCAACTGACAATGGATTGTGCTTTTTTTCGGTTGGGAAATCATCAAATGACCCCTCCCACTCTGGGCGGAGCAGGAGGGAGTGTCAGACTTTTACTGACTAAAAGGCATCCATGTTCCTTCCTCGCTCTTTACGTTCCGGGGCCGCGGTATCTCTTTCGAACAGTCCCGCAGCCCCGGCAGGCTTCCGCTCTTCCCTCCCTTTATGCTGTTATCTCTTTGAAGCGCGCGTGGAACAAGAACGCGAACGCGCCGTCGACACGGCCTGTCGTCATAAGACGGACGGCTAGCTAGCACATAGCTCACCGATGGATTGTGCTACGGTCGACACTTGGCTCGGACCCGGCACGGTCTAGCGTGCGTTTTTTACTCGTCAAACTTTCTAACCGTGTGTCACTCAACTTCACATTTATCCCTTCAAAAACAAGGTACCAGTAATAAGATGATTGTTTTAACAATAGATTTTTGTTTTAATAGCTCAAAACCCGCTTCCATATGGTTCGGAAAACAAATAATTGGAATCAAATTGTGGAATATAATTGATTTAATAATCCATACTTATTTTAGGGTTACAAAATACATTCTCGGTCATTGAAATTATCGGTGGTTCATGTGAATGAATCATACGAACCTGTTTTTTCGTTTTCGTGAATGAGAATTTAAGGACACGCAATCATAATAATACATATATTGTGTATAATATTATTTGCTTATAATAATTATACGTCTTACTCTTGGCGGATTTAAATGACCTGAAATTATTGCTAAAAATAAAAATGCTTCTTTGGCGCTATTTTGGGGTCTGAGTAATTTTATCGGTGTTGTGAGACAAACTTTGAATTAATCTTTAGAGAAAAAATGTGAATTGGTGATGATGTGTGAACGATGGAAGGACGGTGATGAACGATTATGATGATGATATCGCTTGAAAGGGCCCACTAGGTACCCATGAGATGACGACTTACAGCAGTACGGAGGAAGATAGCCACACATTCTGCTTCTACCCAAAAGAAACTGGAATAAGAACGGAGGAAAACTTGTTATGACTACTGTTGTCAGACCTTTAGGCTTCTGACTATAAACCTTTATGACTACTGTTGTCAGACCTTTAGGCTTCTGACTAAAAACTTGTTATGACTACTGTTGTCAGACCTTTAGGCTTCTGACTAAAAACTTGTTATGACTACTGTTGTCAGACCTTTAGGCTTCTGACTACAAACTTGTTATGACTACTGTTGTCAGACCTTTAGGCTTCTGACTAAAAACTTGTTATGACTACTGTTGTCAGACCTTTAGGCTTCTGACTAAAAACTTGTTATGACTACTGTTGTCAGACCTTTAGGCTTCTGACTACAAACTTGTTATGACTACTGTTGTCAGACCTTTAGGCTTCTGACTAAAAACTTGTTATGACTACTGTTGTCAGACCTTTAGGCTTCTACCTGTAACGACTATCAAATACCTGCTAATGACATCCAGGACCATGGTGGCGTGATATGTTTTGGAGACACATAAGGGTGAAAAGGATAATTTTATTTATTTATTATGTACACACAAAATACTTCATAGGACATTATATTTTTTATTTAGCTATTGCCCGCGGCTTCGCTTGCGTTAGTTTAAAATTTGACAATCAATTCAGGTCTAAGGTCTAATAATATAATTCAATTATGGTTCGAAAGACAAGTGAGGCCATATAAATTATCATCAAAAGAACGTAATTATTGTTTTTCTAATAATCAGTAGATACTTTTTTTTTGTCAACGTATTTGCAAAGTTTCAGGAGGATCGGTTCAGTGGTTTATGGTTTTTTTTACATTCGTGTTTATAATATTAGGTATAAATATGGAAGTATGGATTGCAAAGCATCAATCTTATGATTAAAATGTTTAAATATAATATGATATGACATGTGTCACCTTAATGCTTCAAGCGTTTAGCGGGCATGACTCATAACATAAACATATGAAGTCGGTATGATTCCGAGAAGATATAATAATTAGCGAATTGTTTTTACTTTTTATTATAATGCCAGGACACACATGTTAGTTCTTTGAAAATGTGACAAACGAGTGCTGATGTTTTTATAATTTGTGTGTCGGCGAACTACACATTACAGACAGTTCAACTTTAAAGTTCAACATTAGTGTTAATTCTGTTGTGCACAAACTAAACTTAATTTAGGCTATTGCTTTCTTTTTCTCTCTAATAAAATGAGAAGGAGACGGACGTAATTCAAACCTGTCAAATTTAATTGTAATTTAATATTTCCATACAAATGAAGGGTGCACGTGAAAACATGTCGACTAAAAACACGGTGAAGCGCAAGGCATAAACTACGTAGTTTGACATCTCTAACTTAGTTCATAGCTATTGCCGTCCTTTTCGCGCACTGCCTTTTAGTAAAAGCCTAAATTAAGTTTAGTTTGTGCGCAACAGAATCGACACCATTATCATCATTACCCTTATATTATATCAATTAATTTGGGCCCGCCTCAGCAAGCCTTCTTCTTCTATACTCCTGTATTACTCTTCATGTCATCAGACACCTCTTGTTTGTATGTTTGTGTTCGCACTAATGCGTTCTATGTTTACCTTATTAATATTGTATGAACGTCATTACTTTGCGACGAATAATTTTTTTTTTTTCTTCATTCTTCTTTTTTCTCTTTTCGTGCCATAACATCCTTTAATATCCCTGCAAAGTAAGCAGCTGTTATATATGCCACTGTAACATACATGCCAGTAGAAATCCTCTTATATTTGTTGAACCGTAGGTCCTATTGTAAACTCATGCGACCAACTGCGAATGGGACTAACTGCGAATAGGACCAACTGCAAATAGGATGATTTTAGAACGCGGGACGAAGTGCGCAAACCCCGTGCGTTGTAACTTTGTCTTATTGTTTGTAAAATAAAAAATAATTCTTCGCTCCGTTGGGTAGCAAACCAGCATTCACAACGGCCACACCAAACCATATAATTTCCAATTTATTGACTCAGAACCTTACTTACGTAACAAGCTGTAATTATATGATAATCATAAAGAGAACACACAAAGGTCGCGGTAAAAGTGATCTATATGGATCTAGGGATGTCTGTAGTGTGAAAAAGATATATCGATACATTGGATCATCGATGTTTAAAAAATTCAATAAAATATTTGAATTTTGTAAGGATATAAGTAGTTAGACGTGTGTAGCGTAAGTGTTGTCTTTGATACGGATCGAGCTTATCCAGTCAAGAAAGCTATACACATTTAATCATTCGATACGTTGCTTTGAGACGTTTTATATACTTAAGTGTTTGGTCATCATCATCTTCCTGCCCTTGCCCATGTTATTTGAGGTCGATGCAGCCCGATTTTTTTTCTTTTTTCTTTCCATCAATCGTCATACTATTATTATTTGAAGTCCTGCCATTCACAGAAAACATCCACCTTTTCTTTGGTGTTCCTCTCTCTCTCAATCTATCCAAATTATTTATATTCAATACTTATTATTTGGTATCAACAAACTAGAAGCCGATATGATTTCAATTCAGAATAAGTAGATAGAATATGTCAGATTAGTTAATATATAGCGATATACAGGGTGTCAACCACCTCCTCACGAAGCCATCAACCAAGCATTTTGTTCATTAAACTAAGTGAAATTATGGCAGGGAACAACTTTTTTATTGGGATCAAAATCATGCTTTATGGGAACATACAGGTATCAATGTTTTAAGTGTAATGCACCTAAAACATTGTGGTGATGGATGGATTGAATAGAATGGGGGTCGTATTAAAACAAAAACTTATCAAAAGGTTGGAATTTTGACCCCCAATATGTCCGTAACTGAAACGATCCCAGGTATAGTGTAGAACAAAAAAATGATCGCAATGACGGGGAGAATAAGTGCTTTTCAGCTTCGTTAAGAGGTGTTTTACACCCTTTAGATGTCACTACAGATATATACCGACACTTTGAAATAAAATATCGATACATTGAAAAAAAATATACAAACCAATCCATGCCTATATGGATCAGCAGTAAATATAGTATTCAGATCAACAACATGTAATTAGTGTTTTAGTTTTGTTTTCTAATGATGGGGTTTTTGATGAATTTTTGATGTATTCTGTTACTGACAGTAATGACTATTGTTAATGATCTATGGAAGATTGTTGTTCCATCTATGCATACTCGTTACTGAAAGCAATAACAGTGTGTTTATTTTAAAATGCGATCAATGTTTTCTTCAGTGCCAATGGGTTTCGCAGAAGTAAACATACCTAATAGCTCAAACTTAATAAAAATTTAAGACAAAACTCTGCGAACAGAGACGTGAGGCAGGTTTCGTTAACATGTGTGCATTTACTGAGACGTAGTTTAATTGTACTTTGATGTAAATGTGTCGTTTGAGCGTGAATGCACAGAGCGAGACGTAGTCTTGCATTGGCCTCACTTTATTGATCGCTTGGTTTTTCATTTGGTCTGAGCATAATAGCAATCGCCAGTACAACAAGTTACTACATACTTTCAAATTTTCTCATTCCGTTTTAAACTTAACCGTCAACAAGGTTTAAAATCTGTTGGAGACATTTGTCACTTTGTGGTAATTTAATGTTTTGGCGACTGTACATCCAAATTTTGCCAGGTAAGGCCCATGAATTATGAGGCGAGCCTTATGAAATATTGCGATCAGCCGAGTAGGTACCTACAAATCCAGATTTCGTCGCTGTTACTGAAAATATCTTGGTGGGAAAATAAACTATATGGGAATCAAAATAAAGTCCTCATGCTCAACACGCACTAACAACCACGAGTACATCGATTTTTGTGATCTAAGTCGACACACTTAGATCACAGATCTTTGTTTATTGGAATGTCTGATTTCTAGTACAATTTGCTACACTCTGAATTCCGTTTTTTGACTTGTACCTCCTTATGTAAAACGCCAATTTCATAACCTTTTACTTTCAAATAATCTTTATTGGTATTAGAGATTGGCAGCTAATCTTTCAAGATTTGATACGGACCAAACACAATCAGATTTTCAAAATACAATCATTTATTTCAGTGCTATTACCGTCATTTTATTTATTTGTAAAATAAATAAACGATAGTGTAAATAGCAAAAAAGTTAAATACCTTTAGCAGATACTCATTTATTTATTTTTCTGTTACGCCTGACATTCAGCATAAATCGTTAAAACCAATTGTATCCGTTTCTGATTTCAATACCTATTTCATTATTTATTGATAAATGGAGTTTATCCACTTTCAGAAGCTACTCTTTGTGTAAAGAAAAGGAAATTAGTCACACATGATGAGGTTTTTCCTTTTTAATATACCGTTGCTTGTACTTTGGCTATTTTTTGTATCATTGAAGCGTAACACACGTACCAAATAAATCTGAAAAAGGAACAAACAAACAAAAGCTAAAAAAAGTTTCCTATTTATTCTTAAGCACTCCCTAAAAAACTTGATCATGTCGAAACTTGTATCTATCGTACCCAGAATGCAGTCCATTTCCGGACAGCCAATAGCGACTCGTAGTTTAAATTTAGAACCATGTCTATATTCGAACCTGGAATGGCGTCTTCCCCACTGCTATCTGTTTAGAAATTAAGGTTCCATTTTGAAAAACATTCTTGTGAACGTTCCAATTTAGGCATTCATGAATTAACTGAATGTCGCCATTGAATATTCTGAATTCAAAATTATCTAAAGCTTTCAGTTTGCTCACACCATTTGCAGTTAATGTCTTAATATATTTTTCTCCGCACTTTGCTTTATGTACATTTTAAAGTCTTAAGAGCGATTTTAAGTTCCGATATGCGTTTAATTTGTTGTCGAAGGTTCAATTTGGGTGGAAGAATGTTAATTGAAATTGATTTTAATGCCGTTTAAGTAGAGATGTAGTCTGTTTAAGGAAACTTGTACTATTGAGTTTTATTTAATTTTAGTCGGGTGAAGTAGTTGTGTGTAAATTCTCGGCAGAATAATTATGTATTTATTTAGACACTTCGACTCTCAAAGCCGCTATTAGTTTGTGATATTTTACTTCGCTGTTTCCGATTAGAGTGAAAGCCAACCCCAATCACCAACATACAGAACAGACTAGCCAGAAATCAGATAGTGATTTTGAGTTTTTTCAAAAATAATTCATATGCCTCTGTTACTTTAAATTTATTTTTGTACCTACACATTATACAATGAAACATTACCCACCCATGCCTCTAATCACAACCAACTGTAGAAACATGTACCCGAACTTTGTTCATATATCCCGTTGGCATTAACTCCTATTTTTAGTTCAAGAACAACAGAAACAATTAATTAATTACTCGACCGGAGATCACTGGATTGTGGCACCCTCTATGACTCAGTTCCGCGCCAGACTGAGCTTTCGAGGGGGTAGGTTAAAAATACCCGGCGGTAGGCTAAATATTCAAATGCCGGGACAGTCGAGTCGCGTGGCACGGGTTGACTGGTCACACCGCGGTTTCAGGTCTGCAGTTGCGGGGTTAGGTTTCGTGTTTTAGAAAAAACATTGTGAAATAGTGGCTGTGATATTTTGTGTTGGTTTGGTAAGTTTGTGTGTGTGTATTGTTGCTCTTTTAGCAACTTTTACAGTAAAAATATGCAAAAGAAAACATCACATTCTTTAGCACTATTTTAAAATGCCATTTAACTTTTTTTTTAAGTTGTATCTGCCATGCGTGTAGAGGGACTGCTGTGAAATTATACCGGAATAGTTATTAACATTTAATTAGATACTAATTATCACATTTAAAAATAAGTAACCAGAAAATTTAAAACTTGTAAAATTAGAGAATATACACCCAAAAATGGTGTCCGATTTCAACCCATTCACAATTTATTACTTAAATTTAAAAACCGAATTAAAAGTCGGTTAACTATACTAAAATCTCTTTATCAACATACTTAAAACTCACTAAAAACTTAATACGGTACACGTGGTACCGTGAGACTTAAACCAATCGAAGAATATGATAGAAATTAGTTTAAATCGTTATCTACGCCATCCATTTCAATTTCCTTATCAGCAATAAATTTAAATGTTCACGTTATTCGTTGATATTACCTTCTTAAGTTTAGAGATACTGTTGATTCGGTTACTAATTAGGTAATGGTATCCGAAACATTAGTTTTTATTGAAACAGTAGATGTTTCGTTTGATCACAGAGTAGATTTGTTCAGAAAGTCAGACACCATTGTATAGAATCAAGTTCTTCTTACAGACTTAGACAAAAGTGATGAATATAAATGTAGATGGTTGAAAAGGAAGAGGTTGGCAGAGGAGAATGGAAGGAAAAAACGTGTTGCACCTACCCCAAATAACATGGGACTAGGTCAGGAAGATGATGGTGATGAAGTTCTTCTTACAGACATAAATGTGTTCCACCATCCTACTGTTTTGGGTGTGGAGGAGTTGTTTCGCCACTACTCCACACCCGAAAGAGCAGGGGCCTAATTCTGCTATTTTAATAAATTCGTCACTCCAACACGATTCCATTCTCATCCCATTGTCATTTTGCTTCAAGTTCGTAATCTGCTAAATTCACAATGGTCGGTCGATGGTCTCGTAATAAAATTGAGTTTTAATGGCATTTTCGTATTGCCATTATTATAAAACCATTAGCAAAAATGGTTTTCGAAATCTACTACTAAATGCGAACATTTATTCATGCCAGATTTCATGTACGAGATTAATATTCTATGATATTTCTTTCAATGGAGTCTCACTGGTTGTTCATTGAGAAGTCATAATGACGCCATTATATTAGTAGATTACCAAACTTGTCAAAACTTGACAGAACTTGATCATTGTGACTTCAATGATCGCCTATTCTGACACTATCGTAATAGCAGAATCGAGGCCCAGGATGGTGGCGAAGGTTGTGGCCAGCCTAATTTGCATAAAAGCTCTTAATTTTGATTTTTGAGCGGGAATAGACAAGTGAGCTCTCAGTCATTCGCATTTCTAAAACGACTTGACACAAAGCTTATATCAATCCAATATATTTTTTAGTTTTAGTCATGACTGTTAGAATGCCATTTTATCTCGGGCTTCAGCCACCAAAGTGGGTAAATCTGATGTGGGTAGGTAAGTGCAAGCGCACTCAATCAATCAAGAAACTCAGCTTTGGACACAGGCCTGTCATTTGCGACTGTCAACTGTTTGAGTTCTCCACGCATATGTAAACGCGACTGTCATTTGTTTGAGATTACCGAAAGCGTATGTTCACCTTTAAGTCGACCTTCTGCATTTATCTTCTCTGTGGCTTGATAACTTGGGAATGATATGCAAATGTGTAGAGATATGACTTCAGTTGAGTTATCAGTGTTGCATCGGGTCGAATCGGGTGTGTGGTTGACCATGATTATGTTAGAGTTAAACTGGTTATGTCGGTTTCAATTTAGGATGATCTGTAAGAATCGAAACACAGACGAAACATTTTGTTCTTGTGACAATATCGAGCTTTTTAGTACGTTTTGTCATCTTTGACTTTTTTTCAATTGTTTACATTAGTGTACTTATTCTCATAGAGTAAAGTAAGTTAAGTCTGTCTGACTACATTGTATTGACTCTGTCTAAGCAAAACGGTACAGCCTTACTTCATTGCGATCATTTTTTTGTTGAAGACCACCTTTTTTTAAATATTTATTGTCTTTAATTCTCCCTCTCTATCGTGTGGTTAGGGCCTAACCTGATGACAAAGTTTTTATGCCGCCCATAGGCCTTTGACTTGGCTTCAAAATGCCAGTCTTTTAATGTTATAATGTTATACTAATATTATAAAGCAGAAGAGTTTGTTTGTTTGTTTGTTTGTTTGGTTGAACGCGCTAATCTCAGGAACTACCGTCTCGAATTGAAAAATTATTTTCGTGTTGGATAGTACATTTATCGAGAAAGGCTTTAGGTTATATAACATCACGCTACGATTATTAGGAGCGGAGCAGAAATAAAACATGTTGCAGAAACGGAGATTTTTTTTTCCTTTCGATTTTCTCTCTTATGTGATGCAGACGAAGTTATGTGGGTCAGCTAGTGTTACTATAAATACTTCCACGATCTCCAATACTACGCAATGCTTACTCAGCACAATGTTTTTAGTGCGTTACATTGAGTTCTACCGTGAAACGAGACTTTTCACCCCAAAAAAAGTTGTTTCTCAGCAATTATTTTTGTGTAGTTATTTAATTTGATGTGCAGAATGCTTGGTTGACTTCTTCGGGAAGAATCCGCTTACAACATGTATTTAGCTTGCTGGCAAATTAATTCCTAAAAGAATTTGGTGGAAAGCGTGATTGGTAGAAAACATTAAATTACTCTACATTTGCCGAGAACAATAAATTATTTACTACCTATCCGTTTTCCCACAGAAACCTCTTTCTTCGTTTATAATTAAAAGATGAATCATTAAAACTAAAATGAAGAACTTCATAAAATCAAATTCTACAAAGCAACTACTAATTCTAATTGATAAAAACATCAATTTTAATTTCAATAAACAATGTTTTCAATTTCAATAAACATTAAAAGCGGTAACAAATTAATTGAACCAGTGTTAACAAAACCAAAATCATTAGTTTTGTATTTTTGAATATTCAAAGCACATGTTTTGAGTTATTTATAACTAATTCGATCCCATTAATTATTTTTGTAGATGGGTTTATTATTACTGCATCTATGGGAATGAAAAAAGTGCCTAACTATAATATTCTCACAATAAGCTAGTTTCCACCATTAATAAATTGCAAATCTCCGTCAGAGTATAGGAAAATAATGGACACGTATTTTTTGTTATTGTAAATCAACGCATATTGACAAAGATAAAACGCACCAAAACTCGGGAGTGGGGGCTCGTGACGTCAGTACTCACTAAAAATTATACCAAACAGTGACGTATTGAGAATTTTCAAATTGGTTATGTAACAAAAGAAAATTATAATTATTTTTCGATCTGAATGGTTGGTCATTTACAAAATTTCGGTAAAAACTATTGAGTGTTTTCGGAGATTAGCTTCTACGAACATGAACATGATGTATGCTTACGTAAGTTGATCAAGGCTAACAAAGTTTACAAGCTGTAACACCACAAAGTATGCCCTAGGGAAAATATCAATCGACTAGAATGTTCTCCCTGCGACATGCAAATACCATTAAAATATCTATAATAACACCATTACTGATACTGAGCCCCATGGGAATCAGAGCAAAACGATATAATTATGCATAAATCTAGAGATTATTCTGGCCTAGTCTAGTTATTAAGTCTAATACTGATTAGTTTAGACTAGAAACTATAATAACTTTAGACCGGTTTTTAGTTTAAACTGTAGCAATGACAATTTGTATGTTCTAGTTTTTATTTTGTAACATGTTTCTAGTGAGAATTTGTTTTACTAGCCAGACGTTGCATGCTAAGCCGTAAATTGTTGCAAACGTGTATTTTTCTAAGAAAATTTTCTGTTAAAAGAGGTTTAAACATAAATATACAACTTTATCCCTTGACGCCTCGTTGGTCAAGTGCCAAACGCGACTGTTAAGTATGAGGCCCATTCTGGGCGGAGCGGGAGGGAGTGTCAGACTTTTACTGACTAAAATCAATCCATGTTCCTTCCTCGCCCTTTACATTACAGGGCCGCGGTATCTCTTTCGAGTAGTCCCGAAGCCCCAGCAGGCTTTGGCCCTTGCGGGCCCCTCCCTTTATGCTGACATCTCTTTGAGGCGCGCGTGGAACATGAACGCGCCGTCGACACGGCCTGTCGTTAATAGACGGACGAACGGCTAGCTAGCCTATAGCTAACCGTCCACAGGGCCGCGTCTACGGTGGCCGGTAGTCACCACGTGGCCCCCGACGACGCCCGGTTCGTCTCCCGCGGCGGCTGGGGCGAGAGGCTCTCCCTCTCACGTTCCGCCACCTCCTTCGCTAGCATAACTGGTTCGCAGAAGGAGGTGACGGCTTCTCATTCCGTCTCGCTCTCGGACCATGGATTGAACTAGGGCCGGACGCGAGAAGTCGCCGCTGCCGATCGCCGCTACGTAAGTATGAGGCCCTGGGTTCGATTTCCAGTTCGGGCAAAGTGTTATTGGGTTTTTCCATGAGAAAGTTTTCAGTAGCAGTCATCGGGTCTGGTTTTGCACCCATTTGATGACGCCTCTGCCTAACTCTCCGGTAATCCCGCTGGCGTGATGTTTTGTTCTCTTGGTCAAAGGCGGAATGGAGGAAATTCGATAAGTTGTAGGTGGCCACGTATCCAAGGACCAACCTAGGATCTTCCTTAACCTATAAATCAATCGCTGTGGCTGTTATTATTAAGTGACGAGCTTCTTTAGCCTACACTGTCTTGCAAGTAGTAATTTTATGAAGATCTCCCTGTATATCCTAATCAGAAGACGATAACGGACTGATAAATAGTGATGAAGTTCTTCTAAGACATTCTTTGCTGATACACGGTCATAATTTCTATCCGATAAAGTCAATACAATTTTTATTAGCCGTCTCGACTGTCGATCTGTGAGACTAATGAACCAATCGTATATTTCACGTCCAAATTCTCGTTTTGATTCCTTTTTACTATGTAATAGTTTTAAAATAGCAGGCCTTTTAAGCTTTATTAATAGTGCATGACTATCGGCCTCTGAATGCCTGAATTCAGTTGGCGGATCAGTGAATACGGAATGGTTATTTTAAGATCATTATGACAGATTTCAGTTATCTGTTAGGACTGTATTTTTGACGGTAATTGAGTACATTGAATATTTTACATTTGCTCTGAATTTTCACGTTGTGTCGGGCTTAAAGTTATCGTCAGCCTTTTAATGTTCCCACTGCTGGGACACGGGCCTCCTCTCTATAAAAGCGAATGGGCTACAATCCACCACGCGGGCCCAGTGCGGGTTTGGTAGATGTCGCAAATATCTTCGAATTTCTAGGACATGCGGTTTCCTCACGATGTTTTTCCTTCACCGTTTTGAGAGCACTGGTGATGAAATAAATTACACAAAGTAATGCGCCTGTCTGGGTTCAAACCCACGACTTATTGTTCGTAAGTTGGGGTTGCCACCACTGGGCCACCACTGCCCGCTCCGGGCTAAAAGTAGAAAAGAAAAAGCACGGATGAATTGTGATTGAACTGAGGATTTATTTTAAAAGAGAAAGAAGTAATGATGCGCTGACGTCTGACAAGAGAGAATGGAAGAAGTAAGAAAGAAAATGCATTTATTAGTCCGCACTAGACAAAACACATCAAAGTTAACAGTATTTATAACTAATAAAATTTAAACACAAATAAAAATAGTGAAAGTAGTCCTGTACGCGGCCAACAGGCTCCTATCTCAGCATGGTGCTGGGTAATATTAAAAAACTTCACAGCGCTGATATTCTGATGAAAACATGTTGCGCCTATACCAAGTTGAATTGAGCAACAGCGGGAAGATGACAATATCGGGCCAATAGGTAATACCATATAATTATAATAGTTATTTAGACCTGCTGCGTTGTATGGATCAGAATGTTGGGCCACAAAAGGGATGAATGAAAGGCATCTGCATGTCGCGGAGATGAGAATGCTAAGGGGGATGTGGTGTGGTGTTACGCGAATGGATAAAGTAAGGAATGAGTATATTTGAGGAAGTCTGAAAGTGGCGGCGGTGACTGAAAAGTTGTGTGGTAATCGGTTGTCGTGTTATGGGCATGTGATGCGGAGGAATGAGGAAAATGTCGTGAAAAAAGTTTTGAGTATGAATGTGGGTGGGTATTTGAGTAGAGGAAGACCAAAGAAACGATGGATGGACTGTGTTAAGAAGGATATGGCAAGAAAAGAAGTGTCTGATGAGATGACGAAAAATAGAGGAGTATGGAAGAAGAAGACATGCTGCCCCGACCCCAAATTAACTGGGATAAGGGCAAGAGAATGATGATATAATAGTTATTTAACACTATGACTGGGATAATTCTAATACTATGGGTTACAGCTTAGATTATCAACAACAACACAACGGCTATGACAACGGAGCAACCTATTTTCTTTGTAAAAATAGAAATATGATGAAAGTTGCAATGTTTGCCAAAGATACCTTTATCGCTCTGAAAATAAGGTTGATTTCTACTTCTTCCTATTATCGTTAAGATAAAGTAAAGAGTTATTGCAAATAGATTAACTTTGAAGGCGTTAAGTGATAGTGGAGGTCAGATAGGTAGTCGCTCCATGTAAAATACTGGTATTCAGCTGAATCCATTTAGACTGGAAGCTGACCCTAACATAGTTGGGAAAAGACTGGGCAGATGATGTAGGCGTTAAGTGATACATCATTCACGCACAGATAGTACTTAAAGTTACCGTATTCCTGCCTAGATAGCTTTGTGCTTAAATTATTGTAATACTTCCAGAACATTGGGGCTGTGGCTGGCAGTAAATATTTATACAGTATTTAAATTTTATGAATACTGCACATCCTTACTTCACAACGTTTTGAGCGAAATTAAAACTTAAAACCAAGAATTTAAAGTTACTTTCACTTTGTACAGAAAATTTCTTTGTATTTTATAACTTCTTGTTCGTAATATGCAAATTGATTAAACTGTACAACATACAAATTAAAGAAAACAACTTACAACATCACAGCGCGTGTTAACAATAGAAATTATTAATAAAACCATTTTCTTTCTTTCCTTTTTCAATCTTTTTGCAGAAAAGGAATGAGTTTTTATCACGAAAACTTTCTAGTAAAATAAAAAATATTAGTTTTGAAAGTGCTACCGAAGCCTAGAACAATTCCTGCTCCAGTCTCGGGCGTTAGTCAGAACTTTATGTTTTCTTGGTAATTTATTATTTTAAGACTTCGTGCAAGCTAAAGCTATGAAACAGACAGCGGTGAGCGCGTGTTTTGCTAAAGTTTTGACGTTGTTGCAAGATTTCTATTATAGAGTACTAGCACTTTGCCCGTGACTTCGTTCGCAAAAAATATTACAGCTCGGTTAATATGCATGATATAAATACAGGATGAATGGAATATGCCATAGGAAATTTCGCATATAGAGGAGGAGGTCATTTAATAATTATTGGATTCTACTTATCAGACTTATAATAGTTATTTTTTTAAAGGATTCTTTTATTTTTAACTCTATAGAAGTTGAAGTTCCAAGGTATGTTAATTACCAATGTTTATCAAAATCAAATAATTAAAATGTACTTAATAAAAAATAACGTTTGGAAAAATTTCAATCTATACTATCTATACTAATATTATAAAGCAGAAGAGTTTGTTTGTTTAGTTGGTTGAACGCGCTAATCTCAAGAACTACTGGTTCAAATTCTTATTGTATTGAGTAGTCCTTTTATCGAGGAAGGCTTTATGGTATATAACATCACGCTACGACCATTAGGAGCGGAGCAGGAATGAAAAATGTTGTATGTGACGCAGACGAAGTTGCGTAGGTCAGCTAGTTAAGTATAAATATTGATGTATCTTGCTATGGCGGGTCCAAACCAAATTACCCTTTATAATTTATAGCTTAAAGTACCCACGAATAATGCAGCTGTCTGCCAATGAAAGAATCGAATCGACGACTCGAGGGGGTTGGCGTTCCTTATTTTCTGCTTACCCTATGGAACAAAGCGTGAATTAATTGTGATTTACGAACGTACAAAGCCCTAATAGGCACAAATTCTTAACTTTGTTTGCCAATCTACTATTATTATGAAGAAACAACGTAAATATCTTAAATGCTACTGAAAAATATGAAAACATTTTATTTAGTGCTGAAGCAATACTTACCAAAGGAAACTCACATTATTTATATTGCTGTATCAATGGGTTTTGTGAAACTAGGTTAAACGTGGAACGTTGCAAGAATTTATAATACGTACAATAATTTCGAGAACAAAATGGCGAAGCTCTTTTTTTTCATTTTCTTGATAAACATTTTAAAACAAAAAACCTAGTAGTATATCAAATATCTAGGGTCCACGACACAAGCCTTGCTTAGTGTGGCACTAGATGGCGCTGTGCGTTAATGTCCAGTGATATTTATTTATTTACTAATATTTTTGTTCATATTTTGATGGCCTTTTCTATCAGTTTTATCATTAAGTACGTTGTCAAAAGCCAAGTGTCATCATATACTCGCACTCCCCTCATTTTACCCAAAAAAGCATCCATCACCAAAATACTTTCATCAACAAGCATTAAAATAATTAACTCTGTCATTTCTATTTGTTTCAGATACGAAACATCAGCGGCCGCTTTTAAAACTTGAAAAACAATAAATCATACGACTAAAAAGCATCCAAAAATAAAGAAAGAGCTATGGCATTCACACCAAAACCGTGCGTTTCAAAAATAGAACGTTTGTGCAGGGGAAACTGAAGCTTCCGTTAAAATGTGAATGTCTAAAAATAAAACCCGGATATCCTTGTTATGGTGGCAGACGGATAATAACACGAGTGTAGTGTGGTTAAAATGATGTTAAAAGTTAGTTTTAGAGTTAGACTCACTAGTAGGGGAGTATCACCATTGTTTCTGTTGTTACGGACCCAGAGTATGAAAGTGATTGCGTTTTGTACAGTGTTAATTGGTGTTTTTGGTGTGTGCGGTGGTTATCAGGAGCAGAAGTTTGCTATGGAGCCTCAGGATCAGGTAATCTTTTGTTTTATTTTGACTTATGTTTATGACTTTTTTTTTTTTTTTTTTAAGGGTGGGAAATCATCAAATGACCCCCCCCACTCTGGGCGGAGCGGGAGGGAGTGTCAGACTCTTACTGACTAAAAACCATCCATGTTTTTTCCTCGCCTTTTACGTTCCGGGGCCGCGGTATCTCTTTCGAACAGGCCCGCAACCCCGGTATGTTTATGACTTT
Source organism: Xestia c-nigrum (assembly GCA_916618015.1). NCBI lineage: Eukaryota > Metazoa > Arthropoda > Insecta > Lepidoptera > Noctuidae > Xestia > Xestia c-nigrum. The sequence continues at coordinate 8,403,190 of OU745269.1, read as the reverse complement.
GATTCATCATTAAGCGCAGGACACACCGCGACCTTTTTTTTTTCTTTTTTTTTCTACACACCGCGACATTGCAAAGACATTAGGACATCGTTTGGTCTCTTTTCAAACTTCACTTCTTTTTACACTATCAAAAGTGCTGAGCCAAAGTATGAAAAGGAGAGAAACGATGCTCGCTCGGCTTGCTCGCCTTTACGGCTGAACGACACTATATTGAAATTTTAGCTTTACATTTGTTGCTAACGAATAGTTTTGAAACATCTACCAACCAACCCTATGTATTTTTTTTAAACTGACTGCACACCTAAATCCATTTCAAATAGATTGAGTACAGTTACATATTATCCTCATAGAGAAACTGTTCAACAAAGCCAGTAGTAATAAATCAGTCCCTAATTAATGGCAACCAGCCCCCTTATTCACAACGCTTCGATTTGCTTCCGATTCGGGAAGTCGTATGTCTATCTCGGTCGTTTTCGTAATGCCAGAAGAAGACATAGACGAGTTGTCGAATCGGAAACGAGTCGAACGTTTGTGAAAACGGGGTCAGATCCAGCCTGTACTTTGGCTGGCCCCAGCGACGCCCCAAGCCGAGGTTTGTACCCCACAGGGGGTGCTCTTAGTGTGTTGTCGCTTAGTTTATACTTATTGTTGCCCTGGCTGGAGGCCTTAAATTCAAGGCATCTACAGGACTTGCCCGGTTAAGCAGAAACCAGACTTCCTAAACTGAACGGCGAGATGCCCTACGCAAAAAAAAAAATATTCACCAAAAACACCAACCACCAATTCAAGAAATTATTCACAAAACACTCTTTAAATAACACAAAATAACAGAAAACAAAGCTCCTAAACAATTTAATCCTTAACTTATGCTGCAACTTACGGGATATCTTCTGTGGTTATTCATTATTAGCTCTCGATTTTTTTTTTCGGAATGCCATCTCGTAGTTCAACCTAGAGAGGTTGTCGTCAGCTTAACCGGACTATTAAATTTTGATGCTGTTGCAAGCATCACAATCGCGGGATGAGATATCCCTTAAGTGACAAAATTACACTATAAAACTGACACAACACACATTAATACCGAATTTCCGCCTTCGGTGTTAATGATAATGGTAGTGACCATGTCGTGCTGAGGCTGCGGGACTGTTCGAAAGAGATACCGCGGCCCTGGAACGTAAAGGGCGAGGAAGGAACATGGATGGGTTTTAGTCATTAAAGTCTGACACTCCCTTCCGCTCCGCCCTACAAACCGAAGACATTCCAACCTCGCCGTAGAGGTCCGGCGCGTAATCCCCAGTCAATCCCTCCCCGACCCTTGCTCGAGCCAACCCGCGAAGCTGAGCCTGTAGTAATAAAACAGTCCCTAAATAAAGACAACCAGATCCAGCCTATCCCTTTGCTGCCCCCAGCGACGCCCTAAGCCGAGGTCCGTACCCCACAGGGGGTGCCCTTAGAGCGATGTCGCTTAGTTTATAGTCATTTTTGCCCTGGCTGGAGGCCTTAAATTCAAGGCATCCACAGGACTTGCCCGGTTAAGCAGAAGCCAGTCTTCTCAGACTGAACTGCGAGATGCCCTATCAAAAAAAAACAACAAAACCCGCTCCGCCCAGAGCGGGAGGAGTCATTTGATGATTTCCAATCCGAAAAAAAAGAGGCCATGTCAATTTTAAAAACTTATTTATGACAATTAAGTTAAGTTTTATTCCGTGACAGCAATCACATGATAAAGGCCAAGATTAAGACCACACCGGTAGCAACACGGATGCAATGAAAACAGGAAATGGGGTGAAAATTACCGTCGCCACTCTGAAATGGACACATGTCATTAGTCGCTAACCAAATGTAGGAAGGAAGAGGAGGAAAGGGAATTTCGTTTGTGGACGTTTTTTCGGTAAATTAGTCAAAGACTTAGGAATTTTTGTGTAAAAAACACAAGAATAAAGAATAAATCAAGAAATCAAGAATAAATGAAAGATTAAATGCCAGTTTGGTGAACACTAAAATACAGCTTTCCAAATGCAATTCCGCTGCGTAATAAATTATTTGTGAATTTATGCTTTTCACTGCATTGCTGCACACTTTCAAAAAAGTGAAAGATGCATCGAAGTTGTCTTTAGTTAAAAATCCACCATCATCGTCATCATTCGCCTCTTTTCCCCACTATGTTGGGGTCAGCTTTCAGTCTAACCGGATACAGCTGAATACCACTATTTTACATCGAGCGACTGCCTGTCTGATCTCCACAACCCTGTTAGCACTGCGTAATGCGATATCCCTTGGTAAGCTCAAACTCAAACTCAAAGAATTTATTTCAATTAGACCAGTACGGCAATTTTTAATTTAAAAAATACAAAGAAAAATCAAAGCTATACAAGGCATAATAACTTGAGAAAGTACTGTAGTTGCCCAAGTTGGTAAGACTAATTGTCAGACTTTTTAAAAATCTACTATAGCCTGGTTAATTACCTCACTATAGAATTACTTTGATTGGTTACTAAAACAACATAAAACACTATCAAAGAAACATAATTAGATTACTTCAAAATAAGATACGAAACGATCGAGCTCCCAAGTTTAATTTGGACGAAAAATCCCTTGAGACTAATCCAAGACCTCCAAATTCCGAGAACCTATCTATCTTAGCCAATATAACTTAGACTAGCAATCTATTTAATTGTTGCATCAAATAAAACATTTATTAGGTTAGTTTGTGAGTTAGGGCCAAAGGCGAGCCTTTCAACTAGCTCAAATTAATTTGGTCCGAAATAAATTTAAGTTCATTGCCTGAAAATTTATGTTCTTAATCATGTTTAGTGACTTAGGTTAAACATTTACTAAATTATATCCAGTATCGTTAGTTTGCTTTTAAGGCGTGGTAATTTTTATGTAGTGATATCATTAGAATTCTAATAGATTGAAGTTGTGAAGCGTTTCAGATATCTCAGCTTCATCTTAAGTTGCATAAAAGCTTCTTTGAGTTCATAATTAAGACTAAAAGCATGCATTCCTTATAATTATATTATGAGCGAGTAACATTGTCTATATTTTATCCCCGCAATCCCAACAGAACGGGAACTACTCGGATGAAATACTTAGTCTATAACAAGTAAAATAAAAATTTTAACATTAAAAAAACTCTCGACTGATAATAATGTAATTTAAGTTAAATGAAAAATTATTTATTAGGTCCTAATCACTCCATTTTTTTAGTTTCGTTACTAAATATTCTTAATTTCCTTTCAATATACTAAAGTGTATATTGTTCTATTAGTCAGGCCCTTTTATTTGATACCCATATTCAAGGAATTGTTAAGAAAAAAATGTAATACACCTTTCAAATAAAAGTAGACAAAATCAGTTCATCTGTCACACACAGACAGACAGACACACACACACAAACAAACACTTGTAACTTATAAAACCCCGTCGTTTTTGCGTCGGGTGTTAAAAAGGTTTCACGCTACAATTTTACAGTTCTATTCTTTAATCGGAGTAAGTTACTGTGTACGACTTTCCCAACATATTGAGATTATTCAAGACATTTTGTGTACCTATACTAAAACAATACCTTTGTTCGTTAACCAACAGACGGCAGTAGTTGGATCTCGAGTGACGTTACCATGCCGAGTGGAGAACAAAGCGGGGCAGCTGCAATGGACAAAGGACGACTTCGGTCTCGGCCTTCATCGAGAACTGAGTGGCTACGACCGGTACAAGATGATTGGGAGCGATGAAGAAGGTAATTTTGAGTTTATTTGTTCTTTGCCATTTTCTAGATAATTGGGAATTGTTAAAATTAAATTTAAATTATAAAATGCGTTCATGGTTCAGATATCGCCAAAAAATTAAAAAAAAAAATGCCGTAGAAAGTTTGATTATTTCTCTCGGGAGTAAACTAAATAAACATCACATTTTTTATTGTATTTGAGTGTTTGTAGAGTCAAACACTCAAATACAAGAAAATTTGTGATAGCCTTCTTAAGATGTTACAATAGTCAACTAAAAATGGTTCTACGTTCATACGAAGAAAAATAAAATAAACGTTACTCCTACTTAGTTAAAATAATGTGCTTGATTGGGCGCTGTTATCCTTTAAATTATCTTTATATTTGTGAAGCCGAAAATCAAAATCGTTAGAGACTAACCTAGAGAGCAGTTTCGTATTATCATATAATTTCATTAATTCTAGCATACAAGAGTCTTAGATAAAAGGGCGAGTGTAGCCATCAACATAAATCGTAAACAAAAGATTCTACAGAATAGAAACCCTTTAATGGACAAACTGTCGCCAAGATCAGTTTGTTGTGAACAAAAGCTATTAACGCCACCACAAACTGCTGCTAGCCGCAACTGTTTGTGGCTTTTTGCAGTTGCAACTCGTTAACCCACAACTGATGTTCCATGGGAAAACATTTTGTGTCCAGAGCTAAAAATAAATCTTTTGAGCACATAAAACAGGCTGACTGAGTGATAGACTATATAAAGCCTAAATCACCGAAGAATAAAACACGGCTGGATTTATTGAGGATCAATTCCTGAGGGGTGCTAAAGCTTATACACGGACAAATTCACAGGCTACGGCTGGTTTAAAATTGATAATAGATTCCGAATATTCAATTCGGTTTAATAATACTGCAGTAACGTCAAGTTCTATAAGAGAATTCATCTCTTCTATAGCAAAAGCTAAACATTTCATCAGGTTGAATTCCAAGTGAATTATCTGCAGCTTTCCAAGCCAATCGAAGAGCCATTTGAATTCAGCCATTTTGCTCGCTCGGATTCTAAAGCATCTGAGAGACCTAAGATATTATTCGTTGACGCTGCATTCAGTTTGATTTAACTATCTATTGATCTATTCTATTCGTTTGTTGAATGGTAATGCTGTGTGCTAGAATTTTAAATAGATATTCGTATCTTTGATTGAATGTGAATCGTTTTGATGAACGTTCGGACATAAACTCGTAAATATGCTTTAAGATATTCAATCTTGTAGCTTTCATGTTTTAATTTCGATCATAATTTTAACGCGGGCTGATAAATAATAAATAATAATAAATATCGCTGGACATTACACACAGCGCCATCTAGTGCCACACTAAGCAAGGCTTGTGTCGTGGTCACCAGACAGTTGATATACTACATATATATACTTTTTGTTTGTAAATACATACTCATTATACATTTAACATCCATGACTCTGAAACAAATGTTCATGCTCATCACACAAACATTTGCTCCTACCGGGATTCGAACCCGGGACCCCAAGAACGTAAGGCAGCCTCGCGATTCGGATCGTCAAACAAAAACCTAGCTAAAGTAAAACCTATAAAATCTACCTGCCTTAAAGATTTTATTACTCTTTTGCTGTATTAGATTTTACTCATAACTTTTAAGGAACAAATCCCTCAGCCGCTATAAAATTAGAAAAGTATGAAAGTACCTATAAAACATCAAACGCCCTTAATTCTAATTTTTAATTAAAGCGTAATATAATTACTAACTTAGCACTACCCAATTTATGGAGGTCTGTTTCTTATAAACCTTCTTTACGTACACAATCTTCTTGATTCACGCTCTTAACGTAATTAATGTGAATATTATCTTCAAGGAAACCTTTTTTGCTTTCGTAAACATGTCTTGTAAGGAGCGGTAATAACTCATACTTATTAGGGGTCCGTGGATTAGCATTAAACTTGCCGTCTACGTGATTATGTTCTGTCTCGTTACCTATTCGACATTTTTTTATTACGTGTCAAAAAATTGTAGGCTTCAGAAATTTTTATAGATTTATTGTTTGATGTGAGACGGTAGTACCGATAATTTTGATTACTTTCATTTAAGATACAGTTTATTTTCATCAAAAAGTAACATTACAAATTGTTGTGATCTTCGATAAGCCATAAATTAAACTTTTACGTTCCTTTAAGGCAGTTCCATTTCAGATTGAGGAAATTGGAACATTGTAAACACGAAGTAAGGTTAAAAAAATTCATTCATACATTTTAAACAATTAAGTAAAATTAAAAAAGGGTGTACTTGATTTTTACTATTCTTGATTTAGATATGTTTTGTATTCATAATCTAGAGCGATAAAGAAATAAGACCGGGTTTTTCCATAACGTTTAATATAAATTCCCAGTTGAGAGCTCATCAGGTGAAAAGTTCACTATTTATCAAAAGATTCAACTTATCATGTTACTAATTCAGATCCTATTGGTAAAGACTTATTACTGTCAAAAACTCGCAATAAACTGTAGCAATATTTTACTTTATGCTAGAATATATTTAATGTAAGATTATTTATTATTAATAACATGCTTACTAAACCCAAGGTCCCTCATCTGACCTTTATTATTTAGGTACTGTCATAATCATATATTATTAATATCTGTATAATAATTCATAGTTACTATTGTCCTGAACATTTCTACACGTTCATATACTTAATATTACAAACGGGACGTCCTTAGAATCACCTTTCATGAAATACAACGTCTGAAAGAATATGTAATTCGACCTTTTATCCTCTATTCTTTGCAATGGTATTAATATTTGAGTATACGTGATTTTATTCGTGTTTAATATTAGTAATTTCAGTTGTTCGTTTTGAAAGAAATTGTATTCAAAGGAATATTATTTTGTGAACGACAGTCAGTTATACATTATTCTAGTTGTGTTGTCATTGTATTACCAAATTGTTCTAGTTATTGTTGTCTTCAACATTATTTTAAAAAATTGTCTTGGGGATTAATTGGAAAATAAGCTAGGGATTGTGCTGGCTATAAGCCATATGCCTGACGAGATGTGGGCACAAAATAATCACAATGTGGAGCTCTGACACAGACAGAAGGCGACGCGGTAGACCCTCCAAGTTCATAAGAGTCGATGAAGAAATTTTTCACGGTCAAAGTCCTTCTTCGAGTCTTACGAACTTGGAGAGTTAGTATTGACGATTTTGATGATTGTAATTACGTCTTACAGTCGCGACCGATATGTTTATGAACATAAAACTTAGCACTGCCCTAGAAATTACAAAAAACGTAAGAAAATTTGAATTGAACAGGCTGCCGATTTCACCATAACCATGTCTTGCACTGAGACAAAGAAAGTATACTTATCCGCGTCCACAAAATAGGTCGTACTTTTATACTGTACTGATAGACAATGTCACAGTACAGTACAGTACACTATCTTTATAGAAATACACCGCTTTGCTGCCCACAGAATACACGCACGGACGAGCTTTCTGAATTCAATGCACGTGTCACTGGAAGACATTGTAGGTACTAGAGAACATTGTCTTATACGTATTGTGGTAATGTACGGTACCTAGTTGACCACTGTATGTTTTACTGTATCTACTATAATTGTCTATTCAATCACTTATTTACTAGCTGATGCCGTCGGCTTCGCCCGCACGCTTGACAAATTCCCTTCATTTGTGGACCCCGATCGAATTAGTCTAAAGCGATTGTTTAGCTATTGTGTCTATTTCACTAACAGTTAATGAATTATAATATAAAGGGTGTAAAACACGTCTTCACGAAGCCGAAAGGCACTTGTTCTCCCCATAATAGCGATCTTTTTTTTGTTCTACACCAGACCTGGGAACTTTCTAGTTACGGAGATAATATGGGGGGTCAAAGTTATAACTTTTTGACAAGTTTTTTGTAAGATTTTAACTTTGAACACCTCCATGACCCCCGTACTATTCAATCCATCCATTAACACAATGTTTTAAGTGATCACACATGATTTATAACCTCAAAAAAAAAAGTTGTTTCCCAGCAATATTTCTTGCGTAAAGTTACTTAGTTTGATGTACAGAATGCTTGTTTAACGGCTTTGTGATGAAGTGGCACCCTGTATAAATAAACCTTTCTCAAGAATCATTTTATCCAATGGTGAAAACAGCATTAAAATCGGTGCAACCGTTTTTGAGTTTATCGCAATAGACAGACACGGCGGAGGGCTTTGTTTTATAATATTTCATTCACTAACAGATTGTTTTACAAACAGACGATTGTCGTCAGCCTGTCTCATTGGTCTAGTGATCGCAAACGCGACTGCTAAGCTTAACGTCCCGTGTTCGGTTCCCAGGTTGGGCAAAGTGTTATTGGGTTTTTCCATCAGGAATTTCTGAGTAGCTGCCACGGAGTCTAGAACCATTGATTGGCTTTGTGAACCGTTGATGGCAATAAGCCCCGAACATTCCACTGGCAAAGGAGATAAGGTTCAAACCAGCTGTGGTTCAGACTCCAGAGAAGGCGCATAGAAAGCATAGTGAAGCATCTGCCCTCATACCATGACCACCGTAGACACGAAAGAGAATCGACCAATCTTTTGATCATCTGTCATTGAATCGACAAAGTGACAGACGAACAAAAGTTTTGTCGACTCTTTTTCGTGTCTACGGTGGTCATACTACAAGGGCTGATCTATTGATTAGTTTTCAGCAGGTCATCCTCGATTCTTCTAGGGCGAAGAACCATTTTAAAACCAAGAGGATATAGGTGGTGTCTCATGAGATGACAAGCAGTAGAGAAGTATTGAGGAAGAAAACTATACTGCGCCAACCCCGAATGAATTGGGATAAGTGCAAGAGAATGATTATGAATGGAGATGAGGATAAAGACGGGCCCTCTAAATGCAAAGTCTCCTTGACCAGTGTAGCATATCGACGAAAATTTCCTTTTTCACAATTTCCTTGATCCATTTCATTAGTATTTTACTAATTAGTTCTTCTATCCGCAGGTGACTACTCCTTGGACATCAGGGATGTGACGTTGGATGACGACGCTAAATATCAGTGCCAAGTCAGCTCTGGGATTAAAGGTATGCATTTAAATGTTGATTGTAACTTGTATTTTATTTCAATGTAATATCAATAGAACTGTCGATTGTTTCACTGGACTGCTTTGTCTTGTGGTCATAAGCACGACTGAGAATGAGGTCCTGGGTTTGACTCCCGGGTTGGGAACAGTGTCATTAGTTTTCTTCCATCAGGTTTTCTCAGTAGCAGCTAAGGAGGCTGTATTTGAGCCTGGTTGATGGCAATAGGCTCATCCTCTATTACATGGGACTTCACAAACAAAACTGACGAAATGTGGGTGTTGTATTAGATATACCTTTTCTAAACCCTTCTAGGATTAGAGGTGTATGTTTCAATATATGATGATAAAATTGTATTGGATTGTAATTCTATGTTTTTTAGAATAAAACTAAAACTTGAACTGACAATGAAATTACGTTAATACACCACTGATTTTTTGTCTTGCATTTACGTAAATGCAAGACAAAAAATAAAATCATGATCATCTTCTTGATTGATTTCCCAGTATCAAAATTAAAACACTCACAAACCACTCAAAATACAAGACCATAGCTATAATTATTAAAACAAGCACTACTTAAGCCCCCAATACTGCACTTAACAAGAAAAACCAACATAATACCGAAAATAAGTTGAACTTTCGAATAATATCCCTAATTTTGGATAAAGTGATCTTCCACGAACCTCGGTGTAATTGGCAATAATAAATCAATGCTCGACACACAGAATTACGATACGGTAGCGTACAAACAGATGCTTGTTAAGAGCACACTGAGCATGCAAGGAAAAAATGAATTTTCGGGATCAAGACCTGAGAGGATAGCGAAAATGTTATGGGAATAAAATTGAACAGAACGATGTTGGGTTGATTGGTTTGATGGTATCCCCAGTAACTTTGTTGTGGAGGTCCAATAGGCTGTCGCATACGTGGTTTGCATTAAGACTGAAAGCCGACCCTGGCACGGTTGAAAAAAGACTAGGCAGATGATGGTGATGATGTTGTTGATTTTTTATATCCATCATGTGCTTTAACTGCTTGGTTTTTTCTCAAAATGATTTTTTCTCAAAGGGAATGATAATGATAATGGGCTGACCTCAAAGCTTAGCCACGAAATATTCTATACACGAACCTTATGGCAGCCATGAGTAGTGAGAATTTACTTAGCATTTTACATTTCCATCATTTTCATTTGCCTAGCCTTTTCCCAACTATGTTAGGATCGGCTTCTAGTCTTACCGGATGCAGCTGAATACCAGTATTTTACATGGAGCGATTGTCTGTTTGACCTCCACAAACCAGTTAGTACTTAACTGGGTAACACTGCACTCCTTGGTAAGACTATAGGTGTAAGACATTCGTGCCACTGACTATGTGGAACGACTGTGGAAGATCTACCAATGAGGCGGGACAAATGACTTAACTTATTTTCTGAGATACGGAGGAGTCTAGTAATTGTGAAATGATGTTCACTCATCCATAGACAGACCTTGACAACATAAGGTTAAGTTTTGAAGATCGACATGTGCGGCTGTTGTTTTTTAGCTACAGAAGAAGAAGAATTCGATTATGCTCAACCCGCGCGTCACTACGAATGATGGAGATTTATTCCGAAAGTTGACATTCAAGGCTTTGACTTTTGTTTTTTTTTATGCTGTTTATAGAAACATTTGAATCGAACCGCAATTAGTTAAGGCTGCTTTCCTGGTTGTAGTCTTTTGCAACCAGTTTTTTTATTTTTCATGAGAACCCTTAGAACCATTACAGTCATGGGCAATCGAAGCACCATTCAACATAATGGGATAATAAGGGATGAATAAAATATTTAACGCCATCCTAATCTGCTTCACTAGAGAAATGGGGAAGTTAGGAGAACGTTTCCGTTATAAAGAAGATGTAGACCTATTCATTACGTAGTCAATTGCCCGTTTGCGTAAAATTACGATATCTTTAGGAAAGCAGGAAGTTAACAACGATTTGTTAACTTAATTTGGTACATCAGTGCATAAGTCAGGTTGATTATATACCCTGGTCCTCGATGATATTGACCACCCTCCATTCTTTGAATCGGTTACGATTCTATGACACTTTTTGTCCATTCCAAGGAAGAGATTCTTGATATCTTGTCATCTCCTTCTGAACGAATGTTCCTATGTTCTTATGATATATGTTTGAGCCACTAATGGGGTAGTAGTGTACTATTTTCTTCTTTTCGGTAAATTAGTCAAGATCATGTCTTAATTGTCACGCAAGGTTTTCTTGGGCTTATCACGGTACCAACGCCCATCTTCGTACATCCTTTGTGTGCTGATCCAGTTCCATTTGTACTGATCCATCCTACAATTGTCACACAGTCTTATCGTTATCATGGGAAACATTTTACTACTATACGATTAAAATAAATATCACTTGCTTCGATGATGGAAAACATCGTGAGAAAACCAGCATGCCTGAGAGATATTTCTCGACTACATGTAAAGCCAAGTCAGAGGTCTATGGGTGGTAAAATAGAAAAGAAATAAAGAAGAAGAATTCGATAATCTATTACAGCTTTAGGAAACAATATCTAGACAAAAGCAATCGCACTTACTAAAATAGAAAAAGCTAAGACATTAACTATTTGGAATTGTACTCGTGCTTTCCGGTTGGAAGACTGCCAACCTCGTAATTGAAAAAGAGCGCGAAGATAAGTGAGGCTAGTACTTGACATAAAGTAACAGATAAATACGACAATTTGGCATCGTAAGAGTCTCTAGAACAATTTGGTTTTATAATCAAAATTGTAGGAGTACCCAGCAAAGTGGTGAAATATTCGTGTTGGTGTTTTAAAGGTTTCAATTTTGTTAGAGTTGAGACAAATTAATGTTATTACAGCATTGGACTTTTTATTTTCTATTACACCCCATTCTAACGTCTGCCACAAAATTTCTTACGCCTGCTTCCATAGTATAAAGTTTTTCTCCATTTGAAATATTTTCTTCTATCACGACACAAACAGCCACGAACATCATACAACAAAGATATACGTATCCGTTGTGTGACCGAGCTGTTCCTTTTAGTGGTGAAACGGATTTTGATGCAGTTTTCACCACCATTCTTAGCACCATCTGGTTTAATTCCAACTATGTCGGAGTTAGTTTCAAATCTAACCGGATGCAGCTGAATACCAGTATTTTACATGGAGTGACTGCCTATTTGGCTTTCCACAACCCAGTACATACTGGGTAACACGATTTCACTGGCTCAGACTGGTTGTCAGACTTTTTGGGCTACTGACTAATTGTAACGACTATCAATGATCTACAAATGACAGCCGGAACCAACGCTTTAACTTGCTTTCTGAGGCACGGAGGAAACCCAGTATGTGAGGGTGGTCACCTATTTACAGACCAACCCAGGCAAGCACGGCTTAACCTAAAGATTGACCCGAGCAGCTGTTATTATGTAGCCACGGGCTGGGATCTTTATAAATACATACATTATATGAAATCTCAATAAAAACTGTGCAAAATATATATAACGTAAACAAAGAAGGTCTGCAGCACAATTAAAATACAATTCAGTTGCTTTCCAGCATTGGGCAGTTTATGACACCGTCCATTGTCCAGAATAATTTGAATATATTATTACGTTAACATAGTAACGGAGCACTATACTGCGCAAACTCCCAAAGGTCAGCCAAACAAAGTTGTGGACAAGAGCCGGAATATGCATAAACAGTTTGGATTTTTTCAATGCCACCTGGAGGGAAACTACTCGAAATACTGGAGATAGCAAATTTTACTCAAAGGAAACATTCCTTTATTTTTATGAAGAAACAAATCTGCATTCACAGATTTTCAAAAATTTGCTTGCCTCACTTGGGAATCAAACTGACTAAAGTTCGAAAAAATTACACCCTGTACTTTTTATGTTAATCTATAGGATCAAATTTCTCTAACAAACATTGTAAATTAAATGAAGGGAAACCCATGAAGTCTAAACAGTTTAAAATTCAATGGGATAAATTCAATAAGTACACTTTTATTCATGGTTTTCCTTTCATTTAATGTATCATGTTTGTTAGAGAGATTTGATCCATATGATTGGCCCTATCGATTGATGTCAAAAAGGTACAGAATGTTATTTTTTCGAACTTTAGTCGATCCAGCCCGGGTTCGATGCCCGAATGGCAAGTGAATTTTCAAAAATCAAAAAAAAAAATCTGTGAATGCAGATGTGCTATCACCAGTATTTAGAGTACTTTCCCTCCAAATGGCATTGAAAAATTCTACCCTGTGTGTTTGTCTTCCCATGTACAGTCAGCAAAACAGTTAGGTTTACACACTAGCAATCTTCTTACTACTATTATAAATGGAAAGGGTTATAATCAATATTTTTGCAATTTCATCCAAATCATTTCAGTAGTTTCTTCGTGAAAGTATAACAAACATCGATCTTTACAGACTTTTACATATATAATAGTCGTAAGAAGATTGCTGGCCTGCATACTTAACTGTTCTGCTGACTGTACCTACCTATTTTATGTACTTACAGTGTACTACACTTTATCGCCACTTGTAACAATTTATTACCACTAAATGAGATGGCACGCCTATCTCCGTATAGATTGAAGTTATCGATTTTGATTACAAGCGTGGCTTTGCTATCATTAGATGAGTTAAACTGGTATCACTTATAACCAGACATGACAATGTAAGATTAAAGACCCATAATTGATAATCCTTCCCCTGTGGGAAAAAAAAGAAAATGACTTATAATCTGATTTGAATAAAAATATTACTTACTAAACTATACCCTCAAAGAAAGACAAATTACTTAAGTTGATCATAACGGAATTTGAGTGAATAATTGTTGAATTGGTTAATCATGATATTAATCAACAATTATTTATTGAAATCCCACTTCATTTCGATGCGTTTTCATTGAAAAATAAACAACTAATTTAACCTCGTCGTACCTTTTTATTTAAAGATCCATCAAAAGAAATAAATTAAGCAGCTGTTACATAATAAATCGCTTTTCGCTTATTCTTTGTACCAAAGATAATTCTTTCAAGCCAAGTAACTATTGTTTTCGTACTTGAGCTGGAGCCCGCGAAATTGTGTTTGCTTTTAATAAATTGAAAATCTTGACTCGTATTTTATTCTTGGCCTGTTTTCAGGCCTTCGTCTCTCGATTTTTCTCCCCATTTTATATAATACCTATATTTTTAGGAGCTTGTAATCCACCCTGATGGATTTTGAAAGTTTGCTTCGTGAGGGAAAAGTCTGATTGTTTCTTTCTCAGCTGGGTAACATCAATTGGAGGAGTAAGTTTTATGTCCTTCTATAAATCATTTACCACCGAGCCGATGGTGTTGACTTGTGTCTTTTTGTTATACTTTACCAATTGTTTATTACACGATTGGTTTACTATCAAAGTTATTAGTATTAACTTCATCACTCTCCACATACTCAGTTCACTATTAATCAAAGTATCCTAAATCACTACTTCGATCTAGTCTGTCAACAATATTATCCCAAACCAATCACAGCCCAGTATTTTGGTGGAACTTGTCAATACGTCCATCTCTTCGACAAGAACCTGCTGAATTGTATTAGTGAATGCTGACAGTACCTGTTCGATGTGACGTATTAGTCCTATGCCCGCGTGTCAGCGTCAGTCAAGCCTAGGTGTAGCGAATTCGGCTTTGTTTGATATTGACGTATGTGGGTTGCCGGTATTTCAAGAATTGGCGAAAGAGCTTTTCAACGTAGTTTCTGTTCTATTAGCTTCGATTGCAACTTTCTGCTTGAGGTCTTTGTCTAGTGGTGCAGTATCACTGCTTGTTGAAAATTATTCTATTGATAAACTGGTGTTATTATCTTCATAGAGTTAATTGGAATTGCTAACCTACGAAGTAATAGGTATCTAAGCATTGAAAGCGTTTTAGTATTCAGATTAATAATATAATTTCCGCAAACCAATTTGGTTCATTCCATGGGTCATTTCTCAACAATTTCTATTATTTAATGCAAATTCCGGTTTTGTGGTGAACCTAAATTAGTAATTAATTCATCCACAACCCGTTTCGTTTCGCGTCCATTTTTGTTTTGTAATTTTTCATAACGCCTAATTTACATTTCTCGCCGCAAAGATCTTTATTTCGTGGCTTTGATATAAAATTTACTTTTGAAAGAATATTATGGTTACAGATAAAATAGTCTAATTCATTGTTAATCAGGTTGTTGCAGCAAATGTTGACTCCGTGACCAGGCTACTTCTGGATATCTAATAAAATTCATCAATTAATATCTCACTTATGTATTATAGGAACTTTAATTGTTACTTCGCCGACCTCTGTTACATTACAAGCAACCTGCATGGTACACAAATAAAATATTTTTACCAACATTCTTCAAAACTCATTAAAGTACAGTACCCAAGCTCATGACTTGGTTAAACAAGTAGTATTGGTGACACTGACGATTCTCCGTATAATCCCTAAAAAATCCTGTTTCCGAATTTGTGTTGCTCAACGTATTGGCAAAAAGCAATTCTTACTTTATTATTACTTCCTCTCCCCGACTAATTTTCTCGCCCCACAAGGATAACTTACAAATTATCCACTCCCACTTAAACGAAACATTCAACTTCGTATTGCTTATTTCCTCAACGATAACATCTCGACGCTTATTATCTCCAATACGCTTAACCCTACCGTTAAAGTCATCTAAATTAATTTCTCTAGCATCATCTTAAGATATAAATACGAATTTATAATAAGCTATGTCAGAAATTTCAAGAGCTTCGATCCTTTCAGCCTCTTGGGCGAGACTCTATTCAAACGAAAAGGTCTATAATATTAATTTACATTGCCCTTTGTATAGAACGTAACCTTTGATAAATTTCGCCTTTCCTTTCAAATGTCTCTGTTAGTATTCTTATCTCGTCTAAAGCGTTCTCTTATGGGCTATTCAGCTTTTGTTTCAAGATTTAGATTCTGTATTTCTTTAGTAATCTTATACATTTGTTATCCATGATCCTTGTGGATTCATCTGGTGTGGATTTAATTACTTTCAAGGGTTGTTTATGTTACTTTTCAGTATTTAATACCTTTAAAAGGGTTTATTATATAGAAACTCTATCTAGGTTTACATAAAAGTTTAATTTTCGTAGAATACATTTTGGGGAATGTACAACGTGGTTATTATTTTACTGAAATGTGAGTGGAAAAATAAAAATACACAGAAGCAAAACACGTGCTAGTGAAAATCGTTCTACCTCATTTAATTAGAAACATTATGAGATTCCCATTTTCTATTTGCGTTTCATTTTAATCTGCATAGACACTAGAGTTTGAAGCGATAATACGCAGAGTTTCAAGGAATTATCGTGTTTATTAGAATTGTTCTCGTCGGGAACAAATCCTGTATCTCCATAATAAGCTCGGTGTTTAGAGAAGTTGGATTTAGATTAAAATAAATTAAACCGCGAACAATTCTTGGTACATTTTGTTCTGCTTTTATCTTTTAAGCCTTAAGGCGTTTGTCACTGTTTGTACTTGCGTTAATTATGTTTTCATGTGTGATGCTTGTGGTTTTGTGTTTTTCGGGCGGAACGGAATTTTAGCATTTAGAAGTAAAACTTTAAAATGAATACCCAAAATCTTTGTACAGCGATTTCACATAACAATGGCATAGAAGAGTAAGTTTACTCTTAGCTTAGCTACCATAATGTCGACTGAAACGCTTTTTTAACCTATAAATCTTGGAAAGTTTCTTAGTCAAGAAGAACAGTGTCACAGTAATGTATTTCTTCGTCACTTCTTAACTACTTCGAACCAAATGTACCGCAATCTACGCATACAACACCAGAACCAATATAATAATTCCGCCCAACAAACAAGAACAAGGAAAAGACAAAACAAATAGACACAATAAAGAAACGATACGCCATATTTTCCCGCAAGGACCAACAACCGGGCCCTCAGAGCCTCAAATTAATTCCATCACCAGAAAACTTCGGAAAAAAGGACCAAGATTTACATGAAACTAACTACAGTAACTTTGTTTTTTATCAGGCAAAGTAACAATGGACAACAGTCTTGCGGCTAAATTGTACAACTTTGCACTATTTAACTTTACAAACTTTGCCCGGGTTTGTAAGAAACTATTGTTGGGGACAAGCTTTTGTCTCTGAGACCTCGTGTTGTACTAAATTGTGATCCGCGGTTCCATGGGTCCGACCACGAATCGCTAACTTCCTTCCTGTTATATTGCAGGATTTAATTTTGTTTGTATTGGACTTATGAGGGTTTAGCCAACATCATTTAAATACACCTCCACAACCGAGTTAGTATCTGGCCTTTGGTATGACTATTTGTCAGAATATCGAGTCACTGACTACCTTTAACGACGAAAGTCTACGAATAATAGCCGGGAATAACGTCGTCTTCCAAAGCACCGTGGAAACTTGGTTTGTAACGGGTGGTCACCCATCCACGAACCAACCTAGCTAAGCACGGCTTAACCTGAAAATCGACCCGAGCAGCTGTTAATATTTAGCCACGAGTTCCTCTGAACTATATCAGGGCCAATTTCTAATAAAATGAACTTTTTGTAGCATACAAGTCTCCGAAAAATTGACCTGGCAATTTTCAATGATATTTATTGGTGTAAAGAGTAGGAGGTGTTTCCAATATTACGAGTACATTAACAATTTGCGCAAAATAATTTAAACAAGTTGGTAGATAAAGATAACAAAGAAGTAACATTCATTGTTAAATAAAACTGTTATTGTATTGTCTACTTTATAAATGCCAAGGTAAAGTTAAAAATAGTTTTGAAAATTTACGTAAAACTGTTTTTTGTTTCAAGATAATGAATATTTAGCAAAACTTTCATGATTAACGACCGCCTGAAGACAAATATAAATGTTTATGATTTTAGTTTATGATTTTAATAGTGTTAGTTTCTTAACAATGTTTTCTGTAAATTAAACGATTCATTTACTAAATCGTGGCTAATAGAGATTTTGATGTCTAATTAGGGGTGTTTTATAACCCAGGGCTGCGGGACTGTTCCGGGGCTGCGGGACTGTTCGGAAGAGATACCGCGGCCCTGATACAAAAGGGGCAAGGAAGGAACATGGATGGATTTTAGTCAGTAAAAGTCTGACACCCCTCCCGTTCCGCCCAGAGTAGGAGAAGTTATTTGATGATTTCCGTCCGAAAAAAAAAAATGTTGTTTTACAAAGAGCAGCCACAAAATTATTTGTATGGCGAAATGATTGTGTACAATAGGTCCTTGCCTAACCTTTTGGTGAAAACAAGCATGATATTACGTTTGTACGAAGTGAAATTTGGCTTACAAACAACTAATATAAGCTTCACATACACATCACACCACTAACTCTACTCTTTATTAATTTTGTTTTTTTTTTTTGTTTTTCTTTCCTTCTTTAATACTTGAATTCATGTAGTAAGCTATA
Organism: Xestia c-nigrum; assembly: GCA_916618015.1. Classification (NCBI taxonomy): domain Eukaryota; kingdom Metazoa; phylum Arthropoda; class Insecta; order Lepidoptera; family Noctuidae; genus Xestia; species Xestia c-nigrum. The sequence continues at coordinate 8,384,885 of OU745269.1, read as the reverse complement.
CAGGGTGTAAACCACATCATCACAAAGCTGTCAACCTAACATTCTGTACATCAAACTAAGTAACTTTACGCAGAAATTATTGCTGGGAGAAGACTTTTTTTTGGGGTGAAAAATCATGTTTTGTGGTAGAACTCAATGTAAAGCACTTGAAACATTGTGCTGGTGGATGGATTGATTAGTACGGGGGTCGTAAAGTTCTTTAAAGTAAGAATCTTTCAGTAAAAAATTGTATATAAAAAAAAGTTTGAACTGGGACCCCAATATCTCTGTAACTAGAAGGTTCCCGGAAGGTATGAGGTAGAACAAAAAAAAAAAGTAATCATGGGGAGAACAAGTACCTTTCGGCTTCGTTAAGAGGTGTCTTACACCCATTATTGAATGCACAATTTGGAGTGGGTCTGAAGCGCGGGTCAAAGCGTATACCTACTCCATCTAGCCTTCGAGACCAAAGTCATTACAATAATTATAGATGCGGGTGCAAGGGATAGGTACATACGACGTCACATCAACCTATCCTTTTCCAGTACAACCTAGCCTTGTTTTGTAAGGATTTCCCGTACAATGAGGGATATGCATAGACTGATTTTGTATAGCTTGATTGGTCGTCGTGTGTACAAAACACTCACGTTTTAATCCAATACAATTTTAAAACATCTATCTATAAACATTGCCCATGAACATACACACGCGCATCAATCCATAAAATTGTGTCCACCCCAATCTAAAATGCCGTTCGATAACCTATAACCCCTCACAACTTTACAGCTCTCATGAAACAAAATTACCCGCCATTTTAATCCCCTCACAATTTTATAACTGGTAATATTTTCCCCGATACACGTTCTCGATACTGAGTAATATATTGAAACAGTTTGACAGGGGTGCTTCGTCGGGTTAATGGTAGCAAGTACGACTGCTGAGCATAAACCTTTGGTTACGATTCCTAGGTCGGGGAAACTGTGACTTAGTTTTACTATCAGGATTACGTCACGGGGTCTAAATTTACGGCAATAAGCTCGCCCTTAATACATGAGACTCAAACATAAGTGGCAAAATAAGGGTGTCAATTGAATATTAACCTTATTCTTTTGTAATAAACATGAAAAACAACTGCAGAAGATTAGATAAAAGTAATTACAGTCCCTAAAGTTTCGGTTCCAGAGTAGTTGCATCTCTCGCACCACCCTTCATGTTGAATCGGGAAATGATCAAGATTTGCTGCCCTCTGTACCTACATCTCTGGCTGAACTTTTCAGGGATTGATGTTATATCTCCACACAATTTTATAACTCACAATATTTTCCCCGATACCAGTTTCCGATACTGAGTAATATTTTAAAACTGTTTGACAGGAGAGCCGCCGATTCGATCGCGGTACGCACGGCTTACTGTGTTGGTGCCACCAGAACCGCCTCGCATCGTTGAAGGCAATTTCTTTTCGACAATAGAGGACAGGAATATCAAATTGGAGTGTGTGTCTGTTGGTGGAAAACCGCCCGCTGAGGTAAGCATTGAATTCTGTATTTTTGTGTGCTTCTGTGTGTCAGAAAGTGGTAGTGAATGGTTTTGGGTATCTATATATAAGAGGATTGTTTTGTGCATCATGATCAAATTATTCGTGAAAGAATTGCTTTTGATAAAATAGGTTTTTATTTTATTATTTTTGCCCTTCTGAATTCATTTGTCAACCCCAGACGCAAAAACGACGGGGCGTTAAAAGTCTGACGTGTATTGTGTGTGTGTGTGTATCTGTGGCATCGTAGCGCCCGAATGGATGAACCCATTTTGATTATTTTTGGTTTGCAAGATAAATTAGTCGCGAGTGTTCTGATAAAAATCTGTTTTTGATGGCCGCCGCATTATATATTTATTAAACAACTCCCTCAATATGGGTATCAAATGAAAGGGCTTGACTAGTAGAATACTATACACTATGATAAATTAAAAATCCAAGATGGCCGCCACCAAAAACTGGCGAATTAACGAATTATTTTTTATTTAACTTTTACTTTGTGTCGGGCGTTTATTTATTTTTTTTATTTAATTTTACTTGTTGTAATATAGGTTCACCAACAGCTCCTGTGTACAGTATTAAGGCATACGAGTACAAAGGTTTTACAGTCTTGGACTTACACAGTCGCCAGTAACATGTTGACCAGCGTTCACAAATACAGGGTGTATTTCACCTCATCACAAAGCCGTTAACCAAGCATTCTGTATATCAAACTAAGTAACTTTACGCAAAAAATATTGCTGGGAAACAACTTTTTTTTTTGAGTTTATAAATCATGTTTTGTGGTATAACTCAATGAAACGCACTCAAAACATTGTGAGGATGGATGAATTGAATAGTACGGGGATGGTAGAGATATTTAAAGTAAAAATTATGCGATAAAAAGTGGTATTTAAAAAAAAACTTGTCTAAATCTTGCAACTTTGACCCCCAATATCTCCGTAACTAGAAGGTTTCCAGGTATAGTGTAGAACAAAAAAATTATCAGAATGACGAGGGAAACAAGTGCCTTTCGTTTTCGTTAAGAGGGGTTTTACACCCTTTATATCATTAGGAAAAAAAACATTAGGGTTCAATGTGTTTAATACTATGTTTGCCTAAAATATAAACTTTCATTTGAACGTAAATGAAAAAATGGGCGGGTCAATTATTTTTTTTTATTTTTTTATTTACACACTTTACTGGAACAAATTTAAAAACACTTTTAAATTGAATTTCACTTTAAAACCTTCATATCTAAAGAAACTAATGGATGTCATTATAAATGTTTTTACAGCAATATTTTCTTAGTTGTCACCCTATTTCTGAGCCCTTGACAATATTAATTAATCAATGTCACTACTTAAATGGAGTTTTACAGGCTTGCCTACTACCTCGACCTTTTAATATTTTTTTCTCATTTTTCTTCATATTTCACGTACTTTCCGAAGATCTATTTCTTTGTATTAAAAAGCTTTTAAAATATATTGTAATGGAATCTTTTGGTTTCTTTAATGTACCAAATTTATGGTTTACGCCGCCATTCAGTCAGTTTTTTAAAAGTCATTAATCTACTTAATGTTATTTTCTAGGTTATTGAAGAAGTTTAACTTAGGTCTAAAAGCTTTGGTATTGATCTTTTTCGTGTCAATAAGTTTTTGGCATGATAGGCTGAAAACTTGGTCTAACAATATTATTTTCAGCCAAGCTAAGTAAATCTTTATTTTCTAGTTTATACTTAAGTGTTTTCTTTTAACTCTTTATTATAAGTTCTTGTTCTTTTAGTTTTTGTTCTTCTATAAACTCGACTTGTGGCTTAATAATAACAGCTGTTCGGAACGATCTTCAGATTAAGCCGCGCTATTCTAGGTTAAACTGTGGATGGGTGACCACTCATTACATACCGGGTTTCATCCATGCCTTAGAACTTTAAGCCGTTGGTTTCGGCTGTCATTTGTAGACCTTTGACAGTCGTTACAGGTAGTCAGTGACCCGAAAATTTGACAACCAGTCTTACGCAGGGGTATACTTGTTTTACGTAAATCTCTATTAGCCGTTTATTTCATTCCTTGCAGTATCATCATTGATGTTTAGCAGAAGCAAACCAAAAAAATCTAACTATCCACTTAATATTCCCAATATACAGCTACAGCAAGAACTGCTGACCTATTTACCCGACAAGTGAGAAATATGAGAGGTACGTGTGTTGAGAGAACTCCGGAAGTATGAAGCATGATCTTTAACATAGGAACATGAGGAATCGAATACAATTTGTGAACGAGCGGGAACTTTTTGTAATAAAATTCATGTTGCATAGTCTTGTGCGGATAAGGAGCTACAGTTTTGAGATGATGTTATTTTTTTCTTTTGGATAGGATACTATCTCGGTTACATGATCCTGTGGGACAGTTACCGAACGCGACACGGGCGAAGCCGCGAGCATAAACTAGTGCAATATAATTAAAAACTTAACACCGCGCCTCTCTAAAGATAGCCCTACGCCTAGATATAAAAGTATACATATGTATACTTTTATATCTAGGCGTAGGGTAACTAACTAAACTAACCAAAAAAATTAACCGCGAAAAAAATTCAGATTTTCAGTAGATTAATGTTCGTCTAAAGTACAGAACAGTTGATTTTATTTTCACGATTTCATGTTTGGTCCTATAGTAAAAGTTGTTTATTATCATGAACACAATCACGTGTTTAAGTATCGTACACTAATTACCAATCACCCTTTAAAATAAAGTCTTGCATTTACACAGAACGACACTTTTAGTCCGATTCATCATCATCATCATCAGCCTATAATGTTCCCACTGCTGGGACACGGCCTCCTCTCAATGACAGGGAATGGATTAGTCCGATTTGCTGCTGTTAATCAAATTAACCAATCATGGTAGTTAACGCGCTTGGCAATTTCTCAGTTAATATTTGTATTGATTTTCGTCCCCGGAAACGGGTGTAAATCTAATATAATAGAAGGAGAGCTTGTTGCCATTAACCCTCTGGAGGCAAACAGACTACGGACTGCTACCGACAAATTATTAAAAGAAACTCAATAGCACTGCACTTATGGATCAAATTCAGTCGTAGGAACCACGCTCAGTCAACTTTACTTCCAAGAGTTCTATCTCCAATCCATGATCCATCAATAACAATTTCAGATCATTCGATCTGCTGCCTATTTAGTCTCCTTAACCCAGTTAGCGCTGGGTGTTACAAAAAAAACTCTATGGTAAGACTGGTTGTCACACTTTCTGTTAAGGATCTTTGATAGAAAGCTGGGACCAAAAGCTTCACGTGTTTTCTGAGTCGCAGAGGAACCTTGGTATGCAATGAAGATCATTCATCCACGGACCTCCTTTGGTAATCGAGACTTGAAACCTGCTGCTGTTATTATAATTTAATCACGAGACCACGAACCTCTTTTTTAATTACAAAGTATTACCGACCTATGTCCCAAGCCTGTGGCCCAGTCTTTAAGACTAGGAGATGCGCAATGACTGACTAACCGTAATTCCCCACAGTGGTCCAGTGCGGGTTTGGGGATATCACAGTCATGTCTTCAAATTTCTTGTTTCTATATGCCGTTTCTTCACGATATATTCCTCCACCATTTTGAGAGTAAGAAATAATTAAGACGTCTGTCTGGTTTCGAATCTATTGAAACATTTCGTCTAATTTATAACTTAGAAATACGCTCCCAAATCATCTTCCTGCCCTTGTCGCATTCTACTTGTGGTTCGTGCAACACGTTTTCATCTTTCATTATCAGTTGTCTTTCTTTCATAATACGCTCCAAAAATGCATGTCCAATATCGTTTGTATGTGTCACCGTACAATTGTCAAACACGTTAGATTGTAATCTCTCTAGCGTTATTGTAAACTCTCGAAATATTGTCAACTGAATATACGGAAGTATATCTGCCCCCATAATCGAGACTTGGGGCACCCCCCCGTTAGGTAAGTTAGGTTCCTTTAAACCCTGCAGTTGGAAATAGGGGCCCCACAAAGCGGGGCTCCATCGGCTACGCTTTTTAAGGGAATATAAAGTTTTAAGGTTAGGTTATATAAATCGGTATTTCTCAGGAATGGTACATTATTTTTTCATGAGAGTGGTACCATTGGGCAAGGGGGGCCCCACCTTCCCTCCACACCGCGTGAGTTGACTACCATCGCATGCATTACACGAAAAATAATGCGTTTTATTGTAAGCAGTATGTACGTTTGACAATATTTCGAGAGTTTACAATCTCTCTAGTTATTTTACAATCTAACGTGTTTGACAATTTTAAGGTGACATATATTTGTATATATGGTGAACCGCAAGCAAGTGTCAGAAATAATTTCGATACAAATACGTATTAATTTGCATGAAGTTCATGAACTTTGCTATACAAGTTGAAGCTTATTTCAAGTAGTGTTAGGGTCGATGTCATTTAATTAATAGAAGACTCTGCTTCATTAATAAATGGAATTGAACTTCGCACGAAATTGACAGCGAATTTCACTTTAGTTTTCAACATGATTAGTGTATTAATTAGAGACCATTGGTCATTAGAATTTTAGATTAGTGCTTGAAAATAATTGGTTCGAGGCCCAATCTAGATTCATGAAGTACTTGAATGCTCTTTTCATTTTTTTATTATTTAATTGTTCTTGAATTTAGGCTTACTTGTTAGAGTAACTACCCGAGTAATGAAAAAGGAATTGGTCCTTCTTTCCAAAATAAAATTAAACCTAATGGTTTTTGGTCCTTTGTTCCAAAGCTCGAAAAACTTCCAAATATAACAAAATAAACGCTTTAATAAACCGCGTAATAATCCTCAAAACTAATTTCACTCTCATTCCAAACTTAACCAAGAAATTAAGGCATGCGGAACGAAAAATTCAAAATTGTCACATTCCATATAAACAAATCCTGTGAGACCCCGTCTGTCCAATTTATTTAGCTCTGTGTCAATTTGTTTGTCCCGGTATTAAGCAAGAGAATATTCCATTTAAGCTTTTCAAGTAGAGTGAATAGGTATACCTCCCTTGGGCCCCTCGCACAATTAGGAGTTAAATTGAAAATGATGTTGCGTCTATATTGTGGTCCCTCAGAGGCTGCAGCGTTTTGATTGCACAAATATTTCATAATAAAGGATAAGGATTGGCTCAAGTAATATCTCTGATGAGCTTGGGATTTGAGGAGATGCGGAAATTATTTGCTAAGGGTTTTAATCTTCTTGCATTATAAATGTGTGTTTGCGTATTTTTGGTGGATAGAATTTTGTTGGCGTGTTTCTTCTTGATTAAAATTAGGATGGGAATTTGAATTTCGACTTTGGTGGTAAACGTAATGAGCATACAATAATGAGAAAAGTTAGGTGTTTGAAAGAGGTAGAACAAGCAGAGGTAGTGCAAGGTGCATAGGTTTTGTTAATTAATATTTACGGGTTGGACATAGCCAACGACCAGTGTTCTACATTAGCGCTGGATAGAAAGAACCGAAAGTCATGAGGAGAACCCTTGCCCAGCAGTGGAATGAGGCAGACTAACAGTATCAGTATAGTTTTTTTTTGGTAATTATGTGGGTGATGGAAACAACCTCTTAAATGATAGTTAAGTAAAAAAAAACGTTAAGGCAAGAAAAAGAAGAAAGACAAGATATAATTGAAGAAATAGAGGAAGGGAAGAGTGATAAAATAATTTTTAACTCCAAAACTTATTTTAATAACAAAAGACCCGTAAAAGAGGAACTAGCTCGTACAAAATTGTCTCTAGTTCTCGTTATAAAGTTAGACAAGGTCCCATAATCCCATATTTTTCTTTTGTAATACCAATGTGCGCGACATTCTCAAAGAACTATTTTGCATTTATATAGTTCTCATCTTCACACGGCTGGTGGCTTGAATACTTAGTAACTATGCTCTTCCTTTGTTTTTTGCTAGCTTTTGACCACGGCTTTGCTCCCGTTATGCTCATATATAATCCTACGGAAACATCCTGTATAATAATATAGGTCAATAGTATTCTGTAAATAAGTTGAAAGAGGAAGTTTGAAAGTGGCACCTGTTACTGAAAAATTTAAAGGAAGTCGTTTGGGTTGGTATGGACATGTTATGAGGAGGGATGAAACGCATTTGACTAAAAGAGTGACGGACATTAGTATTGATGGATGGAGAGGGAGAGGAAGGCCAAAGAAAAGATGGATGGATTGTGTAAAGACTGATATGAAAGAGAAAGGAGTAAATGATGTACCTTCCCGTTGGTAAAACAATCGGAGTATTAGCTCCTTAGAAACCTAAACTATACTCAAAACAATAATGAAAAAAAAACCGTGCGAGTGGGAGTTGTAATCGCGCATGGAGGGTTCCGTACCATCATGGTTGGGGAGTTCCCTTTAATTTTAAATACATCATCTGTGAAAGTTTTAACTGCCAAGCTGTCACTGTTCATGATACTAGGTGGCGCTGTGTGTTAATGTTCAGCGATATTTATTTTATTTATTTATCTAGATAGACAGACGGACCGTGGAATTTTAGTAATAGGGTCCCGCTTTTATCCTTTAAGTACGGAACCCTAAACATAATATGTTTAGGGTAATATTATTATAATATGGCGAGGGAAGTTTTGAATATTATGATAGGAGTAGAGAAAGATCAAAGAAACAATGGATGTACAGTGTGAAAGATGATATGACTAGAAAGGAAAGAGGCTGATAAGATGGCGAGTAATGGAGAATTATGGAAGAAGAAGCACAGAAGAAGAACAAGAGAATGATGGAAGAAATATATATTAATAAAGATACAATATCCTTTGTTTTAGATTACGTGGGTAGACAGCAACGCTGGTGTTCTGACGCAAGGAGTCACGTACACTGTAGAACCGATGCCTGATGGTCAGAGGTTTACAGCTAGGTAAGTTGTTAATGCGCTTGAAAATTAAATTTAGTGTTAATCTGCGAAGAAATTCCAGGATTCAGCATCGCCTTTCCGCCCGCAAAAGTATGCATTTACAGACAAAACAATAATTCATATCCCATGCAATAATTTAGGAGAATTCCGGACAGGCTCACTAGGTCTATGTTATAAGAGACCTAACAAATCACGTAATGCATACTACACAGTCATGTTAGAGTCAGCATTTACGAGATTCAGCTTGTGTACTTTGATGCCAATAAACTCGCCCTATACAGGGTGTATTTCACCTCATCACAAAGCCGTTAACCAAGCATTATGTACATCAAACTAAATAACTTTTCGCAAAAATTTTTGCTGGGAAACAACTTTTTTTTTTGAGGTTATAAATCACGTTTTGTGGTAGAAATCAATGTAACGCACTTAAAACATTGCGCTGATGAATGGATAGAATAGTACGGGGGTCGTGGAGATGTTAAAAGTCAAAACCTTTTATAAAATACTTGTAATTAAAAAAAAACTTGTCAAAAAGTTGTAACTTTGACCCCCCATATCTCCGTAACTAGAAGGTTCCCAGGTATGGTGTAGAACAAAAAAATGATCGCAATGATGGGGACAAAAAGTACCTTTCGGCTTCGTGAAGAGGTGTTTTACACCCTTTATTACATGAGACTAAAATATAAAATACTGGTGTACTATTATTTACACTTTTGCATAACCTTTGGCATAATTTGACATCCGGATGTGCCGAATCGTGCGGAATCATTCCAATCCGGACATATGCCCAACCTATGTTTATTCTTTACCAGAGACCAACCTATCATATCTAACCTTAGCTTTTGTTCCACCAGGTCAATTATAAAGATGACTCCGAAGCAAGAACACCACAACCAGACTTTCACGTGCCAAGCACAGAACACAGCTGACAGAGCGTATAGAGCTGCAAGCATACAAATAGAGGTGAGTCTGATTGCATTAACAATTGCACAAACATATCGAAGATGGAGATCTGAAGTGCCGTAAGCAACTTAGAGGGTGTTCTTGGATTTTGAACTTTAGGAGCCAAGCCGAACGATCCAACAGCATTTCGAATTCTCAATGATTTTTATACTAGAAGAGATGTTCACAATAGTGTCAACCATTTCAAAACTATCGAAGAAGAAAAAATTAGTTATGCAGAAGAAATTAAACATACAAGACTTGTAAAAAAAACCTTCTTGAGAGCAGCGGTGGCCCAGTAGTGGCGGCCCCGACTTACAAACAGTAAGTCATGGGTTCGAACCCATGCAGGCACATTACTTTGTGTAATTTAGTTCATCACCACTGCTCTCAAGAATGATGAAGGAAAACATCATGAGGAACCTAGAACCAAAAATTCGAAGACATGTGACATCTACCAATCTGCACTGGGCCCGCATGGTGGATCATAGCCCATACGCAAAATACGTGCTTTAACCTTGAGTTGCGGACACTAGCCTGTTGTACAATACATTAGGTACAATACAATACAAGACCTTCTCAGAAATATTTCTTCTTATTTAGAAAGTTAAGCATTTTAGCTGCATCCAGTTGGACTGGAAACCAATCCCAACATTGCATTGGGAAAAGGCTAGGCAAATGATGATGATATTAAGCATTTTAGCACGATATGGCTAGAAAGGACTGCTGAGATGACGAGTAATAGAGAAGTATGGGAGAAGAAGACATGTTGCTCTGATCCTAAACAAACCGGGTTAAGGACAGCAGAATTATGATGAAGATGAAGCATTTATCAGAGACCTCAGACTGCTGGCAATCATCGCTTTACGAGACGCGAGACTAAGCGGACGTGTTTTTGTGTACTTGCTTAAATGAAATATCTATAAACAATTACGACAAATATTTTAATAATTATATGCGGCGTCAGTTAAAATCTAAGTAAAGTGTGTCACATGTGACTAGTGCCATAGCAACTTTTATTTGCAAAATGAACTGAATCTTTTGTTTTACATTGACAATAAATAAAGTGTTGCGGTTAATATGTCTAACCCAGGATCGCAACCTGGATCGAACCCAGGATCGAGCCCATTTGGTCGTAGTCAATTACTACGGCGAAGTCCTCCGCCAACGCCTACCGAACAATTGCCCCCGAGTGCACCAAATCCACCACCACCTGTACCAGCACCTGAGGAGAATTGTTTGCCGAGTGATGTAGTCAGCACGCCAGAGATCCAGAAATGGTTACTATCCATTGATGGCATTTTGACCGAAGTCTGCGCTATTGTTGGTGAAGGAAAAATGAACTCGGACCAGAAGCAACGCGTCGTAAACCTTTGCCGGAAGGTCCAAAGTGGGACTTCTCAGATGGCTGTGCTTTACCAGTCGGTGAAACAGAAAATGCTCCAGTCCCACAGCACCGTTCAGCACCTACAGCTTCAGAAGAACATGGCGAACTCTCTGGACCAGGTCAAAGAAGTCATAGAGTCTAAGTTGAATACGCCCAACAATTCCTACGCTAGCATGGTGAAGAAAGGCTCCGACAATTTCGTCCGTCCTGCAAATCTGAGTTCTATAGCCATTTATCCCAGCGATAAAACTAAAACTAGTGACGACACCAAGTCACTAGTTCAGAAGTTAATATCTCCCGAGCAACTCAAGCTCCAGGTTCGTGGCCTGAAAAAGGTGAAAAATGGAGGAGTATTAATCAGCACGGAAAACAAAGGCGATATTGAAAAATTAAAGAATTCGGAGACGATATTTACCTCGGGTCTTACAATAGAAGAACCTTCCAAACGACGCCCTAGGGTTTCCGTCATTGGTGTTCCCGTAGCCCTTACTGAAAAGGAGGTTTTCGACTGCATTTACGAGCAAAACCTATCGGATAAATTGCCGAATACAACTCGTGAGTCCTTCCTGGAAAACATTAAACTGAGCCACAAATCCGGTAAGAAAGGTCTTCCTACTTGCAACTACATTTTGGAAGTACCCGCTGGCATAAGAAAATTGCTGGTAAACCAGAGCCGAATATTTATAAATTGGACCTCATGCCCGGTGAGAGATTTTACCATAGTCACCAGGTGCTATAATTGCCAGCAGTTTGGCCACGCAGCCAAGTTTTGCCGTGAAACAAGTCCTACTTGCAACCACTGTGCAGAGACGGGACACTCTGTGAAGGAATGCAGCAGAAAATCTTCTCCCCCCCAGTGTGCGACGTGCAATAGATTTAAGAGGAAATGTGACCATTCAACCGGTGATGTAAGTTGCCCGGCACGTAAATATGCAGAGACCAACTACATCAACTCAATAGACTATGAAGGCGCCTAAGAGCGCCACAGTATAGTATATTTAGTAGGCACACAAACAGGTAGCTTATAGTTTTCTTTTATTTCTTCTTAGTTAGTAATTATCATGAGCAATCAGATAATAAGTGATCTAGATAGTTTTACTGTGTCCGAATCCAAAATCTGCAATGTTGAGGACTGTAAATACCTACTAAATTCCGGCGACAAATCACTTACCTTGCTTACACAAAATATTCGCAGCATAAACCGAAATATAAACGGTTTTGAAGTTCTTTTACAAAGTCTTGATATAAGCTGTGATATTATTGTACTAACAGAGTGTTGGTTGTCAAAGCAGACAGTCAACTTACCATCACTGAAGGGTTTTTATTCATACAAAACAGACAGAAACACCAACCAAAATGACGGAGTTATAGTCTATGTTAAAAATAATTTACGAACTGTCAAAGAAGAACCACTATCCCAAGAAAGCAATTGCTTAATCATCAAAATTATTCCCGATACAGTAGTCATGGCTATTTATAGGCCGCCCTCTCATAATATCGACAGATTTTTAGACTCACTCGACACAAACTTAAAAACCATTAGTACTTTCAAAAATATAATACTTGTAGGAGATATCAACATAAACATTGCCTCCGAGAAACCCGATACCCATACACACAATTACCTAAATATTTGTGCATTTCATGGACTCTTACCAGCTCACTATTACCCCACACATCAAAGCGGTTCTTGCTTAGACCATATCATTCTAAAATCAAAAAATCCATCTAAAACATTGGTTACTAACTCTGCGCTTACCGATCATCAAGCTGTTTTACTAACAATGCAAATAAATTCACCTAGAAAAAACTGCGAGCGTAGCTACACTAAAGTAAATATGACAAAACTTGCAACTGACATACGCAGCATTAATTTTAACCATATTTATGATTCTGTTGATGCAAATAGCGCGTTACAGTATTTCATAAATTCCTTACAATATGTTGTAAAGAAAAACACTTTCACTATGAAAATCCCTAGAAAGTATAGTTGCATTAAACCGTGGATCACACCCGGTCTCGTTCGTTGTATAAGACACAGAGACAAACTTCACCTTAAATCAAAACTTGCACCAAATGATCTAATACTTTCTGTTACCTATAAAAGATATCGCAATTTCTGTAATAAACTGTTGAAAAAGCTAAAGAACCAGTACGATAAACATGAACTCGAGAAGGCGGGGAAAAATAGTAAACTTGTGTGGAAATTTATTAAAACCAATACATTGAGGTCAAAAAATTCCGAACCTCCGTTAGATTTGCTGACATCTGAAATCAACCCATCCGAAGCAGTAAATAAGGCTAACGACTTTTTTGTCAACGTTGGTAAAAACTTGGCTGAAAAAATCATAAATATCAGCACCCCTCCTACTCAAAACCCAACAGGGACATCCTCCACGTTGAATTCTTTTGTTTTACTGGATACGGACGTCAACGAAGTTGTTAGAATTATAAACGGCTTAAAGGATGTCTGCGCAACTGGGTGGGATGATATACCCAATAGCGTACTAAAAAGATTTCAACACCTACTGGCCCCCCCGCTTACCCACATCTTTCAGCTATGTTTATCTAAAGGGATATTCCCAAAATTGCTAAAAAAGTCTGTGGTCACACCTATTTTCAAGTCTGGCGACAAAATGAGTGTGAATAACTACAGACCGATTTCAGTACTAACGGGTCTATCAAAAATTTTGGAAAAGATCATAAACAGTAGACTAATAAAATATCTGGAAGATAACAAGCTTCTTTCAGACAATCAATTTGGGTTTAGGCCCAAAAAATCCACTAGCCAAGCAGTAAACAAATTGATCAATTACGTTTCTACAAATCTGGACAGGGGTATGTATACAGTTGGTATTTTTCTAGACCTTGCTAAGGCATTTGACACTATTTCTTGCACTAGTCTTTTGCAGAAGCTTGAAACTCTTGGGATAAGAGGAGCGCAGCTGTTACTTTTATCTGATTATCTTAGTGATCGACAGCAATGTGTAAAAATTGGTCCAAATACAAGTTCTGATCTTACTAATACTCGTTTTGGAATTCCACAAGGCAGTATATTAGGGCCAACATTATTTTTAATCTATATTAATGACCTGTGCAGCCTCCCACTCAAAAACGGTGTTGTAATGTCTTATGCAGATGATACTGCTCTGTTGTTTGCAGCTAAATCAAGAGCAGAGGTCTATGAACATGCTCAGAATGGTTTCAATACCGTATCTAATTGGCTCCAAAATAATTTTCTAACACTGAATGCTGATAAAACAAAATACATTTCATTTACAATGAGAAATACTAACACACCGCTTACTAACCTAATCATTTACGCGCATACCTGTAGCACGTACGCTGACACTGCATGTTCTTGCCCTACTTTAGAAAAAGCTGACCATTTGAAATATCTTGGTGTCACAATTGACTCCAATTTAAATTTCCGTAAACATATCGAGTTACTATGCACTAGAGTTCGTAAACTAATATATGTTTTTAAGTATTTACGTAATGTAGCCGAGTATAAATTAATAAAACAGGTTTATTTAGCTTTGTGTCAGTCTATTCTAACGTATTGCATAACATCCTGGGGTGGCGCGGGTAATTCAATTCTTCTCCCTCTAGAACGTGCTCAAAGAGCAATACTAAAGGTCGCTACCTTTCGTCCGTTTAGATTTCCGACACATCTGCTCTACAAAGCATGTAATGTGCTCACAGTTCGGCAATTATTTATTCTTCACATTATACTGCAGCAGCACTCTACCCTTCACTATGACCCAGTTCCTTCCGATAGGAGAAGGAAGGACTTGGTTTGCTCAAAGCCCCAAACTAAACATGCTTTTGCTAGTCGATTCTATGTGTTTTTAGGACCTTTTCTGTATAATAGACTGAACAAGAAACTAAACTTCTATTGTCTAAGTTATAGGAAATGTAGTTTTGTAATATCAGATTATTTAGCGACACTTAATTACACAGACACGGAAAAACTTCTAGAAGTCCTAGTTTGATTATGTTATGCCCTCGTATCTAATTTGTACACATCTCCTAAAATTAGTTGTAATGTTTATTGTTTTTGTACTAGTTTGATTTTTGTTGTAATTGTTATTAGATTGATTTTATTTTGTAAACTTTTACTGTCCTAATTAAATTTTGCAATGTAAAGTGATGGCCTGAAACACAGGTTTAAATAAACCTAGATCAGGTATGTCGCTACCTAACATTTGTATTTAACAATTTCGTTACCAGCAACGGCAGCAACTGTTATATATATTGTAATTGTAGTTAATTATAAGCACTAATTATACAATTGTTAAAAATAACTCTACTGCACTTAAATGTATACTTTTGTAATACCTTATTTTTAAAATAAATTATTCTTAATTATTCTTAATTAATTATTCTTAATCAATTAATGTTAAAGCAAATAAAGGAGAATGACCAAAAATGTATGGGCTCTGGTCCAAAAAAAAAACTGCTGCCCCCAGGGTTGACTCCATTGTGGGTTAACTTATAATGTTGGACTTACTATGTGTGCCAATGTGCATCAAATTCTAACCCACAGTTACAGACTAATTCAACAATTTTGAATGTGCAAGTGAATGTGCTACTTTTTTTCAAGTTCACGTTTCAGCTAATATCTATGATTCCGTGGGACAGATTTTTTCAGTTCCATAAAAGAAAATTAAGCATTTTAACCAGTCTTTCAAATGAGCTATGTAGTAAATCTGGGGGCAGAACTTTTCTTTTTTTTTAATTTTGGTCCACTTTGGTCATTCTCCTTTGTTTTATCCTATCTTCGGCGTAAGTTTTTAAAAAAAGGTGACTTAAATACATTTTCAAATTTTTCGTCATCGTTGTTGGTGACAGTTTGTCAGTTTTGCTAGGCCCTCGGTGATTGGATGGGCGAATTTAATGAGAGGTCTCTTAAAGTATTAAAAAAAAAACTAGTTTCCAAGAACTCATTGAAAAATAAAACATTGCGTCCGGTCACACACGCTCGTTGACTGAGACTTTCGTTTGCGTAAGCTGAAATAATGTGACGTTCCGTTCTTTGCAGTAACTTACCAAGTTCAGCGCCATCTATCCAACGCCTAGGGAAGAGTTTAAAAAGAATTTACCTCATTAAGTCATATTGGTTTTTTTTTCGATAGCATCTTGCAGTTTAACCTAGAGAGCCTAGTCAGTCTGCTTAACCGGACTATAATTCATACTAGTAATGTGAAACAATTTCACTGCTAGAAAAATAAAAATGAACACAAAACTTTAATAAAGCTTCTTTGGCACACAATTACACAAATAAACTCCCTCAGAAGACAATAACAAAACGAAAACCAGAGCAGACCCGAAAAATATTGACAAAAGTGACCGGACACCGAGTCGGATGGGCGATACGTGTCGCCATTTGCAATAGCGGGAGAGATTTAGCAGTGACAGAGGCAAGCGCAGTAAATATGGCCACACTCCCAGAATACAAAATCAAGTTAGAAATATGAAAATTGTTTCTGAAACGCTGTCGTATTTTTACGGCTTATATATTTATGACACTAGGATTAGGGGACGATGTTCGTTGAATGGCATTTGCATTGTAAATTTGGCGACCTGCGAATGAAAGTGATGTAGCTAATTAATTAAGGGGAGTGCTGGAAGAATTTTGTTAAGAGGTCCTTGGTGCTCGGATGACGAGTTAACAAGCTGAGTTCATTAATATAATAAAGCCTTTTTGGATATCCAAGAAGGTTTTGTATTTGTTCTAAACGACCTTTTCTAAATGTTATGTGGACGCAATTTCTGGACTAGTTACCTTGTGGTTTAGTTTATTGTTTTTGTAAAAATCTTATTTTGATTTGTATAGCTGTATAATCTGGATCTAATCTTCTGATCAATAGTAACAAGGCGACATAATAACAATAAAATACTGGTTTTAGAAAGAAAACTTTAAATAAATCGATCAGTTTAGCCATAGATGATGCTATGCCATCAATGATCAGATTAGTTTATAAATGACTGGGACATAAGTGTGTTTTGGCCAATTTTATCAGATCTAATGTTATTTATGCTTTCATTTTATAAAACAGGATAAGTCTTGCATAAAAAACCTATTAAATTGTTACCAAAATCCGATTTAAAGAAGGAAGTAAAACTATAAAAAAATAAGTTATTTTGTTTTAAAAAATCCAAACACAATTTGACTATCTCAATCAAAAATTAAAAAAAAAACGCCGCCGTATAAAGTGTACTATGCATTATTTAAATAAATTCACGTCGACGAATGTCATGCGGAATAGTTCCATATAAAATCCTCTTTCTCCTAATTAGGTACCTACATACTTAGCGAACCTACATGGGATCCCTACTTAGAGTAGTAACCGTGATCTCTTTACGTATTCCAGCCGTGTTCGACATTTCGAGAAAAACCCGCGTTTTTCGACCAAAGAGCTAAGAAATGTTTCGACTGAACAAAAAGACCTTGTGCTGATAAATATTTATTGTGTGGTTTAAATTTTTTGCAAAATGTGTGGTTTTTTTTTGGCTCGTTGGCGGCCACGACCATGACTGCTGAGCAAGAAGTCCTGGGTTCGCATCCCGGTCGGGCAAATTGTTATTGGGTTTTTCCATCAGGAATTTCCCAGTAATAGCCACGAAGCCTGGATTTGTGCCCGGATGATTGGCATAGGTTCGCCCCTACTGCATGGGACTTAAACATGACTTGCAAAATGTGGTTGTACTATTAATTATGCACCCCTGTGCCTAACTATGTCTATTTGTTTTATGTTTTTCTGTTAGACAGTGTAACGACAGAATGATGTTTTTAATATGTCTACCGTTAAACTTATTTGGAGATTTGTGGTGCATCACCATCTTCATTCATCATTATTATCATCAGCCTTTAATGTTCCACAGGACAGGCCTCTTCTCTATGAGAGGGAATGGGCTATAATCCACCACGCGGGCCCAGTGCGGATTCGTAGATGTCACATGTCTTCGAATTTTTGGTTCTAAGACATGCCGGTTTCCTCACGGTGTTATCCTTCACCGTTTTGAGAGCAGTGGTGATGGACATTACACAAAGTAAAGCCTGTCTGGGTTCGAACCCATGACTTACTACTCGTAAGTCGGGACCGCCACCACCTGGGCCACCGCTGCTCTCACTATCATCATTATAATGATAATAATAATCCACAGCTCGACTTTACCCACTGCTAGTTATAGGCCTCTCTTTGCTTGTGCTAACCCTTTTCTTTTCTTTTTTTCGGATGGGGCGGAGCGGAAGGGAGTGTCAGACTTTTACTGACTAAAACCCATCCGTGTTCTTTCCTCGCCCTGTATGTTCCGGGGCCACGGTATCTCTTTCGAACTATCCCGCAGCCCCGGTGTGCCAAGTTATTCGCTCTTGTACCAGCCTCATTCAGAATATTCTCGCAATAGGGATGATTAATGATAAAAAAAAATATGATTCGGTTTAGTCTGTCAATTAGATTATCGAAAAATATTGGATACTTACGTGTTTTTTTTGTTTTATCGAAATAATCAAAATAGATGAAGATAAAACGTGTCAAAAATAAAACGCGTTAAAGATGGAGAGGAGGCTTGTGACGTCAATTTCCGTTAAAAATGTACTCAAATGTGACGTAGTTTTTGACGCACTGTATCATCTTAATTTTTGTAAAAGTGAAAAAAAAAAGTATTTTTTTTAAATCGACCTGACAACTAATTTCATTTTTTGTCGTCTTATTGCAACAATGTCTTCTGCCCTTCTCTCGTATATTGTGATACATCATCATCATCATCATCAGCCTTTGATGTTCCCATTGCTGGGACACGGCCTCCTCTCAATGAGAGGGAATGGGCTATAATCTACCACGCGGGCCCAGTGCGGATTGGTAGATGTCACATGTCTTCGAATTTTTGGTTCTGGACAAGCCGGTTTCCTCACGATGTTTTCCTTCACCGTTTTGAGAGCAGCGGTGATGAAAATAACTTACACAAAGTAATGCGCCTACCTGGGTTCGAACCCACGACTTACTGTTCGTAAGTCGGGGCCGCCACCACTGGGCCACCGCTGGTCTCTCTCTATTGTGATACAACTGGTCTTTAATTGAAATAAATTGAATGTTGGAACTCTTCCACTTTCAAGTAAATCAAGTTTATGTTTGATCAATAATTTCCTCATATTGAAATTACCGTCAACAAAGAAAACATTGCCTATATCTCTGATAAAAAAAATAATCTAAAATACAAATGTCTAAACTGTTATATCCTTTCTATAAACATCCCCCTCTAAACTTCCCCTAGCTCTGCAAAGCAATCGGCAGCCCCTCAGCATGGGATCTCATAAAATATTGAGATAAAATTCCAGTCGTAGCTATTTGCTATCTTCAACCCCTAGTAAACTTTTAGGCCCGTGTATTTGTTTTCTCTTATAAAAATATTGCTATCTGCAAAGAAATTGTTTGCGGATGTTGTTGGATCGATTTTTGAGAAGCAATCGTGAGAATGATTGTGAAGATCTATTTGATGAGATGTTTTTTGTTTTTTTGTGTTTCGTATTCTAATATCGGTGATCGTCTCTGTATATTTCTTTTTTCGATCTTGGGTTAGTATTAGAATGATTTGTGTATTAAAATTGCCGGTGCTTAGCTTTGTCCAGTTGTACTGGAAGCTGACCCCACGTTGTAATGTTTGTCTAATACTGAAACTCTTGATACAATATACAAGGTGGCAGGGAAACTCGTAGATACGATTCGCATTTAAATATCCAGTTTTGACCTTAAACCCTGAATTTCTGCTACGCTGACGTTGGTCGCGTATGGTCGGTCACGTACATCAGCGAGAAAAACAGTAGGAACATACGCGCCGCTGACGTCAGCGTCGTAGTATAGAACGCAATATATAGAACACAAGGTATACTCCATGGTCCGGAGCGAGACGGAATGGGAAGCCGTCGCCTCCTTCTGCGAAGCAGTGATGCTGGCGAAGGAGGTGGCGGAACGAGAGAGGGAGAGATCCTCTCTTCCCGGCTGCCGCGGGAGACGCACCGGGCGTCGGGGGCCACGTGGTGGCTACCGGCCACCGTAGATGCGGGCCTGTGGACGGTTGGCTATGGGCTAGCTAGCCGTCCGTCCGTCTAGCGACGACGACAGGCCGTGTCGACGGCGCGTTCGTGTTCCACGCGCGCCTCAAAGAGATGTCAGCATAAGGGGAGGGGCCCGCAAGGGCCGAAGCCTGCCGGAGTTGCGGGCCTGTTCGAAAGAGATACCGCGGCCCCGGAACATAAAGGGCGAGGAAGGAATATGGGTTTTAGTCAGTAAGAGTCTGACGCTCCCTCCCGCTCCGCCCAGAGTGGGAGAAGTCATTTGAAGATTTCCCATCCCAAAAATAAAAAATGGTATACTCGTACGCACGACCGATGTCAGCGTAGCAGAAATTCAAGCCCTAGTTAACTGGACTTAATTTATTGGTAATGTAACTGACCTGACCTCTAATATAACCTCTTTCAAGGAATAGGTTGAGTTTCCTGGTCACCCTATCTATTTCCTTCCATCTGACTAAAATAATAATCTAAATCAACAACTAAAAGGAATATCCTACACGTTAGTGCTACACAAAAATTATTATAGTCTTTATCTTTTCCTCATTACTCAATATTAAACAATCTCTTTAAGAACGTTCTCTACTATATCTTTAACCAACAACGAACCGATCAAAAGAACTACTACTCAATATTTTATATCCCAAATACTCCATCTCACAATAAGGAAGCATTAAGATATTTCATCACTACTTACTGTGTATTCAGTGGTCCATAAAAATACTTACATTGATGCCTATAAACATTTATTAGAAGATATAGTCACTAGTCGGGAAAGTCGACTATCCGGCCATTTTGTAGTCGGTTGGTAGTTGGCGACTTTAGTCGGTAAATAGTACCGGTTAAAGTAACTTTGCAACTTACAATCAGCCTCACACACAGGTTGTTTTATAATTTCGGATTTGGAATACTTCCTCTGGAAGTCATTAAATGTACCTACTAAAATTAAGAGTAATATAATGTTGACTCTTAACGAAAAATTCAAATTCTAAGACCGCGCAGCGGGTGTGAGCGATAGCATCGTTTGTAAAGATTACTAGCTTATTTTTACGGGTTCGCGTCAAGTTCGATAATTGCCCCTCGCGACCCTACTATCGGGATAAAAAGCATCCTACGTATTAACGTAAGTCTTAAACTACCTATGTGTCAAATATCACAAAAATCCATTCAGTAGTTTTTGCGTGAAAGAGTAGTAAATATCCGTTCATCCACCATTATAAACATTTTAGGACTAAATAGTCTCAGCAATAGACAAGACAAAAGCGAGTTGCCACGAACATTGCCGATGCCACCCGAATTCCACGTAAAGTAACGATCAGCTAATTTGGTCGACTAGTCGATCATTTTACAATGATCTAGTTGACCAGTCGGCTAGTCGGCCAAATTCATAGTCGACCCATCTCTTTTATATCTACATTGATCAAATGTAACGTTCTTATGTACCGATGTAAAAATTATTGTCGTCCCCAAAAGTCAGTAGGAAATTACTATTCCAGTCGCGTATAGAGAGAAACTGGATGTGGTATTAATATTAATATGTTTCTCCCTTTAATAAAAACGTTTCGTTTATTGTTTTACTTGGATATTGAAGTATGGATGTGGTTGCGTTTATTTTAGTTTGCTTTAATTTAATGGAAAGGTTAAATTGAGGTTAAAGAAAATATTGATTGAGGTTTTCGTTTGGTGGAAATTCACTTCGAATTACGACCTCTAATATCACCCATCCTATTATAATAATATCACAGTTGCTATCCCCAAGGGGTTACGCAAGGGTGTATTTATAGGCCGCCCATATTTTGCTAGTTTAAGTCATTTAATTTTCAGTCATGTTGTGCCAAAAAGCAGCCTATGAAGATTGTCGCTCTACTGAGCCTGAAAGCACCCTTACGTTTACCGTTTTGCGGTCTTTACTCAAAAATATGTCTACCTCAAGGATCATCGATTTAACGGCTTCAATAGCCAGCCTGTTGCCACTTTAGCTTATTACTCGTCTTCGACGAAATAAATCATGAACTCAAACACCCATTCCTCCCGAACAAATAAAATCAACAGTGCTAAAAATAGTACTTTGACACCCAAGTGCTTTCCATCCAAAACTGCGCTCACAAACAGCCAATTCCTACACCCACAAACCACTTCTATTTCTTCTAACCCCAGACCGTTGTTATGAGGAGAAAAGGCCGATATGTTTATCATATATTTTTTCGTTGGTCATAAAATAAAACCCCTTTTTACGGGCAACCCAATTACTTTTTACGATCTGATGTGCCATGATATCGCTATGATACTGAGATACTTGCCATTTGTACATGTTATACGGTTGTGACCGTTTTTCTTTTTTAATGGTGGCGAATATAAATTTTCATGGCGTCTCCTACTTTTTTCGGATTGAAACTTGTAGGTCAAATTTATGGGATCTTTATGGGAATCGATCTTTATGGGTTTAGAAGGATATTGTGGTTCGATAATTTAGGAAGTGGATTGTGTAAGATATTTATATTTCGGAGATTAAAAATGATTAAAGTTCTTTGGCTGGGTATAGGAACGGTGTAATTTATTTGAAAGTTTGTATAACTATTTGATACAATACAGCTTACTACATAGATATTTTTATGATGTACTTAGTTGATAATTTTTATGTAAATAATAGCCATCTAAAATGTGAAACGATAAAAACCGATTTGAACTTCGGTACATTCATAGAAAGGAGTAGAGAAGAAATAATCAAAATAAAAAATCGATAGAAGATCGATTTCTCTACATTTGTAAGTCAATTATGTAATTATTGAACTGACAATCATATACCTAATATACAAGTGTAAGTAATAATAGTGACGAATTCTGAAGATAAATCAAACTTGTCAATCAACTCTGACTATAGTAGTACACTACTGGACATACACCTCTCCCAAGCACGACACCACCCTGTTATCTATGAAAGATGAACCAAACCAATAGCATTATCTAACTACCCTTGTTCAATTCTATTTGGGGCCGGCGCAACACATTTTCTTCTTGTATTCTCCGCACTCAGACGTCGAGACATAATTTTTCTCCTTTCTCTTTCATTTTATTTCTCACACTATTCAGTATTCACCTATCTTTTCTTTGGCCTTGCTCTCCCTGTTCATTCATCAACATTTTATATCCGTCACTCTTTGCATTTTCACAGCTCCTCATTAAGTTCATACCAAGAGAAACGACTGATAAAATACATCACTAGGTACCAAGAAAGACAAAGAACAGCACAGAAACGAAAATGCAGTTCTCATTTATACACTAACGGCAAAACAACCGCTGATAATACAACAGCTATTAAAATGCACAAAAACTCCTCGTGCATAATTCAGAATATTTTTGTGCGTTTACTCCATATTTTTTACCCTGTATTCATTAATTACACCTGCCGGAACAGTTTTTAGTACTTTCTAGGTGCAATGAATCATTTTTATTGTCTCTAGTTTGTTTTCAACCGGCAATAAGGTCTTCCTGGTTCTTTTTAAATATATTGCATTTAGTTTTTTACGCTTTCTTTCAAAGGATATTAGAAAATGCATCGTTTTGTTTTCGTAATAACATCCAGGTGTACGTTTAATGGAGTACTTTTGTCAAAGAATAATTTGAATTAATGTTCGTGTTGATTTGTTTTCATTAGTAGTGTTTCAATTGCGACTGTCTTGGTATGGGCATGAGATGAGGAGGGATGACTCACATATTATGAATAAAAGAGTAATGAATATTAAGCAGCATGCAGTAGAGAGCAGCGGTGGCCCGGTGGTGGCGGCCCCGACTTACGAACAGTAGTGGGTTCGAACCCAGATAGGCGCATTACTTTATGTAATTTATTTCATCACCGCTGCTCTCAAAACGGTGAAGGAAAACATCGTGAGGAAACCGGCATGTCCTAGAACCAAAAATTCGAAGACATGTGACATCTACCAATCCGCACTGGGCCCGCGTGGTAGATTATAGCCTATTCCCTCTCATTGAGAGGAGGCCGTGTCCCAAGCAGTGGGAACATTATAGGCTGATGATGATGATGACGATGATGAATATTAACTTTGGCGGATCGAGAGAGAGAGGGAGAGATCAAAGAAAAGATTGATGGATTGTTTGAGGAATGAGATGATTAAAAAAGAAGTAAATGACTATGAATAGCGTGACGATTGACAGTGGAGAATGGAAGAAAAAGTCGTCATGCCAAATAACACGAGACAAGGGCAGGAAGATGAAGATGATGATTAGTGGTTAGATTTCTTCGAGTCCCGCGATTATGAAGCTCTTGGTCTTAGAGGAGTTATGTTATGATAGGTTGCATACGCTTATGTTAGTACAATTTTGTGAATAAATTAAACCGTGTTAAAACTATATTAGATAAATGGCTAAAATTTTATTTAAAAAAAATTTTCTTTGATACTTATAAAACTTAAGAAGACGGTATACGCGGGTATTTATCGCGAATTTACCTTTAATTTAATCCCGACGTTTTGACCGGATTGCACCTGCCGTGGTCGCGGGGAGACTGAAGTATTGGAGGTACCGCGACAGCAAAGTGAAGGCGTTTATTCAACTACCCTCACTCATCTTAATAAAATGTTAATCAGGGCAACAATACAATACAACACAATAAATACAATACAATTCTTTGATACTTTCTGAGGTATTAAAGTAAAGATTGTGATAACCACGTTGATTCACGTCAAACCCTCCTTATTTAAGCAGAATATAATTAGACTGCAATCATTACTTTAAGACAAAAATATATTACCTTTTTCTTTTAGAAGAATAGTGTTACAAATGTTTCTATAACTTTGAACAAAATGAACACATTTATCAGGGAGAATTGGCGAGAGTTCACAAGAGCTTAAATTTTCTCATTCCTTGTAGTTGATTCATAGAACTTGCAAGTAACTGCAACCATTTTGTTTGATTGCCTCATTGCGCTTGTTGTACAAAAGAGATAGGTTCAGAAGTTTCACGCCATACAACTAGGAAAACCACACTACCTATTGTTTCCACAAGAATCTCGCCCTTGAAATTAAAGTAGCCAAACGGGTAGTTCTTCAAGGTTAAGCACTTTTTGATAAGTCAGTCCTTTGATTATTCTCTCTTAAATAAAGATCTCTCTGTGACTCGAAAAGCACGTAAAGCAATCGATGCCAGCCGTCATTCCTGGATGATCTCAGTCGTTATGGGTCGAAGAAGCCCGTATGGGCCCCATAAGGTTTAGTAATAACGTATTTGTCAGACAGACAGTCGCTCTTTTTAAAGTACTTTTATCCAGCTGCCTACTTTTTTTTTTTGGCAGTGGAAATCATCAAATGACTTCTCCCACTTTGGGTGGAGCGGGAGGGAGTGTCAGACTCTTACTGACTAAAACCCATCCATGTTCCTTCCTCGCCCTTTATGTTCCGGGGCCGCGGTATCTCTTTCGAACAGGCCCGCAGCCCTGCAACAGGCCCGCAACCCCGGGTCCAGCTGCCTACTGGATGAATATTTTCATATTTAACATGATTGTGGCCGTATTTTGTCATATTATTTACGGAATTTATTATGGTATACATTTTATTAATCTAAGTCTAATATAAATCAAATGATATGAAAATTAGACCATCATTTAGACTTGTCTTTGCGATTTAATTGGATGCAGTAAAGTGCAAGTAATAGTGTATGGGACGTTTTTTCAGAATTTAAATCAGTGCTGTCTATGAATAGAACACAATAAAAACCAAAAACGTGACGACAATCCCCTTAATATCCGTGTGCCTGTATTAAGGTCGTTGCATGAAACTAACCTTCTGTACAAATTTATTTCGAGTGGCGAGTTTCCAAAGACAGTATCATGTGGTCCTTTGTTCTATTCCTTATTTGGGTTCAGTGATCTTTGCCTTTTCTGTAAGGTCATTGTTAGTACTGATATCGAGGGCAATATGGTAATTTGTTTGGACTTGCGTAATACTGTCGTTAAGTGAATGTCAGAATGGAACAGGGATGGCGAACCTTATTACAGCTACTTTTGTAAACCTTACTATGTAAAGTAATAACAGCCGCTCGGGTCATCTTTACGTTAAGCAGTGCTTGCCTAGGTTGGTCTGAGGATAGGTGACCACCCTTACATACCGAGTTACCTCCGTGCCTCGGAAAGCAATCTTGGTTGTCATTTGTAGATCTTTGACAGTCGTTACAAGTAGTCAGTGGCCCAAAACGTCTGACAACCAGTCTTACCAAGAGGTATTGTACTATCCAGTACTAACTGGGTTGTGACGGCAGTCTCTTCGTGTAAAATACTGGTACTCAGCTGCATCCGACCCTAACATAGTTTGGAAAAGTTTAGGGAGATGTTGATGTTCTAAAAAATGGTCAGTTCGTAAAATTCTGAATTCCCATTTCAGTTTTATACGCACATAGAAACAGTTCTGTTGTAACACTTTGACCTTTGAAGTGCGGAGTTTAGAATAGAATAAAAGGCCAACTTACACTAGCTTTGCTATCAGGGACTTTATTCGACATTAGTTATAAATTCACCGACTTACTCTCCAATCATCTATTGTGTAGTTCGTAAAACACATTAATTGCTTGAATCTCTAAAGTCTTCTAAACAATCTCTTGAAAAGTTTTATCATCGAGACTTTGTATAAAATTTATATTTTGCAAATCTTCGTTTAGTGTCTAAGTAATAGCTAACAATATTCAGTAATTGTTCATTGTTAGTTTTAATTTGTTTCTTTAATAGAATTTGAACAATTAAGTAGGTTTGAAAAGCTTTCTTCAGATTGTTCTATTTTGAAATGTTAATAGTTTTCTTTTGTTTAGCAGAATAATATTGAATAGATGAAACTTGATCATCTTTTATTATCATTTTTGTTTATTTAACTAGTTGTTGAGTTACTTGATTTGATGATCAAAGTGATTGGTTGGCAGCTTTGTGAAAAGTCCCTTTACACCTTGTATATCCAAAAACTTCTTTGGTTTTTGGATATACAAGGTGTTTTAACAAAATCACTGCAAAAAGAATCTTAAAATACTTGCGGATCGATCCACGCGTCGAATCAACCTACTTGAGCCTTTATTAAAAAGATATTAACGACACTTCCTTTATACCAAAGAATCAGAATCAGAATCAGAATTATTTATTTGTTAAACATAGGTATACATTAAAGATCTTATAAATGCTCTATGCTCTTGCTATGTTTTGTCGTTCTGACATAGAACCAACCAACCAAACCAACTTCCTATCTACAAAATATATTGGAAGCCTCTTCACGCCGTTAAAAGAGTGGGAAGTAATATTGATCCACCACGAAATAGACAGCAGTATAGATGTTCGGCACAGTTCATGAAGCGAAAACACGAGCACACACGGACACGCTTCACGTACAGCGAGTGCAAGTGCACTCGCGTCTATCATTTGTTGGAGATCTCGATGCACACAATGACACACAGCACGTTTGTACAGTGAGTGCAAGCGCACACACGACTGTCATTTTTTTGAGATCTCCACGCACACATAGACACGCTTCACGTACAGCGAGTTCAAGTGCACTCGCGACTATCATTTGTTGGAGATCTCCATGCACAAAATGACACGCTTCACGTACAGCTAGTGCAAGCGCACTCGCGACTATCATTTGTTGGATATCTCCACGCACACAAAGACACGCTTCACGTACAGCGAGTGGAAGCGCACTCGCGAGTGCAAGCGCACTTTTGACTGGCATTTATTGAAGATCTCCATGCACACATATACACGCTTTTCGTGCGTATTTGTTTTTAATTTGGCTGCTATTTGTTTGAGATCACCGTACGCCTGATTTTGCTCATTGTATTCAGTCGACCTTTTATAGTGGTTGGATGGTTATGGTGGTTTCTACACCGATCATTATTTAGTTATTAATCATTCTGTTTGTCAACAGGTAAAATATGCTCCTAAAGTGAAGATGTTCATCAAATCTGGTGCAAATGGGAAGATTCCAGAAGGAGATGACGTCGTTATAGGTAAAGTTGATTTATGATTTCTACTTGGAACGTGGACTTCAATTATCGTCCCGTGGGATCTTACTATTGGGATAAAAAGTGTCCTAAGTGTTCATCCAGGCTATTGACTATCTGGGTGCTAAATTTGTCTCGGTAATTTTTGCGTGAAGTAGTAACAAACACCCAGACATCCATACATCCTCATAATCTTTCGCATTTATAATATTAGGTAGGATAAGTGGAACGTTGGAAGTAGCACGTGACAATCAATCATATATTCAGGGAGTTTAAGTGCCTTTTTGAATGATCCTAAACTATACATACATACTTCAATTTAATCGCTTTATTATTGTAATGGAAAGCCAATAAAAGTGTTTCATCCATTATTGTTAAAGACTACGTTATCAAATAAAGGGTGTAAAACACCTCTTAACGAAGCCGAAAGGCACTTGTTCTCCCCGTCATTGTGATATTTTTTTTGTTCTGCACCATACCTGGAAACCTTCTAGTTACGGAGATATGGGGGGTCAAAGTTACAACTTTTTGACAAGCTTTTTTTTATTACAAGGTTTTCTTGTAAGATTTAGACTTTTAACACCTCCACGACCCCCGTACTAAAACTTTTTGCACGCAAAAACTACTGCCCGGATTTGGATGAACTTTGGCACACAGATAATTTATAACCTGGAATACTATTATTACGGTAGTAATTTTCTATGGGAAACTCCAGGCGGGAGTACTCGCGGACATAAGCTAGTTTTTTCAGATATATTGAGTCGCTAATTACAGCATATTTTAATATAAAATATTATTTCAACAGCTTGCAGAGCCGATGCAAACCCATCCAACCTAACGTACAAGTGGTTCTTGAATGAAAAACTCATCGAGGGAAATACCACTGAATTGGTAAGTAATGTGAACCTTATATACTTATGTATTATGTAGGTAAATATAGTAGTAAATATACAAGCATACAAGACTGCCTCATTGGTCGAGTGGTTGCAACGACTGCTGAGCATGAGATTCTGGGTTTGATTCCCGGGTCAGGCAAAGTGTTATTGGGTTTTTCCATTGATAATCTCTCCGTAGCAGCTCCAGAGCCTGGGTGTGTGCCCAGTTAATAGTAATAAGCTCGCCTTTTACACGGGACTTATACATAATTGTCGAAATGCGGGTGTCTATTAGGTACAACTTTGATTAACCCTTTGGGAGATTACATGCGGAATGTTCCTGTATTCCCGTTGTCCCCGTAGTCCATGTCCCCGTTAAAGGGGACTAAGGGAATTTAATAAAATAAATTAAATTAATTCCCGTTGTTCCCGTATGCTGTCCCCGTTAATTTATGTTAAATAATACATATGCATGAAAATAGTAATCTAAACTAAGTATCTAGTTACTAGATGATAAAGGAAAACATAAGGGACATAATATTATAGAAATGACTAAACTAGAGAATGGCGATGACAAAAATAGCGCTATAATTCAATTAATTGTTCCAACAGAAAATATACAATATTACAAGAAAATACCATGACGCAACAATCAAATGCATTGTCTTCAATGACGTCGGAAACAGCGAAGAAATAGAGACGCTTGAAATTACATGTAAGTAGAAACAGTTTCAGAAATACTTTTTACTACAAGACAATATAGTATATAGCAGTAGTGTGTGTATGTAGTAGTATATTTATAGTATGTATGAGTATGTATACAGCATAAAACAAATTAAATGTATGTATTCCATTTTCTCTCCTTCTTTTACACACTATGTCTACATCTCTTTTTTTAGTATCTCCTTTCGCAGGTATGCTGGAAGAGATTTCTTTAGAAATAAGCATCACCTTTGTACTATTTTCTGTTCCTTTTATCTTCTCTATATTTAGTGTGTACATAAGTTGTTAAATAAATAAATAAATATTTTGAGATTTTTCTTGGAAGTAGTATCATTGGAGAGGTGAGTGACGATGAGGGTAAATTGCTTGCTCGTCACATTCATATATGATTTAACTATGAAATAGTTTACTGCAAGTTTTTGACTAGTTCTTAGGGATCCGTACAAGATAATGAAAAACGTAACCCTTATATAATTACTCGTGCGTCTGTCTGTCCGTTCGGCCGTCTGTTACTGAACTGAAAATTGACCATTTCCTCCCCTGATCCTAAACTTCTGAATCTAAAATATAAAAAAATAAGAAATATATTTCATTACCTGTTAGATTACAGGAAAATCTATAAGAATTTTATGAATTGCAAATTTCACCGTTCACTTACGGAAAATTTGACTTTGGCATTGTACGGAATCCTCTTCACGCGGGTTCAGCTCGCACTTTTTTTAATTCAAGTTTTTTAATTCAATGATGTAACTTATATCTTCACGACCCCCGTTCTATTCAATGCATCCATCAGCACAATGTTTTGAGTACGTTACATTGAGTTTTACCGTAAAACGTGATGTTTCACTCCAAAAAAAGTATTTTCCCAGTAATAAACTGTGTAGTTAGACTTAGTTTGATGTACAGAATGCTTGGTTGACATCTTCGTGAAAGTTGCTTGCACCTCGTATAACCAATTCTTCCTTTTTAGATGCACCAACATTCAGAAACCTGCCGAAAGACGTGGAAGCTGAAGTAGGCACTACCGTCACTCTTAGTTGTGATGTCGATGGTTATCCTCCACCGGAGATCAGGTGGCTGCATCATGAAGAAGACCAGATGATTGTGAGTATACTTGCTGTTATTGTAAGCCTGTATCATTCTACAGCTGGGCAAAGGCCTTTCCCCGTGACTTCCAAATTCTTAGATCTCTCTCCTGTCTTATAAGCCAATCATATTTGTTTTACTTAGGGTTATAGCATTTCGTCTTATTCTTTCATTTACCAAACATCTCTTGGAAACCATCAGCACAAAGCAATTAGACTTCAATAGACATTACTGGATTAGTTTTTAAAATAATTTCAACCTGCGTAATTAAGTTATGCTTATTTTTAGCAGAATCATTATAAAACTAAATAAATCCTGAAAGCCATCAGTGGGCGTTCTCTATTACATTTTTCCAGAGAGATTCTATTTTTAGCATTTTCTTTCGACGTGCTCACTTCGACATTTCTCGAGACTTATTTGATACCTTCTGAAGCTCGAAATTGATTCATTGTGTGGGTTTCCGACCCGGAATCATTAGTGTTTTTTTAGAAATAAAATGTGACCTCGTCCGTCACAATAATTATTTCAAGTGACTCCAGAACTTGGGTTATCGTTGTTGATTCGCGGATTTGAAACTTTTTGGTTCTTCAAAAACAGTCGTCTACAAAAAAATAGTTAAAGACTGTCTGCCTCCTTAGCCCAGGAGAGCTCGTGGCTAAAACTAACAGCCATTCGGGTCGATCTTTTATTAAGCCGTGCTTACCTACTCGTAGGTTGGTCTATGGATGGTTGACCACCCTTACATACCGAGTTTCTTCCGGCCGGATTGCACGTTAAGCTGTTGGTCTCGGCTGTCATTTGTAGATCTTTGACCCAAAGATCTGCAAATGACAGCCGGCCCAAAAAGTCTTACAACTAATTTTAACAAAGGGCATCGAATTACCCAGTACTAACTGGGTTGTGGAGGTTAGATAGGCAGTCGCTCCGTATTCAGCTGTATCTGGTTAGATTGGAAGCCGACCCCAACACAGTTGGGAAAAGACTAGGCAGATGAGGAGTCCTTCGTTAGCCTAGTGGTTTCAAGCACAACTGCTGATAAATTGGATTAAAATTCCTCAGTAATAGCTTGAAGAATGGCTAGTCCATTTTTATACAGGACTTAAACATGACTCGTGAAATGTGGGTGTATCATAATTACACTTATACCAAACCTTTTAGTGATAGACGTGATAGTATGTCATGTGAAAAAAAAAACA
The DNA here is from genome assembly GCA_916618015.1 of Xestia c-nigrum. NCBI lineage: Eukaryota > Metazoa > Arthropoda > Insecta > Lepidoptera > Noctuidae > Xestia > Xestia c-nigrum. The sequence goes on along the minus strand of OU745269.1, from coordinate 8,353,214 downwards.
CACACACAACAAACCTGCCACACTGTTCCCAAACCACTGTGACTTCTGGAAGCCAGAATCAACAGTGGGGACCACCAAAAGTGCCGAGACAGTGAAGCTCGACGAAGTCCCAGAAAAAGAATTTGACTGTCTTGGATCCCGCAACGAAATTAATAAGAAAAGTATAGCGGAGAAGTAGAGTAAAAAAATTGAATTGGTACACTATTAAAATCTTAGTAGTGAAAGTAGGTTTGTAAATTACATGTGTTTTTCAATGTAATGTATAACATGGCCTAACTTGGATAAGATTTCCCATTCAATGAGAGATCCGCATGACCTGATTTTATAGAGCTTGATTGGTCGCTGTGCAAATGTATCTGGCCAGCCATTTTGGGAAATAAAATCGTGCTGAGTATTATTCTAGAACCAAAATACAGTATAAACTACAGACCCAAAACGCACGAACCAACAAAAGAATTCTCAATTAGAAGCGTAACAAATGTCCAAAAATAACCGACGCAACGAAACCCGTATAAAGTCAGTTGGTCATGAGTAATTATGTAACGTACTGTATACAAAAGTTTTGCGTGAAATCGATGACCAAAGCGATGTTGTGGACAATTTTATACCGAAAGTTTCACCGTTAGTTCGTGGTTATGTGGTATTTGGGTTTTCGCTGTGGTTTTGAATTATGATTGTTCAACGAGGTGCTATTGTTATAATATCTTGCACATTTTCACTTGCATTGACTTGAGTTGATTGTTAGACTCCCATCCCCTGCCTGCCTTTTTCTGTTTATTGCCCGTGGTACACCACCAATGTTACGGGATTTGTACATAAGATCAACATAATCTCAACATTGAATATCATAACTCATAACCATTAATTTAATGAATTGACTAGTAATTATCGATACTTCATCGCTTGGTGGTACTACGGATTTTTTTTTACCAGTATACGCTATTTTCTTGTATTCTCCCTTTTAATTCTCATTTTTTTTCCTCTCCATCCATTTATTTATATTCAACATTCTTTTAGTCTTACTAGTGTGGTTATCTGTCTGACTCTGTTCCCTATTTCTAAAGGTCTGTTGTTTGGATTAATAGGTAGAATTTATAAATCAATGTACAATAGTAGTATTCAAATTACAAAATGGCAACGTTCGCTTTTTATAACATCTTCTTTAGTTCAATAGTCAGTTTAAAGACAGGAATTTAAAAACTAGTTAGTCACAGTGCTCCAAGGCATACACCAAGAACTGCGTTACTAATTACATATTTTTAACGGCTCAAACATAACAGGTTTCACTAGAAGCAATACCATTCAATGTATTCTTAGTATTTTGTTAATGTCAGTCCTACCAACTTCTTCGAGGCTCATTAATATCTTCACTTCATATTTAATTGGCAATCTTCTATATCATACCATGCTTTGGATTGTCATCTACCTTGTATTGGGTTTGCCAAATATCTTCTTTATCTGGCTTTCATATCAAAATCAGGTCTGTCCACCGCTTAAGACCTTACTGCTTCTTGCCAAATTGCTCTAAATGGCATTCACCTGCCCATTTTCTAACCAGTCAGGGTTGATACAGTGTATTCATTCTTCCATTTTTCTCTATTATTCACCATTTAATTTTTTACTAAAAATGAAGCATTACTACTCTGACACTAATCACTTAACCCTTGGTTTTTTCCTCATTGTCATTTCTTCATAATTGGTTGAATATCCACAAAAATCTATTTCAATAACGTATTTTGTTATATCAATATCTCTACCATATTCAATTATATCTCCAATATTAGGTGGAACTGTACCAGTATCAATATCGTGTCCTAATTGTTTGGCTCTAGCAAAAGTTATTTCATTTGTGGTATTTACTTTGTGTACACGAATATTGGGATTGTTTTGTCCGTTAGAATTTTGGTCGTAAAAATCTGGAATGTTTTTTTTTGTGAAGAGCTTTTAGTAAAACATGTTCCTTTTCATTGTTATTACTAAAAGTTTCAAATTCAGAAGTACTTTTCCCACGCATAAAAATTGGTTACTAAAGTATAGGCAGACATATTTACAGACTTGTTTTCCAAGAAGAGTAGGTAGCAGAAAACTAAACGTTCCGTTCCAAAAATATATTATTATATATTTCGTCCACAAAATTCGAAACTACCCCGGGGCAATCTCATTACTTACTATACTACACATAACTTTGTCTGTGGGCGTCACGGCCGCAGCTTTATTACAAACTTGTCATATCTCTGAGAGAATTGTACTAACAAGGCCTGAAATAGCCCTGTTTGTCTGAATTTAGGTCTCGTTGTGAATTTGGAATTTTAATTTTCTTTCGTTTTAAGTGTTTTGAGTTGTACTTTAATATAACTAAAAAAATCCTATATTGTTGACCTTTAACTTCTTCAAAAGTCTTAAAGAAGAATGGTACATTATGGTGCCACAAATTAATTATTATTAAATAGAAAAAAAATACTTTACTGAAACATATTACGTCAGTTCGAACTGTACTGCAATTCGATAAACCCCCCGTAAAGAGTGTAAAAAGACTCTTCTGAAACCAAAATGCACAAGTTCTCCCCATCATTGGGATCATTTTTTCTTGAACACCATATCTGGGAACCTTCTAGTTTCGGAGATATTGGGGGTCAAAGTTCCAACTTTTTTACAAGTTTAATTTAATGTCATTCTCCAGTATTTTTGCGTAGGGTACTTAGTTTAATGTACAGAATGCTTGGTGAACGGTTTGATGGAGAGTCTGTTTACACCCTGTCTAGGAAAAATCAAATATTACATTATTTTTGGCCCATTTTCTGGTTTTGTCTGGCTGCCAGGGCCTCTTATAAAGTTCGATAAAACCTGTGCGAAAAAATGTGCATATGGCTCTGGAAATTGACACAGGCAAACACTTCTAAAAATAATTGAATAGAAGTGTCTGACTCCAGATTTGCGCCCGCCATTAGCCTGTACCAAATTTCAAACCTTTTACTGTGTTATAAAACTTAAGAAGACGGGTATTTATCGCGAATTTACCTTTAATTTAATCCCGACGTTTCGACCGGATTGCACCAGCCGTGGTCGCGGGGAGACTGAAGTATTGGAGGTACCGCGACAGCAAAGTGAAGGCGTTTATTCAACTACCCTCACTCATCTTCATAAATGTTAATTAGGGCCGGTTCACAATAGGACAGCACACTACACTAACAGTGTCCGTATATTGAGGCGATTTCACTTGACGAGTACACTTAGTGATTACTGGATTCCAAGCTGAAGAGAGTTTGAAGCCGTCTTCGCGATTAAAGTTAGGGTACTTCTTGATCTCAATCGCTTCCCGAACCATTCTCTTATAATAGTGCTTCTCATGGGCAAGGATTTTGAAATTAAAGGTAAATTCGCGATAAATACCCGTCTTCTTAAGTTTTACTGTGTTACTGATAATCATGTATAGAACCTCCTTGTTCAACGTATAAGTACAAAAAAAAGTATTAACAAAAATATTTTGTCCACAGCGAGTCGGAAGAACAGCAAATCTGACTCTAACATTAGACACACATACTTCTGGCCGTTACCTTTGCAAAGCTAGCGTCGATGGATACACTGAAATAGAGGCTGAAGCTTCAGTTTTTATCAAAGGTAAGTGAAACCTTAAGTTAATTTAATAAGGTCTATATTCATATTTAATTATATCCCGGCGAAGCTGTATTATGTTGCCAGATACAATCCAGAATCTCAGTTCTGAAATTGATTTATTTGGAATACTTGACGTCATGATTGTTTGTCGTCACCCTTAAGTTATAGAACGTTCGGGTCTATTTTTGCTTGAAGATTAATTTGACCGATAGTTGCAACCTTAGTGAACTTTCTACTTACCAGGTGTTTTTGAAAAAGCAAAGAATTACAAAGAGGACAATACAATCTTAACACGTATCAGAATTGGATACCACTTGTTGAAGGCATGAGATCCTGGGTTTGATTCCTAGGTTGGGTAAAATTTTATTGGATTTTTTCATTAGGATTTTTTCAGCAGTCAGTCTGTACTTATTAATAAGAAGCTTATAAGTTAGATTTCATATGTGTTAGTTTATTTTTATGTTGTTTATTTTTTGTGTATTTTATCTATGGGCCTTAAGATGCCTGATAATAAAAAATATTGATTGATTGATTGATTAATGTAGCTTCACATTAATAAGTAATTCCGGTTGATGCCAGTATTATCATCATCTTCATTAATAAATATGAATATCGCTGAACACTAACACACAGCGCCACCTAGTGCCACACTAAGCAAAGCTTGTGTCGTGGACACTAGGTAGTTGATATACTACTTATTTACTTTTTTGTTTGTAAATACATACTTATTATACATATAATTTGGTGGTGAGGCTGCCTTACGTTCTTAGGGTCCTGGGTTCGAATCCCGGTAGGAGCAAATGTTTGTGTGATGAGCACGGACATTTGTTTCCGAGTCATGGATGTTTATATGTATAATAAGTATGTATTTACAAACAAAAAAGTATGTATGTAGTATATCAACTATCTAGTGTCCACGACACAAGCTTTGCTTAGTGTGGTACTAGGTGGCGCTGTGTGTTAATGTCCAGCAATATATTTATTTATTTATTTATTTATTTATATAAACATCCATGACTCGGAAACAAATGCCCATGTTCATCACACAAACATTTGCTCCTACCGGGATTCGAGCGCAGGACCCTATGAACGTAAGGCAGCCTCACTACCACTACGCCATTCGGGTCGTCATCGGGCTTCATTTCAGCCGAAAGACGTCCACTGCTGGACATAGGCCTTCCCCAAGTGTCGCCACATTGACCGGTCCCTTGCGACTCGCATCCAACGGATTCCCGCAACCTTCACCAGGTCATCGGTCCACCTAGTGGGAAGTCTTCCAAAGCATCGTCTTTCGGTTCGCGGTCGCCACTACAGAACTTTACGGCCCCATCGGCCATCCGTTCTGCGAGGAATTTGACCTGCCCACTGCCACTTAAGTTTGGCAATTCCTCGGGCTACGTCGGTGCCAGTACCTATGCTCGCCGCTTATTACATGGGCAATAATAATATGAACATGAAATAACTAGAGAAATATAGGTGTACTATCATGTACAGCTCTGTCTAACCCTTTGAGAATCACTGGCGTATTGCTAATTTGTTGAAAAAAAAAAAAAAAATTGAATGTGTGTGAGATTGAAGGTGTGAACATGTATAATAGAATACCGATGGATATTAAAGAAGCTAAAAATTTGTCTTGTTTTAAAAAAATGTTGAAATCATACATATTGAGCAAATAAAATCAAAAAAATAAAAACTTTGTTGTCATGTATTGCCACATCTAGTACAACAACTTACTTTTGGTTTATATCCGTGTTTGCTTGGTTGGTGATTAGCCACTAAATAGATATTTGTTTTGTTGTTGTGATCGCTTACCCTCATATTTTGTTATTTTTTACAATGAACATAGATTCTGTACGCTCATAAACATTGTTAAATTAAGTTTCTCAGTAAGTGAATTATTGTTAATTCTTGATGAGGAATAATAAAGTTCTTAAACCAGAAAGGTCACTACAAAAAACGTGTCATCTGATTCTAATGTATAGCAATAATTGTGATAGATAGTCCTAAATTCTAACAATACTTCAAGCACGAACAAAACAGGCATTTCAGGTGAAGACTGTCTATTCCTAGTTTTCCACGTCGATAAAATAACACATTCCGAGAGTCACGACTTTCCCGAAACAAAAAACAAGGCACTACTTTTGCGTATTGCAAACTTTCAAAGAAAAGTCAATGTCATACTCAGAATTAATGAAACTAAAGGAATCGGAATCAAATTATACGTATCGTGCTATTAGCTGAAACGTGACCCACATACATTCAAGCACAGTCAGAGGAAATAATTGATAGCCTAGTTTATTTTGTCGTGTTATATTATAGCTATTTTAAAACAACTGTCAAAGAGTAACAGTTGTGATATAAAGCTACAGTAAAACTGAAGCGAATCCCGTGCGGTACGCGGGACGCACCCTCGTGCGATTCGCTCGCTCGCTTAGCCTCTCAAACTGACGCGACTTCCCGCGTGCCATTTTTGTCAGACTCTTGTGTTTTTAGGACCAAGAAAAGGAGAAAATGGGTACATGAGCTGAGCACTCAACGTCTACATCAAGAGAGTTTCACACTTTAATATTTACGATAGAAAAAGACAGGGAAAGATTTTATATTTATTTTCGTATGACGCAAGAATGCTATAGTGGAGTTCTTCTAAACATTGAGCAACAATAGAGCCTAGTGAGCGTTTGGTGATATGTTTAAGGTAAATGGAAATAAATAATGATTCATTCACGGATTAAAGGGTAATCCGTGATTATCCAGTTTTTCTAAAAACAATTCCATGCCTTGCGAATCAAGGACAAAATATGCGTCCCGCTTCAATTTCGCTGCAACTCGTGCGACTAGTCGCGCCAATTTGAACACGTTCATACAAGTTAGTAGGCGCAATCGCGTCCCGCGTACTGCGCGGGATTCGATTCAGTTTGAATGAAGCTTAATGCGTGTAACAGAGGTCAGAGGACCAGATTCTCCACGGTACCAACAATGTAGGCAATTGCGAAATTAATAATGAGCTATTCCAAAAGTCCAAAACTCAAGGTTGGCCAACGTGCCAAAGAGCCCAGTGAGTACTAAGGTACTCACTGGGCTGTGTTTGAAACACTGCAGTGCGCACCAATAGCAAATCGTTGACGTGGCTCAAAAAGCTGTTTAAATTGAATTGAGACAGAGCATGTCTGTCGCATACCAAACGAGCTGTCAGCGCGTAAAACTCAGTATTGGTGCTCTGAAACAGTGACACAGGGTTGCGGCAGATCAAAGAATATGGCGGGACGAATTCGATGTCTTTCTTGAGGATTGGAAAGAAGTAGCACAAAATCGTGACCGTTGGAAGGAATATGGAGGTAGCTATAGTAATTACATCCTAAACAAAGGTTCAATACCCATTCGACTTAAATGTCTTTCCGATACCTGAAATATGCTGACTTAAGTCTGTAGTCAATTCGCTTAATTAATAATTAATTTCACAAAAATTACTTAAGTAATAAGCTTAACATATTCCAAAAAGTGTACAAATTCTTGTTGAGGCTACTTAATTTTCCTACAAATGTATAGTTGGATGTTTCTATAGAAGTTTCGTTTCGTACGAAACGCTTTCTTTCATAAAAAATAAATGAATTCCACCCTTGGGTTCGTACGTTGAATAGCTCACACATTTCTAATGAAGGACCCTACTATTTTCCTTCGCTGTAATTAATTATTTTATTAGGGATTCATATATTATGCAAAGATCAAAGATCTGATAATGTAATTTGGTTGTGTGCTTTAATTCTTAAAGTAAGTCTAAAAATTAATATGGTTAATGTATTGTTACTGAGAAAAAATAAAGACTAATAAACGTCTGAAAACGTCAATTCACATTCTTTTACTTTCGCTTTATAAAGCTAGTTACCAAGAAAATATTAAAACTTTTATAAATGAAGGTTCAAGAAATAAGATTGAGTCACAAAATAAGAAAATTATGAAATAGAAATTAGACATGTATGTAAAGTTTGGTTAATAAATAAACATAACTTTAATCTTTCTAAGAGATTAGGTTGTACAATTTCTCTAATTGGATAACAATTATAAGAACTTAGCAATTATTATTTTAATAATTCATTTGATTATAATCGTAGGCATATGAGCTAAATTCTCATTTATAATATATTCATGCTTCATTTTCAGTTATAATTTGGTACTAATTTCATTAACACAAAATTTGGGAATTTCCACCAATTTTCTTAGCAATTCATTTAACGAAATTTAGGTCTAATTATCTTATTACATGAAGTATTTTACACCGAAACATACCTAGGTTCAAATTCTAAACAGAATATGAAACAATTTTCAGGCCCCGTTATCACTAAAATAGGTATTACTATCTCAAAATTAAATCTTAAATGTTAATGAATTCTACCTGAACTTGTAATAAGTTATTAACTGAATAATTTTCTTGAATAAATTCTTGTTTCTAAGTTATTGGTTATTTGTACATTTATTTCCAGTTAACAATTTGATAGCGAATTAATATGTCTTTACAAAGCTATCGATGTTTAGTATTACCGAAATTTTAGATATTTTTTTTAGTATTTTTGCTACGTATTAAAATTGTGTCAGAACATTTACTTTTAAGAAGGAGAGTGGCAGATTTCGATTTATTAAATAATTTCCAACAAATGATTTCAGACAAACTTTTGATCGTGGCCATGACCATAATACGAGTACTTATAGAACTTAGCAATTATTCCACGTTGTTATCCAAATCCATTCAGCTATTAGGGCGTGAAAAGGTGACGGAAAAACAGACAAAATTGTTCCAACTTGAAATAAACACAACACACAACAAACAACAATTTTGTTTTTTGCATTGCTCTCATGCTTCCGAGCTACTACCGAGTAAAAGAGGGTTGTCCTATTAATTTCATTTGCATTATATTTGAAAAAAAAAGACATTTCACTGAACAAGACTCAGTTTTTTTTGTCTATAAACAAAAATCCTTAAAATAAAGGAAATCTCAAATATATTATAGAGAGATAGAATTTCTATACCTATCTATATAAAGGATACTGCACAGAACCAACCTGCATGGACACATTTCTTCTAAAACCATCATAACACAAAAGGAGACAATTTTTTTTGTTCGAGGATTAGTTTCCCACATAAATTCTAGCATATAATAATGAAACTTACATTGATTTCTTCCTTATAACCTCTAGATTCCAGTGGTTTAATTAGCTTAGCATTGTCTAACCGGAATAAATGCGAAAAATCTGCAAAAACACTTACGAAAACCAAAATAAACAGAAAAAGTAAATGTCAAAATAATGAAGTTGTCTGTCAATCACAAAAAAAGTGGGTTTATAACGTTTCATGCCACGTTGATTGTTTAAACCACCTATGCGATTTTAGTGTAAACCTATAAAAATGGCATTAAAAATGCTCATAGTTTAATAATATTTATTTTTATATTCTTTCTGATTCTATAATAATTATATAGCACATATGATTTCCAACGGATAGGTACCGTACTTTTTTTAGTAAACAGAAAAACGCCCCTATTCACGTAAGTATTTGCTGTCAAATGACATTGACCACAACAGGATTGATTTGACTCGCAAAAAAATATCATAACATAGCTTATTTATTATGATTTTAAGATTCCGTTTTCATTTCTACGTAATATTTCCTTTAAAACCATCGTAAAATGGTTACTTTTTTTTGGTGTTATTATGAATAATAAATGCAACGACCAGGTGGGCCCAAAAAAAACTATCTCCTTTGCGGTTTTGAGATTTACTTTATTTTAAGGATTTTTGTTTATAAATAAAAAAACTGAGGCCTGTTCAGTGAAATGTCTTTTTTTTTCAAATATAATGCAAGTGAAATTAAAAGGACAACCCTCTTTTACTCGGTAGCAGCTCGGAAGCATGAGAGTGAAATGCATGAGACGGAAGTATCTCTGCCCCCTTATTTGGGACTTGGGGCATCCTCCCGTTAGTTTAGTTAGGTTCCTTCAAAACCTGCAGACAGAAATAGGAGCCCCGTTATTGCACGATCGATACTCGGGTTGGACCCGGCACGGTCTAGCGTGCGTTATCAGGCATGTATTATCTTAAAACCGAATATTTCTGTGTTATGACAGTTGTTTAGAGGACTGGCGATATTTATAAACTTTTTCATTCGAGAATCAGTGCCCTTAGTAAGGGCTTTGCGACGTAAATGGGGTGGTATGCGAATGTTAGCTACTCGTACCTCGGGAAAGGTGAATAAGAAGTTTCATACAACGCGTATGTCGTCGCTTCCACAACGCCGGGTTTTCACTCTTTGTCTATAGTTACTGTCGTGCAGATGAATATATTGTCTAACTAAAATGTTACGGAATAGCTCAGCTTGAAGTAACTTCTATTGTACGTGGAATGTGTTAATGTATATTTATGAATATAGTACCGTGTTTAGAGGGGCCTAGAGGACACGGGAGAATTTCATAAGCTGTTATTTCAAGGTCACTTTTCATCGCCTTCTTCAACATCTCAGACATTTGGATTACAAAGCTACATACAAAATACACATCATACATGATGCCACGCTAAATGTAGACGTCCAGCAAAGTTTCCTGCGGAGTTTGGATATGGAAACCGATATTAATCGACGAGTAGTAGCCTTCTAGATACCATATTTGTCTAGTTAGGTGATCCCACTATTCTATTCCTTATATCTTTCTAAATAAAGGGTGTAAACAACCTCACCACGAAGCCGTCAACGACACCTTTTGTAGGTACATCAAACTAAGTAATTTTAAATGAAGGTGTTTGGGGTGAAAAAATCAAAGTTTGAACTTTTACCCCCAAAATCTCCGTAAAAATAACAGGTACGGTGTGAACAAAAAAAAATATCACAATGGCGGGATATTAGTTTCACGGAAAAAGAAATGGCAGAAAATAAATTGTTAACACGAGTTCCTAATCCTTCAAAAAACCATCGGTCTCAATTTATTTGGAGTTGGCGCAGCATATCTTTTTCATCCATGCTTCTCCATTGCTCTCCATCTCACGAGACACCTCTTTTCTTGCCATATCATCCTTAACTAATCTTACTAAAACACGAACATTAATAAAGTCCTAGTTCTAAATACTTAAAAAGCAACTCCATCAAACTAATGAGGTATTTCAAGTAACTAGAGTGCTTCTTAATAACAAGGCTTGAACCAAATAACCGACCATTCAGAGTACAACAATACTAGGCGAACAAAAGCTGATATTTTGAAGTCATACAGCCCGACCTTAGGCCTGCCGCGCACTGGCTGACTACAGTCGCTTTTTTTGTGAATAACATCTCGCAGTTCGACCTAGGAGGTGGCCGTCTGTTTATCAGGACTATCTTGGGGGTGCTGTGAGTGGGCCTCCAGTCAGTGCAAGTAACTTACAAACTAAGCGACTATACACTAAGGGCACCTCCTTAGGGGTACGGGCCTCGGCTTAGGGCGTCGCAGGGGAAGGAAAGGGATATACTAGAATTGAATGGTACGGTCGCAGTGTCAAAAGTTTTGCTGAAAATATATTACATTAGTGATAATGAAAAAACAGTGACCACAGGTTTTCCAAAATTACTAAGGCTTTTGTCGATGTGACCCGTAGTTTTAGTCACAGCAATCATTGTTCTACATCTAGGCTAAGCCTTCGAAAGAAAGTTAAGCTGTTGTTGGTCTCAACTGTCATTTGTAGATCTTTGAAAAGAAGATAGTCTGACAACCAGTCTAACCAAATGCTACGACTAAATTACTGAGCTAGAGATGTCAGATTAGCAGGCGCTCCATATAATATGCTATCTTCAGTTAGTTTGGAAGCCGACTTTAGCATATAATGCGGTACGAGTAGACCATCTAGTCTAGCATTTTCAAAACTACGTGATGATGGAAAAATGTAAGTTTCTGTAACCAAAATCGCGGTCGGAGTCGCCAGTGTGTTAGGACTCCTACATGGAGCAATTTGTAATTTTAATCACAGGTGTAAGTAGAGCAGGTCTAAACTAGGTTAGTTACAAAGGGGTTGATTCCTAACCTTAAAACGCTTGCCAGCTATTCAAACTAAACTTGATAATATACATATTCAACCCTCTGTAGGTAAATATAGACCTCTTTATACAATGGTAGGTAAATGTACCTATTCTAGAACAAATTAGACAGGTGATAATAATATATTCATTGTATTGATAACGCCAGTCGATTAGGTGTATGACCTAATTTGATGGCATGGTTGGACAGTTCAATAATACATTTGAGTTAATATCCTAATGAGAATACAATTTTGATACCGATCATATTTGAATACTGGATGAAATATAGCACCGTAACTTAAAAAAAGAGAATAATATGCTGTTTGAAAATAGGCTTTATTTAAACAGATTTTTAGCGTATTCTCACCACCCTACCTAAAAAGCAAATAATTGCATTTTCTGTTCATTTTAAGTCGGTTTCATTTTGCTATCTTAAAATGGTTTCCCACTAAAAAAAAGGGTTCTTATTTCTTCTTCCATACCTCTTTATCTTATGCGATCTCTAGCCAGGTTAGCCTCGTAAACATTATCAGATCTTCATTCCAACTTCAGCTGTTCAGCTATAAGACTTGAAACTTCAACAATCCAACAATATTTCGTCGACCTACAATGCAGACATATTTATTGGTGTAACTTATTTTTTAATGCACACTGTTAAAAGATTCGTTTTAGACAAAAGTCTTTGGACAAGCAAGAAGCAAGATGTGTCTCAAAAACCACAACTGGTTAGCCACGATAAAGCAACTAAACGCCAACCATATTTAGTAACTGTAGGTACCATAAATGGTATAGTAGCAACGTACGGTCATTAAACTGAACATTATGACCACACGCGTCGTTTATGACATGTATATGACTATATATGTTATGAGCTCAATTTGTAATTAATGCTCCAACTACTAACTAATGTAGCTCTTGAAATCTTGATTAAGTCGGCCAGAAATAATTATGAATGAATAATAAATAAAAACTTTATTAAGATCCGAAAATGTATTTTATTCTGAACTTTTTACCTATAAATTAAAACGTCATTAATTCGAACACACACAGACTTTACTTTGTGTGATTTATGTCATCGCCTCTGCTCTCAAAATGGGAAACATTGTGAGAAAACCAGCATATCCTAGAACCAAATTATCGAAGGAATGTGATCCCACTAACCCACACTGAAAATGCGTCGTGTGTCATGATCGAAAACCAGAATAAGTAGAATATATCCTTAACTTTAAAGAAGTATACTATGAAGATATAATACCTCCCTTTAGGCTCAGACTCCACCGGCCAAACGGAGCTGAGAAACGTGCGGAAATCCACCAATCACATTCGTTATAGTCTCTTGTCTCTCTTGTGATTGGCGGAATTTTGGACAGCTCAACCTCTCCTCTCAGCTCCAATTGTCTGCTTTATTTCAGAATGTTTAAATCATTTCGGATGTTTTTAGAAGCTATTATTATCATCATAAATTATTCACTTCCATAAACTTAAGTCAAATTAATTCTTCCAATTCTGATATGTAGTTGCCCTAAAAAGAGCCTGAGTCCCTAGGAACAGGTTATAGACTACATGCTTATGCCAATGTCATTTATTATCATTTTAATCTTTGTACTAATATTTGTCTTCTTTTCAGGACCACCGAAGATAATTTCGAACCAGACTCAATTTGGGAACCAAGGAGATACGGTGAACATAGAATGTGCAGCTTTTGCAGTACCCAGGATTGACAATATCATTTGGACTTTTGATGGAATTGAAATTGATGCCATACATGATCAGGTACTTATTGAATTTACATTCGTCGTTTCCCAGGGTAGGCAGATACAACGAACTTCTTTTTCTGTGTCCACGTTTATACATTTAATTAAATAAATATTTATGACGAAAACTGCATCGTAGATCTAGTGACAGCTGAGCATGAGAATCGAAACCATTGGGGTTCGATTCCCAGGTTGGGCAAAATATCATTGGGTTTTTCCATCAGACATTTCTCAGTAGTAGGCACGGAGTTTTCATTTGCGGCCGGTTGATGGCAATACGCTCGCCTCTATTATATAACTGGCAAAATGTGGGCATGCTATTAAGTACACCTCTTTCGCGGGTTTCAGGCGAGATATAGTGCCATGTGTTACAATAAATGGTTAAAATAGGTAAAAATAACATCTTTCATCACAATTAGAAGATCAGAAAAGACAATAATGGAGTAACATTTGATGGCAACGAAATATTGAATAATAATAGTATTGCAATCAAAATAATTGGCGATATCGAAAATCCATGTCATTGAATACAATTGCTCCTCGCGGTAATGATAAAAGGTGTCGCTCATTATAAACGAACAGAACTTGTTGTAAAGTATGACGCCAATTATAATATACAAAAGAAACAGTCATTGTACAGAAGCAAAATAAAGCCTTAGCGATAAAGTTCAAAGTTGATGGAAAAAAATTGTCAGTTTATAGTAGCTTGATGTACGAAGAGTCAAGGACTTAAATTGATATTACCGACTAAACCCAATTTGCATTACATGACTAAAAAACGAATAGTGGTAAGTGGCTCAACAATTAAAGTCTGTCGACTGTACATTTAAACAAATTCCACCAACTTATTCCTTATAACCTGTTTTTTATTTGACTTCTGAGCAACGACCTTCCGCTCCTTTTTCCACACCCTCTCCCCTTCTTTTCTACAGTCTCTGTTATTATTGGCCAGTCCTTATGGTTCATCATCATAATCTTTCTGCCTTTGTCCTATTCTATTTGGGGTCGTCGCAACGTTTCTTTCTCCCATTCTTTTCGGTGGGAGTTCACTAACTATATTTTTTTTAATCCTTTTCTACCCAGGACTACGCATTTCTCGAGGAGCTCCAAACCGGTGGTGTAGTGAACTCTACGCTCATCATCCGAGAGAGTCAGTCTAAGCACTTTGGGGTCTACAAGTGCAATGTCTCCAACGACTATGGAAGCGACACTATGGAAATTGTGTTACGGCCTAACAGTAAGTTTCTCTTTGTTTAAACTTAAAATCATTGGTTAATAAAGCATGTATTGTATCACAGTGTCAGACTGATTTACGGGCATTTAACTTCTAAATTGATTGGTTGACCGTACTTTCTCAAAATATAATTTAGTTTTCTTTCTTGTGGTCCGAAAACACCCCTCAAAAATATTTAGGGGGAATCCGGGACCGCGGTCCTGCCCCCGTATTCACAACGCTTAGATTCGCTTCCGATTCGGGAAGTCGTATCTCGGTCGTAATGCCAGAAGAAGACAGATATGCGAGTTGTCGAATCGGAAACGAGTCGAACTTTTGTGAATACGGGGTCTGGTCCCGAAAGCCTCCCGACCCATTCCGACGAGTCCGCCAAAAACAAAAATATAATCGAACATAAAATGATGATTCAAAAGTGATGACTTAAGTCGCAACTTGCGCCTGTACGATCTTATACCCCAAATGCTCATACGAATCGAATCCCACGTGTGGTATAAAACGAGATAATACGGCCCACCACACCCTGAAACCACCCTTTGGTTTGATCTGCCACGATCTCGTTTAGCGCTAAGACAAACTTGGTGGCATTTTAGCGTTTTGTTGTCAGGCATGCGAATTACTCTTGTCTAGGTCAATTCCAACATGTTTTAATATTAAATTCTGATTAGTAGACCATTTTAAGTTTTGTAACTTCAAGGTATTTTATGAATCAACGATTGACACTTGTTTTTAAAATGTTCGGTAACTTTTGGATAAGAAACTTTGTCTTTGTCTTCCATTTTGTATCGACAACAATGAAAAGGACAATTGACAATGACCCACTAACCTTTTAAGTGTGTGAATCAAGGACTTACTTGTACTATGACAGTCGATTTGTGTTTAAGGATTGTACTTAGCTACGTTATTTTAAAATATGTTATGTATTAGGGATTATTTTATTATTAAAAAATGGCTTTTGCTTTAACCATACTTTGCATTGCTTTTTTCCAATATTGTTCATATCATTTCTAAACATTAAGCACTCATCAAAAACTTAACATAAATATATTTAACACTTGGGCCATGGGGTCCGAGTGCCCACCTAGTATTTCGAGAAATCGCCAGACGGTTGGTCGACTCTTCACGTGACCAGAGGGCGGGACTATTTTTTGGTCAAAGAATCAGCATTGCCATCCAACGTGGCAATGCTGCCAGCTTTCTGGGCACTTTTCCTGTTGGCAGCGATGTGGACGAATTTTTCGATGCCCTATAACCCCTTTTTGATATTTGTACATATTTTTTCTTTCTATTATAATGTTAGTGTGTATATATTGTAAATAATGATTACTCTACTTTAATAATAATAATATTTAAGGTTCAGAATACTCTCTGCATTTTAGTTTTCAGTTTTATTTTTCGCCTTCTTCATAAAATTGCTTTTTATGACATACTTATCTAATACTATAAAGAAAGTAATATTAGGAAGTGAAAAAAAAAATCTTGTTTCTATTTGGCCTTAAAAGATGATGGGGGCCGTCATTACAACCATTGTTTTTTATTAAGTATTTTATGACAGCTACTTTACGAGTTTCGAGTTTACGACTGTTTGCCGAGGAAATTGAAAGAAAAGGATAATCTTCTGTTTGATGGCCTTTAAATAGCTGTAATTTGCTTTGATAATTAACGTAATAGTTTTTGTGTCGATAAATATTTTGTGATTGGACTCAATAAGAGTTTGAGGGTAAAGTTTGTTTATAATGTCTTGTTATCATACATTGTTAGTGATAAGATGTGTGAGAATCGAAGATTAAATTATTTCTTATTTTGCATTTCAATGTATTTGGAGAACATGACTCAAATTTACGAAAAGATTTCCAATTTATTTTTTCTCTAGTTAGGTATTTTCTAGTTAGTTAACTTTTTGGCTAATGGAACGTTTAAAAGTTCATTTTAGAGAACTATTATTAAGAGATACCTACATATAATAAAAAAAAACAGTAATACTTAAGAAGCGGTCGTCGGTCTAGTGGTCGCAAGTACGACTGCTGAGAATGTGGTCCAGGGTACGATTCCCGGTTCGGGCAAAGTATAATTGGGTTTTTTCATCAGGAATTTCCCAGTATAATAACCATGGAGTATGGATTTGTGTCCGATCGATGGCAATAGGTTTGCTCCCAATTACATGACACTTAAACATAACTGGCGAAATGTGGGTGTACTATTTGGTACACCTCTGCCTAACTCTTTGGGGATTACAAGCGTGGTAGCGTGGTTATATTTTTAATACGTACGAAAATATTTCTAAAATGTATTCTCCACAAAGCAACTCGGACTATTCCAGATGCTATAAGTACAAAACAAACGAGATTGTTCACTATGAACTGTAGAAAATACGAGTAGTGAATAACTCTTTATCTTCCTGTCATTCATTCGAATATTCGTTAAAAGCCGCCATCCCATCGCTCGATAGGACATCACTATTATTCTCTCGGCTGACAGAACCGCTATTACAGTTCCAATGGCCATGCATTATCGTAAATGTATCGCCATTTTGACTTTATAACCCTCACATAACTATAGATCATCCATCTCCGGTCTCTTAACAAAATTCTCTTATATTTTTTCCGAAAATGTTTACGCTAGATTGGTTTCGGGCTTTTGTGTTTCGATCAAGGGTCTGAGACTAAAATTTTGTCTAAGACTAGAGAAAATAAAATCTAGCTTGATGGATGCTAGATTTTTAGGGGCACTTTTCGTATTTTTGGGTGATCCAATCTTTGCAAAATGAGGGTATAACTCAACGTTCAAAACTAATGACTGGATCGAGGTCTTGACCACTTGTCAGATGAATAGGACTCTCATTCCATGCTCTAATATAAGCGACTACATGATTGTCCCGATCATTTGATGGATAACAACGCGATTGATGCGTTCGCCAAATAAAATGAACGGGGGATTGCTTGTATCAGGACCCGACCTTAGTTTTAAATCTCTTTTGATATTACCGTAATAAAGACACCCACACACTGCTTCATTGATCTATGTAGTTGTAAGCAACCACGAGGTCCAAGATTCAATTCCCATGTCAGGAAAAAAGCCGCCAAGTCTGGTCTAATTACCCTACTAACAAAAGGTTTTTTTTTCTATTTTTGTTCTAGAAACATTCCCGCTCCTCCTAATCCTGTTTGGAGTGACGTCAGGCACAATAATGGTAGGTGCAGTGATCATGCTGGTGATATTATGTCAAAGAAAACAGAGGAAGAACAAACAAACTCAGGTGGCAGAGAAACCTGACGTGACTGTAACTGCCGAAGAATTGTACAAAGAAAACGATAGAAATTCCAACATTAGTGATTTGAAGCTTGAATTGAGGCAGGCGAATGGAAGCTGTGAAATTGTAAGTATACGTTTTATTATAAACTAGCTCTTATTTGTGGCTTCGCTTCCTTTATGTATAGCCGAGGACTTTAACTGATGAGCCAATTGCCATTATTCGTATTTTAGCTGTGCCAAACAAATAGGGTCTAGTCGGTAATACTTATTATTGTCATGTATATGTCACCGTAACATTGTCAAACACGTTATATTTCAATATAACGTGTTTCTCTCTAGCGATATTGTAAACTCTCGAAATATTGTCAACTGAACATATGGAAGTACCTCTGCCCCCATAATCAGGACTTGGGGCACCCCCCGTTTGGTTAGTTAGGTTCCTTTAAATCTTGCACTCGGAAATTTTGTTCATTTGACAATATTTCGAGATTTTACATCATCGCTAGAGATATTACAATATAACGTTTTTGACAATTTTTCGTTGACATATATATGAAACAGCAAAATTGGAAAGTAGTGAAAGTGGCTTATCAATTTAAGTCCTCGACTGTACCCACGGGATCGTTTTAAATGTAAACTATGACACTTGGCAATAATGGAACTTCTTGTTAGTGGCAGCATTTAAGAATCGAATCAGTAGTCATCATTCATCGACATCATCATTTCAGCCAAAAGACGTTCACAGCTGGCCATAGGCCTCCCCCAAATATCGCCATATTGACCAGTCTAGTGCGACTCGCATCCAGCAGATTCTCGCAAACATTACCAAGCCATCGGTCCACCTAGTGGGAGGTCTTCCAACACAACCTCTTCCGGTTCGCGGCCCCACCAGCCATCCGTTCTGCGAGCAATGTGCCCTGCCCACTGCTACTTAAGTTTGAGAATTCTTTGGACTACGACGGATCAGCAGTGCAAGTAGGGCTCGATGGGACTCGATTAGATAAATTTGATGATTTTTATAGGGTCCAATCGAGTCCTAGTTACTTGGACTACAGTTGTAAATAAATTGAAATAAGGGCGAGAGAATGATGATGCCGATGATGACACTCTTAAACAATATTACCGTTATTTCAACAATCATAATTGTAGCTTCTATAAAAGGTTAGATTCGAAACCACTCATCTATAATTACGTAACTTAATTACTGAAAATTTGACGCCTACGCTAGTGGAGACGTTTAGAGGTGAGGTGATATTGTACATGATAAGAGTCCCTAAAAGGTCAATTGAACCCTTTGCGGTTTTCGTGTGAAGTCCTCATCAACTCAGTCCACAAAAATTATTGCTGGGAAACGACTTTTTCTTTTGGGGTGAAAAATCATATTTTGTGATGAAACTCAATGTAACGCACTCAAAACATTGAGCTGATGGATCGATTGAATAGTGCGGGGAACATGTAAATGAATGGTGCAGAATAAAAATTGATCACAATGATGGGGAGAACAAGTGCCTTTCGGCTTCGTTATGAGGTATAACACCCTTTTCGGTCAATGTTATGGTTAATCCGCGCCTGCCAAGGATGGTCTGTAGACGGGTGACCACCTATTACATACTGATAGTTCATCATAGTCATAGTCATAGTTTCCTCCGTGTCTCGACAAGCGCGTTAAGTCGTCGGTTCTGGCCGTCATTTGTAGATCTTTGACAGTCGTTACAAGTAGTCAATGGCCCGAAAAGCTGCCAACCAGTCTTACCAATGGGTATCATATAGTAGGTACACAGGCACAGGCAGGTGGTGGTTGTGGAGGTCAGACAGGCAGTCACTCCATGTAAAATACTGGTATTCAGTTGCATTCGGTTGGACTGGAAGCTGACCGTAACAGTTGGGAAAAGGCTAGGCACATGATGATTAGCCTGTTAACTTTAGAGAAACACACATGACCTACGTTTTGTATCGCGAAGGCTTCAAATAATTATTCTTATCAAAAAACATTATAATTGTCTAGATAATGCTTTAGTAATTTGGTTTTGTCAGTTTGATTTTTAGGCCGCGATCTTTCAACGTCGCGTAGCATCGGTTGTGGCTAAATGAAACATGTTATACATGTTGTCTCTTTCTCATAATATTTGTGTTATTAGCCAAAGTACTAAGTAATGTTAAAATTTGTCGGCCTCAGTTATTTTATAATGATTCAATGTAGACTTACTGCCAATTTCAAACTTACTGTTCGGTTTCGGTAGGTTATCTCTGTCTGCTGTGATATTTTGCTAGCAGACGTTTAGAAATAAAAAACGTCACAGAAAAGTTTTCTTTGTTTTATCTTTGAGGAGCTTGAAATATTTCAAGCTGACTTACTTTATATAAAAACCGATAGCTACAGACGTAGGCAGATTAAAAGACAATTATACGTAAGTAAGCTATAGAAAATGGGCTTACATTTGTACCTACGGTGCCTACTAATAGAAAAAAAATCTTCAAATCAAGTTACCCCAATTTGTTCGTAACAAATTCAGTTCTCGACATGATTAAGCCATATCTATTAATAGTTCATATCTCTACCAAAGCAGGAAGCGATTATCTCTATAACTCCATAAATAACATCAATTCATTTTTTTCTAGGACTATTCAAACACTGGATCGGATAGCACATTATGTTCGAACGCCAAACTTGGTAGCGGTATACCACTCGCCGGTACAGTCCCTCTATCATCTATAAATCAGAATAACACATATCAGCCGTATAGATATAGCAACGACTACACGGATCCCGCGTACGCTGATTGTTATAAGGTAATGGAATTTGTAATGTGTCTATCAATATTCTATTCCTTATCTTGTATCATCTTGGGAGAATTTGGTTCGATGTAGCAGTGTGTTTTTATGTGGAGATAATGTTTCTAACGTTTTGTGTTATGAAGACTTTTGTAGAACCTTACTTTTGTAGTTAACTATTCTTTACATTCTTTTTGTAACTTTACTTTTATAGTTCACCATTTTTGCTTTACTTTACTTTTGTAACTTTAGGTTTGGAGTTAATTTTAGTTTTAGTTACTTTTAAAACTTCATCACATGAATAGATTCGGGCTTATACAAGTAGTAAACGCTTTCAAAGTGTTATATCTACAACGTCTTACAACAGAATGATCATAGTCTTTACGGTTGCGTTTCATGTCAATTCAATTAATTTTTGACGTCATTCTTATCATTCAATAGAAAGTCACACTGTTTAGGCTCTGGATACCTTTTTATTTATTTGTTATTTTTTGACTACCAATCAAAGCAGTATCATGATTTGCCCTGATCCTATTCTATTTGCAACATTTTTTTTCTATTTCTATTCTTCCCTGTCAGATGTCAGGGCATAATTTATTCCTTTCTGTTTCGTATAATTTCTCACACAATCTATCCATCTTTATTTTAGCCTTCCTGACCCTCTCCATCTATAAACGTACAATTTTAATTTCTTTACTAATATTTTTAGTTATAAGTTTTGGTGAATCTTCTTCAATTTCGTTTTTATTTTCAGGTTAACGGCTTCAGCAATGGTTACCAAACTTATGTGCATTATGGTCACGATTATACCCCAGGGTCTTTGAGGGTCCAGTCGCCTACCATGAGCAGTGATAAACTTACGCCCAATAGGTAAGATAACATTGTATTTTTTATCTAGTTATGGAGAAACAAATGATTGGAAACACGAGGTGTACAGGACTTCTTGCTTCACTTCTTGCATCTTGGTTCAAAGATATCTTAATGAAGATGTTTTTTCCTAATTCTTCCTATTGATTGTTTCTTCATTATTTCTTCCTTAATTTTGGTAATTTGAATTACTGAGTAACTGCCTGTTTGTTAAGTATGTTTCCAAGTGTTGGGATGGTTATGTGTTTTTGTTTGCGTGAGTGTGAATTTCTCAGTAGCAGCTACGGGGTCTAGAATTGCGCCCAGTATAATATACTGGGCGCAATTCCATCTAATAGGCGGTGAGCTTATTATCATATTATGATAATAGGCTCACCGCCTATTAGATGGGACTTAAACATAACTGGCGAAATGTGGGTATACTATTAGGTACGCTTCTGCTTAATCTTTCAGGGATTACAGGCGTGATGCTATGTTTTCTTTCATGTATATTTTGACGTTGAAACTGTTTTGACTTCTTCGTTTAATTTTCTATCCTACCCATTTTATTGTAGTCCACAGATAATTCTGCAGATTATTTGAGTACTTACCTTGTTTTTTTTTTGTGTGGAGGAAACCATCAAATGACTCCTCCCACTCTGGGTGGAGCGGGAGGGAGTGTCCGACTTTTATTGACTAAAAACCATCCATGTTCCTTCCTCGCCCTTTACGTTCCGGGGTCGCGGTAGTTATATCTTTCGAACAGTCCCGCAGCCCCGGCAGTGGTGATAAACTTATGATTTGTCCTGCAGATTATTTAAGTACCAACACCTAACCTGTTCTTGTAACAGGTCAGTAAACGGCAGTCTACCACGAAGTGTGGACACGCCATCGACAGTGCAGTTCAACACTGTGACTGGCAGCGGGTCACAGAACAACTCGCTACAGCGCAAGAAGAGACAGGATAGCAGCAATGCGCTCAACAATCTTGGACTTCCCACTACAGAGGGTAAGTTTAAATGTGCTAATGTTTTGGTAGTACTCATTAATTTTATCGGTTTATTCCGAACCTGACCAGAAATCCTTACTTACCCAGTCGCGGGTTAGGTTTGGGAATTTAAAAAAGAGACAATAAGAGCATCGAAACTCCTCCTCAACGCTGTCAGCTGGTAATTTGCACAAGAGACTATAGTAGTGTATAGTTTAGTTTAGTCCGGAATTACTATTTTTTTATTTTGTTTTATGCCCAGTTGAATGATATTGGAAAATCTGATGACAATAATAGGTGCGTGCTCATTTCATGCGCTAACCAAATATCGGTGAAACCAGTGTAACTCTGCTTAACTCTTCGAGGATTACAGTCGTAATGATATGTTGTATAACCCCTTCACATTTTGTATTTTTTGGAAGGAAGCCATAAACTATAAACCCTGTTACGTCAAAGCATACAATTCTTTGACATAGGTACTCTTTGTACGTAATACTTTAAAGGCTTTTTAAAAGAGGAAAAATCGTTCGCGTAATATTTCCATCATACCGTATTCGATGAAATTTTGCTTCAATGTTTCAATGCAAAGGAATTTCGTTTGGAAAATGAAAGTTTTATTCTATATAGGAACACGAGGAAAGAATTTATATATGCTATTTAAGTATTACAAAACCTGATATTTTTTCTCTTTTATTTCGATGCTAAACCAGTATGTATTTCTATGACATTCGTATTATTGAAAAAAAAATAAAACAGCTCAAAACTTAGGACGCATTAATGATAATATGTATCCGTGAAGTGAGCTAACAGGGCTTATTCTCGTTGTAAACGTCCCTTTGTGTCCATGTTTTGTTCTGTCTCCTACTAATATGAAGGGAAGTAAAAATTATAGTTTTCCGCCATACTTCTCTGATTCATTTCATTGCGGAATAAAAGACAGTTAAATGGTATCTCTGTTTTCTTTGTCGAGCTTCATGTCTCGATGTTTTTCTGGTGGTCGCTGCTGTTTATTCGGGCTTTCAGGAGTTACAGTGGTTTGGACTTGTAGGAAAACCTAACCTCCGTCTTCTTCTCCAGTGAACCGCGTCCCAAACGGCGGCCTTATCCACGGTGTGGACGTCCGGTACGCAGCTACGTACGGCAACCCGCATCTCCGAACAGGCGCCGGACTCGGGTTCGCAAACACCGTGAATACGGCTAAACCAGCGTCAACGCCAGCGCCTCCGCCATACTCTTCTGTAAGGAGTTCTGTTGTGTTACCGTCAGGTAAGTACAAAGTTGCAATGTTTGTTTTTATTTTGATGTGATACATTTAATAGCAGCGCCGAAGGAATACCGACACATATACCGTGTCGGAAGATGGTATGACACTGTCATGACATGATGATGTATTTCCCCGTTAAATAAACCTTCTTGAAACTTCCACTTCAAATGCAAAATGGTATAAAACGATTTGTGAATGATTTCTAAAGGGCTTAGGGCCAGTTTCACCAGTTCCGGATAAAGTGTCGGTTAGTTATCTGATAGTTAATACTATCTACCACTTAAAGGCTGGTTATAACTAATACTTTATCTACCAGATATCGCTATCCGACACCTGTGAAACCAAAAGTGTTAGTTTATCTGGCAGATAAGTTCCTAATAGGCTAACCGACACTTTATCCGCAACCGGTGAAACTGGCCATTAATATCGCTTCCTATCTTTGTTTTAATTAACAAGTAAACAATAAAGACTGCTAGTTTCCTTTATAGTTTAAGACGTAACAAAAAAACAAACAATTTGACGATTTGTCCTCCTCAATGAACAGGGCAATTGTGTGTGACACAAGAGTCTTCATCAAAACATCAAAGATAATTGATGCTTACTATGGATTCATGTATTATTTTACTGATTAAACCGACTTAATTAATGTAGTTATTAAACGTAGTGTTTTTTTTGCAACAGGTAACTCCTCCCACTCAATAACGTCACCCACCAGTCTGGCGTCACCACAGTGTGCCACCAGTCCCATCACCACGTCAACCATGTCTACTGACAGTACGCAACCACCGGTATGTATTAAATTTATTTAATTATAAAAGGAGATGTAGCAGAAATAAAAAAAAAATATAAAAAAAAAAAAAAAAATTTGACACTTAAAATTAAAAACACATGTTACAAGCCAAAAAAATTATGGAGCCTGGGCCAGCACTATGTACACTATACGTAAATGTCGCTATACGACGCTATAGTAACCGTTTTTTATTGTCAATTTTCTCTTATTCCACTTAATTCCAATGTATATTCAAATTAACTTGGCCAAGGAGAGCAACACAACATAAAATCAAACATGGAGGATCAGAGCAGCAGTTTGCGAACAATGTCATTTTGACAATGACATTTGATTGAGCACATCCAAAGAAGTCACTTCTTAAAATTAGCAAAGTCGTCAAAGGTCATGTCACACAACTGTAATGGCTGCCCTAAAATTGGGGTTACTAATTAAAAAACTTCATTTTTGTACGCCTGTAATCATTTCTTCAAATTAATTTGTTAGTATTTTTATGAAATTCCCCTATTTATTTCCTTTTTATCTATGTAACGTGGCCCAAAATCAGTGTGCTTTGGAATTACACAATCTAATTCCAGGGTGTCAAATTCATTCTTCTTTATTGCACACAAGGTAACATATATATTGCTGTCAATAGTAAAAGTGCCCAGAAGGCTGCAAAAAAGCCATCCCTCTTGGTCACAAGGCCCAAACCGTGCTACCTAAACCAAATTAGAAGGAACATCGATACGATAAAAAGAAGTCGAGAAGAGTCGCACAACTTGCCCAACTGCTGGGTGATATAACAAAATACTAGGTGGGAACTCAGACCCCACGGGGTTAACCACTGGAGCCATTGACCATGATCCTAATATTTTAACAATAAACGGCTAAAATTTTCAGTAATTTTAGACACACTTGGACTGGAACAAATATTCTGTTACAGTCTTACAACTATTATTTTCAGCAGTTTTATTGAAAACCGTAACTATTCTGTATAACATTTCATTCAACTATCAATAATAGTACGTTTGTTTTTAATGTTCGTTATTTAATTGTAGATTTATTGAATTGAATTGACTAGGTATAACATATGTTGAAATTGTTACCTTAGACGCCAGAACATTAAGTCTTCAATCTATTATTTTTGTTTAATAGTATTTCATATTTATCGCTAGAGTATTAGAATTATTGTTGATTGGGAACTTGATATGTTTGACGTCTGTGCAATAACGAAATCGCCCGCTTTGGCTCAAATAGCAATGGGACTTCTACGTAACATTAGGAAATAGGGAATGCTTCCGTGCATATCGACTTTGCTGCCTTGTTCAAAATTGTTGCTTTTAGAAAGAGTACCTTGAGATAATGTTTTTAAGGTTCTATTTTATTGTTATAGCTTTAGTTTATTGTTTATTTACGAATAAATTGTCTGTCGTAGATTGCTGTAGCGACTTCGTCAGCAACGCCACAATCGCCGAGTGCTCACTACATCTTGGCGCCATCGAATAGGTCTATTAGTAATGCGACTGTTACTAAAAAAGGTAAGACAGTATAGATAAGGCAAATATAATTATTTGAATAATTTAATACTAGCTTTCTGCCCGCTGCTTCGCCCGTGTGAAATTCGACAGTTGGCCCATGAGATCTTACTTTACATACTAAAACCTTTCTCGAGAACTACTCTATCCATTGGTTAAAACAACATGAAAATCGGTGCAATTGTTTTTGAGTTTAGCGCGAACAGACAGACAGACAGACGCGGCGGAGAACTTTGTTTTATATTACGTAGCGATAGCGATTTTTCACATGACAGTAATATTGTCTAGTTTGAAATAGGACTCAGTTAAAATATAGCCTGTTTTTATGAAATATAAATATAGGAAAGTATTACTATAAACAACATTAAAACCACAATAAGAATTTGAATCAATATAAACTCAAATTTTATATTCCAAAACTAAAACAAATACTGTTCAGCCAACTCATCTTCCTGCCCTTGTCCCATTTTATTTGGGGTCGGCGCAACACGTTTTCCTCTTCCATTCTCCCCTGTTAGACGTCACGGCATCATTTACTCCTTTCTCCTTCATATCAGTCTTTACACAATCCATCCATATTTTCTTTGGCCTTCCTCTCCCTCTCCATCCATCAATACTAATGTCCATCACTATTTTAGTCACATGCGTTTCATCCCTCCTCATTACATGTCCATACCAAGCCAAACGACTTCCTTTCAATTTTTCAGTAACAGGTGCCACTTTATAATTAGTAAAAATCTAAAATTAAAAACCTTAGGTATTAATTCAAAGTCAGTTAGAGGACTCTAATATATTTCGTTCTATATGTGCATCCATTCCAACTATTGAAAGGATTTGCTATTACGATTCCAGTGTCCGGAAATCGAATACGAGAATATATCATGCAATGTCAAACGGGTAAATAATTCACACGATGTTGAAAACGTAGTACTAAATCATGGATAGTATTTTGAAAACCTCACGATAGAAGCTATATATTTTCGTTCAAGTATTCTAGTCTAGGTTTAGAGTGAAGTTTCTACAAAATTAAAAGGAAATACGAATTTATCACTTATTAATAACTATGGGCAGAATGTTAACGTATATAGTCCTTGCCACCAGAAGCAATATTTTTTTGCAAACAAAGAACTTCTGCCAAGTTATGTAGCGATAACGCAATCAACAAGAAATACTCCCAAATTCAATAAACTCAAATTATCATATGTGTAATACGAAGCTATCGAGCAATTTCATTTGGTCGATTTATATTTTGGCGATATAAAGCGCTGACGTTTAATATTTTCTGGTGCTGGAACGCATCTGACATCATGGAACGTAAACTTACGATTAGTAAGATCACGCTGACGCCACAGATTACCGGATACTACACTCCATGTACTTACACACGCAAGCCACCTACCGAGCGCCGGGTAGCCGGTAACCCATAGCGCAGTGGGTTGTCAACAGCCGCGCGGCGCGCACGTACACATATTCCCCAAAGATAACTTATTAAAACTATTTGACCGATTTCGAATATTCTATTAGATTGGAATTTAAATAAGGGGAAAAAATATTAATCATTACATCGAAATAAAACACATTCAATTTTTTTTAACAATTCTTTTGATATATATTTCGTTGTTATACTTATTTTTAAAACAATTATAAATTCTGATACATTGCAACATGTTTTATTTTATAACGTTCCTATACTAAAAATCCGTCTATCGTCTTGAAAGTGTAGGCTAATATAGCGGTAGGTATTGAACATTTTGTATGGAGTGAGTTATCTGGTAATCTGTGCTGACGCTGTCATTTTATAATTTGATCCAAAGGTTGCGAACCCGAATGTGTGTTTATAAAATTTATAAACACACATTCTCGTGGCGAGGTCTATAGTATTTTTTTTCGTAACCATTAAAACTGTGGAGACTGATAAAACAGCTAATAAGTATAAAACGCAACAATATCATAATTATACTGCACATATTGTACTTTTTCTGAGGGACAAATATTGTTTTTACTTATGTAACGCTGATGAACGTGGGATTGGGCGGGCCATGTCTGTAGAATGCATCAGGACCGATGGGCCAAAGTCGCCACTCAGTGGGTGCCAGAAAACGGGCAGCGTCGCCGAGGGAGGCCTAGAAAACGCTGGCGTGACGACTTAGAAGCGTTTGCAATAGATTGGCCTGAGAAAGCCGCACGTAGAGAGGAGTGGAAGACTATGGGGGAGGCCTTTGCCCAGCAGTGGGACAATACAGGCTAATAAATTAAAAAAAAAAAACGCTGATAATATGTAGATACTTGTAGATACATACTCGTAGAGTGCTCGCTAGTATCATTGTTTAATTAATGACTATGTTTTCCTTTGTCTACAGGTAACGGTCATCAAACCCCGTTAGCAACACATGTATAAGTTAAGTTAAACGTTTTTCTATAAATAAAACTTTGGATGAATTTACTGCGCAATGTCTTGTGCATCAGTGTACTATAGTTATTTTTTATTTAAATTTTAAGTTAAGAAATATTTTCCTCAGGTCATTTCTACGGTCAAATTAAAGGAATATAATCAATTAAAAAAACTTTTGTAAATTATTACAGTTTTTCTTCAAGCATTTTATGTAAATTTTAATTAAAAATGTACCTATACTAAAAATCTGGTTTGACAGCAAAATGTTTGAATAAAAACTGCGAACCTCTACTGTCCTTGAAGTTAGCTAGCATATTAGTGTTCAAAAAAATCTAGGCTAGAGATCGTAAAAAATAGATTACCACAAAAAAGTTCTTAATACAACCGAATTAGGCACAGATTGATCGGTTTAAACCTATCACAGTGTAAAGTAAGCCTATTGCGTGTTTTACCTTGATAAGTGTTTTATTTCACTGGGCATATGGAAATACTGGGTTGGCACCATTTTCATTTATTATCTTAAAATATCTAGATTATTGTAAGCCAGATGTGTTAAACATTTTGTGATAAAAGCATATTGCTAACAAATATTCTGTAAAAACAAAACCCTGAACAAAAATGTAATTTTGAAAAGCAAATAAAGTAATTGTAAGTTTAAATTTTTTAATAATATTTTGTTAATGAATTGATCCGAATAAAAATCTCCGAATTTAATTGTAATTTTCTTTTTAATATTCATAATGGTGTCACATAAGTATCTTATTAAAAATTTAGTCAATTCTTTGAAAGTTGTTGATAAAAAGTGTAAATTTTCGTCAATTTCATATAACCCGACTGAGACTGGTCTTGTTACTATTGTATAAAATTGTGTATAAAAATTATAATATAATATTAAAAATATTTGAGTGTAATGGCGGTATTTCTTTAGAGAGCTATTTATTGGTCTCATATAGGTTGTTATTTTATGTGCTAGGTTGTAATTAAAACTCAGTTTGTCGCAAGTGTTACTCATTTGAGTAACACTTGCGACAAACTGAGTTTTAATTATTGGACTCCATAATAACAACAGACATCGTAACAAAACTAACACGAAATCAGCACATGTTTTTTTTTTGTTTTATACAATGTTTTG
This sequence comes from Xestia c-nigrum, assembly GCA_916618015.1. Classification (NCBI taxonomy): domain Eukaryota; kingdom Metazoa; phylum Arthropoda; class Insecta; order Lepidoptera; family Noctuidae; genus Xestia; species Xestia c-nigrum. The sequence goes on along the minus strand of OU745269.1, from coordinate 8,323,638 downwards.
AGCAAATCGAAATAAAAAATCAATTAAAAGTTTATCTGCAAGTAGGTCTAGATTTCTAGAATCATGTATTATTAAATACTGATGATGTATGGTAAACACTACACCGTACTTTAGATTACATTCACCGGGTATAAAACACGGACTTTCCAATGAAGTTAAGAAAAAAGCATTTTTAAATGGTGCTCATTTTGTTACACTTACTTTTATAGCTCATGAAAGGACATCGTATCAAGCCTTTAAAGAATATTAAGGACATGACCTACTCTATTCGAAAGCATGTTATGTTTCCATTAAACCATCGCCTTTGAGATACATAAATAATGTTATTTTCTTGTAGATAAAATTAAACTCAATTTTATTGAAAATATTTTCGTAATAAACACGTAGTTAACACGTATGTTCATAATAATATTTTAGCTGTCGTTTTTTTTATGTTTTCACATTTTTAATAAATAAAATTAAAATATCGTGTAAATGTAAAAATAAGAGTAATAGTTGTTACATTACTACGTAGTTTTTTTTTGTTTTACCGTTTATTTACTAGAAGAGTACATATCAGGTTAAGTGAACATAATGGTTTTTGTGTCTTTGATCCTTTTATTTAAAAAAAAACCTTTATCTAATAATAAAATTTATGAAATAAGCTTTAATTTCTCTAAAATGTGCCATTTTCATGATATCTCAAACATATCTTACATACATTTTAAAGTTTTCATAAAATGCACAGTTCTTCCTTTTTGTGCAATGTCAATTTACATTTTATTTTTAAATTACTGGGCATATTTTGAAATACACATATTGATTTTTTTTAAATAAATTAATAAATATGTCCAGTAGAGAATTTAATAGTAAACATAAATCAATTATGGAAATAAAAATAGTTATTATTAAATATATTTACGGCTTATCACAATATGCTCAATAATCTATAGAAGTTAACATTTCATTTTAAATTTTCAATTCAAGACTGATTAGACTAACCTACACCACACGCCTAATTTTTCCATTATTTTGTACTATTTAAATTATAATTGTTATATTTATCTTGTCACCTTCAGTTTTCAAAACAAATTTTTATTTCTACTTTTATCAAAAAAAATCTGACCGGTGGGTGTATAAAGTTTACAACAAAAAATTGGATTAAAAATGTAATTTTTCTCTTTTTTAATAAAAAAAACCCTTTTTAAATATAACACTATCAAGATAAATATAACAGTAAATAAATTTTACTATTCCAATGAAACTAAATTATTTAATTATTGAGTCAATAAAATTGCTTCAAGAAAAAATGGCCTAGAAACTACATTTTCACAATATTTATCAAAATAATATTATAATCGCCTTAGGAATCATCTCATCCGTCTTGTAATGTTAAATTTGATATCGATATTTTTTGTGTTTTTTATTGCGAGAAATAGTAAAATATTAGGCAACTGTAATTTCGAACACAATATGAATAATACTTTTTTTCAGTAAAAATGTAAAGAAATGATAGGATTAATATTTTATGCTAAAAATACAAAAAATATCGAGTATTTCACTAGCTAATTATAAAACTGCTTACACACTCTCGATTTTATCTTTCGGAACACTCAAAAACGTCTGTGTGTAGGGTGGTTTATGTCGATTATTCCTCTTGTAATAAAAACTATTATTATGCTAGATAAATAATTATTTTTTCTGTGATACATAGATTAAAGTGTTTTTTGTACATATTAATCGCTATATTACTATGTGAGTGAAATTGTTAAGAAAAATGTACTACTTAATAATAAAAAAATGTAAGGCTTTTGACTTTGTGAACTAATTTAGCCGATAGAGACGAAGGTTTATGTTTTAAGAGTGAGGAAAAAAAAGTAGATAGAAAAGCGTAACGATCGAGTTATAAAAAGTTGCAACTTGTAAATTAGTAAAATTGTACAAACTACTTTTCTAAATAAAATGAAACTTTGGCCTATGTAACATGTGTTTTACTTTTACCCTCGAGGGAATCTAATTTTGTTTTCCGATGTCAAAGTAGAGAACTCTTTGTGAATAGCGGGGAAACGTATTGAGTGATCTCTTTTGGCATTTCGTATGACTACACGTTTCATTTTGTTATTTTTTCGTCGAAACCAAAAGTTTCGAGCGAGTGCTTTTCAATTTTCATTAGACCAAATTGCTGTTTTATTTTTTATTTCAGCGATATGTTTCTTAATGGAAAAATAGTCAATGCTATTGACGAAAATAAAAGCTCAATCATGAGTGAATTTCAACCGGCATTTTGCACGCGACCTACACAATAAGAAAATTATGATTAACATAAATTACTCGGACAGTATTTTTTACGCTTGATAGTTTGCTACTCCTGATACAATACTATTACAAATCCCTGAATTTGTCTCTATTACAGATCAGGAATACACTTAGATACTTCAAGTTCTGTTAAAACATAGCAACTTTATCCCTAAATCTCTAGTTCGTTCATAGTTAAACATATGCGTGGTAGGTAGATAGAACTATAATACAAATGGAAACAAAATATGGAAGAATCCTTCAACACATTGTAAGTAAGAAACAGACTGAAGAACGTACTTTGTAGATGTTATGAGGAAATTCATATTGTAGATGGACGTGGGCGTAAAATGTTTATCACCCCTGTTAGCGTAGGGCCACGAAAATAACGGTGGCACATGGTGGTCATAGAAAGTCTGAAAATACATGAAACAGCTAAGCCAATCATTCTCCAATGTAATAATTTTATGAAATTGTCAATAACCCCAAGTTTCAACAAAGTAACATTATTCATTAACATAATTATTATCTGACAGTTAAAAACTAAAACTTGCTGAAATATATTATTTGAATCGAGTGACCTATACCCCTATACCGTCGTAGCCCAAATAATTTCCAAAGTTAAGTGGCAGTGGGCATTGCTCGCAGAACGAGGATGGCCGATGACCGAAAAGTTCTAGAGCGGCGACGACGTACCAGATGATCTTACAAACCATATAGTGTTGCAGATACTCCCACAAAATAAGTATGAGCTGGTGAAAGTCGCATGAATCAGCCTAAGTGGAGAAGCACCGGACCAGGCTATGTTTACACAATGCGATTTACATCAAGCAACCTGTTCCTAGAGATGGCTGATAGAGCAGGGTTTTGACCAAGTGGTGGCCGCATATAACCAGGAAGTGTGGCAGAAAATAGGGGAAGCCTATTATCCACCAGTAGGTGTACAGGTTACATCCGGAGTTATTTACTATATGGACCTTGTTGAAACTAGAGCAAATTACCGTGCGTTCAAGCATTTTTGCCATACTATTGAAATCAAATATAACAGCTCTCAACTTAGGACCCATTAACGTTAATATTTATCTGTGGTGCTAGGCAACTGGGCCTATCCCAGTTGTAAACGTCCCTTTGTGCCTATTGGCTTTGTTTCGTACTATTTCCTGCTGATATGGAGGGAAGTGGAAATTACAGTTTTTTTGCCTACTCCTCCGCTATACTTTCTGAATAATTTCGTTGCGGGATCCAAGACAGTTCATTCTTTCAGTTCATTCTCTGGAACTTCGTCGAGCTTCATTGTCTCGCCGTTTTTCTGGTGGTCGCCACTGTTGATTCTGGCTTTCAGGAGTTACAGTGGTTTAGGCGTGTGTGGCGAGCCTGTATCCACCAGTAGGTGAATCCGGGCTGATTTGATGATGATGATAAAACTTCTGTCTGTCGCTCAGCAGCAGCTGTCGCTAGAAACGTGACATTTGAACGTGTAGCTCGTGAACAAAACGCTGACTTTGAAGCCTCAAGGTAAAGGGTATTAAGACAGACATGAGATATAAAGGTTATAGTGCACGCACGGCATACTTTTATAGATACAGTCTGAATGTATACCTGTATGTGTGGTGTGTATAGTTATTACTACAGAAATGAAACTAACCTTTTACATAAGTAAATATGTTAGGTTTTGAATTCAACAGAAGTTCAGAAGATAACCAAAGCAGCTGTGTTAAGAAACAATTATTTTTGAACAATGGCAAAATACTAAATAGTTAAACTAGCCTTTTCCCAACTATGTTGGGGTCGGCTTCCAGTCCAACTGGATGCAGCTGAATACCAGTATTTTACATGAAGCGACTGCCTATCTGACCTCCACAACCCAGTTAATACTGGGAAATACGATACCACTGGTGTCAGATTTTAGGGGCCACTCACTACCTGTAACGACTGTCAAAGATGGACAAATGACAGCCGGGACCAACGGCTTAACGTGCTTTCCGAGGCACGGAGGAAACTCGGTTTAATGGTGGTCATCTATCCACAGACCAACCTAGGCAAGCATGGCTTCACCTAAAGATTGACCCGAGTGGCTGATATTATTTAGCCACGAGCTCCCCTCTCCTCAAAATACAAAATATTGGACTTAATATAACATTACATCATGTCTTGTCTTTAATCCCTGAAGGGTAAGGGTATGAGGTCTACCTCATAGTACACCCACATTTTGCCAATTTTTTTCAAGTCTCATATCAAAGGGAACGAACTTATTGCCATCAAATGTCCGCAAATCTAGACTCCGTGGTTGCTACTGAGAAAGAGATGAAAGAATCGAATCTAGGACTTCATGCTCATTCCCAATAACGACCACTAGACCAAAGAGCTGCTCTTAGCTATAATACTAGAAATAGGGACCAACTAGTTCAGCCAGGTTTCAGGCTTGCTAAAGTAGATTCATCTTTCATGGGGTACTGTTTAAAATGTTAAAATAAAATACCTCCCCACATTCTACAACTGAATGAGACGAAATTTAAATCTTATGTAAAACGCACACTATGTAGGCAAGCATATTATAAGCTGGGAGATTACATTGAGGATAAAAATGCTTGGCTAAATGCTGGTCCTGCTCCGCAACCATAGGTGCAAACTTATTGGACAACATTATTGTGGTAGCTGCAGAAGAATGTAAAAATATTCTTGCATTGTATAGATTCCATCTCTTAGTATTGTATAATTGCATAGCACATGTGTGAGTACCATGTACTGTAAAGCTACCATTTGCATTTAGTTATCTTTCATTGACTTGAAGCCGACCCCAAGGTCGGCTTCTAGTCCAACCGGATGCAGCTGAATACCAGTATTTTACATGAAGCGACTGCCTATCTAACCTCCACAACCCAGTTAATACTGGGAAATACGATACCACTTGGTAAGACTGGTGTCAGACTTTAGGGGCCACTGACTAACTGTAACGACTGTCAAAGATGGACAAATGACAGCCGGAACCAACGGCTTAACGTGCTTTCCGAGGCACGGAGGAAACTCGGTATATAGGTAATGGTGGTCACCTATCCACAGACCAACCTAGGCAAGCATGGCTTCACCTAAAGATTGACCCGAGTGGCTGATATTATTTAGCCACGAGCTCCCCTCTCCTCAAAATACAAAATATTGGACTTAATATAACATAACATCATGTCTTGTCTTTAATCCCTGAAGGGTATGGGTACGAGGTCTACCTCATAGTACACCTACATTTTGCCAATTTTTTTTTCAAGTCTCATATCAAAGGGAACGAGCCTATTGCCATCAAATGGGTGCAAAACTAGACTCCGTGATTGCTACTGAGAAGGAGATGAAAGAATTGAATCTAGGACTTCATGCTCATTCCCAATAACGACCACTAGACCAAAGAGCTGCTCTTAGCATAGCATAATGAATGACATATTCCACGGACTTGACATAATTGTGAAGAAGTGGGCCACTGGGGATTTCGTGTTACCTCTCTTTTTTAAAATTAGAATACTAGAAAGTGACAGAGAGAGAGCAGCGGTGGCCCAGTGGTGGCGGCCCCGACTTACGAACAACTAGTCGTGGGTTCGAACCCTAGCATGCGCTTTACTTTGTGTAATTTATTTCATCACCACTGCTCTCAAAACGGAGAAGAAAAACAACGTGAGGAAACCGGCATGTCCTGGAATCAAAAATTCGAAGTCATTGACATCCACCAAACCGCACTGGGCCGCGTGGTGATTAAGCCGGAAACACACTTACGCGGTGCGGCGTGTTGCGCCATAACCCCACCACCGCTCTGGCCAATCGGTGGTGAGCATTCAGCGAAACGCCAAAACACACAACAACACGACACGACAGACAAATATGTATCTAACCATACTAAATGTATGAAACTGATATGCTTCTGGCGCGCCACGCCACACCACGACACGTAAGTGTGTTTCCGGCATTATAGCCCATATGCAAAATAGGCCCTTTGACGTGTTAGTTGCGGACACCAGCCCGTTGTACAATATTACAATACTAGAAAGTGAAGGATTTTTCGCTAGTCCTAAATTATAGAACTTCTAAACAATCACTAGGTATAATAATAAATAATAAAAGCCTTTATTCAGACACAAAAAGGATATTTACAGAATAAAATCTTAAGTTATCGGCTCTGCTGAGTCGATGACATTGACAACTTCGCCTGTTTGCCCAAATTTGGCAAAAGCCTCCTCCATTTCTTTCCACTCTTCTCAGTTTAGAGCTTTCCTTTTCCATAATTTTCCTGCTGTCACCTTTATCTAGTCTTCCCACCTGGAAACAATCGCTAGGTAACCGAGCTTAAACTCGTATGTCAGTGACTAAGCTATAATGATCAAATAATATAACATAATGACTGTACGTCCCGAAGTCTTAGGCAGGGGTTATTGTTTAAGTTCCACGTAGGTTATAGGGGCGAGCCTATTGCCAACATCCGGGCACAAATACATACTCCTTGGCTCGAAATTCCTGATGGAAAAACCCAATAACATTTTGTCTGACCTGGAAACCAAACCCAGGACCGTATTGGACCGTGTTATATTATTTTAATCTCTTTAAAAAATATGACATCCAAATTGAAACAAGTGTTGGAAAAAAGGCTGTACACAACCTCATCATCATCTACCTAGCCCTTTCCCAACTATGTTGGGGTCGGCTTCCAGTCTAACTGGATGCAGCTGAATACCTGTATTTTACATGGAGCGACTGCCTATCTGACCTCCACAACCCAGTTAATACTGGGTAATACGATATCCCTTGGTAAGGCTGGTTGTCAGACTTTTTGGGCCACTAACTACCTGTAATGACTGCCAAAGATGGACAAATGACAGCCGGGACCAACCGCTTAACGTGCTAACGTGGCACGGAGGAAACTCGGTATGTATAGAGCTGTACACAAACTGTATACAAGCTATACAACATAAACTGTTTATACACCAACGGTTTAAACGGCAACTTTCTCTATGCCCGCCATTTTAAATACAACTCCAGAACATTCTACAGGAAATGCATTTAACATTTTCCAAAACTAGGTTAAAAAATAACTTCACCTTTGACCGCTCGGTAAATATACTTTAAACGTTCAACACACGGTTTTAAAATGTTAAGCGTTAAAGCTTTTTAACTGTAACTCTGAAGCTCGTGGAAAAACACGGGTTTTATACGAGTATGTTATAACAAGAATTGGGTGAGTAGAATGGTATTAGCATATTTTCGTTTCATTTGGAGGCCTAACCTTTCAGGGCACGATGTATGATCATCATCATCATCATTCATCATTTCAGCCGAAAGTCCACTGCTGGACATAGGCCTCCCCCACGTGTCGCCACATTGACCGGTCCCGTGCGATTTGCATCCAGCGGATTCCCCCAGCCCTCACCAGATCATATGTCCACCTAGTGGGAGGCCTTCCAACACAACGGTTTGCGGTCGCCACTCCAGAACTTTTCGGCGCCATCGGCCATCCGTTCTGCGAGCAATGTGCCCTGCCCATTTCCACTTAAGTTTGACAATTCTTCGGACTACGTCGATAACTTTGGTTCTCTTGCGGATGTCTTCATTTCTGATGACGCAAGGAAACTCCGAGCATAGCCCTCTCCATCAATTGCCCTTTGAGCGACTTTAAGCCTTCTGGATGATCATGTTATGGAATTAAGATTTTCCATACATTGTCGTTTTCAACGATAGATTCGAAGACCTGCCTACACAACTGTCCAATCAGAGAAAGTGACGAATCAACGAAACTGTCAAATTAAATGAAATGACGAATAAGGAAAACAGACTAGTGTTACGCGGACTCTTACCAATACGTTTTTAAACCCCTTTTCAGGAACTCAGGTTAAAACAAGCAGTTATTGGTTTTCTTGATACGAGTACAAGCATTGATTCTCAGAGACTTCCGAGTGTTTCAACATAAAACAACTTCCACGATATTGTGACACTCAGAAATCAACTACATTTCTTGCGAGTAAATAGTAGCCTTAATTCGGTAGTAATGACTAGGAAATTATAATGAAACTAGCTGACCCACGCAACTTCGTCTGCGTCACAATCATAAGAGAGAAAAACGAAAGGGAAAAAAGAAAACCTGTTTTTGCAACATTTTTTATTCCTGCTGTGCTCCTAATGGTCATAGCGTGATATTATATAGCCTATGGCCTTCCTCGATAAATGGACTATCCAACACAAAAGTAATTTTTAAATTTGACCCGGTAGTTCTTGAGATTAGCGCGTTCAACCAAACAAACAAACAAACAAACTCTTCTGCTTTATAATATTAGTATAGATTGCTACTTCCTGTTATGGTATAAAATAGTGACTGATATGCAATAGGCTACTGTCTACCATCAATATATTGCAAATCAAATAAGTCCGTCAGTTAAATTACTGGAAAATAATGAACACGTATTTTTTGTTTTTGTAAATCAATGAATATTGACAAAGATAATACCTACGCATTAAAACTCGGGAGTGGGGGCTTGTGTCGTCACAACGCACTAAGAATTATAGCACGGCGACACGAATTGCGTATTTTAAAAGTGTCGTATCTTCGTCAATTTTGGTTTACGTAACAAAAGAAAACATACGGGTCAAATATTTAAAAAAAATCTAACTGACGGACCAATTAGATTTTTTCAGGACACATGCATAGGTAACGTCTGTTTTCTATGGGAACCGAAACTAGGATCTCATACTCAACAGTCGTGCGATTACCATACCAACGAGGCAGTCTCAAATCATCACAATTCCATTAAAAATAATTATTTATTTATTTTATTTATTTAAAATAGGTGCACCAACAGTACATACTCGTACATAACACATTTATAATTAAAGGTCCATTTGGTATGGTTCTAATGTACGTACCAATTATAGGTGTACACAACATTCATAACAAAATAAAGCAACTATGACTTAAAACTAAAAAAGAGATCAAATAACAGACTTACAATAACACACTTAAAATAATAAAGTACAAAAAACCAAAATAAAGTAACGAAATTTAAATACACTCGAGAGCAATGAATCCGGGTCACTTAAAGAATGTTAAAAATCTCGGAAACTAAAAATGATAGGTTAATGCAATAAATTGTATTTAATAGACTATGTAATACTCCTTAAATGAAAGTTAAAAAAATATGAGTCACCATACATTTTATTAACACAAAATTACATAACGAAAAAAACTGCTGATCTCTCCTTAAAACAAAAATAGGAAACATGAAATTTTTGAACTTTATTACGATTTTCTTGAATTTTAATACTTCGTATTGCCTCCTCGTGCTTCCATTACTGCGTTTACGCGGTTTGGCATGCTGTACACCAAGTTCCTTATACGATTTTGGGGAATATTCTCCCATTCCTCTGTGAGAGCAATTTTGAGCTCACGAAGCGTGATTGGGGGAGGGTTTCGTTGTTTTACGCATCTGCCTAGCTCGTCCCAAGCATGCTCGATCGGGTTGATATCCGGGCTGCGCGCTGGCCACTCCATACGAGTAATGTTCATCTCTTGAAGGTAGTCATTCACAATCCTACCTGTATGAGGTCGGGCATTGTCATGCATAAATATAGCATCCTCACCTAAATTGACCATAAATGGACCAACGTGATCATTGAGGATTTCTTCCACATATCTTACGCTAGTTAAAGAGCCGTTTTCTATGATCACCAGCTCTGTGAGACTTTCAGAAGAAATTCCGGCCCACACAAGTACAGACCCACCACCGTAGGCTACTTTTTCTTCGATGCATGCTTGCTTGAATCTTTCCCCTGGTCTTCGATACACTCTGTGTCTTCCATCGTGCTTGTAGAGCATAAATTTTGATTCGTCGGAGAACATAACTTTTGACCAATCTTCAATACTCCAATTTACGTGGCTCTGGGCATATCTTATTCTTGAAATACGATGCCCACGCTCCAGTTTAGGGCCGTTTGCAGGTCTAAGGGGTTTTAAGTTAGATTCAGCAATCCGACGTCTTACTGTCCATGCACTTGGGTTACTTCCTCCGAGGCGTCGAAACTGATTTGTGAGTTCAGTTCCTGTGAGAAAGCGATTTCGAAGCATGGTGTTCACCAAGTATCGGTCTTCTCGTGCTGTGGTACACCTGGTTCTGCCCGTTCCTGGTCTGCGTAGGTTAGAACCAGTTTCTTCGTAACGTCGGAGAACTCTTTGTACTGTTGACAGCGACACACCGACAGTCCTGGCTGTATCGCGCTGACTCCGGCCGGTTTCCAGCATTGTAAGTATTCTGGTGCATTCTTCAGGCGTAAGCGACATAATTTCGGCTTGAATAATGAATATAGAGCACTATCAACATGGTTTATGTACCCACATATATGACAGATTACAAACAAAAGCAAAACTAAATGCTGTAATTTCGTAGTTCCATCTTCGAAAGTGGCCCTTTTTCAAATTTGATTTTTTATGATATAACTTTACAATAACTAAGAAGTTTTAATACCTTCATTTAAGGAGTATTACATTGTCTATTAAATACAATTTATTGCATTAACCTAGCATTTTTAGTTTCCGAGATTTTTAGGATTCTTTAAGTGACCCGGATTCATTGCTCTCGAGTGTATAAAGGCTGAAAAAGCCGGATAAAGTGTCGGTTAGTTATCTGATAGTTAATACTATCTACCACTTAAAGGCTGGTTATAACTAATACTTTATCTACCAGATATCGCTATCCGACACCTGTGAAACCAAAAGTGTTAGTTTATCTGGCAGATAAGTTCCTAATAGGCTAACCGACACTTTATCCGTAACCGGTGAAACTGGCCCTAAGCCTTACAAAAAATAGCCCCTTTAGCTCTAGCTGACCCGCGCAACTTCGTCTGCGAGTGAGGGTTAGTTTTCTTTATATAAAAAGTATCCTATGTTACTTCTAATACCTCCAAGAATATGTGTACAAAGTTTCATGATACATTACCAAGTTAATAAACGATATTATTTACAGAGCATCTGATCTATTTTATATCATAACAGGAAGTAGCAATTTCATTATAATTTCCTAGTCATTACTACCGAATTAAGGCTACTATTTACTCGCAAGAAATGTAGTTGATTTCTGAGTTTCACAATATCGTGGAAGTTGTTTTATGTTGAAACACTCGGAAGTCTCTGAGAATCAATGCTTGTATCAAGAAAACCAAGAAATGCTTGTTTTAGCCTGGGTTCCTGAAAATGGGTTTAAAAAAGTATACGTAAGCGTCCGCGTAACACTAGTCTGTTTTCCTCATTCGTCATTTCATTTAATTCGACAGTTTCGTTGATTCGTCACTTTCTCTGATTGGACAGTTGTGTAGGCAGGTCTTCGAATCTGTCGTTGAAAACGACAATGTATGGAAGATCTTAATTCCATAACATGATCATCCAGAAGGCTGTGAAAAACGTACTCTGATTTACTTTTCGGCTTTGTTTAGGGTCTAAAATTATACATTGTCTCTCTCTCATTAATCGTTCGCTCATTTTTTAACCGACTTCTAAAAAAGGAGGAGGTTCTCAATTCGGATGATTCTATTTTTTTTTATGTTTGTTCTCGCATAACTCCGTCGTTTACCATCCGATTTGAAAAAATATTTTTTTGTTGGAAAGGGTATACTTTCCAAATGGTCCCACAGCCACCATATTGGGATCTGATGATGGTATCTTGGCGAAATCGAGGGAAGTTCAAATTTCATAGGATAACGTACAGCGATTTTGGTATTTTCTACAACAAGTGAAGGATTTGCGTTCGATAAGAACCATTCTACTATCAGATCTGACGATGAAGCCAAGAGTCACGGAACTCCATAATGAGACAATGCATCCTAGTCATGTTTGGGCTTGTTGTTATTGTAACGGTTTGCACTTTCCATGTGTACCAAGCACATGTGAACCACTAAAATATATATATATATATATATATATTTGATGGACTCACGTAGATCATAAGTTACTAATAATAAGCTTAGTTTAATGTAACGTGTCCAATGATGGAGCACGATCGTAGTTTTAATTATTTCTAAATCAATTAAACAATACATAAAATGTAAATAAGAGCGCGGACCCCCACGTCTGCGGTAGAAAACTAAATAAAAAAAAAAAAAAAAAAACCACTAAAAAGTGAAAAATAAAAACTTTTTTGCAAAAAATAAAACCGACTTAAAAAAAAAAACTTTAAAAATAACTTTAACTTCTGAAGTCGGTGACAAAAAAATGAAATCAGTAACACAAAGGTCGCACACCGACTTCAGAAGCTAAAGTTATTTTAGTTTTTTTTGTATTTTTTTAAGTCGGATTTTAATTTCAAAAGAATCTTTTAATATTTACTATTTGGTACAGGAATCATTCGTTTTTCATACAAAAACTTTACATAATTTTTTTGTCTTCTATATAACAGAAACTCGTGACATTAATACTACTTTGAAACTTTTTCAAAATCCGCGATAAAAAAAAACAATTATAAGAATTTTCCAAGACTCACATTGAAACCAACCATCAAGCGACATAATCTCCTATTCCCAAAAGCAAAGGTCAAATTCCCCTTGACACGAACGTAATTTAATCGATTATTTTTCCAATAAAACTAATTGCTTCCTTATCTTAATCGACTTAGTCAGTTTGTTTTAGTAACTCGATAGCTATTGATTATTGAACGATTGTTACATTGTGTGCGCGGTCTAATGAAGTGTCAGTCATCTAGACATGGACATATTAATTTCATTTGTAAAGTGAGTTCCTTTTTATTTCTTGAAGTAAGTACTTTTACTGCTGTGTCTTGCTAAATTGCAGTTTTTATATGTTTGTTTAGGTCTAAGCTAATTGCAAGCTAATTCTAAGCAATTGGATTTGAGTTTGTGGTATACATATTAACATATTTAGGTATTTGTTACTGCAATGATTAGCTTCATAACAACCTCGCCTGGGGTTAGGGTGTGAATTCTGCCTCGACTGCAATAACAAACTTTTCCCACTTAAATCAAAATGTACTATTATCATGATTCAAGCACTTAGTACATAACAGGTAATCTTCAGTTGTAGTTGCAGTCTGCACCGATATTTAATTAGCTCTAGTTTGCTTGCCACAAACATGTAAGTAATGGGAATCGCCATAATTTAACGCGGGATTTTCCTCAATAGAACAAAATTATTTCCACTGAATCACGGTTTCCTTAGCAACTACATTAATAAAGCGTTTAATTATATTTTACTAGTTGTTGCCCGTAATCTTCGTCCGCGTGATATTGTTCTGAAAATATTACTTCCGGAGTTTGGTAACAATGTTATGGGTTTTCTCACCTATCTATCACCAATTTTCACACATTTTATTCATTCTCATAACATCAGCTATCTGCCAGTAAAAGTCACAATCGGTCTAGCCGTTTCGGAGCCAGAACAAATATACAGAGAGAAAAAATCAAAAAAAAGATTTGTTTGTTATAAGTATCGTATTTACTTTCATATGCATTCAGTAAAAAGGTGATATTTTGAAATTATAAATAGGCACTTCAATTTTATTTATTTGTGAAGATTAAAATCGTTTTCTGAACCGACCTATTAAAAACCTGAACAGAATTGGGTCAAATTTTGCTATTATCAGAAAAACAACGTTTCAACGTTTCTCCTTTTCTTGTAACGTTAGGGAAGTCGAAAGAAGCCTACATACGACCTCCTTAAGCTACCTATCGGCCCATTTGAAAGGCTCCGCTCCCATCTATTGTTTCCCAAACTGCCTCAGACAGTTCCCTCAATATCCTCACGGCGACATTTTGCATAATATTAGGGTCGCCAGATTGTTTAGCCTACGTCGTTTTCGTTTTCCTAAAATAGGTACCTTTTGGGACATGAATTTATATGGGATGTGGCTAGACCTTTTTTCCTTGGCTATTCATGTTTACTATTTTCTTCAAGGCGTATTGTTGTTTTTGCTTGGAAAGGTTCTGAAAAATTATGCAGCGTGCCGTTTCTACTTAGATGTCAGACCACGGACCGACTTTTGAGGCTTTGGGTAACCTGGGATTTTAAATCGGGGATCGCTGATAGCTTTGGAAAAGCCGGAATGGTTTTTGAGGCTTAAGAAAAAATGTGAGTGCGAATAGGAATCTTTAGATTTTCGATTTTGTGATAGAAAGAATTTTATGCATGAAATGACCCTTTACTTTTTGCTCGATATGGACAGAATTCTCGAATAAAGGAAAATTCAAAAATCTCATGATATCGTGGGATTCAAAAGCAATGCTTGCTTGCTTTTGAATGTAACATTTCCTGTATTTTACTTGCCTTACTGATTTCCAGACGCAAATTCTTGAACAAAAGCGATGTTTTCATTTGTGAGTGAAGTTTCTTCTACAACTTGTTCGTACCCATATTGATTCAAGAACAGCACTACAAAAATACATAGTTCAGAAACACCTAGCCCCCCTTGGGAAGACAACCCTCCTAAGTAATAACCCAAGGGTAAGTTACTAAGGGAATACCCCCAGCTCTACCCCAAGAAATTTGCGGGGAACCAGTAAAGATTATTGCCAGTACGTCGGCTAAAATATTAGATAACAAAAAAAGGCATCAGGCATACGATATTGTGGTTTGTTTCGACTTTTATCTCTGGATGTACCGTTGGCATCGTAAAGTTCTTTTTATGTGCAAATGTGTCTGCTCATAAAGATTCTACGTGATATTTTTGAGAACAGCTCTCGGGAGTTGTTTTCGTTTGAATTAAATGTTCAATATTAGTAATGGCATCGTGATATATAAAGGTATACAGACGATTGGGCCGTAATTTCTTAATAAATCTTCCTGTTTATTGGTGGAGATAATTTTTGTGTCCGTTTTCCTTATGAGCTTTTCAGCATCATTAGTTATTACTTATTCGGTGACTGTTATTATTTGTACGTTGTCTACTCGTGGGGAACGGTAGAAATTAAATAATGATACTCTAGGGTGATTATATATTAGTTTGGAGCTTCATGGAAAAATGGTGAACTGTTTAAGGTGCTGGTCAAATACAAGAGTTGCACGGCACGATCGAGGTGATGGCGTGGCGCCACTTCTTGGATATTACATACAAAATGTATAAGAAGAGGGAGACGTTTTTTTAATGTTACAGCACCATCCTATCTCAGCCTCGAGGCCTATACGAGGCCTCGTATAGGACGAGTTTCGTTTCTTTTAATTTGATATTTATATTTTTTTTATCTGTTTAATTTTATTAGTAAGTTTTAAGTACTGATCATGTTGATGTGATTTGTCTTATGCGGGCTAATAAATGCTTTTCTTTCTTTCCTTCATGCTAGAACAGCAATTAAAAAAAAAAGAATAGCATACTGCCTAGGTGTTCCACTTATTAAAAACCGAATGTGACTGCGGTGCCTCAACACAAACTATGGCTCACCTCCTGTCCTGCACTATGTGTGGCTCCACCTGCACTCTGAGGGACCTTTCACCCCCAACGCTGTCGAGGTAGCAGACTACTGGTCGACAATAATTTAAAAAATAAAAAGGGGAAATCACCGACACGAAGAAGAAGAAGAAAACCGGATTGTAGTATTGTTCTCCACGTGTCAGTCTGATTGCGTTTGCTAGTACATATTTTGTTTTTGTGGTTTTTTCACATAGTTCCTAAAGTGCTTAATAACTCAAATATGGATCTGTATACACACTGAAATTTAAGTGGTTGTTTTCCCGAAGCGAAATGAGATTGTATCGGTAATACAATCGATTAAAATATTAATAAAAAAATAGAGTCAATAAATGGCTGATTAACAATGTGATAAACAAAACTCGAAAGCGACTTGAACCAACAGTAATATCTACGCGGAACGCGGGCCGGGTGCGGGGGATGTCCAGAACAGCCGTGCGGACGTTGCACTTCGCGTATAAATCAGCTGATCACTACTCCTGATTTAATACAACACAAAACCCAATAAGTATAATAATAATTTGAAAAAAGAAAATAAGTTTCTCTTTGCTTTTCGATAGTGCTACTGATGGGTAATCGTCCTGTCGCGGGAAAACAACCATTAAAATTTCACGCTGTATAATATGTGATGACGGTCCGAAACTTATTACGTTATTCAAGATGAATGTAGTTTTCCAACGGTGAAAGAATTTTTGAAATCGGCAGAGTAGTTTTTTAGTTTATTCAATACAAACAAACACATTTCTTTTTTCCCCTGTATAATATTAGTGTAGATGTAGAAGTGTAGATTGGCACAACAAAGAAGCAACGATTGAAATGATCATTAAAGAAAAGAAGAAAACATTACTTCAAGAGTTTCAAAAGTTAGGTCACATGCAAAAAAGATAGCACAAAACATACAGAAACGAGAATCAATTCAATATAACTGGGTGCCCATTCACACAATGGACCATTGAAAGTGTTTCTGTGTATCCGAGCGTGGCTAACAGTTCGACTTACTGAGGTGTTAATACACGATTTAACAATATTGCTGATATTGCTCTTCTGTATTTTGTTCAAGGTAAGGATTATTATTTTAATACCTTTTTTGAATAAAATTGTCATTGTATTAATCACCATGGGAGGTGTGATTATATGTTCCGCCGCAGGACAAGCACCGGGCGTCGGGGGCCACGTGGTGGCTACCGGCCACCGTAGATGCGGGCCTGTGGACGGTTGGCTATGGGCTAGCTAGCCGTCCGTCCGTCTAACGACGACGACAGGCCGTGTCGATGGCGCGTTCGTGTTCCACGCGCGTCTCAAAGAGATGTCAGCATAAGGGGAGGGGCCCGCAAGGGCCGAAGCCTACCAGGGTTGCGGGCCTGTTCGAAAGAGATACCGCGGCCCCGGAACATAAAGGGCGAGGAAGGAACGTGGTTGGGTTTTAGTCAATAAGAGTCTGACACTCCCTCCCGCTCCGCCCAGAGTGGGAGAAGTCATTTGATGATCTCCCATCCTAAAAATAAAAAAATAAAAATAAAGGTGTAATTATGTTAAGTTTTAGTAATTATAAGGTCCATGTTCACCTAACAGATAACGGTCTGATTTTCTGAAAATAGCTGCTTAAGAGACATGTTCCTCCTTCAAAAATGTATTTTAAACCGCTGTTTTTAGATACTCAGACCGTCATCTATTTGGTGAACATGGATCTAAGCCCACCATACTATTCCCAAACCATGTAACTTCTATAGGCCAGAATCAACAGTGGCTACCACCAGATAAACGCCAAGAAAATGAAGCTCGATGAAGTCTCAAGGAAACAATTTAACTGTCTTGGATCCCGCAACGAAAAAGAATAGCGGAGGAGTCAGAAACAAAATTTCCACTTCCCTTCATATCATGTTGTTATAGAAGACACGCCCCGGCTTCGAACAAGTGCAATTTTCATTATAGATTTGCTTGGGAAGGCAATGCAATACTAGTAATACCTCTGGGATACCATAACCAAGTCCTATAATAAAAGATTTTGTTAGCAAAGGCGTTTAAAGCCTTAAAAACAAAACCATTTCTTCTATTTCACTTGATGTCATTATTTTCAAAACTAAACTTATAACTTAGCTCTAAAACTGAAATGTTAAAATTAGTCAAATCCAAAGACCACTTGGATGCGTTTCCATTGACAAATTAATAATCGACTAATTTACTCGTAACTTCTTCGCACCCAGTGGCGTGCCTAAGACTAAGGATACTACAAACAGACTGTTCAGAAACAACTGATCATGTAGGTTACCAGGTTTTAGGCTTGTATGAAATTACCGCCTCTATAGTTTATCATTTCAGCTGAGAGACATCCACTGCCGGTCATAGGCATTCCCCAAGCGTCGCCACATTCGCCTCCAGCGGATCCCCGCAACTTTCACCAGGTAACTGGTCCACCTAGTGGAAGGCCTTCCAACGCAACGTGTTCCGGTTTGCGGTCGCCGCTCCAGAACCTTTCAGCCTCATCGTTCATCAGTTCTGTAAGTAATGTGCCCTGCCCACTACTACTTAAGTTTGGCAATAGGGAATATGCATGTATTTTTTTCTTCGTTCAAACGTTCGTGATTGTCGCGACCATACTTTGACGTCATTTATCAAAATCTACCTTTACATCTATTTTTTTGGCCTTAATAAAGTAATTTTACTAATTGTTTGTGCTTTATTCAAGCAAAAATTCCGATATTATAATAAAATCGTAGTGCAACTTTACCTACATTTCAAATAAAAGTAATTTTTTGACATATGAATTTTGATATCACTACCGCAGTTATCGAGGACGACGTGTTTTGAGAGTGCGTTCCATTTCACCAAAAACATGCTACATAAAACAATAAATTGTAAAATAAGTGATGTATTAAAAACTTAAACAAGCGCACCATAATGTTTATAAGCGCCAATACAATGCATTTTTATAAATAAAAAGTTTTATTTTTCTTCTTTCACTATTATTTTTCTTCTTTCACTAGCTCATAAGCAAGCAAGTCCCACTCAACCTGCGCTCACTGTTCTTAAGCCCTATTTTGTCAAACACAAACACAAAATCGAAAAATCGGTCCAGGAAAGCTGTTACTGCAGTTTCCAAAACTCTATTTAAATTTTACGAGCTTCTTCGACTTTTTATTGATATTATCTGGCCCTGAATAGAAAATCGTTCCTGAAAATACTTTTGTTTGAAATGTGTATAAAGTTTGCCTTGTGAACTGCGGAATTTTAAGTGGTGTTGACTCATCGCGGTAGTCCCCGAAGTTAGCAAAGGGGTCGGTATTTTCACGCTCTTTAACGTTTTGGGAGGGACAGAGATAGAGGATAAGGGTAGTCGGAAGGTTGTGTGAGCTTTGGTTTAAGGTTTATTCCGATCTGCAGTGCTTTGGTTAAATAGTTTTGATTAATATGCGTTCTTCTAGACTCGTGGATAAATAATAACAGCCGTTTGGGTCGATCTATAAGTCGTGCTTCCCTAGGGTGGTCGGTGGCTGGGTGACCACCAAGTTTCCTCCTTGCCTCGGGAAGCACTTTAAACGTCGGTTCCAGCTGTCATTTGTTCATCTTTGACAGTTGTTACAGGAAGTCAGTGGCCTAAAAAGTCTGACAACTAGTCTTACCAAGTGGTATCGTATTGCCTAGTATGAACTGGGTTGTGGAGATCAGATGGGCAGTCACTCCGTGTAAAATACTGGTACTCAGCTGCATCTGGTTAGATTGGAAGCCGGGCTCAAAATAATTGGGAAATGGCAAGGCAGCATATAGTAATATACGTTCTTTTTGTGTCATCTCAGGGTGTAACTCGTGGCTAAACATCCATGGGTTGATCCGGATTGCCCATGGGAACGGAAAGCTCTGGAGTGGCGACTGCGAACAGCATGACGTTGCGTTGAAAGACCTCCCACTAGGTGGACCGATGACGACTTACGTTCTTAGGGTCCTGGGTTCGAATCCCGTTAGAAGCAAATGTTTGTGTGATGAGCAGGGACATTTGTTTCCGAGTCATGGATGTTTATAAAGGGTGTAAAACTCCTCTTCACGAAGCCGAAAGGCACTTGTTCTCCCCATCATTGCGATCATTTTTTTGTTCTACACCATACCTGGGAACCTTCTAGTTACGGAGATAAGGGAGGTCAAAGTTACAACTTTTTGACAAGTTTTTTTTTGTAAGATTTTAACTTTTAACACCTCCACAACCCCCGTACTATTAAATCATCTAATCATT
Source organism: Xestia c-nigrum (assembly GCA_916618015.1). Lineage (NCBI taxonomy): Eukaryota > Metazoa > Arthropoda > Insecta > Lepidoptera > Noctuidae > Xestia > Xestia c-nigrum. Next base: position 8,303,715 of record OU745269.1, on the reverse strand, counting down.
AAATCCATCCATCAGCACAATGTTTTAAGTGCAATACATTCAGTTCTACCACAAAACATGATTTATAACCTCAAAAAAAAAGTTGTTTCCCAGCAAACATTTTTGCGTAAAGTTACTTAGTTTGATGTACAGAATGTATGGTTAACGGCTTTGTGATGAGGTGGTTTACACCCTGTATGTATAATAAGTATGTATTAACAAACAAAAAAGTATATATTATGTAGTATATCGACTATCTAGTGTCCACAACACAAGTTTTGCTTAGTGTGGCACTAGGTAGCGCTGTGTGTTAATGTCCAGCGATATTTATTTATTTTTATGACCTGCTGAAGGTTGCAGGAATCGGCTGGAAGCGAGTCAGTGTGGCAGTTGGCTGAAATGATGATGATGATCCATCATCAGCAATGCTTGTAAAGTTCGGTCTGTTCCCCAACTATGTTGAAGTCGGCTTTCAGTCTAACCGAATGCATCTGAATACTGGTAATTTACATGGAGCGACTGCCTATCTGCCGTCCACGACCCAGTCATTACTGGGTAATGCGATACCCTTTGGTAAGATAGGTGGTCACATTCTCTGGCCGGTCTACTGTAAAACTGCACAGCCGCTATAATATTGGTTTAACGTGCTTTACATTCTAAATTCGGTATGTAACGGATGGTCACCCATCTATAGACTAACCTGGTTACTATTTAGCCACGAGCTCTAAATTTTCTCCCGAATCAAGACATAAAACAAAGGACAAAATAATAAGAAAATTATTATGATTAACAAAGTCCGGCCGACTATTCCTTCTAACAACCTGTTTCTAATTTCTAAATAACTCTCCAAAGATTCATTACAAGCAATAATACCTGTTCTTGCGAGGCTCATAGAAGCGAAATTCCTAGAAAACCATAATTCTCAAGTTCCTACTGAAGTTTACGCAGGTAATGATAACATTAGAATCAGCTGTTAGCGTAATTATGAGTAGTGATTTCGAGGAAATGTTTTACTATTAAAGCGACTACTCGAGCTAAATAAATTGGCAACTCTATTTGTGGTGGTTCAATCATCGCCTGAAATACGGTTAGAGTTATATAGAATCAGCTTGCACTACAAAGTGGTTGTTACGTCAGTCACTGCGAGCCGAAAAGTGCGAAATGAGTGATTTCGATCGATTTACAAAAAATCTATTGATTGGACTAAAAAATAATACACTGAGATGTGTGTTTTGGATTGTTTTGCCAAAACAAAAACAGAATGATCGCATGTATTTTAGTACGGTTTTTACTCGTTACAATAAATTTTTAGAGATAAGTTCGTAATTTTTTTATGGAGTAAAATTATTTTTATTATGTTTTCAAAACACTATCATACTAGCATACATCCTGAAGAATATCATATATTTTTCTGGTTTTGTTTATTCCAGTGAATCATATACTTTCAGGCTCTTGTAGTCGCCCTAAACAGACACAAGCTTTCTCACAAGGTTTTCCGTCACCATTTTGAGGGTAGTGGTGATGATATCCAAGGAATATAGGGACACTTCAGGAAGCCGTCCTCTGCAACTTTGTAAGATTGTTGTGAAAAATCACGTTTTATGATCGGACTCAATGAAATTCAGTCAACATATTCTCCTGATGGATTCTTTGAATTATACGGGGGTAGGTACTTAAAGTAAAGTTTTAACATAAATTTGCGTTTTTTCTTTATTAATAAAATAAAGTAAAACCGGCCACGTGCGGTTCTAACCTGTAAGAAATTGTTATGTTAACCTTAGATTATGATAGATAATAAACTACTTATTAATAGTGTAAATAATTGTTGGTTAGCAAATAAAGAAAAATAAAAGAACATTTTTTTATTGTGAATTTTAATTTTGTCCTAAACGATTCTAAGTTCGCGCTGAGAACCCAAAATTAAAATAAACACAATCCAGTAGCCATCACTATCTATTTTAAAAGGATTTCCTCAACCATAAAAAGTCAAAGTTAATCTAAAAAGGTTAACAAGAAAGAACGTAAATCTTGCCGAATAAACTTTAAGTCTACGTAAAAACAAAATATCTGTACTTTAATTACCACTATGAAAGGCGTTGGCAATAAAAATAAAAAAAGGTCGAAGGATAATGAAACGTCTTTATCTCAAAGATAAGGGAAAAGAAACAGTTGAAATAAGAGCTCAAGAGACAAAAACTCTTAATGAAGAAGGGGGACAAAGTAATTTAAATTCGTTATTTCTACGCCATCTGCTAAATGCACTTCATTAAAACGTGCTAACTGTAGCAGAGCCAAACGTCGACTGACACGGTACGAATTCGAATTTCAAATTACCACCGCTCTTTTTCAAATTTCGAATGCAATTCTTGAGTGACAAAAAATGGCGGTTCTTTAAAATGAAAACGGTTATTATGAGAAGTTTTGTATTTACATTTTGGTCGTTGTTTTCGTGACTGAGTAGGAGAGAAGATTTTTTAGAAATTCCTATTTGTTGCAAATATTTTTTGAATGAAATATGACTACGACTTTTGGCCACAGAAGCTGAAACTAAGAAGAAAGATGTAGAAGAAAGAAGTATGTTCAACCGGTGATCCAAATAATTAGCAGATAACGTAGTGCGCGAGGTCCCTCATGCTTGCCTACCTACATTTTTTTTGTATTTATGTATAAGAGTTTGTGGAAGGAACTGAGAGCAGCTTCTCCCGCGACCGTGACTGCTACACGGTATAAGCTATCAGAAAAAAATCGACAAATCATACCGGATTTACCAACACACCAGATTATTGAAGCCAATTGTTAACTTTTGTCAGACTATAAATTTAGGGCGAATTTCACCAATTGAAGAATGCAATGCAATGTTCTGATCGCATTGGGTATAATTGGTGAGGAAATCCACCCTAAGCGTAGCAAAGTGCATTAGAGTCCACTCAACAAAAGATACTCCCCCATTCATGCACAAGAATCAAATAACACAGTAATTATGCCGTAGCTACTAAGAATTCCTGCAGATAGCAAGGTTTCGGAAACGTGCCAAGTCTGGCAGCATTGCCGCATTGAATGGCAATGTAACTCGTTCAAAATATTAACTTTTAATGTCTCTATCCTTCCACTTTAGTTCAACTCTGAAATTAAAATAGAAAATGTTGAACAACGTCTTTTCATCATTGATCTTTCTGCCTTCTTGGATTTGAATGAAGACCGCAAATCGATAAGCATAAGGAGGGACGCTCAAACTAGGTGGAGAGACGATCTTCGTAGGATTGCGAGTAATAGCTGGTTGAGAGTTGCCGCGTAGCCCGTGAAGAGGCCTATGTCTGGACATAGGTCTCTCTGCAGGCTAGCCTGCAGTGACGATTGGGATGATATTGATCATTCTGTAGAATTGTATCGCTAGGAGTTTTCTACGTACTAAAATTCAACTGAGATTAATAAACAACATTTATAAATGCGGACAAAACGGCAACAAAAGGCAATGTCGTCACACGGCGAAGCGTTTTTAGAGAGTAACATAGAAACCAACTGTCTTGCTGAGGTCTTTTTTCGATTGCGGTATTGCTGCTTTGGTACTATGCATTTATCTTCGTAATTGTATTTTTAGTACGTGCTTTGCACACACATAACACAATATCATGCTGAGAGGAACCTTTATTTTGAGAAACCTGCCTCGAAACCAAAGAAAATTTATAGAAATTTCCAAAACATGTCCTTTTTGGCGCGATGTACGTTTTTAACAGATACCAAAGAATACAATCGTTCATAAGCTATCACAAAAGTATCAGTCTATCCCCTTGATCTGTCAAGCCTGACCGTATCGGTCTAACGCCATTGTTTAACTATTGTGTCTACTTCGCTGACGGTTAATGAACTTTTATCCTGAACGGCGTAGATTTCTCACAATCGGCACTTTATGGTGTATAGGTGGAAAATTTCAAAGAAATTTTTAAAAAATCGATCTCTCAGAAACCATCCAGTTTGGGCTTCCAATTACCGGGTCAATTTTTTTGCATTTAACATCTAGTCTATCACCCATTTCAAGACCTGCACTCAATTACCAATCACCCTGTATAGCTTATGTATAACAGCGAGTTTAACACAGAATTGGGCTTTCTTACAGCAAACGTTACTTCTGTTGCGAGTTTTGCAGCAGAGGATAAACTCATGTGGACAAAAAATACCGATAAATATAGTTTATTAATTTTAATTTTTAAAAGTCTTAACCCCAACTCTACGCCCCGACAGCCTAACAAGCTTGCTAACAAAATGAAACTCGAAATCTTTGTTAATTTAATCAGATTCCGTCAAAAATAATGAAGCAGATTTTAATGATTCGAAGATTTCTCCGAATATTATTTAAATTGCTAACTGATACGGGAACAGAATTTAAATGAAGACAATAATAAATAATTGGAAATATAACCCTTTCATTGTATATTGGATGGAGGAAATTATTGATAAATTCAAGAGTAGAATAATTAGATTCAATTTACCAGCCATAGAACGTTTACAAGCCCTAGATTCTCCATAGCATTTGATTGCAGATCACTCATCATCATCATTTTCTTGCCTTTCTCCAATTCTATTTGGGGTGGCTACAACACGTCTTCTTTTTCCATACTTCTCTTTTACTCGTCATCTTTTTGGTGCAATAAAGCATTTATCTCATCAGACACTCCCATATACACCACTTCATCCAGATTTTCTAATGTTATCCCATTCTTCGACCTTGGCGTCAGTGTGACCTAGATTTTTAAAATATTTGAATTCTGTTCACAAATTATTTTTCAGTCATCTGATATTCATAGTGTTTAAGTCACGCTTCTCATGTAACAGAAGCGGTTCCTTAAAATGAAAAATCGAAAAATGGGCTTCATAACATAAATCTAAAATAACATAACTCCTGTAATCCCCAAAGGGTTAGGGAGAGGTGTATCTAATAAATAGTTGATCCACTCACGTTTTACCAGTTAGTAATAGGGGCAGCAGTAGTTGCAGCATTTGGGCAGTTGGTAGTAGTAGGTGATAGACCCATGGGTGTATCTATAATTTTAGACTCCGTGGCTGCTAATGAGAAATTTCTAATAGAAAAACCTAATAACACTTTACCCGACCTGGAAATGGAACCCAGGACTTCATGCTCAGCAGTCACTAGACCAAGGCGGTAGTCATAATGGGCTTTCTTATTTAGTTTGCTAGCTAAGATTCCTGCTGATTCTACATAAATAGTTTCTCAAACTCTTAATAGTTCTTCAAAAACAATTCCCGGCACTGTATGCTCCTAAACGCTGACAAACATCACAAGTAGAACTAATTGACTTTTAGATTAAAATTCTCGTGCAAAGTTTAACTTCTCAAGATTCTCTCTATTTGCCTTCCTTAAGACAATATTTGATTTCTTCCTACACTTTATGTTAAATGCTGAATTTGGTTTGACTTACCGGTTTGAGATCTATTCTCTTCTTTATTGTTTTAACCTATTCAACATTTATGCCTTTATCTTGGAGAAGAGGTAATACAAAATGTTATTGTGAAACGTCTTTGGGGAGTGTTGGTAAAATTTTGTCTTAGAAACAAATGTAACCTTTGATATCCTTTGATCATAAAATACGATTAGCATCAACTATGAGTTTGACGTTAAAGGCGAATTTCACTAATGTAACTGAATAAAATGTATGTCAGTATTTTTGAAGTGAAATCTTTCTTTAAGTGAACTCAGTACTTTTTGGGTACAAAAAAAAAACATGGAATACGCGTGTGCACCGTCACCTAACGCTAGCACTCGTAGCCGATCCGCTAGAGCGTAGCACCACTAAAGCGTGCCCGGTGTTGTAGAATGTCGGTATGTTGAATCATCGCCATCATCTTTCTGCCCTTGTCCCGTGTTATTTGGGGTTGGCGCAGCACGTTTTCTTGCATTCTCCGGCTGTCAATCGTCACGCTATCATTTACTCCATTTTCTGTGACCTGCAGTTTCATCCCTGAAATTTTTTTGGCCTTAAAGATTGATCATCTTAGAAATTCCCCCAAGGTATGGTGGAGTAATCATTTATTTAATTTTCTCATTTACGATTTTCTTCTTCTCTATCTAGCTGAACATCGTTTTCGTAACATACCTTTCCTAAAATTGAATCATCATTATTATCTTCCTGCACTTCCCCCATTTTATTTGAGATTGCTGCAATTAAACAGGTTTTCTTCTTAAAGACTCCCCTATCAGACGTGTCGACATCGTTTACTCCTTTCTTTTCCATTTCATTTCTCACACAATCACAAACTGAATATTCCACTTTTTCTCTACCAAAATTCTAATTCTCAAACTTAACCGAAAAAATTCCACCTCATTACACAAAAACTCGTGTTTAAATAAACACCATATGTTACCGGTCGGACCAACCGGAAGGGACGGCAGTGACGTCATAAAAATGGTAGGGAATACTATCACACCGTTTTATGGATACGACACATAAAACGAGTCGGATAACTCATGTACTTGTGTTAAATTCTGGTTATCTTCCCCTTTGGATGGCTCGTTAGTTAGGGAATTGGCGGTAACGTCGGGTATAAGAATTGTGAGATATGCTTTAGTACCACTATATTACATAGAACAGCTAAATTCAAGTGTACCTTTCATTGCTTCATCAGACATGTAAATTTCTATACCCTAAGCCTATTTAAGTTTATCTTCACCCAAAACTTCGTTAGCCACAGTATAATCTAAAGGGTGTTTGTGTTTGGTTATAGATTTTGTCTCTTCAAAAGGTCAGAGCATCGCACTTGCATTTGACCTTAACAATTTTAGATCCTTTTACGCAAATCCGAAATCTTGAATATCACAGATCAGCCAATTAGATCCACGAAACGCAAGAAATTCAAACCGGATTTAATAAACAAACATCTTAGTCCCCTACATTATGCCAAAACAATTCTTATTTTAATATGTAAATTCGTTGAAAGCATCGCGGCTTCGTATAAATTGAATTTTCTTGCTTTCAATTCAATGACCTTAAAGATGGGTCCCAAATTCTTAGTTCGCTAAATCGAATGGAAAAATCCAAGTTGGATAAGAAAGGGTCTCGATAAGGGCTGTTTTACAGCGGTCAGTCTGTTAAAGGTCACTTTTAACAGGTTTTTAAAAAAGGTTACGTACTTCCTTTGTGAGGGAATGTGGGTTTTTGACGCGTGGTATCTGTCCTCTCATTACGTGGGAGCCGAGTTGGAACTGGCATGGAATTGTGTGCATTTGAAGCAGGTATAAATGGCAAATGAGAGGGTACTTCTTACTAATGATGTGTAGGGATTTTGAATTGCTTATGGGGTTTTTTATAGAGATATAAAGTCGTTTACGGGGGTTCGGAGTGTGGTGGATGTTATTACGAAAACGGATATAATATTCAGTTTATAACATCATCAAATCTGAGTCAAGTTTTAGTTGAAAAATACGAGCTGTAAAGTCCTGGCTATAGTTATTTGTACAGCCTGTGATCCCCGATCGAGTATGAGTGTGGTTATCATCAAAAGTAGTTGACTGCTTCCAGCTTCGTTGGTTTAGCGATAGCAAGCGCTATTGTAGGCTGAGCATGAGGTTCTGGGTTTGATTCCCAAGAAATTACCGGGTTCTTTCATTAGAATTTCTCAGTAAGACTACCCGTCTAGACTTGTCCACAATCGACTTTGCCTATTTAGCCTTTTATATGACTCACCCGCTATTATATGAGATCTAAACATAGCCACCATTTTCCAATTCATTCTGGGTCAGCGCAGCGTGTTTTCTTCTTCCATACTCCTTTATTACTAATCATCTCATCAGGCACCTACTTTAGTGCCATATCATTCTTCATACAGTTCATTCATCATTTGTTTGGTCTTCCTATACTCTTATACGCATTTACATTCATGCTCACAACTTTTCTCATGGCATTTTCATCATTTCTCCGCATCACACCTCATATAATGACTACCGATTACCACACAACTTTTTGTTGGACTCTAACAGAAGCGAACAACAAAATGTTTTTGTAATAAGGTACCTTTTCCCTTCGAGGAAAATCTATGTTTTTAACAAGCAGTATACAGAATTACTGAATGATAAAACACGACGTAGGTAGAAACAATATTATAGAAGCAAAATTACACACAAGAAAGATATCAACTTATTAACTTAACAACAACATAATTTCATCCTACATTATAACACCCAAAGTCAACACCCACACCCGAACTTTGAAAATCAAGTAACACAAAATCAAACATAATATACCGAAAATCTTGCAAACTCCTAACAAGCAGAACTTTGATCAATCATATCGAATTGAAATCCGAATTGTAGGGATCGAACATTTCCTATTATACAACTACTCCTGAACTCTTAAGTGGCTCTAAGCGATCCGTAAGTTCGATTCGAGTTAGCTCGTTACCAATGCCCAGGGCTACTACCACCTCCTCTTTTGGAACTATTACTTTAGCATTTCTCTTGTGTGAGTGAGATGGTGCTATACGGAACGGCAATCTCGTTTTCTTGCCCATACTGATGTGAGATTGAAATAATACTCCTGTAAGAGGTGATGGAAGGCCCTCGAAGATGTCTGCGTGAATTTCGATGGTTGATTGAAGTATTACAATTGGTTTAAACGGTTATATTATTACTTCATTAGGATAATCTGTGGTGTCACACCTTTGTTCTGGTATTATTATCAAGGGTTCTTTTTTTCATTATTGACTTATCTTGATCCACCATTCCAGATTTGTCTCATTCATCAGTAGCGAGACTGAGAGGCTTCTTGCATAACTCTGAAACATGACATTAACCAACTATTATTATTGGTTATAACAATCAACACTCAAATACATATTCTATGAAACTTTCAACTGTCTATCTTTTATGGATCATAAGATACAGTCCGTTGACAGACAGACGGACGAACGGACAAATTGTTGGACGGACGGATGGACAAATGGTTGGACGGACGGACAGCGGAGGCTTAGAAATAGGGTCCCGCTGGTTAACCTTCGGGTTAGGACCCCTAAAAATTTAACTTCAGAATTTAATCTAAAGAAAGAAAGAAAGAAAGAGTACCGTATCTAACTCATAATCATTAATTTGCAGTAAGTATTGGTACATATTGGTCTTAAAGTAAGTTGAGCCTTATACATTTTTTTATTGTTTCTATAGAACAAAAAAAAAAAACAGAGATAACACAAAAACCTCAATAGGTTGGTCCGGATACACTTATAAGACTAATACAAGACTATAAACCACTCATTATTAATTTATGATGCACACACGGTTTATAACAAATTGTAAGGTTGACAGATCATAAAAAACATACAGAACATAATATTAAATGACATGCCAATTCATTTAATATCGCAGTTTCTATCACTAATGAACAAGATTGTCTGGACTTTAAAAGAGACTATGAACTCTGCGTTTGCTTCGGCTGTTTCTTCTCAGAGCAGTCAGGCACGAAACACCGGCCCCATCTAGTTAAAAAAAAATTGACGTGTAAAAGTGTTTGGGAAAACCTACTTGCTGAATAAATATCATTTATCATTTAATTTAATTATTTTAACAAAACATTCATTAACTAGTCAAATACCTTAATTTAGTATTTTTTCATCAAAGTTCAGATTTTAACTATTTTTCTGCATTTTGTTTGAAATAAATAGAATAAATCTCATTCTTCACCAAATTCTTCCTAAATTTGAACTAAATTGTAGTAGTTTGCCATAAATCAACATTTCCACGTCTCCATCCCTTACTATGCTCCCATGTAAACGGAACTGTTACTGGCTATAAACATGGGGTCAGTAGGACCCACTTGAGTTCAAGTACGACCACGCCATCATTCAAATTGGTCTGTCAGTTACAAGTACCCTAAGTACCAAGTTGGGTAGTTAGGGGTACTACCCTAGCAGGGAGATTGATATTATGATGATTGAGAATATTGTCGATTTAGATTTATACAGGGTGTTAACAGTGTGTCATGTTTTGTCACAAAACATTGGTAGAACTCAATATAACGCACTCAAAATATTGTTTTGATGGATGGATTGAATAGTACGGGGGTCGCGGAGGTGCTTAAAGTAAAAATCTTACATGAAATACTTGTATAAAACAAGAACTTGTCGAAAAGTTGGAAATTTGACCACCAATATTATATCTCCGTAACTAGAATATTCCCAGGTATTTTATTTTATTTATTTGGAAGAACCAACAATTACACAATATATAATACAAAAAATAAAATATAAGGAGTTATACAAATGTGCAACCAACAACGTTCTCCACAGATACACAAAAAACAAAGACAATGTTGATGAAGTAAAAGTCGAAAAAATAGATAAATTCATGAGATAAAATTCACATACATTAAAGCCACTAAGGAACACTATTATAATATATTATTCACAAAGATTCTGGATTGTGTCAAGTAATATTAAAAAAAAAAAATCGAAGACATGTGACATCTACCAATCCGCAATGTGCCCGCGTGGTAGATTATAGCCCATTCCCTCTCATTGAGAGGAGGCCGTGTCTCAGCAGTGGGAACATTATAGGCTGATGATGATGATGAATATTTTTCTAAATTATCCAACAGACAGAGCAAATATATCCAGGTTAGAGAAGAACTTATTAAAATTGCCTGTGATACGACGTAGAGGTGCACGCAAGCCTGCATTCGCATCATTTTCATGCATCATTGTCCATTAAAAATATATATTTGGGAACACAGATATTCTGAAAACCAATCTAAATAATTACACGCCACCTTAGGAATATGTATGATTTACAAATTATTTTGGTATTACTTTTGTATAATTCATACAAAAGTAATACCAAAATAATTTTTTTTTAACGCATGCTCCGCCGGTACCGTAAGAGGTTTTTTACACCCTTTATAGTATTAGTTGTGCTCCTGGTTTTGTTTGGGGTAGACATGTTCATCAGTGGTGACCGCGAATAAGCAAAAATAAGGTGGGACGCCCTGAGGCTATGTGGAGCGACCATCTTTGCAGAGTGGCTGGTAGCAACTAGATAAGAGTTGTTGAGAATCGAGTTGAGGAGGCCTATGTCCAGCAGTGGACTGCTGATGATGATGATGTGTTCGTTCCTAAATCATAACATCCGCATGGGTTGATCCTCAAGGTTAAGCAACGCTTGCCGAGCTTGGTATGTGGACGGATGACCAACGTCCAAATGCACAACCTTACAGAATTCCATTACTCCTAGGTTGTAATCGACATAAATGGATGGAATACTGGATGTGAATTCCGCCTTAATTTCCACGCTCATAAAAAAAAGGTACCATTTTAAGGGTTATAATCATCATCATTGGTATCCATCCACTGAGTAGGCTTCCTAACTCTTGCGCCATTCTTTCACAAGCTAGTCTTAACCAAGCCTTATTTGCAATCTGCTGACTGTCATCTGCATATCCGGCTGTTGGTCTGCTAATTCTTTTGTTACCGTCTTTCCATTCAGTGAGGCTTCTACACCACTTGAAATAACCTCGCCTGCCTAATGTAGTCTTGTAATGTAATCATCATCATCACTGTCTTATCCTTGTCCCAATTCATTTGAGATCGGGGCAGGAAGTTTTCTTCTTTCATACTGCTCTATTACTTATCAGTCACCTTCTTTCGTGCCATATCATTCTTCACAGCAGTCAGTCAATCGTTTCTTTTTATTTCTTCTTGTCATTTCTTTTTTAGATGAAAGTTTTGTCTGACTGACTAATCGTTGGTCGACGATAGTGATTTTCCAAATAAGTGTTTATCTCTCGCGGCACGTGTAACTCTAATTACTTGCTGAACCTTTTTGATATTTGATATCGTGTCACGATGAGTTCATGAAAGAGCTTAGTTTGGGTCCGAAACTAATCAGAAAACATACCTGATTGCAAAACTAAACCAAGGTCAATATATTTGAAGCATCCGTTCCCAAATTCAGATCATGTTTTGCTTATTTTATCAATATCCAGATAATCTTTATGCTGGACGTGGACTCCAATTTTTTATATTTTTAAATGTTTTTAAATATATTTTTTATTTAAAAATGTAAAAAAAAATGTAAAATAATGAACAAAGGAAATAAAGAGAAGAATAGTTATATAAAGGAAATAATAGTGATAATAAATCTTTATTACGAATCTCAAAAGGTAAAATACAATATGAATCTAAAAACGAACAAAGAAGGTATAAAAATGTAAGATGCCTGTACTAGGATAATCCTGTACCACAGGCTGTAGGAGCTCTAACAATATGCCGCCCTTATATCATTGTCCTTTCAAAATATTTGTTTCAAAATATTTACAAATTATTTGGATATTACGTACGTATGATAAACGCATGCTCCGCAGGCCTCTTAAGGCCTGAATTTTTGTCGCGCTGACGTTCAGAGAACAAAATACGGTTGCCGGTCGCCGCTGATGTCAGCGTCGGAGTATGGTGCTACATGAAACACAATCTATACTCAACCGACCATGGAGTTTCTTGCCGGTTCTTCTCCATGGAATCGACCAACGCGAACCGTGCACCTTTTTCGACGTTTTATAAGTGCCCATCCAGGCCTATGTGAAATAAAATATTTTGATTTTGATTTTGATTTTGACCGACCGTCAGCGCGATAAGAATTCAGGCCATAGTAAATTATAACACTATCAGCAACTGTCGAAGGTCGGAGAAAAATACTTAAGCATAATATTATTTTCTTCAAAACAGCTAAGCGACTTTTTCCAAACTTGTTACTTTCATTATTATAAGAACTTTGTAAGTCCACAATATTGCTATAACTTGTTATTATAGAAAAAAATACTGTTCGTTTAGAAAACTTGTTAAATGAGTTTAGTTTAGCGAATATTATGTTTATTTGGAGGAAAGACTAAATAATAACAGCCACTCCAATCAATCTTCAGATGAAGCCGCGCTGGGCTAGGTTGGTCTGTGGATGGGTGACCACTCATTACATACCGAGTTTCTTCCGTGCCTCGGAAAGCACGCTACGCTGTTGGTTCCAGTTACCATTTGCAGATCTTTGACAGTCGTTACAGGTAGTCCGTGGCCCGAAAGTCTGACAACCAGTCTTACCAAGGGTATCGTATTACCCAGTACTAGGTACCGGAGTTGTGGAGGTCAGACAGGCAGTCGCTCCATGTAATACTGGTATTCAACTGCATCCTGTTAAACTGGAAGCCGCCCCCAGCACAGTTGCAAAAAGGCTAGTCAGATGATAATATTATTATTTAGTACTAGAATATTGAATCCTGCTAGTTTTACTTTTAGATCATCAAATACGCTTTTTTTTTAAGTTGGGAAATCATCAAATGACTTCTCCCGCTCCGGGCGGAGCGGGAGGGAGTGTCAGACTTTTACTGACTAAAACCCATCCATGTTCCTTCCTCGCCCTTAATGTTCCGGAGCCGAGGTATCTCTTTCGAATAGGCCCGCAACCCCGGCAGGCTTCGGCCCTAGCGGGCCCCTCCCCTTATGCTGACATCTCTTTGAGGCGCGCGTGGAACACGAACGCGCCGTCGACACGGCCTGTCATCTTTAGACGGACGGACGGCTATCTAGCCCATAGCAACCGTCCACAGGCCCGCGTTTACGGTGGCCGGTAGCCACCACGTGGCTCCCAACGCCCAGTGCGTCTCCCGCGGTGGCTGGGAAGATAGGCTCTCTCCCTCCTGCGTTCCGCCACCTCCTTCGCTAGTATAACTGCTTCGCAGAAGGAGGTGACGGCTTCCCATTCCGTCTCGCTCCGGACCATGGATTGAACCAGGGCCGGACGCGAGAGGTCGCCGCCGCCGATCGATCATCAATTACCCTTGATCATCAATTATCATTATTAGCCTTTTAATACATACATTTTACTGATTAATTTCGACGAAGTCAATGGAAAATAACCCTAGTTTTTATTCCAACAGAAATGCAGTTTGAGTGATTCACGATACATTCAAATGCGTGTATGTGAACGTAATGAATTTATCGCGCATTGTGTACGGTTGGGAACTCAATAAAACCGGCACTTCATTTTGAATTTGTAACGAACTAGTGTAGGTACGTTTGTTATCAAAAACTAGCTTTGCCCCGCGAAATTTGTCCACGTGAATTGTTAAACAATTTAAAACATTTTAGGAACTTAAAAAATTGTATCATATAGGATAATTCCATCCCTAAAGGGTTGACAAATGGGATGAAGTTGTGTATGGAAAGTCCTTAATTTTCGAAGTAAAAATAACATAATTTGTTATCTAGGCGTATGGTTGGAAACTTACGCAACGGTGTTATTAGAGTTCCAAAAAATCGCTAAAATTATGAAAAATTACGTTATCACGTAAAATTATTATTCGTAAACCGACTTTACAGACAACTATTTTTTTGCGCGGAAACGAATTTTTTTTTCTAAAATAAAAAAAAACCTGAGACTTGCACCCATCTTAAAAGAAGCGAAGCGACTATTGTGCAAATGTTGAGAAAAGGTCGCGAATGCCTTTTACAGGACTTTGTCTCATTACATCTGGGCGATTTTCAGCCTCCCAAACAAGCTGCATTCCGAAAAGGCTTTAGCACCATAGATCACATACATACAAAGCGGTAAAAAATAACCTAAAAGTATAACCTTCCTCTTTGTTTAGCGTTTGTGGACTACGAGCTTGTTTTAAAAGTTATTGGACTGTGTTCTTAACTTTCAAAGAAAATATGCTTTTAATACGTAGCGTGTAAGTTATTGATTCATAGTTTTATATTTTACTGAGTTTACTTGTACATTGGGTAGCTTACGATATTATAATTAGTTTTTTTTTTGCCCATGGTAAACACCACAGTGTTTACCTTTAAGTAATTGTTACACTGTGAAGAGTTTAGATGCATATTTTATCTTTGTTTGCAAATTAGTGTAAACAATTGTTGATAGACCTAACAAATAAATAAATAAATAAATATTGCTGGACACCAACACACAGCGCCATCTAGTGCCACACTAAGCAAGACTTGTGTCGTGGACACCAGATAGTTGATATACTACATATATACTTTTTGTTTGTAAATAAATACATATTATACATATAAACATCCATGACTCGGAAACAAATGTCCATGCTCATCACACAAACATTTGCTCCTACCGGGATTCGAACCCAGGACCCTATGAACGCAAGGCAGCTTCACTACCACTACGCCATTCGAGTCGTCAAAAAAAAATAAAAAAAAAAAAACACCGTAAATAAAATAAAATAAAACACCGACACTTGTAAGCTACAAAGAAAAACGTATTGGGCAGATTGGGCTTTATGGACGACTCAGAGGCCCTACTCTCTAACGTTTCGTTCGCATATTCGGATCTATCCGCGTCTTTCACACGCAATCGTCTGCAGACATGCGCGAGAGAGACGGGAAGATCCGAATATACGGACGAAGCGTTAAGGAGTAGGGCCTCAGATCTCAAATGTGTATGCGACGTATCTCCACAGACAAAAATAAATAAAATAATAAATCATTTATTTCGAGCAACAAGACTCATAGTGTTAGTATAAACTTATAAACTATGTTAGTAATACACTCACAAACTAACAAAAACAGAAAAATAGATTGTGATAGCACTGATGCAAGGCGACAGGCGCAGCTGAAACCTTGCAGCAGCGGTTCACAAACGCACAATCAAGCCTGCTCGCTATCATAGGCAGGATGCTGTTGGCGCTGCCCCGCACCCTTCGGACCAGGGATGCGCACCGCTTCTGCATCACTGTGTAGAAGCAATCTACGCGAGCTTCAGCAAACATCCCTGATGCGCTGCAATACCGAGGCAACCCCATCATCACCCTGAATGCGTTATTATATTGGACGCGAAGGGCGCTGTATGATTTTTCAATGTCCCAGAAGGGATTCTTGCGCCGCATGCCCTGACCTGCATACTTGACGATCTTATGACTGCATCAGCGAGCGGAGTTCACATAGTTGAATTTTGGGTCAAACATATTTAATAAATATTTGCTATCGACACTGAAGAAGAAAAACGGTTTGGTCATATATAATAAAACTTGTTAAAGTCATAATCCTAACAAGCTCATATCACTCTACGTTCAGCAGATTCAAGATTTTTTTCATATAAAACGTTCGAAAAACTAGACTTTTCAACCCAAACAATCAGTTGAAGGCATGGTTGCAGAGACTAAGGTCCATGTTCACCAAAAAGATGACGCTCTGATTATCTAAAAACAGCTGTTTAAAACACATTTTAGTATGGGAACATGTCACAGTGACAGCTGTTTTTAGGTAATCAGACTGTTATCTTTTTGGTGAACATGTAGTAAAAAATACTCGGACTGACCTCCCCCCAACACTGGTGACACGTTTTTGTTCGTTGGCTTTAGTTTTTGGGCCGAACTTTGTATGAACCGCGAATGATCACACATCCATGCATTCATCCATCTCATAAACTTTCGCTTTTATGGTATTAGGTCCATGTTCACCAAAAACATGACGGACGTTTATCTAAAAACAGCTGTTTAAAACACATTTTTGTATGGGAATATGTCACATTGACAGCTTTTCTAGGTAATCAGACTGTTATCTTTTTGGTGAACATGGACCTTAGTGCCGTAGTAAAAAATACTCGGACTGACCTCCCCCAACACTGATGACACGTTTTTTTTGGTTGGCTTTGGTTTTTGGGCCGAACTTTGTATGAACCGTGAATGATCACACATGCATTCATCCATCTCATAAACTTTCGCTTTTATAGTATTTGTAAAATAGTTTAGTTTAACTGTTAGATTTGTCCCCGTGTGTAATATGTGGTACGCCTCTGTACTTTGTGCGCCAGTCGTTAAAATATCTTCTTTTATCTCTATTACTCGTGAAGTCGATCTCATTTCGTTGAAATTCGATAAATAACAACAATTCCTCAATCCTTCTCACACGGAAATATGTGAAGATTGGCGAGGCCCTCAACAGTTGAGTTGGTATTACAGGAATCAATAGACAAACGAAAGCCCTCATAGAGCCCTAGACGTTATTATACCTTACAACAAACGTTAGGGTTCGCTAGGGCTGCTACTCAAACGAATATTAGCCCCTATAATAAACCACTTAAGTTATCCTAAGATATTGATAGGATCAGTAAAAATAGATTACAAATTAAAAAACTAGGAGGATACAGATGAAAGGTAAAACAAGGAAGCAATAGAGAAAAAGTAATGCATTGACGCAACAGTAAATGCACACTTATATTTTAGATTTTATAACAAGCTTATAAATAAAAATTGTGACGTCATTCCTTTTTGTGTGTTTTTCTCAGGAAACCCTTTTAATTGAACACCAAATCATGCATATAACGAGTTTACCATCTTTAGGAGTTCGCCATATTGGATTTAGAATAACGTTAGTAAGCTGTTATAGCCATCCAAGTGCGTGTATGCAAAATTTCAGCAAAATTGGTTGAGGACAGCTGTTTTAAAATTCAGTGGCAATAATTGACTTAAATAAAGTTATGAACATTGCCAATGAAATAAAAGCTTCAAAAAAGGACCAAGTGATGACGTGAATTCGTATTTAAGCAATTGTTTGTATTGCTATAGCACGTTTTTGAGACCGTTTGCGCAGCTATGCTAAACACTAAAAGTGTATAACATAGCTTTTATACCAAAAACTTCGTACTTTTACCATCGTCTTTGAATTCAAAACGGCCATGTGACACATGTTTAAAAAAATCTCACAATAATCAAACAATAGCTGGAATTGAAAAGGAAGACCTAGACACAACTTTTTATATAAAACAAAATGATCCCACAAAAATTCTTTCCAAAAATTCGTAAAATTGCCAACCCTGAACAACCCGAAAAATCCCCGGATTGTTTCTAAAAGGATATATAGGCGATATTAACACATCAAAGGGCTATCATGCGATCTGTCATGGCGTAGCGTAACACATGGTAGAATACACTAGTGCGTATTTTTTTTTCTTCTATATCTTTTGGATTGAATACGTAGTCGAGTTAAGGGTGGTGGACCCAGTTTGAATTGTCTTTGAGGAGACGTCTTTTTTTAAACCAAGACTACTTTAGGCGTATTGAGCACTTTTTGAGTGAACAAACATCATGGAACTCGAGTGACTGTCACCTAACGCTTCGTAGCACTTGTAGCCGATTCGCGACGACTATGCCGTTCCGGTTCGGCTACGAGTTTTCTATGTTATCGGCAGTGTTTCGGGACTTTCTTTTTCGCCATGGCATCTCGCAGTTCAACCTTTAAGGCTGGCTTCAGCTTTACTGGACTACCCTGTGGGTGACTTCAGTGTAAGGTCTTCAGACAGGGAGACAAACTAAATATAAACTTAGCGACAGAACGAGCTAAGGGTATCTTCACACGTGCCTCGGCTTAAGGCGTCGCGTCGTTGGGGAGTGTTGTGTTCGTTGGTTAGTTGAATCAAAGACACCGTTGGGAAGACTTGGTTTATTAACAGGTTACATAGTAGACGTATCACAGACGGAGTTCACAGTAAGAAAGCCATTAGGCAAGTGACGACAATCATAGACGAGACATAGATAATGCATAGTGATGTGTAGACTAGTAACATACTAAATAGTGATGTTACAACAGGGAGGGCAGCGAATAGACAGGCTGGATTTGAGTGAGATTATTATGGGCTGTTTAAAACTACTGGCTCAGCATTGTGAGGGTCGGGGGGGAGCGGATCCCAATGCTGTAAGACCAGCTTTAATTTCAAAGACATCTTGTGGACCTTCTTCTGTTTCATTCCCATATTGTAACACATTGTCGCCCTTGTACTGGTTATTAGATGTTTAGCCGCTGATTAAATAATATTATAATATCGTTCTATATTTCGTTTGTACCACAGACTCATTGATAAGGTCTGTTTCCTAACTTTTGTATTCCCCTTTGTTAATATTTTCTTTGTTAAAACAACTCTTTTGTTGTACGGTTTTACCTTTCAAGCACTTGCGTCACCAATCCAAAATTCAGATATAAAATGCCAAGAAAACAAGAATCCTTATTGAAACATAAATAAGGATTCTTGTTTTCTTGGCATTTTATATCTGAATTTTGGATTGGTGACGCAAGTGCTTGAAAGGTAAAACCGTATAAAAACATTCTAAGGGAGGAATTGGTGTTTTAATAGAAACATACATTGTTGCCAAGGAAAAAATAACGGGGAAGTTTTTCTCCATAGCTACAAAGCCTCGATTGAGAACCAAACTTCAAAGATCGAAATATAACACGTGATTGGCTTTTTTATGGATTCCGGAACCAATTGGCAAGGACGGAACCCGTATAAAGTCTTTCGAGAAAATTCTTAAGTACGTATAAAGTGCTTTGAACAACGAATGGTATGGTATGATGTTTGATAAAACTATTCTAGTAAATATAGCTCAATGATTGTATTGTACAATTGTAGTGAACAACGGGCTAGTATCCGCAATTTCACGTCAAAGCGCGTATTTTGCGTATGGCTATAATCCGCCACGCGGCCCAGTGCGGTTTGCTAGATGTCACATGTCTTCGAGTTTTTGTTTCTAGGACATGCCAGTTTCCTCACGATGTTTTCCTTCACCGTTGATAAAACTAATAGTGTTACTTTGTCCAATATTCCAGATGGCGTCGCGGTGGACATCATAGAATATGGTGGGATGGGCTGAATTAACCCAACGACCAGTGGTTCACATTAGCCCTGGGTAGAAACAACTGGATGAAGAGGGCTTTACCCAGCATTGCGATGACGCAGGGAAACAGTATCAATACGTTATCAAATTTGGTCATTAGAACCAACGCCTCATACCGTAGTACTTAGCATTTGCGATCATAAACGACTGTCAAAAATGTACAAAAGTTATTTGTTATACAAGAGGGCAAAGTTGTTTTTTAACCGCGTGCTCAATTTCGATGACCGAGCAAGCGAAAGATTCTAAAAGAGAGTCACGAGCGCAGCGAGTGATTCAAAACTTACAATCTTGAGCGTTAGGGACTACGCACACTTACCTATTCAGCTCTATTTAGCTTATGCCCATAGAAAACAACGAAGACGCGTACGCGAGCGTACGCGTCTCATACAAAATCGTTCCATAAGCGAGGGAATTAAAAGAGCACGAGGTGAAAAATCTTTGCACTCGAGTGCAACACGTAACTTTTCATCCCACCTCAGCGAAATGAATAACTGCAAAAACAAATTGGGCATTATTAACAAATTCAGATAATTCTGTTAGCGTCAAATAAACTTCCTTGTCGCTAGATAAGGAGTGGTCATTTTAGTTTTTTCACTTGTTTTCAAGTTGGATTCCTTTTTTTTTAACCGAAGGTGTCAACAATATGACCTGAAAAGAAAAGAAAACGGCGCGCGCAAAACATTATAAAAAAGTACACCAAGAAGGTTCCGAGTCTGAGTTCTTAGCAAAAAAAAAAAAAATGTATCATATATTCGGCACCAAAGACGTAGAAGTAAACAGGTTATTGATGTTTTGAATTCACATGCTTAGTGCACGTGATGTTCTAAATTCAAATTTACTTTACCCTCTAGACGATACAACCGGCTTTTGCACTCAGATATCGAAGAGCAAAAATACTCTTTCCGAGATGGGGGGATGAAAATGAATTGAACGTGTTTTTTGAGGCAGGAGTGATCTCGGTATATTATTGATGGTCACCCATCTAAGGACTTACCTTGGCTAGTGCTGCTTAACCAAGGCACTCGACCTGTGCAGCAGTTTTACTTTAGCCAGGAGCTCCTATTGCGACACACATCTCATTTTAAAAAGTATGAGAAATAAAACATATAAGAATTCCATATTTTTTCCTGCCAAAAATAGCTAAAGATATCAACTTCCAATAACAGAATTATGAAGTACGAAAACCACTCGGTTCCCATGAATTACAGAGGATGATTAATTAATGAAACCACGAATGGAGGCTATATACTGTGCCCGCGGCTCTGCCCGCCGCCTCAACCGTTTTTCATACCAGAGCCCAACGTTAATATTTTAGGTAGAAAAGGTCGCGGGCATGGAAGAAGGAATGAATGAAGGTGGTATATTTTCTTTTGCTTATGGCTAAATAATAACAGCCGCTCGGGTAGATTGTTTGGTTAAGCCGTGCTTGCCTAGGTTGGTCTACGGGTGGGTGATCACCCTTACATACCGAGTTTCCTCCATGCCTCGGAAAGCACGTTATGCTGTTGGTTGCGGCTGTCATTTGTCCATCTTTGACAGTCGTTACCTGTCAACAAAAACTACTACCTGTGGTAAGTGGTCCAATAAGTCTGACAACCAGTCATACTAAGTGGTATCGTATTTTAGGCAGTCGCTCCATGTATAATACTGGTATTCAGCTACACCCCGTTAGACTGAAAGCCGACCCCAACATAGTTGGGAAAAGGCTAGGCAGATGATGATGATTGTCTTTTGTGCTTTGCTTTCGCCGAGATTTTGGTAAACAACGGTTATGATGATTTAATCATTTGACTGCATTGTTGGTCTAGTTGTTGTTGTGACTGCTTAGCATGAAGTGCTAGGTTTGATTCCCAGGTCGAGCAATGTGTTATTGGGTTTTTCTATCAGGAATTTCTCAGTAGCAGTGAAGGAGTTTGGACTTGCGCACGGTTCATGACAGCAGGTTCGACCAATATTACAGGGAACTTATCATAACTGGCGAATTATAAGCGATATTATGTTGAAATTAAAATTGTTTATTGGGATAATGAAATACAAAAATATTAAAAATATGGCCTTAAAAAGGTCTAGGTCAAAGTGATCAAATAACACCTTTTGTGCTTTTGACTAGTTACTGACCTACGAATTTAGGCTCGGCATATGAATCAATTGATTATTCATGTTGATTATTTATTATTGAGAAAAAAATACATTTAATTGCACCGCGACTTACGAAAAAATTAACACAAAAAGAAAGCACATTCGAAAGCTTTGAAAAATTCTGGAGTGGCGACCGCAAACAAGATGATGTTGCATTGGAAAGCCTGGAACTAGATGCACCGATGACCTGGTGAAGGTTGCGAGGATCCGCTGGATTTGAGCCGCACGGTACCGGTTAATGTAACGACACTTTGGAGAGGCCTATGTCCAGCTGTGGACGTTTTCAGCTGAAATGATGATTATTATGACGAAGGAAATGATAATGATAATGGGCTGACCTCAAAGCTTAGCCACCAAATATTCTATACACGAACCTGATGGCAGCCATGAGTAGTGAGAATTTACTTAGCATTTTACATTATTATCATTTTCATCTGCCTAGCCTTTGTCCAACTATGTTGGGGTCGGCTTCCAGTCTAACCGGATGCAGCTGAATACCAGTATTTTACAAAAAGCGACTGCCTATCTGACCTCCACAACCCAGTTAATACTGGGTAATACGATACCAATTGGTAAGATTGGTTGTCAGACTTTTTGGGCCACTGACTACCTGTAACGACTGCCAAAGATAGACAAATGACAGCCGGGACCAACAGCTTAACGTGCTTTCCGAGGCACGGAGGAAACTCGGTATGTAAAGGTGGTCACCCATCCACGGACCAACCTAGGCAAGTACGGCTTAATTTAAAGATCGGCCCGAGCGGCTGTTATTATTTAGCCACGAGCTCCTCAAGCATTTTACATTACCAAACAAGGTAAATCTAGAACGGACGCACAACTCTATAAATCTAGAACGGACGCACAATTCCAACTTAGACGCGAAAATCACTATTGCTGTTCAAATATGTACCAAGTAGCTCCATTTCAGTTCTAACATCATAGCGCAATGGAAGGGTTGAATAAACATAATGTTTGTAGCCCGAGCGTACAAATATGAAATGTAACCCTTTCACTGCTTCAGCTTGAAATAGTGGGACTAGTTGTTATATTACTGACGGGTAAGGGATCTAATTTAGAGGGTGGAGCATTTATTTTTTATATAGTTTTCTCGCAAAGGGTAAGGTTTCGGAGGGTTAAGATAGGTAATTATTTAAAGTAGGTCTTGTCTACTTAGAGATGTAATGTTTCTTACTAATTCAGTAAAAACTTGAACTTTTTCTAACTACTATTTAAACACAAATTGTCGTTCATAACAGAACGTTCTACCATCTTTATTAGACAAAAGAAGTTCACAAAAAGCAGCCTCCATTATCAACAGACTTGAAAAGCTTTGGGTCCTTAGAAAATACCAAATAAATCAATTTCGACCGTTTACGAGCCAAAACAAATCTTCAATTAAAGAAAACGAAGTAAATGCTTGAACATCACTTACTCAATATCGACAAAAAAAACTCCAACAATCTGATATTCAATTCAGTTTTCGAAAAAAGAATCTATTACACTTACTGCCACGCAAAACTGAACACAATATAAAAAGAGCTGGCCGAAATTCAGGTGGTAAATGAAGTGTTTTTGCTCTGTCAGACCACCAACGTAAATTAAACTTCCACGCTCCTCAATTGTTTTCTTAAGCGAAGCTCTGAAAAGAATTTTGATTAGATTAAGGGGTCAGGTTATTTTGGCCGATAGTGTCTTGCATCGTTTCAAGGGTTATCGAGTATCGTAGGTATTCGATTTTCGAATGGAGCTCGATAACGCTGCGGTGAAACTAGTTGAAGTTTGTGTTTCTTTTTTTTTAAAGTGATTTTTTATACTGGCAAGCAGTAATAGTTTTTAATTGAAAATATTTCAGTTTCTTTTGTGTAGTGAAAGTTTGTCCTATGGAGAAATCTAACTTACAAAACTATAAAGATATGATTACGTATCAATATCTATAGTCATAATTATTAAGCTGCTGATCGCAGCTTCGATCCCCGAGTCAGGCGTTCCGGGGCTGCGGGACTGTTCGAAAGAGATGCCGCGACCCCGGAACATGAAGGGCGAGGAAAGAACATGGATGGGTTTTAGTCAATAAAAGTCTGACAATCCTTCCCCCTCTGCCCAGAGAGGGAAAAGTTATTTGATGTTTTAACATCTGAAAAAAAGGCAGTGAATTAGGGAAATTCTCAATAGGTACCTAATACCTGGAGCATTTTTCAAATGCCAATACATAGTACCTAGTAGCCTTAATATCCTTTTCATACTTTACTAGTATTTTCGCTGAAGAAAAAGGAGGCGACACAAAATCCACAGTGGCCCACTGTTTCACATGTATGTCAAGTCCGTGGAATATGATCGCAAGCGCGACTGAGCATGAGATCCTGGGTTTGAAACCCATTTACTCTTTAACAAACTTCTGCCTGCGACTTCGTGCGCGGTTCCTGTTGCTTACGCCAGCAACATATATGTACTTTGATATTTTATTTAGTGTGTAATTATTTTAAAATTGTAGTTAGCTAAAAGTTGTTGTCCTTAAAACTTCTGCATGCCTACGTGGTAAAATATGGCTGTACTATTATATGTCTTTGTCAGCGTTTGAGGTTACCCATATTTGCAAAATAAAGTTATCTTTATCTTTAACAACGGGGTCGTCAAAATCGAATATCTGAAACGTCTGATGTCGAATTGTAAAAAAAATAAAAAAAAATCTTCGAAGCAGCCATAGAATCATTTGCACCCGGTTGATGGCCATCGTTTCGCCCCCGATTACATTGGATTTAAACATAACTGGCTAAGATCCATGCTCACCGAAAAGATAACCGTCTGATTAACTAAAAACAGTTGTCACTGTGACGTGTTCCCATGCATGCAAAATGTGTTTTAAACAGCTGATTTTAGATAATCAGAGCGTCATCTTTTTGATGAACATAGACCTAAATGTGGGTGTACTATTAAGTGCACCTCTGCCTAGAACTTCAGGGATTGCAAGCGTGATGTTATGTTATTTGAGCTGAAAAAAAGCGAAACAAGATCCGCAGTTGCCCACTTCTATATACAGGGTGTAAACCACCTCATCACAAAGCCGTTAACCAAGCATACTCTACATCAAACTAAGTAACTTTACGCAAAAATTATTGCTGGGAAACAACTTTTTTATTTGAGGTTATGAATCATGTTTTGTGGTAGAACTCAATGTAACGCTCTTAAAATATTGTGCTGATGGATGGATTGAATAGTACGTGGGTAGTGGAAGTGTTAAAAGTTAAAATCTTACAAAAAATACTTGAATAAAAAAAAACTCGTCTGAAAGTTGTAACCCCCATATCTCCATAACTAGAAGGTTCCCAGGTATGGTGTACACCAAAAAAATGATCGCAAGGATGGGGAGAACAAGTGCCTTTCGGCTTTGTGAAGAGGTGTTTTACACCCTTTATTTATGTCTATGTCGTGGAATACGTCATTATGTTAAGCTATGCTATTAATAATCTTGATGTTATTATCTTCCTCTATTAATATAATCTCAGTACAGACCTCAAGTTCATCGATGTATTATTTAATTGCCTCATCCTCGGGAAGTGTGTGGGTTGTATGCTTGTGCCAGGAAACCACTGAGCTAGGTTGGATGGAGAGCACAATATATGTGTTGAAGACAATAATGTGCTGTGGTTTGATACACATTATCAAACCGCAGCACAATCAAACATTTATTCTTTAATAAGGATAGAGTAATGTTTATAAGATTTCATCACACTCGCATCCGAAAGGTTACTTATTGTTGGCTCTATGCTTAACAAATAAAGTCGAAAGTCAATCCGATAGTAGTAGATAAATACATAATGAGCCTAGCCTAGCCTTTTCCCTACTGTGTTGGGCTCGGCTTCCAGTCTAACCAGATGCAGCTGAATACCAGTATTTTACATGGAGCGACTGTTTTACTCACCTCCACAACCCAGTTCGCACTGCGAAATACGATACCCTTTACTAAGACAGGTTGCCAGACTCTCGGGCCACTTACAACCTGTAACATCTGTCAAAAATCTGCAAACACAACAGTCGAGACGAACAGTCTGACGTGCTTTTCGAAGCACTGAGGAAACTCGGTACGTAATGAATCCACAGACTCAACCACATGTCTGAGAGATATTTCTCGACGGCATGTTAAGCTAAGTCAGAGGGCTATGGTCGGCATAAAATTTCTATCACCAAGTTAGGCAACATTAACTAAAGAACCACAATAAATAAAGACACTCATCCACAGACAACCTTATCAAGATTGAACCGCTCGCTTACAAACATCCCTATCCCTATCCCTATTCCTACTATTATATAAATGAGAATGTAAGTTTGTTTGTTACGCTTTCACGCAAAAACTACTCAACCGATCATCATGAAACTTTGTACACACACCAGCTACCATTTCTGGACAGAGAGAACCTTTTCGAGCTAAGGTATACCCGTCCAAATCTGGTGGCTGGCATCACCCAGGAGCTGCTCTGCACACACCGCAATCCAATGGATGTGGCATTTGCGTTGAGCGAGATATACTCCGGTATATACTCCTCCAAGCTGTCGCTGTCGCGGGTCCACTCACTGAGCGTGAAAGGTTACACAGGAGCGCAAATACCGAGCACCGCCCAAAACACCCTATTTCTGGTTCATACGCAAGAAGAGAAAGCTGTTCTCATCAGCCAGGGATACGGCTCCGGCGAAGGGTCGCGCACGCTAACCATCCACGAGGCCCAGGGTCTTACCTTCGACAGCGTGATTATCATCAACACCAAGTCTAGGAGACTCCAAATCCACGACAGCATTTCCCACGCGGTAGTGGCGGTGTCGAGACATACAGTCAGTTGCGTCTATTACACCGACGACGCCGATGACGCCACTGGCCGCTTTGCAAAGAGAGCGATGGATGCGCCAACTAAAACGGTCGTTGAGTACAACCTGAAGACGGCCATGCAGCATCGAGACACAGTCGTTGTGGAAGCTTTGCTCAGGCTAGCGAAGTCCCTGATCAGACGACGTAATTAACAAAAAAAAACCCCCATCCTAACCCCAAAACCCAAAGCCAATACATCCCACTCCCAAACAACTCTGTTACTAAAAAGAGAATGTAAAACTGCATGGCAAGGTGAGTCTGTCATACTCACGTAAAAACAGTGCCGATGGTGGCGCTGCACATCCGGTCGCTAAGTTCCCTACAAAATGGTTGAGCTAAGCGGCGCGGATGTGCAGGTCATGTCCGTGAACGGGTGCCGACGGTTGCTGCCGGTCGACTCACATTGCCATGCAGTTATGAAACAGCTTGGTGTAGATTTTTGTTAATTTTGTTAATTTTAATTAGTAATTAAAAAATAAATAAATATATATATATATTTGATGGACTCACGTAGATCATAAGTTACTAATAATAAGCTTAGTTTAATGTAACGTGTCCAATGATGGAGCACGATCGTAGTTTTAATTATTTCTAAATCAATTAAACAATACATAAAATGTAAATAAGAGCGCGGACCCCCACGTCTGCGGTAGAAAACTCACTAATAAAAAAAAAAAAAAAAAAACTTTGTACACATATTCTTGGAGGTATTAGAAGTAACATAGGATACTTTTTATTAAAAAAAAAATATATATTTATAGCAACAGGATCCGTGTACGAAATCGCGGGCAGAAGCTAGTATTCAATAAACCAAGACAAAGAAATACAGAATCTCTGGCTCCCCATTACCAATAATGCACTTACAAAATAGAACAGCATTCCGATTCCCTCCAGAATCAAACCCACTGAACCAATTCTTTAAAATTCACTCGATTCGACAGACTTCCGCTACGGATTCGATACTGAACGTATCCCTTTAGCCCCCTAACGTCAGTGTATAATTGATTTTGTTCAAAGTCCCGAACTCGAGAGGATAATCGACTATTTTCCGCTTACTAACTCGATTCCGTATAGTTTGTTTGCTCTTATCAAAATTGTTTTTCGAAATCTGAATATTTTAGATGCTTTTGATCTTGGTGAAAAGATAATTGGAGGAGGGGTAAAGCGATTAAAGTTGTTGTAGTCATTACGGGTGCCTCAAAGTTTCAAGGAGATTTTATACTTGTTCGCCGGGAAAAGGCATGCTCGACTATTGTCTTTCTAGAGCTGTGACCCAAAAGAGGCCTAATAGCAACTAACCTATCTGCCATACTTATTAACACGCTGGTTGCAGGAAAAAAATCATAAACTTTCATCTGGAGCCGTGGCGGTCGGAATGCGCAACCTTTTCGACAGCCCATATCAGTCCTTTTTGACTTGACAAGAATAGACAGCGCTATAACTTTACCTATTTTATTTTTCTCGTATATATTATATTTGTCTCTGTCGAACTTCTACAAATACCGAAGATAATCATACCATACGAGCGAGAAAGATATAGTTTTCACCGTGCACAACAGCCGTAAGCACCGAATCGGGCCTATTTTGTGTGATCCGCAGTAAAGGTGAAACTAGTGCAGACTAGATCCATGGAAAATATCTCGCTGATAAAATGACACTTTATTGAGGTCCCCTTAAAACTTATTTGGTGGGATTAAGAAAAAAAAACGACAATGTATCAATGTTACCGACACTTCATATCACCGTTAACATCACTTACAGTTACAACACCAACATTCAGACCCAGAAACTCACAATTACAACCTCCTCAATAACATCTCAAGAATTTGTACAAACACACACTTCTCACCACGGATAAGTTTCGATAGATTCACCCTGCAGGACCAAAAAGATACAAGTTTTTGCTTTAAACTCGCGCACTTACCCTGAAAATCACATAAATATCGTTTCATATGACGTGTGCAAGCTCAATCTACTTCTATCAGTATGTAAAAATCTCGTGTCATGGTGTTTGTGGTCGCACTTCTCCGCAAAGGCTCTACTGATTTTTATGATTTTTTATGTATAGTAGGTCTGAGAATATAGGTCGTAAAGTACATTTCACACTGTAATTTCTACGGCAAAACAACGCTAGTATTAACAGGCACGTATCCAGGGGGGGGGAGGATAGTTGAGATTTATCCCTCCACGAAATCTGACCTATAATAAATGGGAGCATAACCACTGCGAAGT
The DNA here is from genome assembly GCA_916618015.1 of Xestia c-nigrum. Lineage (NCBI taxonomy): Eukaryota > Metazoa > Arthropoda > Insecta > Lepidoptera > Noctuidae > Xestia > Xestia c-nigrum. The sequence continues at coordinate 8,274,834 of OU745269.1, read as the reverse complement.
ACGTAATTATAGTACAGTGATTAGAGCAATTTTATACAGGTCACATGGTTATTACAATGTTTGTGACCCCCATCCCCCGAATCAAAAGTCTGGATACGTGATTGAGTATTAATAAGTCTTCATTTTGTCTTAATTTTTGCAAAAAAATTACGTTAAACCAAAGTGATGCGTAAAAATGTGGAAAATATCGTGAGGTAAGTTTTGAGTATGAATGTGATGTACAGGTAGTTTTGACTGTTTAACAGTTTTAATTGTTACGACAATTAAAACTGTTAAATTGGATTGTTTGATTGATTGGTTGGATTGTGTTGTTTGTTGAATTGGACGAGTGACCTTATTACGACGACGGTATATCTAAGATTTCAAATCTTCGCATCTCAGTTCTCACCAGTTTTTGTGGTGGCGATATTTTCTTTCGGCTTCACCAACTTAATGACACTATCTTAATTCAATTGTGGATATCTCGAAGGTAATAACTCTGTTGTGGTGGCCGGTGTACGGACGGACGCAAGTTCTAGCGTTGTTTTTGTGAGTTGTGATAGTATACGAGTACTTGGAAACCATTGGTGAAAAGATATTTGTTCGAGGTTCTGGGAAAATAGTCTGGGATGGTTTGGTGCGAGATCTAAGATGTCAAGTCTAAAGCATTAGTAAAGTGTTTTTAAACATTTTCTTGGTATTATTTTGGTTTTCTTACAAACTTGCCTGTTTGTTAAACTAAAGACTCACGAATAGCAACGAGAAATAATTTTAGCCCCACTTTCGGACTTTCGTACGTCCATCGGGATGATGAGCATTCTCAATTTCATCATAAATCATCATCACAAACTTTAAGACAAGTTTCGATTCCATATAAATCCCCAACTAAAAAGGCACTCCGAACTTTCTTACAGCCATACAATAAACTAAAAAAACTTTACCGCGACCGCATCAAATACGTAATGACGTAACGTAATTACGATCAGTAGCGATGGCGGTACGTACCGCATACACGCTTTTTATCTACAAATACATATTAGTAGCTACTGCCATGGATTAAGTGTGTATAGAATAGAAGGAGCTCGTGCATAAGCTCGTGCGGCTTCATCTTGCGACCCTGGCGAGGGTCGCAAGATGAAGCCGGGCTTGCCTAGGTTGGAGATCGAATGGGTGACCACCTATATACCTGATTTTCTACGTGCCTCGGAAAGCATGCTTAGCCGTGGTCCCGGCTGTCATTTTAAGACCTTTGACAGTTGTTACAGGTAGTCAAAGTCAAGCCAGAAAGTCGAACAACCAGTGTTACTAAGGGGTTTAGGATTAATCAGTACTAACTGGGTTGTACAGGTCAGATAGGCTGTCGCTCCATGTAAAATACTGGTATTTACCTGAGTCTGGTTAGACTGGAAGCCGACCGAAGCATAATTGGGAGAAGGCTAAATACATGAGAAGAGAAATAAAAGTAAGATGCAGTATTTTGGTAGTTAAAGATGACAAAAGAGTAGGAGAATAGGAGCTCAAAGTCAGGAGTTCTAAATTGACGTACGTAAATAGATTGACAGGGCCAAATGATTGCGCCGGAGCTGCGGGGCTGTTCGAACGAGATACCGCGGCCCCGGAACGTAAAGGGCGAGGAAGAAACATGGATGGTTTTTAGTCAGTAAAAAAAGAAAAAGGCCAAATGAGTATTTAACATCAGCATTAGGTAGCTAAGGTTGGCCGGCTATACCAGGGTCGGCCCGAAGAGAGGTTTTAGAATGGTCAATTTGGTATAGAAACAAGAGATTTTCTTTTGACGACAAAGTGTAGTAGCTGGTCAGAAGACGCAGACCAACTAATACACTCATGATAAAAGGTACATTCTGAGGCGCAAGTTGTAGAATACTTAAATCTAATTATCAACAAACATATCTGCCATATTATTTGCGGGGCAGCATTAGCGCACGCACAGAAAAATGCGCTAGAGTTTCCCATCTGTACAATTTTCTTAGTCTGTGACACCACACTTCCGCGGTAGACCTTTATTCTTGACGATAATATTGATGATTGTACAATAGATTTGTATCTTCCGTGTACAATATGGTACAGGAAATAAAGTTCAATGATATTATTATGAGTTAAGTTAGAAGTGACGGAGCCGAAGGCTCTTTTTTTGAAATAGTTTTACTATTTTTTCTGCCGCCAATCACTTAGCTGTACACGGTTTGAAAGATGTGGGTGTCCGCCAAATTACAGGCCGATACTCGTATGTTTCTATTTTTATTTCTTTGCCGTCAAAGACACCGCCAGCGGGAAGGTTTTTATGCTCATCCTGACAGAAAACAGAGTCTTCTTCTCGACTTTGTGTCGAATCAAAACACGTCATATTCCGATTAGAAAGAAAGAAAGACGAAATAGTGGTAAGAGTGAAAGTTAATTCTTATCCTTTTTATTCCACGGTAGCACATCGCTCGTGACTTCGTCCGCGAAAAATGTAATTGGTTGGCTAATTTGCACGATATCAATATAATTTAGCATATGTTACTCGGACAAAATAATGGTGAAAGATTTTTTAAAATCGGTTGAGTAGTTCTAGAGAATTAAATCGTAACAAACACACTAACAAAACATCAAATCTTTCCTCTTTATAATATTAGTATGGAAAAATGAATGTGATGTGTTTCGTTTATTATTTTCACTTTTTTATTTTATTTTTTTCGGATGGAAATCATCAAATGACCCTTCCCACTATGGGCGGAGCGGGAGGGAGTGTCAGACTTTTACTGACTGAAAACCATCCATGTTCCTTCCTCGTCCTTTACGTTCCGGGGCCGCGGTATCTCTTTCGAACATTCCCGCAGCCCCGGGTCTACTTGTACTATCAAATTAAAAGCCAGGACCAACTAAAATATCTCTCTTAAACTGAAAACTATCACATGCTGAAACGACACAATCAATATTTTACGTTCAACAAGTAAGATCGTGAGGATACCAAAGTTTAAATAATTAATTCTTACCTGTACTTATCTTAAGAACTGTGACTGTTACAGCAGGTTTGACGTTCTGAATAAATAGAACGAGCGCGTGGTGTAAGGCCTCAATTCCTGCCACGCTGTTGTCTTTCGTGTACGATCGATCGTGCCGTCAGTGAGAACAAAGTACGGCTGTCGGTCTGTCGGCGTCACAAATAGCACACAATGAATACTTTTACACGCGACCGACGGACGTCAGCGTAGCAGAAATTGAGGTCTAAACGTAACGTTAATCCGTCGATTCTCGAATCGATAATACAATGTTCAAAGAGCTGTCACAAATACAATTTGTGTACAATAAAGCATAATTTATCTATCAAAGACGTCGATGAATAAAATCTTTTACATCCAACTTATCTTAACTACTAAAGCGATCTAAATATATTCTATGAATAATCGGGAATTTCCAAAAAACCTTTTGATCAGTGTTATATAGAGAGTGTTTGATAGTGTGTTATAGGCAGGTATAAGAATCAACCACACACAATAAGTAAACGATAAAAATACTCCTACAAACATTATTCCTTTTACTTTTATATTTCCTATCTTTAGAAATAAGCATAGCAAAGACCAGGAATACAATAGATTCAAGAGTTTGCTTCAGTTCGTGTCAAGATAAACATATCTTGCTTATTTTGTATTTCTGTTTTCATTTGTAAACTAGATTTTCTCGTGTTTGTTTTGCGATCTCCATATATCTGTGTTGGTACGTGTTTTTCTTATGTGTTCATAAAGTATAGTACGTTCGAGTTATTTATTCTTGAAAAAGTGTTAATAAAGGGTGTAAACCAACTCATCAGGCAGCTGTCAACCAAGTATGCTGTACATCAAACTAAGTAACTTTATGCAAATAATATTGCTGGAAAACCACTTTTTTTGAGTGAAAAATCATTGTTAGAACTCAACGTAACGCACTCAAATATCTCCATATAAAGGTTTCCCAGGTATGGTGTAGATAAAAATAAAATGATTGCAATGACGGGTAGAACAAGTGCATTCCGGCTTCGTCAAGAGAATTTTTACGTCCTGTATACAAAACTGAAAATGAAAATGAAAAATATTTTAATTTTAAAAAAATGCTTCATATACAATGAATTGTGTTTGGAGCCTCTTTATAGACAAAAAAACCTGTGTTAGGAGACTCCGCTCTTCCATACGAGTATCTAAAATTATGTTAAGTTACGCATATTACTGTTTGTTAATTATTATTTTTTATATTAAGTATTTTAACATCTTTTGGTTAATGTGGTAAGAAAAGTGGTGTGCTTTAGTTGGGTGTGTGGCGTGTATGTAAGATGTATGTGGTTTGATGTGTGGTGTGTGGTTCGGTGTGGTGTTGTGTTGCGGTGAGGTGTGTGGTGCGGTGTGGTATGTGCTACGGTGTGTTGTGTGAAACTGAAATCTGAATACAAGTAAGTTGTTCCCTTTCTTGCTAGAAAGAGAGAAGGTCTCCCAGTTTAGTTTGATGTAGCCAATACCACACTACGCTTCAAAACACAAATTATATTGACGTTCCTCAAAAAGCCACAAAAAAAGCGCTGAAGTGGTTTTGAACTGACCACAACACCAGGCCATACCTATGACATCTCTAGTTATCAAGCAAAGCATGGTTGTTGCTGGCAAATAATCTTAACCTTTCAAAGATTGGCTACGTCTTAAGAACGGACCTACCAATTAATGTCGCTCAACCTAGGACCACCAAAGACAAAGCCAAATGTCCCAACAACGCTACATACGTTTTTTGTTAAAATAGCTACACCACCTATCCGTATGTGTACGCACCGTTTAAAACTAAAAAAAATATAACTTACAAGTTATAAAAGTTGACTCATGGAAATTGCGAAATGCTAATAATTAAAAAAAAATCTCCATGAATAAAAAGGTCAGTCTTCCAAACATACGATTTTTTTTTTTAATAATAAATGTTTATTCAAACCCTTATTACCATTGGTCTTATTCTAAGAGTACATCAATAGTGACTTAAAATAGGAGATTGGACATTGGTTTACAATTCGTTGGATGTCATTGCTAGGGCATATATTAGGCAAATCAAGTAAAAGTATCAGTGACTCCGAAACTAAGTATAGCCTGTATCTTCAGAGCTAGTGGTTCCTTCTTGGGTATTTTTAGCCGTTACAAATAAAAAAAAAAACTAAAAAATATATATGCCACCGTAAAATTGTCAAACACGTTATATTACAATATAACGTGTTTTCACTTGCGATATTGTAATGTCTCGAATTATTGTCAACTGAACATACGGAAGTATCTCTGCCCCCATAATCGGGACTTGGGGCACCCTCCCGTTAGGTTAGTTAGGTTCCTTTAAACCCTGCACTCGGAAATAGTCGACTACGCTTTTTAGGGAGAATATAAAGTGTTTTAAGGTTATGTTATATTAATCGGTATTTCTCAGGAATGGTGCATTATCTTTTCATGAGAGTTGTGCCACTGGGTAAGGGGGACCCCTCCTTCCCTCCACATCGCGTGAGTTGACTACCATGGCATGCATTTCACGAAAAATAATGCGTTTTGTTGTAAGCAGTATGTTCATTTGACAATAATTCGAGACTTTACAATATAGCTAGAGATTTTACAATATAACGTATTTGACAATTTTACGGTGACATATACAGATATCGCGAAAAAAAAATCAGCTGTTCCCTACATTTATGTTAGCATAACTCGTCAAAATGTAGGGAACAGCTGATTTTTTTTTCGCGATTTCAAGGTTCGTCCCATAGAAAAAGTTGTTCAAAATGATGAGTACAATGACCCCTTTTCAGGTTTAGTATAAACAAAAAATAAGGTTGTATACAGGGTGTAAACCACCTCATCACAAAGCCGTTAACCAAGCATTCCGTACATCAAACTAAGTAACTTTACGCTAAAATTTTAGCTGGGAAACAACTTTATTTCTTAAGGTTATAAAACATGTTTTGTGGTAGAACTCAGTGTAACGCACTTAAAGCATTGTGCTGATGGATGGATTAAATAGTATGGGGGTCGTGGAAGTGTAAAAATGCAAAACCTTACAAAAAAAAAACTTGTATTAAAAAAAAACTCGTCAATATGTTGTAATTTTGACCCCCCATATCTCCGTATCTAGAAGGTTCCCAGATATGGTGAAGAACAAAAAAATGATCGCAATGATAAGTAGAACAAGTGCCTTTCGGCTTCGTGAAGAAGTGTTTTACACCCTTTATATTTGAAAATTGAAATAAAAAATATTCAGCAAAGATGTAGGTAATAACAGTAAATGTAAAAGGGTTATTATACTAGGTACCGAGATTACCATTATCATCTTCCTGCCCTTTAGTCCGGTCATTTTAGACAATTGAAATAAAGAAAATTCCGACAAAGCCAAATCTTCGTAGAGACCTTAGGTTTACCACAAGGAATAAAGTGTCAAAAGTCCCCATCAGTCCCATGTGAGCTTAGGGACTTATTCGAGGCCCAAGGTCAAAATTTTAGGTTTTTTGGATTTTTCTCGAAAACGGTAAGTTTTATCGAAAAAGTACTTCAGAGCAAAGTTGTAGATCTTAAAATTCTCTATAAAAATGGTTCCTTTCATTTTTTCTCTAAGACCCACTATTTTCCAGATATTGCGCTTGTAAGAATCATGTTCTACATAGTATGCACACATATGCCACGTATATACATATTTAGGTACTCAAGCAAGCAAAAATGCCTACTCGTGTCTCTTTTATGTATACATTATACTATTCTAAGAAAATTTACTCTAAAATGACCGCCGGTCCCTTACCGAATCCCCTCTACTTGAATAACATCTGGCCTTGAAAAACATCTGCCTATTTTTTTGTCCATGTGGTGTCGTTCACGTATACCTGCTTCTTTTAGTGTTGAATGAGCAGTTCGAGTGACTATACGTATTTATTACAATTGTCTACTATTGAAGTTAGTGCTGATTGAAATTAAAAAAAAATGTCACAATTTTGCTTTATTTGTAATAAACTTTTGACTGAAGATGAAACTGTTGTGGTCAGTCGTGGAATGCCAACTTTAATCGATGAAAGTGTCGCGAGAAGTGATGAGTTTGCTGATTATTTAAGAAGCCAAAAGTCCGTTACAATTCACGTGGATTGCAGAAAATCAAACACCCGGAAAACTTCAATCTCTGCATCAAAAAGACAACGTGAGGAAGAACAGGCCAGTACTTCAAAAGTAAGTCCACCTCATACTAGAGCGCGAATAAGTGAATCCAGCTTTTGTTTTAAAAATCACTGCTTATTTTGCGGTTTATGGAGCTCCAAAAAAAATTGATTGCATAGACACGTACAGATATTTAACGTTTGTAAAAAATACACGAAACAAAAAGCAAGTACAGCAATCTTGTCTTCCTCCAACATCGGCATCTGCTACTCAACATTTGTTTCGAGTATACTATCAAGTTCAGACATGGCAAGGCAATGAACTGAACCCTGAAGACTGGGGTTGGAAATTGATAAATAATACTTTGGAACCAAATCGAACTTTACTGCCCCCTGCTCCAGAAAAACTTCTTAACACTATTTTTTGCAATTGCAAGAAAGGTTGTAGTGCCAAATGTGGCTGTAAAAAAGTAGGGTTGCAGTGTTCTCCAGCTTGTACCAATTGCCAAGGTGTCTCTTGCTCAAATCTTCAATTAAATACAAGAGAGGAAGATTCATGTAATTTTGATGAAGAGACAATTGATTCATCTTCATTTGAACAATTTCTAAGCGTTCATCAACAGGAAGGAGAAGAAGAAGAACAAGAAGAAATTGAAGAAAACATGATTGTTGAAGTTGAATATGAAGAGTATGAGTCAGATTAAAGTAATAAAAAAAAGTTAGAACAACAGTTAAACTCAGTAACCCATATCAATAATCTTCATACAATTAAATAATTATTGTTCCTGAAAATAACGTCATAAAGGTTCGTGGAATAGGCCTACCGGGGATACCACGTTAAAAAAAACGCGCCGAGTACTCCACCTCACAGGTGGTGTGGAAATTGTGCATATTATGTAGAACGTGATTCTTACAAGCGCATTATCTGGGAAATAGTGGGTCTTAGAGAAAAAATTATAGGGACCATTTTTATAGAGAATTTTAAGATCTACAACTTTGCTCTGAAGTACTTTTTCGATAAAACTTACCGTTTTCGAGAAAAATCCAAAAAACCTAAAATTTTGACCTTGGGCCCCGAATAAGTCCCTAAGCTCACATGGGACTGATGGGGACTTTTGACACTTTATTCCTTGTGGTAAACCTAAGGTCTCTACGAAGATTTGGCTCTGTCGGAATTATCCTTATTTGATCATTATTTTTATGTCTAAAATGACCGGACTACTTGTCTTATTCTACTTGGGGTCGGCGCAACACGTTTTCTTTTTCCATTCTCCCTTAACAGACGTCACGGAAACATTTATTTATTTATTAATTTTTTATGCGCAAGTAAACCTCTACAAAGGCGGGTTTAATGCTTGTTCATTTTCTCCTTTCTCTTTTTTGTCATTTCTCACACAATTCATCCATCTTTTTTTTTCCACCTCTCCTCTGGCAAAAGAAAACTTAAAATACAATTTCCTGTAAGAACCTGCAGCCTTCCTTCAGCATCTCTACTCTTATAAACAACATCACTTCGACATCTATATAAATCAGTCAGGCTAAACAAACTGGCATCAAGCCAGGGGTTGCAAACTTTTAACATCAGTTAATCTAACTCTGTAGAATGTTGGCGGGAATTCAAGATACGTGGTTCTTTTTTTCAAAATTTGGCACTGGAACGAAATAAAACCAAATACGTTAATTGCTGTGACCTGAATTGGAGCCTCTTTGTATTGTGGCGTTAATTAAAAAAGTAAAAGGAATGAAGGATTAGTAGAGGTGCAATTTTAAATTGCACTGTCATTACACTTAATTGGGACAGCCGATTTTGGTGTGGGGATTTGAAGAAAGTTTAATTGAGTTTGAATGTTTTGGAGTAAATGGCATACAAGTTGTTTCTGAAATGTGGACTATTAAAAGAACACAATTGTGAACACATAGACTGCAAACGAATGTGGGGTTTGCAAAACAATGGCAATCCAACAGTCAGGTGAGTCTGGTTACGACACGCCACGGAACCCTGGCCTAAAGAAAAGAGGCCAAACAACCCAGAAATGGTTAGAACAAGGTCTTTTTCTTCTTATTTTTCGAGTCGATGATTCCCATTGTTATTAATTAGTATATGTTTCGACCAACTAAGCCACGTCGACGGCGTTGGTGGTGGCTTCAGACTGGTCCTTTAAAGTAAGGCTAACATTAATGATGCAGGTAAACTATGACTAGCGATAAATAATACCATGTCAAATGATAGATTAGCAAAAAAAAATCGGCACAAATAAGTTCTAATTTCATCATTTCTGTCAAATGCGCACAGATCCTGGCAATAACTCAAGAAAATCCAAGGAATAAACAAGTGACAAATATCATCCTATCACTTTTCGAGAATATCAGCACAAAACTTTCCTCTAACAAAACTAATTATGCAAAACCCCACCGTCTTTTTACACCCGGTAACAGCAACAGTAAAAAAGAAGGAACAACTTAATTATTGAATAAATCAAATAATTTACCCCCGAGGCAAGAGAAGCTAGTTAAAAATAGAAAAGAAAAGGAAAAAGGCAAGTTTTTACCGTTTATTAAGAATTTAGAATAAATCGAGGTCAAATGGGTCTTGGGTCCCTTGAGAAATCATTGGACACCGCAGTTGTATAAAAGATGTACAGATTGTGAATCTTTCTCACCTAGTTATTCGTTGGTTTATTTAATAATTGATGTTTTGGCGACAACCTGAATGTAGGAAAGACTTTAAGCTTTATGTTAGTTTGTGGTTTTGGGGTACAGGGAAGATTAAACGTTGTGAAAATACGGCATTTTTTGAACGTGGGTGTTGGCATGTTTCTCTACAGATTAACTGCGGTTTTATGAGACAAGATCAGTAAGGTCAATTTAAGTTACGGCTATTTTGCTGTGTGTAATGGCCCAATTTAAAATCATTTGATGCTGTGTAGCGTCCGATCTTATATTTGTACGCCATTCAGGCAAAACATGACTGTAATGATTATATTTTAATTTTTATTTATTTATTTATTTATTTATTTATTTAAGGTTAACCTACAATTGTTTACACTATACATTTCATTTAAAAGTACACGATATACATTTATGAGTGCAACAATTATTTACAGGCTAACACCACATGCACTATTTTATTCAAATTACATTAAACATTAATATTATTGCAATTAATTGTGAATTATAAATGTTAAAATTAGTGTAAAACAAAACAGATAAAGAGAAACATAACAAACAAATCAAGAGATCAAATTAAATTAAACATAATATATTGATAATAATAAAACGAAATAACAGATATAAAACAAATTAAATTAAATTAAACTAAGATTAAATATTTGGTCATCAAATTAATAAGTTGTTTAAAGTTAATTAACATAAAACATATTCATTATCAAATTGGAAATTCATGTAATCTAATTGTCCGAATAGTATTCAATTATTATTCTACAAAATTTTCCTACGCTATCGTGGTGAACGTCAATCAGGTCACTACAGCTGTTTAGGACTTTACACATTCGCGGTATTGGTGAGTTAGCACCTAAGACAGTTCTACGCAATGGCGGGTAAAGCGGAGTGATGGGATTTCTAGGATAGCGGGTTGGGGCACGAAACTTGAGGAGACCTAGTAACTGTGGACAGTCTATTTGCTTTCTGAGTAGCTTGTATACAAACAGGGCATCCATAACTTCTCTTCGGGTCGATAACGGCAGCATCTTGAAAGTTCGCAGACGAGACACATAGGAGGGCAGCTGCTTGCTTTTCCCTTTGAAAAAAGCAAGGTGCCAAAGAAATCGTTTCTGGACCCTTTCTAAGAGAAGTTTATGAGTTGCGTAATGTGGTCTCCATACGACACTACAATACTCCAGTATGCTCCGGACCAGGCTATTATACAACAGTATTTTAGTGCTGACCTGCTTGAAACCCTTGGTGTTGCGTAGTACAAATCCTAACATTTTGGAAGCTTTTTTGACGATATTTTCGATGTGGGGGATAAAAGTAACTTTCTTGTCAAACAACACTCCTAGATCCCTTATAGTTTCTACTTCTTGAATACTGTGTTTTTCTATAAAGTAGGTCGAATTCACGGGGTGAATCTTTCTAGAAAAAGAGATGTGGTAGCATTTATTGAAGTTCAATTCCATTTTGTTGTTCTTACACCATTCAATCACTCTATTCAGATCATCTTGCAGAAGCTCCATATCATTTGATGACTCGACCTTCCTAGCAAACTTTAAGTCATCCGCGTACAAAAAACACTCTGAAAAGTGAAAGCAGTGGGGAAGATCATTTATAAAAATGATAAATAAAATGGGGGCCAAATGGGAACCCTGTGGTGCACCGGAAGTCATGTGATAATTGTTGGTAGAGCGAAAACCATTAACCACTACATAAAATTCACGGTTAGCGAGGTATGATTCCAACCACTTCAGCAAGGGACCCGTGATACCATATGTTGCCAGTTTTCTTAACAGTATAGCATGGGAGATTTTATCAAATGCCTTACTGAAATCGGTGTATATCACATCAAATTGCTTATTTGAGTCAATAGTTTCTATGAGGGACTCTGTGAACGACGTTAAGTTTGTTGCAGTAGACCTTGACGCTACAAAGCCATGTTGTTGATCGCAAAGATAAGGCTTAAAATGGTGTTGGATATGGGGACAGATCATTGACTCGAATACCTTGGCGAAAGTAGACAGAATGGCAATGGGTCGGTAGTTTGAGATAGTCTCTTTATTATCCGACTTGTGTACTGGAACAATTTTGGTTTTTTTCCACTCGGATGGAAAAGTTCCGGTGACCAACGACTTCTTATATATTTTTAGGAGTGGAGAGACCAGTACTGTCGCACAGTTACAAACAAATATTGGCGGGATTCCATCAGGTCCTGCTCCTTTGCTGGTGTTTAAAGATTGCAGTTTTCTGAGTAAAGAATCCACATCCAAGTCTGGGGGTGTTAGGCACTGGCTATTAGTTTCCAATGAACTGAGGTAGCTTGAATTATTTTTAAATTCTGTATTATTTTCACGGGTGTAAACAGATGAGAAGTAATTACCGAAAAGGTCACAGATAGTCGCGCCATTAGACGTTGTAGTCTGTCCGTCAGTCATTGTCATTGGATAAGCACTAGATCCTCCGCGTTTAGTCTTCACGTGATTCCAGAATAGTTTGGGATTATCTTTAATTTCTGATTCTAGGTTATTCATATAAAGACTGTATAAACTTTTAGCTAAATGTTGGCAGCGTTTTGCAATTAATTTAAGTTCTATTTCATCTAGCGGGTTTTTGTATCTCTTGAAACGCAATCTTAGCTTATTTTTTTCTTTTAGTGTATTTATGATCGATTTATCAAACCATGGGGGATAACGACTGGACGATGGCTTACAATTTGGAACAAATTTATCTATGGCCGTATTTAAAACGTCATAGAATACGTCCACCATGCTGTCCACATCATTTTGGTTTGCAAATAGTTGGTCCCAATCTTGATCAATAAGATAGGATTTAATTTTATCATAATTCGCTTTGTGGAAGTTTTTTCTCGTGTTTTGCTGATTGTAAGGCAGACTATTTTCTTTTAATAATGAAAGAGTAAGATCAAGCGGTGGGTGGTGTTTATCAACAGTAGTTAAAGGGGTAGTAGATTCACTCACTGTGCAAGAAGGTAATGTAGATAAAACTAGGTCCAAAGTACGCGCAGAACTGTTTTTAACGAGACTGTGTTGTGTTAGCTTACTAACATCCATGAACTCTAACAGTCTTTGACATGTATTGGGAAGAGAACTGTTGTTTGCTCCCGGGGTCCAGGTTATTATACCCAAGTTAAAGTCCCCTACTATACAGATAGGAACGCTTGTTGATTCAAACACGTTATTACAGTGCTCGATGAAGTGTTCAATTGTTGAGAGACATACTGGTGGAGGAAGGTAGACTGCACAGAGAGCTAGTTGTTGCGTGGTCGAAATATCGATTGTGACCCAGAGATCTTCACAATTACTTTGCCATTTGTCAACGCGTTTTGAATTTATTTTTGTTGAAACCGCTATCAGAACTCCCCCTCCGTCTTTACTGGGATGAAAGCCTGTCGTTTCCCTATCTCTTCTGTAGACAACATACCTACTATCAAAGAGTTCACTGCTAAGTATACAACTGTTTAGCCACGTTTCGGTTAATATTACAACATCATAATTTTTACAACTAAGGTTACAGTAAAAAGTGTTTGTTTTCGTTCTCAAACCTCTACAATTTTGGTAATAAATTGTTAAGTTGTTGAATTTTACAATAGATAGGTACTATGACATGCTTCTAACAATAACAAAAGGGGAACAAAAATATTATATGATTTTACTTAGGCTACTCATGTTTTTTATCAATATATATTCCGCGCCATCTACTTTCCTGACAAATACTTTACCGCTTCTGACCCATACATATTTGTAGTTCATTTCCTTAGCCTTAATCCTGGTCGCTGCATGAAGTGATTTGTTCGCAGGAGATAGGTGCTCAACAACATAGACAGGTGACTTGTTGCCGGTATATCCCAGGTGACCACTGTTTAATTTTTTCTTTTGGGTTATTCTGGTTGAATTTGATTACTGATGCCAGAAGAAGATCGCGCAACCTTGGAGATGCTAGTTGAACAACTAAAGATCTAGGGCGGTTGCTGGACGGGTTGGTTTTTGCAATTCGCGTACAATGCAATATGTCTCTCTCCTGGATATCACAATTGACCACCTGGCCAAGTTGAGTGATAATTGAGTACACATTCTCGTTCTTGTTTTCAGGCATACACTGTAACTCCAAGTTATTCGATCGCGATTGTTGCTCCAAGTTATTAATGCGTACTTGAATATTGTTCATTGACGTTTTCAGCTCCGCATTTTCTAATTGCAGTCTTTGTACCAATTCGTTAGATGCCTTCTGATTTTTCTCAAAATCCTCGAATTGATTGTTGATGAACTGCATTGATTTAATCATCTCCTTCATTTCTGCTTTGACTGTTTCCAGTTCGTTATTCATTGTGCTGACCATTTTTTCGTTAAATTGGGTCAACATCTCGCTAAATTCAGCTTTAATTATCTCCTGGATGATAGCCCGCAGTTCTTCTTTATCTGATGTGATGTGTGATGAAATAGGTGGTGACGCCGATGGTGATTTACTGGCGGACCTTTTGTTGCCTCTTTTCATAGACATATTACGGGTTGGAGTCGACAAAGTCGAGTCATTTTTTGAGATTTTTGCAGTACTAGCCATTATTGCAAATTTATTTCTTGCAAGAAAATAAATGTTTCACAAAAATTAGAGCAATAATAAAATTATAATTCTCTCAGAGGCAACTTCAAGTAGGCAGAAAACAATGCGCCGTCTTCGTTCATTTATCTTTGACGCGAGCGCTCCCATGCGTCACGACGTGGGCGCGCACGCCGAAGTATCACTTATGGGCAGTGCGTAACCGTGAGAGTTGCGTGCGCTACGCGCGGAATGTCAAGTCATGCACTCACCCGATGATCAGCTGAGATTTAAACTTTTTGGCAGTTCACACTGCAAATTGATCCATTTCCACTATTACGAACACAATTTTAGATGAATTACACTTGTTTGATTACTGTTAGATCACTATGAAGTGTTTTATTAGGAAATTAAACCCGTTATGGATATTATTTAGATTTTTAAGTAAAGAGCAAGTTCAAACGTATGTTCACAGTAGGGCCGCTAGGGCAAAAGTGTTAATGTAACATCTTCCATTCTATGTGTGTGTATACTCATGTTTTGAACAAATAAAAATTATCTTATCTTATCTTATCATGGTCATCATTTTTGATCGCACACAGAGTTTTTTTTTTGTGAAAATTCTAATTCTACATTTTATGAAAAAGTTTATAGGGAGTAAATGATGCCGTGACATGACATGCCGTGAATGTAACAAAGAAAAATGTATTGCGCCGACCTCAAATAAAATAAGACATGGACAGGAAGACTATGATTCCAGTTTTAATAGCTAACATAAACCAATTTTTCTATTACTTTATGAAATTATAATTTTGTTAATTTATGAGTTTACAATAGCTAAATTATAATCCTTGTGCCGTGAGTGTTTCTGCGCGTACGATGGGTGGCGTAGATCTTTAAACAACTCAATTTTCTAAATGTTCATACCTTACCACCTCACACTAAACGTTACAGTGACAAAAAACGTCTTGACAGACATGGTAAGATTCTTAAAAATAAAAGCCTAAACCTCACATTATTAATAATGTATGCAGCTAAAAAGATTACCGCAAGATGCAAATCTCTTGTTACCTCCACACATTACATTTTATCCCTCATCGCAGACATTGCTTATTCAAAAACTGTAGTCTAGAATAAAAACTAAGCTAGGATCAGGGGTGTCTGTGACACTTTGCATTACATTTTCTTTTAATTCAAAAATTGTAAGACGTAGACTGTGGCAAGTCCCCGGAGATGTGGATGCAAATACGTTTTTGACCACAGAGTGTTTAGTGGATGGAGTTTCAAAGCATACATGCAATAAATCCACGCCTTATCTATAGCGGAACATGTGATAGACTCAAGACCCAACCACTGGATGGAGTTACACAGCCCAAAAATCCTTGCCCATGAGAAGCACTATTATAAGAGAATGGTTCGGAAAGCGATTGAAATCAAGAAGTATCCGAATTTCAATCGCGAAGACGGCTTCAAAGTCTCTTCAGCTTGGAATCCAGTAATCACTAAGTGTACTCGTCAAGTGAAATCGCCTCAATATACGGACACTGTTAGTGTAGCGTGCTGTCCTAGTGTGAACCGGCCCTAATTAACATTTATGAAGACTTTGCTGTCGCGGTACCTCCAATACTTCAGTCTCCCCGCGACCACGGCTGTTGCAATCCGGTCGAAACGTCGGGATTAAATTAAAGGTAAATTCGCGATAAATACCCGTCTTCATTTGTTTTATAATATCGGTTTTTGATAAAACATCGACACAAAATATTAGGGATTTATCAATATCTGTTCGATAAGTATCGATCGCCATCGTTGTTTAGTTCGATTGATGTATTTATCGGCTTATGTTCAGATCCGTGTATTTTGCGGACGAATTTAGAGTGGAAATATTTGTTTTTGACCGGGTTAAATTAATCATAGAGCAAGATATGCACGAGAACAACCAATTGGCATCAAAATGTGATTTATCGGTTATTCTGACGCTCCTCATTTTTTCACAAAACATAGATTGTTTTTAGTACTCCATTAACTAGTCACTCCATGTCATAGACAGGTGGTGGTGCCATTTCTGTATTACCATGTAAATCCAGTGACAAAATATATTTAGTACTAGTTAAACATGTATACGTAGTTTTCAAGTTTAAAAGTTTACGATGCGAAAAGTCGTTTTGCCAAATTGTACTGCCTGTGGAATCATTGAAGATGTGCGACATATCCCGACGGAGTGTGCTTGTGGGGGTGCGGGTGGTGCGAAAACGTCAAGCTTTTTTGATGCATATTAATTGTCGTCCTACCCACATGTTCTTATTGTTAAAATTTATCAGTGCACTACTTATCTAACCAGTAATAACCTAGCTAGACACCCGTTTGTTTGTATCGTGCTTTAATTATTAGATACTTATCATTTTAACAATATCATAAATTAATGTGTTCTTCTGTAGCGTTCGGGAAAGCAATGGTGGCCTAGTGGTGGCGGCCCCGACTTACGAAAAATAAGTCGTGGGTTCGAACCCATATAGTTGTATTACTTTGTGTAATTTATTTCATCACCGCTGCTCTCAAAATCACGATGTTTTCCTTTAACCAAAAAAACCGGCGTGTCTTAGAATCCAAAATTCAAAGACAATTTATGACATCTACCAATCCGCACTGGGCCCGCGTGGTGGATTATAGCCCATTCCGTCTTATTGAGAATAGCCGTGTCCCAACAGTGGAAACATTATAGGCTGATGATGATGATTTTGATGATGGTGTTCTGGCCTCAACTTCTTATCCGCCTCTCAGCCTCATATTGGCCGATGGCACTAGAACACTTTTTTTTTTTTTAATATGGGTGCTGTAAGTTTCCGGGTTTAAAGTATATAAATCTTAATCATTAGTGTGACATATATAATATTATTCCTCATATAAAATTCCCCGTAGAAAAAAGTATTAAAAAAAACTCTGAAGGTACGAGAAAGGCAGTTAACTCGAGTTTTCTTGTGAAGTTTTAATTTATTTATAAGCTTTTTTAGTCTGGCTATAAAAGGCCAACCGGGTTTCCCATGTGGATAAAATACTTGATTAAAAGGTATACTATAGCGTCATTTCACACAGAAACGCGGCCCGACGCGGCGCGACACGGCGCGACGGTACTGGGAGTGATTTTGCGCTGCGTCGAGATGCATCGCAATGAATCTCGGTGTGAATTGACCCGACTTTTGGTTCGTTTAAAGGTTTTATGGAAGATCTATGTTGGCTATGGTTCTTTCTTCTTTACATGTGGTTGGTGCCCAACCGGATGTCAGAGCCTAGTTTTATGCCACCCATGAGCCTCTGAATTGGCTTTAATGCCGTTGCGAAATATCTCCCAGGTTTTCTCCTTATGTTTTTCTTCAACGAAGCAAGTGATAATACAATACGCACATGAATCTGAAAATCTTTCGAACTTGAGACCTATGATTTGACCCCCAATATCTTCGTAACTTGAAGGTTCCCAGGTATGGCGTAGAGCAAACAAATTATTTCAATGGGGGGGAAAACAAGTGTCCATTGACCTCGTCAAGAGGTCTTTTACAACCTTTATTCATTTAATTGCAGTAGGAAATATTTGATTCTCTCATCATTCAAGTATGTAAGTCGGTGTTCTCAAACGTAACACAAAACACACTAAAAAGCTGAATAAAC
Organism: Xestia c-nigrum; assembly: GCA_916618015.1. Taxonomy (NCBI): domain Eukaryota; kingdom Metazoa; phylum Arthropoda; class Insecta; order Lepidoptera; family Noctuidae; genus Xestia; species Xestia c-nigrum. Next base: position 8,256,848 of record OU745269.1, on the reverse strand, counting down.
AGAAACAGCTCCAAAATAATAAGCTCAACAGAGAACTATAACCCTGTCTGGTACACTTTGCACATGTCTGTGTGATAAAATTCAAATGCCTTGCACTGAGGAACCCATGTGGGCAGTTAACGGCTTGACTTGCAATAGTTCTGTTACTACAGTTGTGGTGGTACAAGGTATAGGAAAGGAAACGAGGTTGGTTTGTATATGCTCTTTCGGCTTGAATTCTTGTCGCGCCGACGGTCGGTCACATACGAGTATACATTATGTTCTTTATAGCACTATACTTAAAAAAAATTGTGGCTCCTCAAGCATCCTCCTCCGACACACTACGTCGAAGTAGCAGAAAAGCTCTCTCCGGGACACCTTGTGCCATGGCCCACCTGGAAGACCCTAAACCGTTTGCGAAGTCAGGTGGGCCGCTGCAGATACAACCTGGTCCGGTGTGCCTTGTGTGACTGCGGTGCCTCAACACAACAACTATGGCTCACCTCCAGTCCTGCACTATGTGTGACTGTGGAGTCACACATAGTGCAGGACAATGCGGAAATGTCCCTCAGAGTGCAGGCGGCTGCATTCTGAGGGACATTTCCAAGGCCACCCCCAACGCTGTCGAGTTAGCAGACTACTGGTCGATAACAATTTAAAAATAAAAAAATGGAAAATCATCGACACGACGAAGAAGAAAAAGATAACACTACACTGCGACCGACGTCAGCGGCGACCAACAGCCATATTTTGTTCTCGCTGACGTCACGACTGACCATATGCGACCGATGGTCAGCGCGACAAGAATTCAGGCCTTAGAAAAAATCTGGTACATTTGAATCGCTACCCTGTCTTTATGCCGTTTGTTTGACGTTATCGCAGCATTTCATCATATCATAATCTTTTCATCATCATCAGCTTATGGCAGTCCACTGATAGACACAGGCCGGTTCAATCGCACGCCACTAAACTCGATGATCAGCAACTCTCATTCAGTTTCTACCAGCCACTCTGCCAAGACCGTTGCTCCACCGAGCTTTAGAAGCTCCCGCCTTACATTTACCGATTCGCGGTCTGCACTCAAGAACCCATCAACCCCAACGGTCAATGGTTCTACAGTTAATATGGCCGGCACATTGCCACTGCAACTGACCTATTCTGTAAACTATTTCGACAACTCTGGTGCTTTGTCGGATCACCTCAATCCAAATGTGATCCCTCAGAGAGCCCGTTGATTAAAAATCACTGTGTTGCTAAATATTCCTGCTGAAATTGATCCAACAAGCGTTATGATTTGTACTATCTAGGGTTTATCAAGATCCAGTAGTTTCTGTTTTTAATCGTAGGCAAATTACGCCCTTGGACATGTAGTTGTGGACAATAGCCCAAGAATTTCCTTCACTGGTACTGTACTGTGGGTCACGGGGCTTTTGGGACCAGGACTGCGTTGCCAGATTCCCATGTGGTATTTTGGGACCACAACAAAAAAAAGTTAAAAGACAGGTTTAAAAAGATGAAACAATACAGCACACATTAAAAAAAATATGAAAACGGGAATTTTTAAGTCCGACGTTTCGACCGGATTGCACCAGCCGTATTCGCGGGGAGACTGTCAAACAATCGTGGTACAGTACTAGCGCAGAAAAGTCGTTTCCCATTCTGAACAAAAAAAAACATTGCTAGATAGTATAAATGACAGCTTAATTGTTAGCGGTACTCACTACTAAAATACGAGGAACCGCAATTGCAATTTGAAGAGAGAAGAAGGTCGCAGCTGGACTTAAGCGTGATGATTTTAAATCTAGACCACCAACATCTAATCATCATCACGAACATAATCATCATAATCGTCATCTTCTTATCAGACTTTCCTCTCGCAGGTCTGCTGGAAGAAATTTCTTTTGAAATAAGCAGTACCTTTGTGCTCTTCCTTGTTAATATATTGTCCTTTTAAGTATTTTGTGTGTACATGAATAAATAAATAAATAAATTATCTATACCGTACAATTTGTCAATGGTGTTCTGACATGTCCGCTTTATGCTCGCAGTTTTTCGGCGAAAGTTGGATATGCTAGCTACTTGAGAGCACATAGAATAGCAGCACACCAAAGCTCTCTACAACCAAACTAGAAAGCCATTGGATGCAGTTCACTGTGGCCGTAATCGACTATATAAGGTGTTAAAAATTCGTGATTATTTTTTATTTGGAATCACAAATGAAAAATAATCACGATAAAAAAAATTGTATAAGTAACGATCCGTTTCAAAGATATGCAATATTTTCACTGCGCACAAAATTATTGATGATGCGCACTGGACTGTACTATGGCGCCGCGCGCGTGGTCGTTCACCCCTGCGACAGCGCAAACGTAGACAGCTGATTCTAACTTACCTATCACATTTTACAGACTTTGGACTGGCAATGTTTTTTTTTAAGTTAATTTTAAAAATGCTTGAAAAATGTTTTTTTTTTTGGAATATATTTGTTTTTTGATACCGAGTACGTACACGAAATTCTTGCGGTTAATTTTTTAACACCTTATATAGATGACATCGTCAAACGAAAATAAAAAAAAATGCCAAAATCGCTTGTCTTATAAACTTGCATCACGTATTCACCAAAGACCTTGCTGTAACTACATGCATGGAGAATTGTTAACATTTACTATATGTATAGGTAACGAGTTAATAACGGAGCTGAAGATTATCTTGTTTCATACTACACCTCAGGTTAAGCAGAGGTGTTTAATATAAGCGCATTTTATAGTTGCTATTGCTGCTTATACGTTCGTTCCTTGGAGGAGCCTGTGGCTTGTGGCTAAATAATAACAGCGGCTCGGGTAGATCTTTAGGTTAAGCCGTACTTGTCTAGGTTGGTCTCTGGATGGCTGACCACCCATTACATACAGAGTCTTCTCCGTGCTTTGGAAAGCACGTTAATTTGTTGGTTCCGGCTGTCAACTGAGAAATTCTGACAACCAGTCTTACCAAGGATATCGTATTTATTTATTACCCAGTTCTAACTGGGTTCTGGAGGTAAGATAGGCAGTCGCTCCATGTAAAATACTTGTATTCAGCTGCATCCGGTTAGACTGGAAGACGACCCCAATATAGTTGGGAAAAGGCTAGGCAAATGATGATTACTATACGATTCTTGGGTCTGCTATAATGTTATATACTAAGAGCAGAACTTATAGCAGTCTATTAAATACTATAGATGTTTAGTAAAGTTTTATGAAAAACCAAAGAAGATGGAAGAAACAGTGGATAGATTGTGTAAAAAATGATATGCAGGAAAAGTGGTGTCTGAGATGTCGAGTAATAGAGAAGTAATAGAACAAAAAATGATCGCAATGACGGGGAGAACAAAGTGCTTTTCGGCCTTGGAGTCTCTTTGCACCTTTTATGATGGAGATCAATGTCCTACTGAAAGAACTGACTCCAAACTTGTAACTAAATAATCACTACATGTAGAAAAATCCTTTATGAAATAAAAATCTATTAATCCTCCATTACAAAAGAACAAAGTTCTTTTCAAAACTTGGATTTCTCTCAATTTTCAAGAATAAAATATGAGAAGACGAACCGGTTCTTTTAGCCGAAGAAGCATTAGTGTTTACGTAGAAAGTTCACAAAGAAATATGATATTCGTTCAACTGCCATTCTGTACCGCGAATCGCAGCTTATAAGACGTTGTACCTTCTTCTAAGAAACGTTAGGGAAAATAAAACCTTGTTGATCTTTCAAAGAATAGGTAGGTCTTTAAAATAAATAAGTGTATTTTGTCTTTGTTGAGATTTCTAGGGAAGATTATTTTGATTGACACAGGTTTATAAACCATATTGTTGGTATAACATCACGTCTATAATCCCCGAAAGGTTCAGTAGAGGTGTACAAAATAGCCATGACGACAGTATCAGTTTAAGAGAGACCTCTGAGTTTGTTTCGGCTATTTCTTCTCAGAGTAGTCAGGTACGAAACACCGGCCCCGTCTAGTTTAAATAATAAGGACGTGTAAAAGTGTTTGTGAGAACCAATTTGCAAAATAAACATCATTCATATTTATCATTTATCATTTATCATTTATCATTTATCATTTATCATTTATTATTTATCATTTATCATTTATCATTTATCATTTATCATTTATCATTTATCATTTATCATTTATCATTTATCATTTATCATTTATCATTTATCATTTATCATTTATCATTTATCATTTATCATTTATCATTTATCATTTATCATTTATCATTTATCATTTATCATTTATCATTTATCATTTATCATTTATCATTTATCATTTATCATTTATCATTTATCATTTATCATTTATCATTTATCATTTATCATTTATCATATTTTATCATTTATCATTTATGGTTTATCATTATCATTTATCATAAAAATACAAATCTAGTCAGCCCGTCAGTTAGACTATTAGAAGATAATGGACACGTTTTTTGGTTTTTGTAAATCAATGAATATTGTCAAAGTTAGAACCCATCAAAACTTCCGCTCATGACGTCAGTGCGCTCTAAAAATTATACCAGGCGTGACGTATTGTGAATGTTAAAAGCGTCGTATGTTCGTCATTTTTTTATTGAAGCAACAAAAGAAAAAATACAATTAAAAAATATTTTCTGATTATCTAACTGACGAACTAATTAGATTTTTTTTTCGTCTACCCACACTCAAATTTCGCCATGTTTAAGTCTCATATAATAGGGGAAGAGACTATTGCCATCAATCGGGCAGAATTCCAGACTCCGTGGCTACTACTAAGAAATAACTGACAAAATCAGGGTATTCTATTAGAAACACCTTTACCTAACCTACCGGTACCAGGTGTGGCGTTCACTCGTACACTAGTTAGGGTTTAGAGTAAAACCACCGTTTCTCAGTGTGGTGTCTTTGTTCAGAGTTGTACAATAAAACACTGTTTCCAATATTACTGGGTTAGGCGTGCTGTCGCTAAGGCTGCTTGGACTAAACTGAGCGCGGCGCATCGCCCCGCACTCCCTCCAACTCACATCTCCCACCACAGCATGCATAACTCATTTATTAAACACCACACCAGGCGTAATAGTATGTTTTTTCTTAAAAAAGCGTTGCTTATTTCTATTACCAATTTCTATTTGTCTTTTATTTATTGTTCGACGGAATTTACGTCAGCTTTCCGGACAGTTTTATGCGGCCATTGATACGATCAATATCTCAATTTCCATACAGTTCAAAGCAAATGTAACTAATATGGAATTGCCTTATCGTCATCCAGTATATCTTCTTCTTCAATACTTCTGTATTTATTATTCATCATCTCATCAGACACTGATTTTCTAGCCATAAATTATTATCCTTGACACGGCTCAGGGAACAGCTAAATGATCTCAAAATTATGGTGCAAAATATCGGTAGTAATAAATACTCGTAATTATGTCAATCGTTATATTTATTACAAAAAGATTTTTATTTCAATTCATACACAAATTGACATTCCACATCGAATATCGTATCGCTGAATGTGTTTTTGTCCTCAGCATATTTTGGTGGAAAAGTTTGAAAGGTCAAACACGTTTCAATCCAGATTAAAAAAAGGTCAATAGGTACGAACGTCCTCATTAATTGGTTTCATTTTCTGTACGTTTGCGAGAGGTGCTTTGTACTTCTAAACAAAGGTCACAATAAAGATAGAACGAAAAATATTCAAAACACATATTTGATTCCTGAGTCGGGCAAAGTGTTATCTGGTGCAATATATATCTAGGCAATAGGCTCGCCCCTTATTATATGGAATGCGATTACATAAGCAAAACGCGAGTTTTATAATTACTAAAAGTATATGTTTCACTGCTTTTAAAAAGACCAGAAAAATATATGATATTCTTTAGGATATATGCTAGCATGATAGTGTTTTGAAAACATAATACAATTAATTTGACTAGATAAAAAAAATCACGAACTTATCTCTCTAAAATATCTTTCAAACAAAAAAAACATACTAATATGCATGCGATCATTCTGATTGTGTGGCAAATAATTCTACAAGCAATATGTTAGCATGATAGTGTTTTCGTTTTTTAATCCAATCAGTAGTTTTCTTGTAAATCGATCGAAACCACTCATTTCGCGCTATTTGGTCCGCAGTGACTGACGTAACAACCACTTTGTAGTGCAAGCTGATTAGAACTTTATTCTAACAGCGTTTCAAACGAAGTTTGAACCACCACAAATAGAATTGCTAATTTAGCTCGTCTAATCGCCTTAATCTTAACTGGTGAAATAAGGGTATACCTACTATTAGAGACACCTCAATCCAACCCTTTGGGGGTAACAGGCGTGATGTTATGTTATGTTTATAATTTGATTGTTCCGTTTCTATACAAGTAAGTCACATGTACAGTACCTAAACTCCACTCACATATCGCCAGTTCTGTTCAAGTCACTATTACAGCCACGTACCACTCCATCCCTAAACCACTGCAATTCCTGAAAGCCAGTGGTGACCACCAGAAAAGCATAGCGAAAATAATAAAAACGAGAAAGAAATAGACAACGAAGCTATTGTCATCAAATCCAGACTTCTACTGCTTCTGAAAAAATACTGATGAAAAATCCCAATTACGCTTGAAACCCTTAGAACACCGAGATCACTTGCGGATCGTCTGAGAAGACCAGGAAGTTTACTAATCTGCTTCTGGAGGGAGATGCCGATGCAGTCTCCCTAGAGAACTAGTCTACTAGGGCTAAGAACTACGTGCGGAAATCAAAACCCCATAATAGAATAGAATAGAAACCCAATAACGCTTTGCCCGACCTGAGAGTTTAACCTTAGACTTTCACTTCTTTCTTCTTCAACCAAAAGTTGCTGAGTATTCTCTCTCTCTTTCTAATTTCTCTCTCATTGTTGGCGGTTTTGTGTCATAGTTACCTAGTTTCTTCCGCCTACTTAAATAGGATCGGCCATCGACCTCATTGGTTGTCTTCCCACATCTGTCCGTCTTTTGACCTTATGGCAGGCCAAAGACATTCAAATGTCCTTAACGACGGACAAAAGAAAAAGAGGAAACAGTAAGGGTGAGAGAATTGCAAAATAGTTATTTGTAAAAATGTATTGCCCAAACGAGTCGCGCGCAGAGTGCGAAAGAGACCACATCAGAAAATACTAATTAAAAGTATACAAAAACAACGTTTCATGGTTCCATGATAACTTTTCCAAAACTTGACCGATTTAACACTTTTGTCATTCAAACTTGAAAAAAGGTTTTGGCCGTGTTCCTGTACCACTGCTGGGCAAAGGCCTCCCCCAATTCCTGGATGGATCACAGCGGAACATCTGGTGATTATTTTAGGTTTCTGAAGATTTGTTTTCATTTAATAAATAAATTATTTAAAAAAATAGAGACATGCCAATAGTGGTGATAGATTTTAAGGAAAGTAAAATATTGCTCTATTGGCATTATCCAGGGAGAAAACAGAGGACTATGTTTGTATGGAAAAACGGCCGTCGTGTTTTCTGTTAAGGAGCCACTAGACATCGGATCACAGTTTTATTTAGTGCCAAATCTCGACCTGTTTGGCACTCTTTAATATCAAAAAAAAAAATTATGGTATACCAACGAGTCAGTCGAGCTAGTAAAACTATTGATTTCAACATACATTCATAAACTTCACGCCTTTTTTTTTAAATTAGTTAACACAGGTACAATAAAACAGATCTTGATAAAACCGAGCGCTATTTTATGCCAGTAGCAGGCTTACGAATATGGTGAGCATATATTTGAGAATCATCCATAATTATTATTTTAACATATACACATGGTAATCCTAAGTAATTTTATTCGGTTTATATTGAGCCTCAAGAATTCATCTAATGTGACATTTGTCAATAAGCAATTAATTAAGTGCCTTTTTGAATTTGGTTAATTACATATTTTTAATGACATTCGGTATTTTATTGTTAATTTTTGGAGCGTTGCCGTTTTCCGATAGGGGTAGGCAAAAACCATAGAATGCCGCCCGCTACGATCCTTACAAACTCCTTTGGTCCCGTCCACGTTCATACATATGTGGTTATACACGCACGCCACTTGTGACCACACACCTGACCTTTCTCAAGAACTTCACCAATAAGGTCAGTGTATGTCCTCCTAGGGTGTCTCCCAGTCCAGCCCTGGTTCAATCCATGGTCCGGAGCGAGACGGAATGGGAAGCCGTCACCTCCTTCTGCGAAGCAGTCATGCTAGCGATAGAGGTGGCGGTACGCGAGAGGGAGAGAGCTTCTCGCCCCAGCCGCCGCGGGAGATGCACCGGGCGTCGGGGGCCACGTGATGGCTACCGGCCACCGTAGAAGCGGGCCTGTGGATGGTGAGCTATGGGCTAGCTAGCCGTTCGTCCGTCTAATGACGATAGGCCGTGTTGAAGGCGCGTTCGTGTTCCACGCGCGCAAAAAAGGGTGTCTCCCAGCGTTGCCACTCAGATCTGCCTTGTAAATATCTTGTTAGTCGCCTTTCCATTCGTATGTCGTGATTAAATACGAGACCGAAACGTGGTCGTTCACAATGGGCCTCATCAAAAGGCTTAGAGTCACCCAAAGGGCAATGGAGAGGACTGTGCTCGGAGTTTCCTTGCGTGATCGAATCAGAAATGAAGACGGATGTCTCATGAAAACCTTGGCTACCCACGTAGCCAGAAGAATTGCCAAACTAAAATGGGAGCGGGAAGGGCACATTGCTCGCAGAACGGATGGCCGATGGGGCCTAGAAGTTCTGGAGTGGCGACCGCAAACTGGAAGACGTTGCGTTGGAAGACCTCCCACTAGGCAGACCGATGACTGGTGAAGGTTGCGGGCATCCTGGCGGGATGCGAGTCGCACGGGACCGGTCACTGGAGCAACACTTGGGGGAGGCCTATATCTAGCAGTGGACGACTTTCGGCTGAAATCGTCACCTTTCAATCATCCTGTCCCCATGACCAAACCATCTCAGCATACTCTTTTCAATTTTTGTCACGACATCTTCATTGATTTGTACCTAATAAGGACATAACAAGGCACTTTTGTACCTACGTCAAACCTTACGAACATGTACAATTTATTCTAGTTGGCCAGTTATTCCAGTAGTAGCAGAATATCATTGTAGTATTTACGTTCAGTATATACAGTCTCTGTTCGTTTGACACAGGACGTCTAAGGTGATCCGGACTCAAAGGACTCGTACAATTTACAGGGACGGGCGCGTTTTGCGAATGTCTGTTACATTCTGCCAGCAAGGAGTACGAAAAAATATGTTACGGCATCCTAAAGTACCCATGTTAGTTGCAAAGTAAAAACGAACTGAATGACCATTGATTGCCCTATACCACCATTCTTCTTTACTTCAGTAAAGGAGAATGGTGGTATAGGGCAATGTTCAGCCAATATGTTACGGCATCCTAAAGTACCCATGTTAATTGCAAATTAAAAACGAACTGGCTTGGCTTGGCTTCCAATGACAGTTTTGCCTTTGGTGCAAAACTGTCATTGGAAGCCAAGCCAAACTCAAATCAGTACGTGATGGGTTTCAGCCACATTGGCCATTAATTTGTTCTATCATCAATAGGCTTGTCTACTGCCAGGTAAGATGTGCTTGTGTTTTAGAAAGACTACCATTGTTCTTCTCCTACTTGCACTTTTTTCACGGAACCCTCGTTTCTTTTTCTAAAATAAAATCCATACGAGATGTTATAAAGATTTACGAGTATTTACTGATTTGTAGGGGACTTTTACTGGCAGATAGCGTATGAGGTTATGACCTATGCCAATCCCTAAAGTCTCGTCCAAATCGGTTCTGACGATTCGGGGATTAGTCGGAACAAACAGATAGAAAACTAGATTTAAAAAAATGATTTATTTTTTTGTTTTAAGTTTTAGTTATTTTGAAATTACAAACAGAACTTTCAATGTTACTTATTTGTCATCATTTGAGCAATTTTATCTGACCTCCAAAGTCTGACAACCAGTCAGACCAAGGCCCACTCACACATACACAAATCTAATTTGGACATGTCACCGTAAAATTGTCAAACACGTTATATTACAATATAACGTGTTTCTCTCTAGCGATATTGTAAACTCTCGAAATATTGTCAACTGAACATACGGAAGTATCTCTGCCCCCATAATCGGGACTTGGGGCACCCCCCTGTTCGGTTAGTTAGGTTCATTTATACCCTGCACTTGGAAATAGGAGGCTCCGTCGACTACGCTTTTTAGGGGAATATAAAGTGTTTTAAGGTTAGGTTTTATTAATCGGTATTTCTCATGATCTTTTCATGAGAGAGTGGTACCACTGGGCAAGGGGGACCCCTCCTTCCCTCCACACCGCGTGAGTTGACCACCATAGCATGCATTTCACAAAAAATAATGCGTTTTATTGTAAGCAGTATGTTCGTTTGACAATATTTCGAGAGTTTACAATATCGCTAGAGAGATTACAATATAACGTGTTTGACAATTAAACGGTGATAAAAGAATAATGATGCCACATCCAAAACTCCACCTTCTCAACCTCACTCCTGCACTCCTTTTAGCTTTGTGCATTATTGTTTCAGAGGAAAATCTTCCGTTTTCTTTGTACACCCGCCTTATTTAACCATGCCAAGCAGTTGCTTTTATTCTGAAATGAATTTCTGATGAGTTTGAGCATGTAAGATGATTTTGAGTCAATGCTTTGTTGCAATCCGCTTACGTTATAACTGCTTTTATGGATATCTAAAATCCATTTTATGTATTGCCCTATTTGATTTTCTTTGATTTCTTATTTTTGTTTAGATTCTCTTTTCTCATTTGATTTTTTTTATTTATTTGTGAATATGTGAACATTGTAGGTTTTGTAGGTTCCCAGATGCTGGTTAACTTTTGTTAAAGATTTATCTGTTTTTATTTTTTTTTATAGTAAGCAACGACCTTTCATTGTGCCTGCGCTGTCTCCCTATACTAAAGTACTTATGCTGTAATATTTGAGTATTATTGTAATACCAAATTGTTTGATAAGAGTAATCATGGAGTTTGTTGCCGGTTATTCACCATGGAAAGGACCAACCCAAACAGTGCACCTTTGTCGACGTTTTATAAGTCCATTTTTAGGCCTATGTGGAATAAAATATTTTGATTTTGATCGACAAAATGGTTCGTCCGAGACAAGTATTATTATGTTTAAAAGTGCTAGTTCATAGAACTAGTTCATAGCCTGCCGACCCTTTTCGCAAGTTTGTTGAAGTCGACTTCCAGTCTAACCGAATGCATCTAAATACAAGTCATTACACGGAGCGACGGCCTATCAGAACTCCACATGGCCGAGTTGGATACCACATACTAATCATAGTAATACGGTTCACTATTTTTATCCATATTTTATATTTCATTAAAATACAGTCAAACATCATCATCTTCTTGGCCTTGTCCCATGTCCTCTGTCAACCAGCTCTGTCTCTGTCTCTGTCTCTGTCCAGCTTCGAGTAAATGTTACTAACACTTGTTTATAAGTTTTTCATTGCTACTAACTAACATTATGTACATAAGTTAAAAATGTTTACTTCTAAGTGATGATTATACTAACAATACTAACCTAATATCTAAGCACCATTTGTTACTAGTACTTAATACTAACAAGATTTGGTCCCTAGTTGTAAATAAACTTTAATTTATTTAGTGCATAAGTATTAGTGTTTAAAGACTCACCGACCCCGCAGTCAAACCATGACGACGGTTTTGTGGGGCTTAGTTTTTAAGTATACTTACCTTGTTTTGATAAATAAAAAAATAATAACCTGTCAAATAGAGACAAACAAAACCTCTATTAATTAATTAAACTAACAATCAATTTATTTTCCACTCCACAATCACCTAACAAAACGGTACACCGATTTTTTTCGTATAAAACCGGTTTTTTTACCGAACATAATTTGACAAAGTCCCTTATAACGTCATAGGATGTATCAGATAAAGTTGGGGCAATATTTATGTGGTGTCTATGAGGTGGTGGCCCATTGGTTGAGGGCGACAGGTGTGTCCAGACGGTTAATGAATCGGTTTTGGTGTATACAGGATGGTTCTTTTTATAGGGTTTTTTTTGAGTGGTTTTTATCCCGTCAAACAATAATGCTGTTTTAAAATGGTGTATTTCATTTGCTGTATTTAGGCACACCTCCAACGAATATTTAAGGTGTTTTTACGTTTTATGTTATTTTTAAGGTAATTATGATCTGATTCGATGGATTGACGATGAATCAGTCAAAGACTAGTCATGACCAATGCCGCTTAATATAGGGTCGAAGTCGATGCAGGAAATACACTATGTCGACAAATATCTACCTGTGCTAGCTAGTTTCTACCAACAACAGGCAGTATAAGGAGATCGATCGTCACGTCGAAAATGCCTGGAGAAGCTACCGGTCCATGAAGGCGCTTATGACGGGCGACCTTCCTATCTCGCTCAAACGTAAGCTTATCGACATGTGTATTCTGCCTGCCCTAACCTATGGCACCCAGACATGATCTTCGACGGAGGCTCAGAAGTCAAAACTAAAGTTTGAATGGGCCAGGACAGATTGGCAAGAATCGTCACACAGTAGATGCCTGAAGACGGTCGTCGTCACAGAGACAGGCCCAAGAAACGCGAACGTGACGATTTGGACTCGTTCCTGACCAATCGGCCAGAGGAGGCAAACAACGGGACAGATGGAAACAAATAGGGGTGGCCTTTGCCCAGCAGGGAAACAAAATAGGCTTAAAAAATATGAAAGAAAGAAAGAAAAAATCTTTTTTTGACATCAGTACATTAAACACACACTATAATAATAAAAAAAGTTACAAAAAGGACAAATGTACATAGTATGTTCTGTATGCCTCACCGCTGCGCCAAAAAGGTCCATTTCAGCTTTCATGCCAGACAGACGAATCAAAACTACATATTTTCAGCAATTAAACGGTTTTCATAGATGTTGCTGTCCTCAATGAAAACATGCATATTTTTTTACCAGTAGATCCAAATTTTTGGAAAACCTTGAGAAAAACGAAAGATTTAAAGATTCTTTATACATTATCGATCTATTTAGGCCATAATATTATATTCCTTTGTAAAAGCGGCGATCTTGATCCCTGATGGAATTTATTATTATAACATTGACATTTCTGTAATCTCGTTACTCAAATCCATTAACATATTAGTATCTTTCTTGGAAATGTTAGATATGTAGAAATATAATTGTTACAGAAATCATAAAAAAAATATATAAGTCAGCTTTTCTTTAGTAAGGAACAAAATCAAAACATTTGTTTCAAACTTAGTAATAAGTAAGAGAAATAAGTAACAACGATAAGTAATAAGTAAGAGCGATAAGTAAAAAGTAAGCTTTTTTCAATAATTACGAACAAAACCAAAACATTTTGTTGAAACTGAAATCTAACGACCCGAATGGCATAGTGGTGGGTTCTTCGGGTTCTGGATTCGAATCCCGGTAGGAGCTAATGTTTGTGTGATGAGCATGGACATTTGTTTCCGAGTCATGGAGGTTTATATGTATAACAAGTGTATGTATTAACAAACAAAAATGTATATAATATGTAGTATATCAACTATCTGGTGTCCACCACACAAGCTTTGCTTAGCCAGCGGTTTTGCCCGAGTAAAGTTTGATAATCGTCCCATGTGATCTTACTACCTGGTTAAAAGTATTCTATGTTTAATATTGGTTATAAACAATCTGTGTTCAAAGATCATCTAAATCCACGTGAAAGAGTGACAAACACCCAGACATTTAAATTTAAATAATATTCTCGTTATAATTCATAACACTAATATTTTTCATTCTATTATTTTATTTTTTCAAAAGTGAATTGGCAAAAGTCGCACGTGGACATTTGTAATTGCAGTTCTCGGCTCAAAAATCCCTTGCCTACGGCTCGTGTGGTAGTTCCGCCTCGACATACAATAACAAACTTTCTCCACTTGTATAAAAATGTACTATACTAGTAAAGACCCAATATGGCACTTTAGATTTGCCAAAAACAAAAATATAAAGGTACAGTTCACCTAAGACATAATTCGAAAAGAATTTAATAGGTATAGCTCATTTTAATACGTCGATCTCTATGGATCTCTAAATCAGAATGTTGTAACACCATGTATAAGATGAAAGACACAGTAGGTACCTAATCAAGTTTTATTATAATACTTGTATATTACAGGAATACTGGTTGCCATGGGAACTGGCAATATTGATCAGTTAGTATCTAATAGTGTCCATGCTTCAGATAAAGTTATTTATGTTCAGAAATAATTAATTGTGAGTTATTAGAAAAAATATGTAAAGACTATCAGTTGCCCGCAACTTAAATAGCGTGGCAATTTTTTTATGTGTATTTGTGATAGAAAAAAATAAAATTGTGCTATTCCAGACTATAATCTATAGGTATCTCTGTGCGAAAAATATAAAAAATATTATAAATGGCAATAAAATAATGGTGTTTCTAGAAATTCTCTAACAACATTTTTTTTTACATTTTTGTGTGTAGTAGGTATCTAACTACGTAATTATTGTGTAGGGTATGCAAGGCCAATTACTATTTTTGCTATTTCGCCAAGGTGACCAAAATATTTGGAGATAAAATGAGGTTTTAGGATAAATCTCAAATATCAAACAGGTGTATAAAAATCAACGAATTAAATTTTTATAGTTAATTTCCGAGCAAGTAATATTTCATTAGGGACATAAAAGTCGGATTACAACCAAGCTAACAATGGAGTTATCATAAAAATATTATCGTAATAAATTGGTAACGACATAATAAAATAAAAACATTTCACTCATAAACTTTGGTTCCGTATGTTCGTTTTAAACTTTTATAGGGTATTAGGTGTTTTTTTAAGACAAAAACGAAAGTATAAGACCTAAATTATTATTTTTACAAACAAAAAATTGAAAAATTGTGTTTTTTCCATTGAAAAAATCGTAGGTTTTTCGATGGTTTAGATTATGTTTAATCCCATGAACTGGTCACAAACCCAGACTCCGTGGTTGCTACTGAGAAATACCTGTGTTGGAAAACCCAATAATAATAATAATTTGTACGATCCGGGAATCAAACCCAGGACCTGAGTGTGTCTAGAATGGCACAAAGAGTTTAGACATTTAAATTAATTTTATTTCTTGTCTCTTTACACGAAAATAAAACAAAATCGAAACAGATCACTTACAAAACCAGTTGAAAAATTTGGACCTTTGACCTCCAATATCTCCGTAACTAGAAAGTTCCCAGGTATAGTGTAGAATAAAAAAAAATGTTAGCAGTGACAGGGAGAAGCTGTTTCGATTTTGTTTTTTTTTTCATGTCGCCGCGGTTATCGTGATCAGTGGGTAACACGATAACGAGGGAAACGGATAACGGTATAAGTGGATACAACTCGCAGTACTCCGTTGCTAACGTGATATGATACTGTGATCGGTGGAGTCAAACCCAAATATACTGTTTATGTAAAATTTTGTTTGAGGCCAGCTGTACCCAATACTCAAATACTCGTAAACGAAACATTATTCAATTGTATCTATAAAATAAAGTACCCAGTGACTTCTAAGCAACAATTTAAATTTAATTCCAAGAGACCGTATTATTTTAATTATTCCAATACTCGTCTAAACATTCGAATAATAGTTAAACAATCGATAAGTAAGTCCCTAATTGAATTACGGCCACTTCAAAAGATTAATTTAATTAAACATAATCAGATGCACTTTACTACATAGCATTAAGAAGTGGTCATAAATGAAAACAACACACTGTATTCTTTGTCACGCTATTGTTAAGAAGCATTTACACTTGAAAAGTGGTGATCTAGGTGGAAACTGGTAAGCTTGATCTTAGCGAGTCGATGACTATTCAAATTGAGTCACCCCAAAATTTGGCAATGATTTTGGCACTTTCAGTAGCTTCCATCAGTTCCAGTGATGTGCAAATAACAGGAAAGGTAGGACACGATATCAAAATGTTCAAACGTTTGTAGAACAACACCTCGTTTACATTCCAGGCTAGAGTCATCTCGGGCCTGTGGTAGCTATGGGCTAGATTGTCGTCCGTCCGTTTTATGACGACAGGCCGCATCGACGGCGCGTGTTCCACGCGCGCCTCAAAGAGATGTCAGTTTAATATGGAGTGGCCCGCAAGTGCCGAAGCCCGGAACTGTTCGGAAGAGATACCGTGGCCCTCTAACACAAAGGAACATGGATGTGGTTTTGGTCAGCAAAAGTCTGACACTCCCGCTCCGCCCAGAGTGGAAGAAGTGATTTGATGATTTCCCAACCTAAAAAAAAGAAAAAAAAGGGTAATTGATTATCTAAAAGTAAAACCTCCCCAGGACTCAATATTCTAGTACTAAATAATAATATTATCATCTGCCTAGCCTTTTCACAACTATGCTGGGGTCGGCTTCCAGTCTAGTCGGATGCAGTTGAATACCAGTATAGCATGGAGCGACTGCCTATCTGACCTCCACAGCCCAGTTAGTACTAGGTAATACAATACCCTTGGTAAGACTGGTTGTCAGACTTTCGGGCCACTGACTACCTGTAACGACTGTCAAAGATCTACAAATGGTAACTGAAACCAACGGCTTAGCGTGCTTTCCTTTATAAATCAGCACCTGAACAGGTTTTCCTTGCTTCAGCCAACCTGTATCCAGAGTCGATTTAAAGACTTCTAGGTCAGCCATAGTAATTTTTTAAGACGAGTAACACCAATGAGAACTAGCACTAGGCCACTAGGGCAATACGGAAATTAAAATAATATGGGCTCATTATCCATGTTTTATGTATATATTTTACCCTAAACTTGAACGTTGCATCTTAATTAGATCTGTAATTTTTTTTTGGTCAGGAGCTGATATCAACTACAAAATTACCACATAACAAACACTTACTGTAAATAATAGTATTCCAATCATAAAAAAAACTAACTATAATAATTATTATTATGAGAGACGAAAGTCAGTCAACTAACTCAGACAGCTGTCAACTTGTCAACACTTTTCTAAAAAAAGTAAAAAAATGGGTGAAAATCGTCTATAAATTAAATGAACTTAAAAGTTTTTTTAAGTCTATTTTATCAGGGACAATACAGTTGAACAAGCGAATGTAATCTGATTTAAAAAGTCATAAAACTTTCAACTATCTTTAAAGAAGAGATAACACAACTTTTGGTCTTTTTCTCTTTTGGACAGCTTAAAATGTTGCTGACTGTCTCAATTTATGTTTTCTCTTTTTACTCTAGTGAAGTTAGCCATCAATCGTTTGACAGTGTAAAATATCATTGGCATTGTACGCGTATTTGTGGAACATTTTATGTGTTTGGTTTTTTTATTGTGTTAAAGGAAAAAGAAATGGTATAAAAAAACTCTTAACGAAGCCGAAGGTTCTTGTTCGCCCCGTCAATGAGATCATTTTTTTGTTCTACACCGTACGCAAACTTTCTAGTTACGTTACGTTACGACATTGGAGGTCAAAGTTACAATTTTATCACATGTTTTAATACAAGTTTTTATTCTAAGATTTTTACTTTAAACACCTCCACGACCCCTGCACTATTCAACTCATCCACCAGCACAATATTTTGAGTGCGTTACTTTGAGTTCTACCACAAAAAATGACTTTTTACCCCAAAAAAAAGTTGTTTCACAGCAATAATTTTTGCGTCAAGTTACTCGTACTTAGTTTCATTTAAGCTTGGTTGACGGCTTCGTGATGAGGTTGTTTACACCCTTAAAAGGTGCATTTTTAGTTTCTATTGTATTGCTACCTGCGTTAATGTAAAACCAATTTAAATGCAATAAATAATTCACTGTTAGAAAAAAACATTTACCTATTTTTTAAATGGAAATTGAAGTTAATTATGATAAAATGATCAAGTCAGAACAGTAGCTACTAACCATAAAACAATAATATAGAAACTTATTCTTTAAAAAAACAAATGCCAGTGTGTATGCCCTCTAACATTATCACACTAGTGCTTTAATTCAATGCATTTAAGCCCGATAGTAAAACCGAAACGATGGTGATGAATTAACATTCAATACACGCCGTAAACATTGAGCGGTGATACAAAGACATTTCGGTGATAATACGGTGATAGCGTGGTGATTAACGGGATCGCGGTACGTCTATATTTATCTTGTTTTCTGGTGTTTTTAGAAACGGTAGGTGAGTGTTTTAGTTTGATAGATTATTGAGTAAGGATTTTGATACAAAAATGGATCTGCTGTTTTGGTAGTAAATACCTAAAGCAGATTATAGATGAATAGTTTCTGCCCGCGGCTTCACCCGGCTTGTTCCATGGGATCTTACTTTATATACTCACAAACATTCCTCGAGAACCACAGTATCCATTGTTGAAAACAGCATGAAAATCGGTGCAATATTTTTTAAACTTACCGCGAACGGACAAACAGACGCGGCAGAGGACTTTGTTTTATAATAATAATAGGGATTTCTTTTTAGAATTTGTCTCATGTGCCGCTGATTTTTTATTTACGTTAACAGTTCCGTTAACTAAATGAAACAAAATTGTTGCTAAACATCGCCACTAAAACAAAAACATATTAATTTTATAAACAGAAAATAAAAATTATCAACGATTCTGGAAGATTTTTCACATCAATTTTGTTTTTATCCGACTTTAAAAAGGAGGAGGTCTCCACCTGGTCGAATGTGTCTGAACGCTGATATATGATGACCCTTAAAATATCACTTTGTATTGTATTGTATTGTATTGTATAACGGGCTGGTGTCCGCAATTCCACGTCACGGCGCGTATTTTGCGTACGGGTGGGAACTTCACTCGATCAAAATATCACTTAAATTGTTATTATATTTCCATAAAAACAAAAACTAACTAAAGAATAAGAGGCGATATGGAAGGAAACTCTTTTATTTGTCGGAGCACGTTTGTGCCAAAACTTTGCACTTACCAGGATTTTGGGTCATTTGTGCTTTATACACACTAGGGCAGTAGAGAACAAAAGAGGACGAGTCCATTGCTATTCACCGGGCACAAATACAGAATCTACTTTGAAATTCCTGGTGGAAAAACATACCAACAGTTTTCCCGGCCCGGGAACTGAACCCAAGATCTCATACTCATTAGTCGTGCTTGCAACCACTAAACCAACATATACCACATAACTGAGAAAAAACAATGCATGTTTTTTTTTTTTGCGATGTTGGAGAATCAAGATTAGTCTTGAGGCGATAATCTTTTTTTCTATTGCTGACCGTCACATAAGAGAACAAAACTCCCCGTTTTTGCAACATTTCTTATTGCTGCTCCGCTCCTATTAGTCATAGCGTGATGTTATATAACCTATGGCCTTCCTCGATAAATGGACTATCCAACACGAAAAGATTTTTTCAATTCGAACCAGTAGTTCCTGAGATTAGCGCGTTCAACCAAACAAACAAACAAACAAACTCTTTTGCGTTATAATATTAGTATAGATTGACCGTGTAATGTATTTTCAATAATGTATTTTACGACAAGTTCCTGAATTTTCAAAACTACACCTTGTATTGATCTCGTACAGTGATTAAAACTGTGTTGACCTTTAACTTCAACACTGCCTTTTCAGACGGAAAATCTCGACAAAAATAAAAGGTCCTGTGACCTTTTCTTTTTCTCTTTGTATGAACCACCCTTTACGGCAAGTGTTTTCGTAAAGTTGTGTGTTAGTTGACAATTTGTTATGGGTTATAGTGCTTTCAATAGAGGCAGCCTTTCTATTGGAACCATTCTGTTTTTGTTAGGAAGTCCTTCAAAGTTTTCAATAGTTAAGGAGGCGTGTTGTTGGGTGCTTTATTTATTTCGAGACATCATTAAATAACACCTTTTTATATTCTTCTTTCTAGATATCGTTTGGTACCTTTCTAACGGTGATAACGGTCTGATTATTTAAAAACAGCTGGATACATTTTTGTAGGAGAACATGTCCCTTAAATAGCTGTTTTTAGATAATCAAACCATTATCTTTTGGTGAACCTGTACTTCTGTTAAACCCTATCACTCATAATGATCTATACAATCTTCTAAAGAAAGGTCATTCATCATCATCTGCTTAGCCTTTTCCCAACTATCTTGGGGTCGACTTCCAGTCTAACCGGATGCAGCTGAGTATCAGTATTTTACATCGAGCGACTGTCTATCTGACCTCCACAACCCAGTTTACACTAGGTAATACGATACCTCTTGGTAAGACTGGTTGTCAGACTATTTGGGCTACTGACCTTACTGACTAAAACCACCCGATATTAATCGTTGTTACTTTTGGCTGGGGTATGGGCCAACCTCATACAAGTGACCCAAGTCATCGTTGTCTTCTTGACCTTGTCCTATTATGCTTAGGGTCAACGCAACACGATATTTCTTCAATTCTCTCCTGTCACACGTCATCTTTTACACATTTCTCTTTAATATCATTACTCACAAGATACATCCATTTTTTCCTTGGTCTTTGTCTCCCTTTTCGTTTATCAACATTTATCGCGGATTCATCATCATCATCATCATCATCATTTCAGCCGATAGACGTCCACTGCTAGACAGGCGTCCCCCAAATGTCGCCACATTAACCGGTCCAGTGTGACTCGCATCCAACGGATTCCCACAACCTTTACCAGGTCATCGGTTCACCTAGTGGAAGGTCTTCCAACGTATCGTCGTCCGGTTTGCGGTTGCCACTCCAGAACTTTTCAGCCCTATCGGCCATCTCAGGGAGTCTTGGGGGCAGGTTATCACACAAAAACGTACTCATTGGTATTAAAAGCTAATCATCACAGGTCTAGTAATTGACACATTGTCAGTGATTTTTTATTTTGACAACTCAATGATATCGTGTCATTGCTAACGCGGTTGAACAGACCAATTTTTCAAACCTATGAAGTAGTAATTTTATGAACCGACTGTAAAAAAGGAGGAGGTTATGAACTTCACCATCTCCCTCTTTTATTACATGCTCATCACGGATTGCTTGGTGATTACTGGTTCCATTTTCGTGTTTCATTTTTTGTCATTTGACTTCCAAAACCACACAATAAAAGTGAAAAATAACTTTGCTTTCTGAAGTCGGTGGCATAATGTCAATGAAACAAACAAAGTCAACGACTTTCGAAAGTAAAGATTTTTTTCAATTTTATTGAAAACGGTTTTCTTCTTTCAAAACCATTCAGATTGTGATAGGCGGGTTGTGTTACGCAAGGTTTCTTCTTCCTTTAACAATTATGAATATGCACCGTCGGAAATTCGGAATTCTTCCCGAGCGATTTTAAAACATTAAAAAGATCCAAGCTACCTAGGCCTCCAAGATGCTCTAGAGTGGAACTTCCTGACAATAGCCCTGTACAATGTGACGGCATTCTGAATCAAACCTTTGACGTACTTGAATAATCCAACAAAGGCCTCTTTCATTCTCTAAAGTTTACTTCGAAACTAGAACAGTGTCGAGAGGGCCTAGATAAAATCACATTCTATCAACAGATACATCATGATCTGCCTAGCCCTTTTCCAACTATGTTGGCGTCGACTTCCAGTCTAACCGAATGCAACTGGATACCAGTTGTTGACGGTGTGGCAGTCCGCCCGTCTTTCTAAATTGTATAATATTTTAATTACTACTTAATTGTTTTCTGATTTATTATTCTTAGATTTTAAGTTTTTAGTTTAAGTACTCGTTTAAATCTATACTTATAATAAATCTGTAGAGAGGTCAATTCTGTACATGAAATATATTTACAAAATAACTATCGGGGGGTGATTAGTGATCGATACTGATGCCAAAAATGCAATCAGTAAAATTTTTGTCTGTCTGTCTGTCTGTCTGTCTGTCTGTCTGTCTGTCTGTATGTTATTTATAGAAAAAAAAACTACTCGACGGATTTTAACGAAACTTGGTACAATTATTCTACATACTCCTGAGCAGGTAATAGTATACTTTTCATCACGCTACCATTAATAGGAGCAGAGCAGTGAAAGGAAATGTTGGGAAAACGGGAGAAGTTACTTGGTTTTTTTAGCTTCCGTCGCGTGTGCAGCCTTAATGGTTAAAGCTACATAGAAATCATGTATAACGGAAATATTCCACATAAAATTATATAAAAAATGTCCCACGACAGCATATGTCTATCTTTTATAGTTGACTCACAATAACACGTGTAACTCCCGATAGCTTAGCAGTTCGGAGATTTGTTATTATTATATTTGTTTACTCTTACGTTTATATCATCACGCTATGACCCACATAAAACATAGGATACATTTTATTCCGGTAGTAAGATCCCATGGGACAATAATCAAACTTCACGCGGGCGAAGCCGCTGGCAGAAGCTAGTTGTTAATATAACTCAAGTTTGTTTTTTATTACGTTTTTATTGATTTTAAATTAAAAAATACTAAGGCCAACAAGAACGGACTGCATACGGGCGCTCTCATTGGTGGATGTGCGTCTCCCTCACCCCGCCTACCGCTGCGGCCGCCATTGCAAATTACCACAGGACAGTGTGCATAAAAATCCCTCGACGACTCCACGCGTTACAAATCAACGCCCGCGCACTCCGTAATTGTCGGCCAAAATTTATAAAAAGTTGTACTTTTCTTTTTCTCACCACCAACAACCACCTATCAGCTACACCAGTATTTTACATGGAGCGTCTGCTTATCCGACCTCCACAACCTAGTTATAACTGGGTAATTACGACACCCCTTGGTAAGACTAGTTGTCAGACTTTCGGACCACTGACTATCTGTAACGACTGTCAATAATCTAGTAATGACAGCCTGGAACAACGGGTTAATGTGCTTTTCGAGGCACGGAGGATACTCGATACACGGACCAACCCTGGCAAGATTTGCTTGACCTAAAGATCGTCTCAAGCGACTGTTTTACCTACTACTGATGGGTAAATGACCTAAGAGCCATTCCTTACACTTTTCGTCATCCAAATAGGAAAAACGGAACGCTCATAGATTCGTCATGTCTGTCTGTCTGAAACTATAAGAACTATGCTGTTGAAACTTGGTAAGTAGATGTATTCTGTGAACCGCATTAAGATGTTCACACAAAAATATAAAAAAAAAACGATATACACTCGAGAGCAATGAATCCGGGTCACTTAAAGAATGTTAAAAATCTCGGAAACTAAAAATGATAGGTTAATGCAATAAATTGTATTTAATAGACTATGTAATACTCCTTAAATTAAAGTAAAAAAAATATGAGTCACCATACATTTTATTAACACAAAATTACATAAAGAAAAAAACTGCTGATCTCTCCTTAAAACAAAAATAGGAAACATGAAATTTTTGAACTTTATTACGATTTTCTTGAATTTTAATACTTCGTATTGCCTCCTCGTGCTTCCATTACTGCGTTTACGCGGTTTGGCATGCTGTACACCAAGTTCCTTATACGATTTTGGGGAATATTCTCCCATTCCTCTGTGAGAGCAATTTTGAGCTCACGAAGCGTGATTGGGGGAGGGTTTCGTTGTTTTACGCATCTGCCTAGCTCGTCCCAAGCATGCTCGATCGGGTTGATATCCGGGCTGCGCGCTGGCCACTCCATACGAGTAATGTTCATCTCTTGAAGGTAGTCATTCACAATCCTACCTGTATGAGGTCGGGCATTGTCATGCATAAATATAGCATCCTCACCTAAATTGACCATAAATGGACCAACGTGATCATTGAGGATTTCTTCCACATATCTTACGCTAGTTAAAGAGCCGTTTTCTATGATCACCAGCTCTGTGCGACTTTCAGAAGAAATTCCGGCCCACACAAGTACAGACCCACCACCGTAGGCTACTTTTTCTTCGATGCATAAAAAAAAAAAAAAAAAAAAAAATGTTTATTTCAATTACAAAAGGCTTAAAGAAAAAGGATTTGGAGACCACCTTTTAAGCAAGGAGATGCTTGTGTTAGGTGACTCCGCTCTTCCGCATAACATTAATATTACAATGCAATTGAATAAATACAACTTAGAGCTATAGAAAGTTATACAAATTTAAAAATTGAACTTAAAAATTAAAGAATATTAAAGTAAAAAAGTAAAAAGAGGAGCGCATTTGTGAGGTGTATGTAGGTAGGTTAAAGTGTGTTTGTGAGAGTGAGTGTGTGTGTGTGTGTGTGTCGGAGTGAGTGTGTGTGTGTGGGAGTGAGGGTGAGTGCGTGTATGCATTGAATACGAGTTGTATTACATTTAGTTTTTTTTTAGGTTTAGGTTAGCCCTGTGACAATGTCTTGGGATCGGAAAAAGCCAGGGACGGCTTCCTCCACTAATAATTAATGACCTCAGACATATAAATTTATTAAACAAGATATTAAAGCAACGATATCATAGCCTCAATTTCGTCGTAGCTTTTACTCTTGAGCCAGTCAGTCACAGCCAATTTACAGTCCCGAAGTTTCAGAGGATGGATGAGTAGCTCTTTGTTTAATAGGTTGTAGAAATGGGAAGATTGTCTTGTATACTGCCTCTTGGCAAAAACAGACTTAACTGGGACTGTTGGAGCGACTAAGCAGCTTCTTCTACTCCTCATACTCGGCTTCTTGGGATCATATGGAAGGGATTTGTGCTTTCTCAATATAAGATGGAGCAGGTAAAGTTTCCTTACAGACAGAAGGTCAGTGGTTAGATATAGGCTTTGGGTCGGGAATCTATAGGGTTTGAAGAGCATAACCTTAAGGAGAGATCGTTGTGCCCTCTCAAGTTCCAAAAATTTCATTTTGGTTGTCCCACCCCAGCATGGCAAACAGTACGTTATAATTGATTGGGCCAATGATACGTAGACTTTCTGCAGAAGATTCTTAGAGGCAACGTATCTCAATGTTTTAAAGGTCCATATTAATTTCCTGACCCTTTTCATGATTAATTCAGTGTGCATGTGCCAGGATAAACGCTGGTCAATCATGATGCCTAGGTATTTAGTGAATTGTAACCTGTCAATGTTTGTACATGAGCAGTCAGGATTTGCGGGGTTGGTACAGCAGTGGATCTTAATTTGGAATTCGAGTGGTGGTTGCGTGTTCGCATACTTGGTGAAGCATATATAGTTCGATTTGGAGGCATTTAGCGTGAGGAGGCTATGATTTAGCCAATCTGCAATCTTTGACAGACCAGTTTCAGCTGCCCTTCTAACTTTTGCCCAAGTCTTATCAGCAAGGACGATGGCGGTATCATCCGCATAAGAGAAGATGCAACCTCCGTCAATACTCATATTGCAAAGGTTGTTGATGTAAATAAGGAATAATGTCGGACCAAGGACACTTCCCTGCCCAACGCCGTACGAAACTGTTTCCTCCATGCTAGTAAACTCTCCTATTTTCACTATCTGTTTGCGATTGTACAGGTAGGATTTGAATAGCTCGAGAGTGGGCCCCCTTATACCGATGTTTTCGAGCCTGTGCAGCAGTACGGGGACAGATACTGTGTCAAATGCTTTTTTGAGGTCAAGGAAGACTGCCAGACATTTGCTACCCTTGTCCACCTTGTCAACTATAGAAGTAGTTAGTGCCAAAACTGCATCCTCAGTAGACCTACCCTGCCGAAACCCAAACTGAGACGGCGACAGAATGTTGTGCTTAGAAAGGTATTTAATTAAGCGTGAGTTTAGAAGTCTTTCTAGGATTTTTGATATAGATGGTAGCACTGAGATTGGCCTATAATTTGACGGGTCTGAACTGTCCCCACCCTTGTACACGGGCGTTATTAGGGCTACTTTCAGGGCTTCCGGGAAAACTCCCTGCTCAAAGCAAAGGTTTGTCATATAAGTTAAGATGGGGACAATTTGCTCGTGTGCAGCTTTAAGAAATTTAACGGGGATGTTGTCCCAACCAGGGGCACTCTCTGATTTTAAACCCATTAAAGTAGCATGAACTTCGCAAGGGTCTGTTTCGAGAAGAACAAAAGAAGAGGACAATGAAAAATCAGGGTGAGAGTCGTTCTTATTGACTGTAGGAGACGGAGATGGTATGATGTTATCCGCAAGAAGCTTTCCTATGTTGGAGAAGAAGCCATTTACCCTGTTGACAGAGTTCTGAGGGGTATTGGATAGTTCAAGGAGATCCAAGTTACTTGTTTTTTTGGGTTTCCTCTGGGTAATGTTGTTAATGATCTCCCAAGTTTTTTTGGGGTTTTTGTGCGCTTTCGTGAGTTGCTCTCTGTCATATTTCCGTTTTTGTTTTTTAGTAATTTGGGTGCAGTAGTTTCGATACCTTTTGTAGGTAATTTTTAGCACCTCATTGAACGGGTCCAGTTTCAGTTTCCGTTGCATGTTATTTCGATTGTGAATACAGCGCAATAAACCAATAGTCATCCACGGTTTCAGTGTTCTATTTTTTAACGGGATCATCATAGTAATAGTACTGAGTGTGATACAATTGTGAAGAATTTTGATTAAATTATCTGTAAGTGTGTTAGGGTTAGTTAGTTTAAGCAGGTCTGCCAGGTTACTGTCTTTTAAGTGGGCGATACTCTTGTCAAAGTTAAGAATTGATTTTACTTTAGCGGGTATTATGACCTTTGTATGGTTTGTAATTTTTAGAAAAGTCATGAAGTGATCTGTGATTGTAGTGTGAATAATTGCAATGGACGCGGTTTTAGTATCGGGTTTGAGCTTTAATATGAAATGGTCTAGACAGCTTTTGTCTCTCGTGGGACGCGAGTGACCCGGGAGAAGCCCATGCATTGCCAGCATGTTAAGATACTTAAGCCTATTTGTGCGTTCATGTGATTGCTCGCCTTGATTGAATATAAGATTAATGTTAATGTCACCAGTGACAATTACATTTTTAGTTGATGCAATGGTGGTAAGGTGATCATTCAAGGAATTAATGAATTGGTCAGCGTTTGCAATTGAGGGGGACCGATAAATCGCGATAACTGTTAGATCAGGTGAGATATGAACCTCCAAGCAAGATGCGTGAGTTAGCTTAATTTCTCTGATTTTACATGCATGTGTGTTTTTAATGTAAGCGACCACTCCATCAGCCTTGTTAAGATGATTTGTAGATTGGTGTGAATGATAGTTGGCTAATTATTGAGGTATCTGTTTCAATGAGTTTAGTCTACATTCAGTTAGGATTATCAGGTCGATGTCCATTTTAAGATTTATTAAGTTTAGTTGAAGGTCGTCGAAGTTAGAATAAATAGATCTAATATTTTGTGACACAATGGTAAAATCAGGAGGGTTTGGTCTATCCTGGTTATTAAAGTCGTTGAGTTCACCTTCGAATACTTGGGCTATTTCATGATTGTCTATGTCTTTCAAAGTCTGTAGGGTGCTAGCCATAATTGTATGTTTTATAAGTGCAGAAGAACGTAACTATACAGATATTTAGTGCGTGAGTGAGAGTATGAGTATATGTAGTGGCTGTGAAAGCCTGAATGAATGTGGATTTGAGCGGAAAGTGTGTGAGGGTGCGTGATAGACTAATACTTAACATAACAATCGGGTTTTTACTTATCCTAATACAACATGATTTTGAGAGTGATAATATTAATGATGTGAGAGAGTGATGAAGGGAGAGTGTGTGGTTGAATGTCGAGAGTAAAATGTTTGTGTGCGAGAATATTTCATTTGTAAAATACAGAAAGGTATGTATTAAAGTGAGTATGCGTGTAGGAGTGAAGTTATTTATATCAAGATTATTAAAAAGCAACTTAAATTCTAAGAAAACATGATAAAATGTAAGAAATAAAAAACCATATAGAGTGCGCACAGTTACAGGACAAACATAACTGTGAAGACGATGTTTTAGCGATAGTCAGGTTCCCTGTGTCAGTTGGTGGATCTGCGCTTCTGACTTGACTGTTATTCTTTGCGAAGTTTCGTCTTTCCTTAAATATACTTTGCCGTAAGCTGTCCAGCAAAATTTAAACTTCTTAGCCTTGACCAGATCACGCGCAAGAAAATGCAGGCGAGAGCCTTTCGCAGTAAGTTGCTCCGACACAAAAATAGGAGCTTCCGTATTAGTACGGCACCCTACATGTTTGGCGACAAGCTTGCTTTGGTGTCTGGTATTAAAAGCTTTACACATCTTGAGGAGTTCAGTCTTCAATAGCGTTGAAGAGGTTTCTACAATTATGGGGCTATTCTGTTCTTCCTTCTTGCTATTCACTCTGTAAACGTCTTTGATGTCACTTTTCTCAATTTTGCAATCTACAGTTTTGGACAGACATAGTACCATCCCAATCAGATCCTCTTTCGATTCTCCACTCGTCTTTGGCACATTTTTTACCTGAAAGTTAGATTTCCGATTTGACATCTGCATATCTTCAATTCTACTCTCTAATACCGTTATATAGTCTCTGTCCTTTACGGCCTGCTTTTCCAGTTGGTCAATCTTACTAAGCATGTCTTTGTTTTGTGCTGCGAGAAAGGTAACCGAACTCTCAATGTTAGTGTTCGTCTTTTGTATATTAGACAAAGCCAGGCTTATTTTATTTATTTCTTTCTCTAATTCCTGTTTTTGCTCAGTCATAAGAGAAGACATAAAACTCTTAATATCGGTATCCTCGCTATGTCGCGGCCTTTTAGACCGAGTATAAACAAAGTTTGGCGGTGTGGTTTCTTGATTGAGTTGATTTAGATCCGATTCCGACATTGATTTATCCATCTGGCTAACAGCTATAGGTACTAGGACAATAGAACCGTGAAGGAGTTTATCGAAGCGTTACGTGCGCTGCACGCTGAGACGGTCACTTGCGATAATAAAATAATCCGCACTCGAGCGCAGTCGCTCAACAATACCAGGGATACAGAAAAACGCAGGTGATTTGGTTATGTTTCCTATTGATGCATGACGAAACGATGAACGAGAGAACCAAAAATCCAAAAAATCCTCTTACTTTGATGATGATCCTTGTCCGAGTTACTAGGCGCGCAGAAATCGCTGGTGCGCACACGCACAGGTTTACTAGAAGAGCCGTCGGTGTTTGGCCTGTTTCTATCTTGCTTGCACTTCAATAGTGTTAGCGTGTCGGAATAGGATGACAATACATTCGTGCGTGCGCTTTGATGTTTACATGCGTGAACAGTAATTAGTTAATGAGATGAGTATTGTTGTCTCACCCGAGCTTGATGAACGCACTCCTCGCTCCAGTGAAGTGCTTCACTCCTCGTGTCTTATGCACTCCTATTTTTTTCGCTTGTTTTTGGTGACTAATTTAATTCATATTTTAAATAAAAACAAGTTAATAAAGTTCACAGGCACGTCTACTCTTTACAGAGGTCCGGGGAGAGAGGATGCATGCTTGCTTGAATCTTTCCCCTGGTCTTCGATATACTCTGTGTCTTCCATCGTGCTTGTAGAGCATAAATTTTGATTCGTCGGAGAACATAACTTTTGACCAATCTTCAATACTCCAATTTACGTGGCTCTGGGCATATCTTAGTCTTGAAATACGATGCCCACGCTCCAGTTTAGGGCCGTTTGCAGGTCTAAGGGGTTTTAAGTTAGATTCAGCAAGCCGACGTCTTACTGTCCATGCACTTGGGTTACTTCCTCCGAGGCGTCGAAACTGATTTGTGAGTTCAGTTCCTGTGAGAAAGCGATTTCGAAGCATGGTGTTCACCAAGTATCGGTCTTCTCGTGCTGTGGTACACCTGGTTCTGCCCGTTCCTGGTCTGCGTAGGTTTCCAGTTTCTTCGTAACGTCGGAGAACTCTTTGTACTGTTGACAGCGACACACCGACAGTCCTGGCTGTATCGCGCTGACTCCGGCCGGTTTCCAGCATTGTAAGTATTCTGGTGCATTCTTCAGGCGTAAGCGACATAATTTCAGCTTGAATAATGAATATAGAGCACTATCAACATGGTTTATGTACCCACATATATGACAGATTACAAACAAAAGCAAAACCAAATGCTGTAATTTCGTAGTTCCATCTTCGAAAGTGGCCCTTTTTCAAATTTGATTTTTTATGATATAACTTTACAATAACTAAGAAGTTTTAATACCTTTATTTAAGGAGTATTACATTGTCTATTAAATACAATTTATTGCATTAACCTAGCATTTTTAGTTTCCGAGATTTTTAGGATTCTTTAAGTGACCCGGATTCATTGCTCTCGAGTGTATTTTAGGGTTTCCCATACTTAGACCTGAAATTATTTTTTTGTCTTCTACCCCCTACGTGTGGGGTATCTATGGATAGGTCTTCAAAACTGAAATTGAGGTTTCCATTATATTTTTTTTCTAAACTGAATAGTTTGCGCGAGAGACACTACCAAAGTGGTAATAGCACCCCCACATATTTTAAAAAAAACCTAACTAAATCTCGTTCTAACCAATTTTTGGTGAAAGTTTACATGGTAATTAACATCATATACAACCTTATTTTTTGTTTATACTAAACCCGAAAAGGGGTCATTGTACTCATAATTTTGAACAACTTTTTCTATGGGACGAACCCTGAAATCGCGAAAAAAAAATCAGCTGTTCCCTACATTTATGTTCGCATAACTCGCCAAAATGTAGGGAACAGCTGATTTTTTTTTCGCGATTTCAAGGTTCGTCCCATAGAAAAAGTTGTTCAAAATGATGAGTACAATGACCCCTTTTCGGGTTTAGTATAAACAAAAAATAAGGTTGTATATGATGTTAATTACCATGTAAACTTTCACCAAAAATTGGTTAGAACGAGATTTAGTTAGGTTTTTTTTTAATACGTCATAGATCGCAAACAGCAACTTACCTTTCATTTAATCTGCCCTTCATGGGCGAGTCCGACTCGCACTTGGCCGCTTTTATAATATTTTGGACTGCATGAGTAAGTAACAAAAGAATGCGTCCAATCTTAAAACTTTACATTACTTTGGGCATAACTTTAAGTCACCTTGTTTAGAACTATTTGGTAAATGTTTCACCGTATAGTAATGTTTTAAAAACAAATATTTAACATAGTTTTTGATGACTAATTGTTGGTGGAATGCAGTGTGTTTTAAAGGTGTTGTCAGAGAAGTGTAGCGAAGCGATGGATTCAAACATGATAGGTAATTTTTGCTACTTACGATTTCTTTTAAGGCCAATATACAGGGTGTAAACCACCTCAACACAAAGCCGTTAACAAGCATTCTGTACATCAAACTTAGTAAGTTTACGCAAAAATTATTGCTGGGAAACAACTTTTTTTTGAGGTTATAAATCATGTTTTGTGGTTGAACTCAATGTAACGGACTTAAAACATTGTGCTAATAGGTAGATTGACTAGTACGGGGGTCGTAGAGGTGTTTAAAGTAAAAATCTCACAGTAAAAACTTGTATTAAAAAAAAAAACTTATCAAAAAGTTGGAAGTTGGAACCCCCAATATCTCCGTAACTAGAAGGTTCCTAGGTATGGAGTAGAACAAAAAAAATATCGCAATGATAGGGAGAACAAGTGCCTTTCGGCTTCGTTAAGAGGTGTTTTACACCCTTTGTTAATGCTTTTGCAGAAAGGAGATAACTACTGAGATGATGTGTACTAGAAAAGTATGGTAGATAAAAGAAGACATGCTGTACTGACGTCAAATACATTGGGTTTTGAGAAAAATGATTTATTCTTATGTAATTTTCTGAGATAACAATACTGTTTGCTTTTAAGGCTTCACGATACTAAACTTAAAATGTCACTTAGGGATATCTTCACGGAAGGAAAACGAAATTATCGTTCTTGCTTGTCTCTAACATTCTTTATTCTTAGTTAAGGACTCGGAATTAAGACTCAAATACGACCTCAGGTGATGCGATATGGGCCCGCAAGGGCCGAAGCCTGCCGGGGCTGCGGGACTGTTCGAAAGAGATACCGCGACCTCGGAACGGAAAGGGCGTGGAAAGAACATGTATGGTTTTTAGTCAGTAAAAGTCTGACACTCCCTCCCGCTCCGCCCAGAGTGGGAGTCATTTGATGATAACCCATCCGAAAAAAAAAATAAGGTGATGCGACTTGCCTGAATTTGGGCGCATTGGACATACTTCGTGATATGTTCTCAGTAATTCTATCATTTGTTTTATCCTAATCACTGTCTTAACACGTGTTTAGTGGCCAAGCCGAAAGTACCGATTTTTTTTTTAAGTAAATTTTCCTTTAGAAAAATATATTTTTAACCTTATATCTAGCAGATTAAGCAGTAATTAATTGAGTGCTAGACAGAGCGGGTGAGGCTTGGCACAGACTCTTGGCACACCAGCTACTGCGAAGACAGGATAACGTTAGTATTAATTAACTTTAACGGTTTTTTATTGCCAGGATTGTGGGGAAATGACTTAACTTCATAGTTGCTTTGTTATCGTGGTAAGGCGTGTTAAAAATCGGTTTTAGTAGTACTAGTACTTTGCTCACGACTTCGTCTGCAAAAATTGTGATAGCTCGGCCACTATGCGTGATTTAATATTATTTATAGCCTATAGAATAAAAGATAATGTAGTTTTGTTGCAGTAAAAGATTTTTTAGAATTGGATCATTAATTCCGTAGAAAACCCCTCTATACAAACATTCACAAAAAAAAATACTTCTTTAAAAGAGTTTATTTAATAGGTCATTTAAATTTACATTATTTACAATTTGCTAAAATTAACAATGATAATATGGAGAATCTAAACTGTGACCTTGATTGCGAGTTAAAAAAGTTAATAAAGTTAATAAACTTAGTTCAAAATCAACTTGTAACTTAACTGCCGAGTATGAGGTTTCGATTCCCAGTAATCCCAGGTCTGATTTTTCATCAGAAGTGTTATTAGATTTTTCATCAGGAATTTTTCAGTAGCAGACAGTCTGGATTTAGTCTGGAGGATATATAGCAATAGGCGTGCTTGCCACAAGGAACTTAGACATAATTAATAATAAATAAATATAAATATCGCTGGACATTACACACAGCGCCATCTGGTGCCACACTAAGCAAGGCTTGTGTCGTGGTCACCAGACAGTTGATATATACTACATTTATACTTTTGGTTTGTAAATAGAAAGAAGAAAGAAAAAGCATTTATAAGCCCGACAGGACAACACATAAATAAAAAAAAAAGAATAATAATATGATAAAATTGTTATTATAACACTAGTTTAAAGTAAACATAATGAGAGAATAAAAAATA
The DNA here is from genome assembly GCA_916618015.1 of Xestia c-nigrum. NCBI lineage: Eukaryota > Metazoa > Arthropoda > Insecta > Lepidoptera > Noctuidae > Xestia > Xestia c-nigrum. Next base: position 8,223,712 of record OU745269.1, on the reverse strand, counting down.
TAAAAAAATAATAACGAAATCATAAGAAAAAACAAACAAAATACAAAACAGAATTTGTCCTGTACAAGACCAAAAGGCTCCTATCTCAGCATGGTGCTGTAACATTAAAAAAAAACGTCACAGCGCTGATATTCTGATTGGGCCCAAAGTGAAGTAAATACATACTTATTATACATATAAACATCCATGACTCGGAAAAAAATGTCCATGCTCATCACACAAACATTTGCTCCTACTCACATTTTACCAGTTACGTACTATTAGGTACACCTTTGCTTAACCCTGAAGGGATCATAAGCGTGATGCTTGTACTCATAACTATTATATTATACTTACTTTTATATTTTAGTACCACATCGCTTCATCCGTGGATGAAAATTCCAACAAATATTATATTTCCTTTTACAAAATGATTCATATAAAAGCTTCTACATTTTTCAAAACACTGATAAGTCGTAATGTAGGTAAACGTATAACATTCAACAATTCTTAAAGTGCTATTTAAACACAATGTTAAAATATTTTTGTAAAAAATGATTGTCTGTCCAATTTTCAATTTTGTAACACCAAGTGGAACACTTATGTATAATATCGTCGAATATTTATTGAAAAGTGGTAATTTTACATTCATTCGTTAAATCATTCATTCGTTTTGAGTCATAAATTAATGAATCGTGTGTGACTGCAACCGAATTCCAAATGAATGAGTTTTTAATATAATACTTTTGTATTAAATGTAGTGGTAGTGATTTTGTATTTTATTGTTATTTATAAATATTGTCACATTAGCAAGAAAATGTTCAGTGGTGTATAATATTCACACAGTAGTGTTAAAGTAGACTAAATAATAACAGCCGCTCTGATCAATGTTCAAGTTAAGCCGCGGTTGCCTAAGATGGTCTGTGGATGGGTGACCACCCATTACATACCAAGTTTCTTACGTGTCTCGGAAAACACGTTACGCCATTGCTTTCGGCTGTCATTTGCAGATCTTTGACAGTCGCTATAGTACTTGGGTTGTGGAAGTCAGATAGAGGACTCTCTACCCGTGTTAGATACCTACCAGTATTCAGCATCTAGTATTCCAGGGGTTATCTTAATGTTATGTGATCGTTTTAAGCTTACGATATACGACAGAGACGTAAAAGAATTGAATACTTAGTAAAGCAGAAACCATCATCATTCTCTTGCCCTTATCCCAATTTATTTGGGGTCGGCACAGCATGTCTTCTTCTTCCATACTCCTCTATTTTTCGTCATCTCATCAGACACTTCTTTTCTTACCATATCCGTCATATAAAGCAGAAACCATGTATACCAAAATGGCTATTTCGAGTGTATTTTCTTTTATTACGAACATGATTAATGAATGTAATAAGCATCTATTTGTTACACATAAACGTCAAAAATAAACTGACAAAAACTTTTATTTTTTGTAATATAAAAAGTTCAATGTACACTTAATCGCCGTCAAAAATAAACAACCGCGAATTAGTTACACTTTACGCTTTGTGCTGTGATCGTGAGCTTCCAATAAAGTGTTGTTTTCTCTTTCTTAATTGAAGAGTCGGTATAACGTTGTCTCTTTTTCTCGGCACGCTTAGTCATGTAGTATATGATACTGGCACAGATTTAAAAAAAAAACATAATTGCATTGGTGTTTTGGATGATGAATATTATACCGATTTTGACTACCGATACTGCGTAGAATTGAATGGGAAGTAAATTGGCGAGATATATTGCAGTTCTATTTATTTTTAAACGTTCATTAATCATTACAACCCAGTGTAATGTGGACTTTTAAATTTTCTTAAAATAAAATATATATGAAATTCTTAGTTTCCTTTTTAAACACAGGCTTACTATGTTGTTAAAAATATGTATGTATGTCATGACCCGTTTTGTGGCTTAAAACAGCTATCGATCAAAACACAACATAACGTAACATCATATCTGTAATCCCTGAAAGATAAGGAAGAGGTCTAATTAACAGTTAACCCACATTTTTCCAATTATTTTTAAGTCCCAGGCGGATCTATTGCCATCAACAAGGCCAATCTAGCCGCCGTGGCTGCTACTGAGAAACTCCTGATGGAAAAACCCAATAACACTTTGCCCGACCGGGGATTCGAACCCAGGACCTCATGCTCAGCAGTCGCGCTTGCGACCACTAGACCAACGAGGCAGTAAATCAAGCAGATCATACTTTATAGTATTTAAGCATCTTATCTTCTTGCGTATACTGCAAACTTTAATTACCAACGTGTGAACTAAGAAAGCTAAACTGTAACGGGGAATTATCGCTGCATTCATTATACTTTACTTTTTTAGGGTTCCGCACCCGAAAAGTAACCAACGGGACCCTTTTACTGAGCCTCCGATGTCCGTCCGTCTGTTTGTCTGTCTATAAGCGGGATGAATCTCATGATCGGTAATAGAGATATAGTTGAAAATTTCACAGAATGTGTATTTCTGTTACCGCTATACCAACAAATTATAAAAATAAATTAAACATTAAAGTGTTCACAAAACGGTAAAAGAAAAAATCGAAGACTTATCTTACAAACAGTAAGTAAGGTTTGAATCCAGGCAGGTGCTTTGCGTTATTTATTTCATCGCTAATGCTCTCAAAACGCTGAAGGAAAACATCGTGAAGAAACAGGCATGCCCTAGAACCAAAAACTCAAAGACATGTGACAACTACCAATACGCACTGGACCCGCGTGGTGGATTGTAGTCCATTTCACTCTTATACAGAAGAGGCCTGATTCCCAGTAATGGGAACATTAATAGGCGGCTGATAATGCAACATTAAAGGGGGCTATGCTGGTTCGGAACCCGTCATGAGCGAATCCAACTCGCACTAGGCCAGTTTTTTATCTACATTTTTGGGTACTACACGCTTCGCTTAGCACTCGGTTGACAATTGACTATTGTAAGTTTATGTGGCCAAGGATGACACTAAAATCAAAACCATTGGGTTCTGTAGATAGAAATCATTTTAATTGGTCCAAATAAGAGCCTCATTTTTTTCTCTGTTATTAAAACCTGAATTCTAGTCGCGCGGTCGGTCGCGTACGGTTGGTCCTGACGACAGCGACCTAACAAAACACGACTGTCGGTCGCCGCTAACGTCAGCGTTGCAGTATGGTGCTATATTAAAAAATTAACTGCAAGAATTTTGTGTACGTACTCGGTATCAAAAAACAAATATATTCCAAAAACAAAACTCTTTTCATGCATTTTTAGTTTTTACATTAAAAAAAACATTGCCAGTCCAAAGTCTGCAAAATGGGCTGGGAAAAGTTAGAATCAGCTGTCTACGTTTGCGCTGTCGCAGGGGTGAATGACCACGCACGCGGTGCATTGCATATGTTTGAAACGGATCGTTGCTTATATACATTTTTTTCGTGATTATGTTTTATTTGTGATTCCAAACAACTCCTCAAGTTTCTCGCAGGGAATTTTTTAACACCTTATATGGAACACAATATATATTTGTACGCGACCGTCCGTGTTTGAGTACCGTACTAGTAGGTATTAGATACAAGGTTTTTTTTTATAATTCTATTATGTCAGACTGCAAAAGGCCTATCCCATTCCTTTCCTACTCTCCCGGTGTTATATTTTCTCTGGACAACCATGAACGACTGCAAATCATCGTTTCTTAGTGATTACGACCATCTTCAGGCACCAACTGTGTGACGATGCTGACCCAGTTGTCCTCTCGTCACCAATCCTAAGAAATGATACAATTGTTACACATGTGAAATTATCACTTCGGTGAATAAAAACATCGTGAGCAAGCCAGTCAAATCATCAAATGAGCGAAGCTCAAGCGAAGCTCAAGCTACTCTGGGCAAAGCGGGAGGGAGTGTCAGACTTTTACTGACTAAAAACCATCCATGTTCCTTCCTCGCTCTTTACGTTCCGGGGCCGCGGTATCTCTTTCGAACAGTCCCGCAGCCCAGTACCTATACCTGAGAGATATTTCTGCTCGGCATGTTAAGAAAAGTCAGAGGCCCATAGGAGGCATGAAACTCTGACTCCAGGGTAAGGCACAACCACACGAAAAGAAGAGAAAAAGAAGATTACACAATTTCCTTTTTTGATGGAAATCTTCATGTTTATTGCTAGCTTATGTTTTTTATTAAATTACTTCAATAAATTCTTACTTTCTTTATTTATAATGGAAGTTGCCCTTAGCATCGAAATTATTTTGTAGCCATTAAATAGTGGTTGTTTTGACTTCAGGTGATAATTGGCTAATTGTGAACTTAGCAGCTCAAATTTGACGAGTAATTAACTTAATACTATTAGAAGGTATATTTCGGAGGTGATAATGAATTAAATAGAATAATTTTAGAAGATGGTTTAAATAATTATGAGGGAAAACTGATGTAGTTTTGTTAGTCTGTTTTATTTTAATACCAACAGAATCTTGCATGATCAACAGTATGGTTTCACCAAGGGACGTTGTACAACTGACGCTGGTGTAACCCTATTAAAGCACGTTTTTGCTGCGTGGGAAGAGTCCCAAGACGCAATAGGAATTTTCTGTGATCTCTCCAAAGCTTTTGACTGCGTAAATCACGACACATTACTTTTGAAACTGGAGCATTACGGACTGGGTAAACTTGCACTTAGCCTGGTAAAATCATATTTGAGTGATAGAAAACAACACGTTCAAATAAATGGTGTCAATTCACAGGGTTTGAAAGTAAAAATGGGGGTTCCGCAAGGCTCAATATTGGGTCCTTTCCTTTTTCTAGTCTATATAAATGATCTAACTATTTATTGAAAAACCAACCACATAATATGGTGTTATTTGCTGATGACACTTCCCTAATTTTTAAGATAAATAATAATAATAATAATAATAATCGTTTATTCATCAAAAGGGGCACACTTACAATTTAGTATCAGAAACAAGTAAAATAGAGCACTGTTGCTTATTGCCTGAACTAGGTGGAACCTGTGTTTCAGGCTAGAAGGTGCATAAATACCTACTTAAAATAAATAAATTAACATTAAGAGAAATGTAAAAGTAAATGACTAAAATTACGACTTACATAGAAAAAAAAGCAAACAACATGTCAGCAGTTTACTTGCAGACAACAAGTAAATCTTCTGTTTGTGCATAGGTCATGGGTTGTAAAAAAGTAATAATAGCCTTTTTACAGATAAAATAGTTCAACTTATATATACTTAGTTTTCTATTTAATCTATTGTACAGAAATGGGCCTAAAAATGTAAAGAATCTTTCCACAAAGACATGTTTGGAGGTTGCTTTAGAAATGCATACAATATCATTCCGTCTCTTGTTAGTATTGTCAGCATTGTACGTGAGCATGGTGTGCTGTTTTAATACCAGGTGCATAATAAATAGCTGGCGCACAGTCAGCACGTTGCAGGATTTATACAGCTGATCCGTGGGAAAGTAAAAGGGATGGAAATTCGCTACCTTTAAAATTGCTCTTTGAGCTCTTTCGAGGGGTAGCAGGATAGTTTTTGATGCGCCTCCCCATGAAATAATACAGTAGTGAATTATAGATTGACATAGCGCGAAATAAACTTGTGTGATTAGTTTAGGATCTGCAAAAGTCCGTATTTTTTTAAATACATATATTAATTTGCGCAGTCTTTTAACGAGACTTTCAATATGATACCTAAAAGAGAGTGTGTCGTCAATTATAACCCCTAAGTATTTAATATTACTGGTTTTGAGGATAGAAGGACAATTGCAAATGTTGACTGACCGATTATCACATTGATGGGCATATATATGGAGGTTCGTGAGTGTGTGAGATTTGCGCATGGAGAAGTGGATGTATTTTGTCTTATCAGCATTTAGTGTTAGTAGATTGCTTTGAAGCCAATTAGTCACAGTATTAAAGCCAAGTTGAGCGTTTTCAAACAGTTCGTTACTGTTTTCAGCAGAAAATATTAGCGCCGTGTCGTCAGCATATGATATGATTTTGCCGTGATTGATATTTAGGTTACACAGGTCGTTAATATAAACCAGGAAAAGGGTAGGGCCCAATATACTCCCCTGGGGAACACCAAATCCAGTATTTTTCAGCTCATCGCTCGTAAAATTGTCGATCCTAACACACTGGTATCGATCGTTTAAATAGTCAGCAAGTAATGTCAGAGGCGTGCCCCTTATTCCTATGGCCTCTAGTTTCCTCAGAAGCACAGAAATAGAGACAGTGTCAAAAGCTTTCGCTAAATCAAGGAAGACTCCCATGACCTGGTTGCCTTTGCCCAGCTCTTCTGAGACATAATTGGTAAGGCGATGCACCGCATCGGCTGTGGATAATTTGGCTCTAAAGCCAAATTGCGCTGGTGACAAGATGTTGTTTCTTTCCAGGAAGCTAACTAGTCTGCTGTTTATTATTTTCTCTAATATTTTTGAGATTGAGGGGAGTAATGAAATTGGCCTATAGTTATTAACCAAGTCCCGGTCTCCAGATTTATGGATAGGGATAACAACAGCCTTTTTGAGACATTTAGGGAAAATTCCTTTGGAAAGACAGTTTCGAAAAATATGCGTTAAGGGAGGTGCCAATATATGCTTAAAGAGTTTAAGGATCCTGTTGCTTATATTATCCCATCCAACTGCACAGTCATCTTTAAGACCAGAAATTATTCGGGATATTTCGTTTTCGTCAGTATCCAGCATAGCAAATGACTTCAGGTTGCAGCTGTTGTTCAGGTTTTGGAAAGAGTTGTGGGCGCAATGTTTCGGAATCTGTTCGGCCAAAGTTTTCCCAACATTAACAAAAAAGTTATTTACTTTGTTAGCTGATAAAAGAGTTGAAGGATTAGTATGCAGTAACCTTGAATTTGATTCACGTTGTTTAGTCATGTATGTAACGTTTTTAATATGCTTCCAAATTTGCTTGGTATTGTTGCCTGCTTTATTTAATTCGTTTTTATCGTAAAATCGTAGTCGTAATCGTATCGTATCGTAGTCATTTTAATAGACAGGCCCAAAATCTAGATGAGGTGAATAACGCCCTTCTTCAGGTCCAAAATTGGTTCACAGCAAACAATTTGGTATTGAATGAAAAGAAAACTAAATGCATAAGATTTTCATTACCGAATGTTAAAAGTAGTGATTGTGAGATAATATTGAATAAAGAGAAACTCGAATTCGTAGATAAAACGGTTTTCCTGGGGCTTACGCTTGATTCAAGGCTACAATGGGGGTCTCATTTAACATCGCTTGCGGGGCGCTTAAGTTCAGCAGCATATGCCATCAGAAAAATCCGTCAATTCACTGATGTAGATACCGCTAGACTGGTCTATTTTAGTTACTTCCATAGTATAATGTCTTACGGTATTTTGCTATGGGGACGGGCTGCTGATATTGAGTCTATATTTATTCTGCAGAAAAGAGCCATCAGAGCCATATATAATCTTCGTAGGCGCGATTCTCTAAGGGAACTATTTAAGGATATTGGCATCATGACGGTTCATTGCCAATACATCTACGAAAACATAATGTACGTCAGAAAAAATCTGCATCTTTTTGGTAAAAGAGGTGACAGACACAATTACAGTACTAGAAATAGGAACCAACTAGTTCAGCCAGGCTTTAGACTCGCTAAAGTAGACTCATCTTTCATGGGGTACTGTTTGAGATGCTATAATAAAATTCCACAAAGTATTCTTGAACTGAATGAGAAAAAATTTAAAACATGCATTAAACGCACACTATGTAAACAAGCATATTACAAGTTGAGCGATTATATCGCTGATAAAAATGTTTGGCTTAATGCTGGTCCTGCTCCACATGGACAGGGGCGCAAAAATTGATAGCATTAAATGGTATTGTTGGAGCTGCTGAAGATTGTACAACTATCTTTGCATTGTATAAATTCAATATCTTTAGTATTATATAACCTCATATCCCATATTGTGTGAGTGCCATGTACTAGAATGCTATCATTCACTGGAAACCTACGTTTTTATTTTTTATTTATTGACTTGAATGTGCCCTGGCGGTTGTGAGTATGTCATGCTCTCTCAAATGTCTCGCTGATGGTGGCGCGTGTGTCGGACCATTTAGTTCCCTTCAAAATGGTTGAGCTGAATGGTGCTGATCCATGCGTCATGTTCGTGAACGGGCGCTGTCAGTTGTGACTGGTCATCTCTTAGTCGCCATGGTTTATTTGAATTAATTATTTTGTTTTTGAGTTGTATTTTATTTTTGTTTTGCTATGGACACTTTTAACGTGCACATCTTGCTACATTGTTCTCACATAATATACCATCTTAACAAGAATGATGTAACCAAGATTTTGTAACAATATTTTGATTTAAAAGAGTGTCCATGGAGTTTCTTGCCCGTTCTTCTCCATAGAGATCTACGTTAGGGAATGGGCAACTACAGTACTTTCACAGTTTTTATGTCTTGTGACTGGGACTGTAGCTACTTTAATTGTTCATTTTTGTTTCGACAATTCAAAAGTGCCTGTAACTGGCCTACTTGAAATAAATGCTTTGATTTTGATTTTTGTCACGGTAATATTTTCATTTATACAAAACAATGCACGCGGTTTCGCCCACCCGCATTTTTATACTAAAACCTTCCTCGAGAACCAGCAAACGTTGGTGAAAACAGCATGAAAATCGGTGCAGTAGTTTTTAAGTTTATCGCGAACAGACAGACTTACAGATGGAGACTTTGTTTTACAATATGTAGTGATAAATGCGATATACATCGGCAACGATAACTTATAAAGTTAGAACTATATACGGTGCAATTTCCACATTGGATGAACTTTTTTGTTAGAGAAAATTATTCACTTCATTTCTCTCTCTCTTAGTTTCATTTGTATTTTCAAATGCATTTCTTTCTGCCATAAACGTTTATACTTACATTAACTCACGCTTTATTCCCGTAGGGATAATCAGAAACCACAGAACGCCATTTGCTACAATGCTTACATATTTATTTTGCCTCGTCCACGTTCATACATCTGAGCCCCTACTCTCTAACGCTTCGTCTGTATATTCGGATCCATCGGTCTCTCTCACTCGCACTCATCTGCAGACGTGCGCGATAGAAACGGATAGATCCGAATAATTTGACGAAGCGTTAGAGAGTAGGGCCTCTGATCATACACGCTGGCTGGTTGCGAGTACTACACAGCTGACTTTACTGAAAAACCTACGTGTAGGTGTAGGTTATTTCATCACCACTGCTCTCATAAACGGTGAAGGAGAACATCACGTGGAAACGGGCATGTCCTAGAACCAAAAATTCGAAGACATTTATTTATTTATTTATTTATTTATTCACTCATCATCACTATCATTACAGGATTGTCCTAATTCAATAGTGTGGCTATAATTAAATTTTTATATATTCTGTACATAGTGACTTTTGTGAACTCACCCAGAGAACAGGTAAAAAGATCAATGCTGTCTGCTACGTCATTAAGTATACGCAAGGTACGCGTTATAGGGGCTTTACTCAGTAGATTAGTTCTACTACTGGGAACCGCCAATAGACGTGGCCGTCGCCTTCGCAATACATAATTGTCGGGCACACACAGGTTTATTTCTTGACATGTGACATCTATCAATCTGCACTTGGCCCGTGTGTTAGATTATTCTCATTCCTTAGCATAGAGAGGAGGCCTTTGACCCAGCAGTGGGAAAATGAATACGCTGATGATGAAGGTTAATTTCAACAATCTCTCTCTCTCAAAGGAACCCTATTTTTACTTAAAATAAAATAAAATACAGTGACCGGATGCAACGGTCTTTGGGCATGACCAAATTTAATCAGAAATGTCAATGTTAAAGACACCCACTTACGTAACTTAGGTCCATGTTCACCGAGAAGATAACAGCTCGATTATCTAAAAACAGCTGTCAATGTGACATGTTCCCATACAAAAATATGTTTTAAACAGCTGTTTTTAGATAATCGTCCGGCATCTTTTTGGTGAACATGGACCTTAGAGAACAACTTAAAGATATACCAGGAGGCTAACAGCATTGCCACGTTAGATGGCAATGCTGAATCTTTGACAAACAATACCTAAGTCATGGGAAGAGTCAATCAACAGCAGTTTGGTAATATCCTCTTTGATTCTTTTTGTTCCCTGAAAAAGCTTCATCCAAAATTACTGTGCATTATTATGATTGTCTTAACAGATCTGAGAAGAATGAAACCCGGAAAAACCTGGATTACATCTACAGGGTGTATTTCACCTAATCACAAAGCCGTTAACCAAGCATTCTGTATATCAAACTAAGTAACTTTACGCAAAAAATATTGCTAGGAAACAACTTTTTTTTTGAGATTATAAATCATGTTTTGTGGTATAACTCAATGTAACACACTCAAAAATTGTGTGGATGGATGGATTGAACAGTACGGGGGTCGTAGAGATATTTAAAGTAAAAAATATGCATAAAAAATTGGTTGTCTGTAAAGTCGGTATACGGGCGAAAGTTTTACGTGACAACGACTTTGAGTGGTTAAATAATTTTAATGTGAATATTCATTCGTATAGTAGGAAGAAGGATGAAATGAACCGGTGTGTATGCCTATCTCTCTCACTCTCTCTCTCGGACGCGTGCCTCTCACTCGCTCTCATTGTGAGCGCATAACGTGAGCGGAGCGTAACGCAGTTTCTTGAAGTGTCACCCGGCAAACCAATTTATAAGACGTTGTCACGTCAAAAGTGATATTTCAAAAAAAACTTGTCAAAATCTTGCAACTTTGACCCCCAATATATCCGTAACTAGAAGGTTCCCAGGTATAGTGTACAACAAAAAAATGATCGGAATGACGAGGAGAACAAGTGCCTTTCGTATTCGTTAAGAGGTGTTTTACACCCTTTATACTAATACCACACTAATACTAAATAGAGGAAAGATTTTTATTTTTGTGTGTAACGGCTAAACTTAAAAACTACTTGAAAAATTATATCAGCAATTAATAGCTACGTTATCAGCGAGTCACATAAGATATATTTTAAACCTGTACTCCGGAACAGGAACTACACGGAAGAAACCGCGTGACGTCTGCTAGTCCATATATAAAGGCACGTTTTTTTTGGGACAGGTCACTACAGACACCTATACAACGTGTAACGTTAAATGCGCAAAACCTTCGACACCCCAAATTATTTTTAATTCACTTGACCTAAAACTGTGAGTAAAAAATTACCATGAATTTTTTTTAGATTTTTATGAGCTGTTTTATTTTTATTGGCAACTAGCTTCAACCCGCGACTTCATTCGCGTGAAGTTTTGATATCGCAACGCATCGCCTGCTCAATGGAAGTTTTTTTCCCGCTTGCAACATATTGCTTATTGCTGCTCCGCTCCTATTGGTCATAGGGTGATGTTATATAGCTGTCCTCGATAAATGGACAACGCAAAAAAAAAAAAAAAAATCGAGCCGGTAGTTTCTGAGATTAGCGCGTTCAACCAAACAAACTAACAAACTCTTCTGGTCTATAATATTAGTATAGATAAGATTAACTGGCAAGATCTATCAGTATCCCACGTATGAGACAATTAAAATTGGTCAGCAACTATTTGTGTTTGTTTGTTTACCTATTTTGACGGGTTTGCGCACGTCACGATGGCGTGACCTATTAATAAATAGACAGGGCAACATTTGTAACGAGCATGAAAATGTGACCTATATTAAAAAGTGGTTCAATTGATTCTGCCCGTAATTCCGATCGATCTTTTCAGGTTTTGCGCATTTAACGTTACACGTTGTATACCTTGCTCACCCATCCTAAAATAAAACCTAGACTAATTTGAAAAGACTCCAGCAAACATTCAAATTAAGCCTAAGTCAACAAGTCCAAAATTATCTCTTAATGTCACTAGCAGTTCCTTTTCAACAAGTAATAACAAAAAACTGTCATGGTCTCATTTCATAATCGTCTGCATCAGCTGAAATCCGCCTCTATTATTTTTTGCGTCAACCTTATCAGAGAAGTAATTGTCTCTTTGTCTTAAGACATTTCTTGAGGAAGGGCTGTGTTGAGAAATAAACAGATTTAGCCGAGGATTTGGGTAAGGAGATTTTTAATGCTTCCTAAGCTTTTTGGAGTGTATTAGAGTTATGTTGATTATTAAAACAAAAATATTACACTTTGTTTGTTAATTTTTACACGCAAAGCTAAGTTATTCCTTATCGCCTATCTGCCAGTAAAAAAATCCGTCAAAATTCAAAATTAGCCCAGCCATATCGAAGATTAGTCAAAACATTGAGGTACCTTATAATACTTACTTTCATATGATTTCACTTTCTTTCTTTATCCTGTGGTTAATGCCTAACCTGGTGTCTGAGTTTTTACGTGTGTTTTATCCCTCTGACTTGCCTAACTTGGAAAAAGGTATTATTTTTTCAGGAAAATATCGTGAGGAAACGGATCCCTTTATGAGTTAGAAATACTTCCCTTTCATAGAGAGCAGGCTTGTGTCCGAGCAGTGTGTACATTAGATAAATAAGCCGTTATCTTGAAATTACAATCATCAAACGCTTCAGTTTTATTTATTTGTATTTGATGTTTATGATCATTATACGACCCGACGATTTTTGACGACCCGATTGGCGTAATGGTACTGGCGCTGCCTTACGTTTTTAGGGTCCTGGGTTCGAATCCCGGTAGGAGCAAATGATTGTGTGATGAGCACGGACATTTAATTTTGTTTCCGAGTCATGGAAGTTTATATGTATAATAAGTATGTATTTACAAACAAAAAGTATATATAGTATATCAACTATCTAGTGTCCACGACACAAGCTTTGCGTAGTGTGGCACTAGGTGGCGCTGTGTGTTAATGTCCAGCGATATTTATTTATTTATTATTTATTATCATTTCAGCCGGTCTCCCTCAAGTGTTGCCACATTGACCGGTCTCGTGCAACTCGCATCCAACGGATTCCCGCAACCTCCATCGGTCCACCTAGTGGGAGGTCTTCCAACGCATCGTATCGCATTTGATGTTACCTGATTGTTAAAGAAAAAAGCGATAAAGCAATATTTAGTCAAATCTGCTTCTGATGTTCTCACATCTAGGTCACAAGCTTCCACTATGTGATAAAGAGTGGGACGTAATCCTCTACGCGTGCTATAATCCTCCACGTGGGCCCAATTTGGGTAGGTAGAACATACGTGTTTATGAAACAGTGTTCGCTATTTTTGTTTATTGCGTCATGATTAGAGTTCAAGGTCTACAATCATGAAATGACAGGAAATGGGTCAGGTCATTTAAAAAGATCACAAAGGTCTAGGAAATTACATACCAAGGAGAGGAGCATGTGCCTAAAAAATAACAGCCGCTCGGGTCGATCTTTAGGTTAAACCGTGCTTGCCTAGGCTGTTATTGGATGGGAGACCACCCTTTACATATCGTGTTTCCTCCGTGACTCGAAAAGCACGTTACGCCGATGTTAGAATTGTCATTTGTAGATCTTTGGCAGTATTTACAGGTAATCAGTGGCTCAAAAGTTCGTCTTCAGTTCATCAAGTTCGTTAACCATCAAAAGTATTCTTGATTTCAATCAAAAAGTCAAATTTACCCCTAAACGTTGCCATACAATATTAACAAAGAACAGAACAGGGGAAATAAACTCATACCAGGCCAAAAATGTACACTATTCGTAACTTACTGTAACTTACTATGAAATTAATTATTTATCATTAAATTATTAGTTTCGTTTCCAAATTGCATAATTGAGTACGCTGTCAGTCTAACTTTGTTACGGGTTTTGGAGCAGAAAAAGTTTTTAAATGAAGTTTAAATAAGAGTATTTTTATCACGCTGGTAACCCTATTATTGACGTACAATTTTAATGTGGTTTGGTTTGTGCCAGAGTTTAATCTGTTTTTGTAAAGCAAAGGGATTACATACCTGCTGATCCCTGAATCCCGGTGATCTTATTGTTTTGCCAATAGATTGACTCATTTTGGCAGGCTTTTTTTAGGGAAATACAAACTGTTTTGAGGTTAGGTTATATTAATCGATTATTCCCAGGAATGGTACATTATCTTTTCATGAGAGTGGTACTCTCATGAAAATACCATTAGGCAAGGGGGACCCCTCCTTCCCTTCTCCTCCATACCGCGCGAGTTGAATACCATCGCATGCATTTCACAATATTTACAGTATAACAATATTTACGGTTTTACTTCGATAGATTACAATCTACCAAAAAATAATGCGTTATATTGTAAGCAGTGTTTTCGTTTGACAATATTTTGAGAGCTTACAATCTCTCCAGTTATTTTACAGTCTAACGTGTTTGACAATTTTACGGTGACAAAAACCCACCCGGTGCTCATAATACAAGTATATGTCACCGTAAAATTGTCAAATACGTTATATTGTAATATCTCTAGCGATATTGTAAAATCTCGAAATATTGTCAAACGAACATACTGCTTACAACAAAACGCATTATTTTTCGTGAAATGCATGCGATGGTAGTCAACCCACGGGGTGTGGAGGGAAGGACGTCCCTCTTGCCCATTGATATCACTCTCACGAAAAGATAATGTACCATTCCTGAGAAATACCAATTAATATAACCTAACCTTTAAACACTTTATATTCCCCTAAAAAGCGTAGTCGACGGAGCCCCGCTTCTATTTCCGAGTGTAGGGTTTAAAGGAACCTAACTAACCTAACGGGAGGTGCCCTAAATCCCGATTATGGGGGCAGAGATACTTCCGTATGTTCAGTTGACAATAATTCGAGAGTTTACAATATCGCTAGAGAGAAACACGTTATATTGCAATATAACCTGTTTGACAATTTTACGGTGACATTTAAACTAGAATATAGATAAAAGTACTTTAGTCGTAGTGTCAAAAGCTACTTCTTGAAACCCTTTTAACCTTTGTTCAAAACTGCAGAGCAAAACGCACCTTTTTTACTTTTGATTTAGAACATTTACACACATACAATTTTTGAACAAGTCCTTTAGACGCTATAGCCAATCTTAAAATAATAAAACAATTGCACACCATTTCCTAAAAACAGATGAAGCACATTCCCAAGTAGATCTCTTGCCATCGGATTCAATATTCCATTCAATTTGTCCCAAAGTTCAGTTTAGGATAACAGCCTTTAAGGACTGGAGCATCATGGAAATTAAAAGTGAATGAATGTGATTTCACTCCGTAGACAATGGTTCTGTAGATATGTGGGATGTGAGGGTGTATTGTTTTGTTATTTTGATATCGTGTTTTCTCGTAATGATGTTGTTTTGTCTGGTTTCATTCACTTGGAAAATTCTGCTTGAAATCCAGTAAGCAATCATGGTTATACCCCTGCATAAACCATGTTTACTGAATTTGGAGCTGTCGGACCATGAAACAATCAACCAAGCAATCTATACATCATACTAAGTAAATTTACGCAAAAAGAAGATTTTTTTTTCTTGGGGTGAAAAATGACGTATTACGGTAAAACTCAATGTACCGTAACATTGTACTGATGGATGAACTGAATAGTAAAGAGGTTATGGGGGTGTTTAAACTAAATTGTATTTGAAACAAACTTGTGGAAAAGTTGGAACTTTGACCCCCAATATCCGGATATACGGATTACTAGGTTCCCGATATGGTATGGAATATCCCAAAACTGGGGAGAGCAGTGCCTTTCGGCCTCTTTAAGAGTCTTTTTGCACTCCTAATAGACATTTTAACTTCAATACATAAAGGTAGTGCAAGTGATGACCATTTAATTAAAACAATACTTTTATGGGCTCTTGTATAAATAAGACCAACGAGACAACCGTAAATATAAATAATGCACGTAAATTCAAAAAGAAAATAACTCACATTATATTATTTTTTACAAAATGAATACAAACATCACGTAACCCCAGTTTCAAAAGAATCACGGAACCATTTCGAGTCACAGAAAGAACTTCTAAAAAAGCCGGAAAAAGTTCATCTGTCCAGCCAAGCTAATTACATCCGTACTGACGCGACAGCTAAAACTCATTCCGAATAATTAATTTTAAGAGAGTTCATGTTTTCAAGGTTTGGCCACGACATAAAAGCTAAAGCTGTTGTAACAGATATCTTTGGGTAAAACATTCATGAGCTCACGTTTTTTCTCATGTAAGTATGTAAAACAGAACCACTTGCAACGATACTTATACATATACTCGTTTTTGTCCGACCACGTTCATACATTGATCACAATATCACACGGCGCAGCGGTTGCGAATACTGACCTGACCTTTCCGAAGAATATCCACCAACTTATTAGGCTCGTATATGTAATTCTAGGGAGTCTCAAAGCTTCTACATACCTCTGCCTTGCAGCTATATTTTGCTAGCCGCCTCTAAGTACTTGTTCAAGCAGGAACGTGCGGACGCGGCCGCGGGTACGGGCACGGAGACGTGCCGAGTTCGTGTTCATATTGGCCGCCAGGCGTTTGCACGAGTCCGTTTCTAGCGACAAGTTCATAATGATTGAACTTACCTGACGTCACGAGTGACGCGCTCCGCCGCTAGTTCGACGTGAACACACACAAACATCTCACGCGTTTGATATTGCCGCGAGCCCGTCGCGCGCGCCAGTCGCTAGCTTGCCCGCGACTTAGACCGCACGTGCGTTGTGTACGTGAAGATTTGGATATTACGCCATATGTTTGATATTTCGTGACCACGCCCGCCACCGCGCCCGCGAGTCAACGTAAATGAGTACTAACTCATACTACAAACATGACCAAATTATATATCTTTGCTGTATAATAAGCATGGTTTAAACAAATGTCCAACAATGTCCAGCGATATTTATTTTATTTATTTATTTAAATGAAAGAAGTCGCAGCGAGCAACTGCGACGACGCTTTGGACTCGGTTAGTTGCTTGTCGCATGTCGCATCGCCTTAGGTTGGGAACGAGGCATCAGGTGTCTGATGTCATGTTGCAGAACAGAGCTTTTGAAGCTGCAAACGTGGGTAGTTTTGACAGTGAATCTAATTTGGAGACCATAATAGCGTTGGGTGGTAAATTAATAGCGCTTAAGTACTAAGATTAACTACGTTTGAGATTTAATTACTTATAGTTCTTTCTTAATAATACCACATCACAGTGACTTTCATTTTAATGTTTCAGTTATTGCGTTGCAGTGCTAATGTCCTTGACTTACAAATTGTAGATAGTTGGTTCGAACTCACGCAGGTGAACTATGCACTCTAAAGCCGAGTTCAGACATGAGTAACGCTTAATATAATGATCGCGTTACAAGTAATAGTAAGTTCATAGTGCCGTATACATACAGAATTCGCATTACATTACGCGTTACACACGTCTAGACCCGACTTAAGGCAGAGGCATCTATAAATCTCCGACAGAGCAGGTTTTTCTTGCTTCGTCTAGAATACCTAAAGACTTCCAAGTCTTTAAAAACTGGCCTTTTAATGTGTCCGAAACGTGATCGCTCGCAATGGGCCTCATCAAAAGGCTTAAAGTCACCCAAAGGGCAATGGAGAGGGCTATGCTCGGAGTTTCCTTGCGTGATCGAATCAGAAACGAAGACATCCGCAAGAGAACCAAGGTCACCGACGTAGCCCAAAGAATTGCCAAACTTAAGTGGCAGTGGGCAGAGCACATTGCTCGCTGAACGGATGGCCGATGGGGCCGGAAAGCTCTGGAGTGGCGACCGCGTACCGAAAGACGATGCGTTGGAAGACCTCCCACTAGGTGGACCGATGACCTGGTGAAGGTTGCGGGAATCCGTTGCATGCGAGTTGCAAGGAACCAGTCAATGTGGCGACACTTGGGGGAGGTCTATGTCCAGCAGTGGACGTCTTTCGGCTGAAATGATGATGATGATTTCGATGTGGTAAGAGCGATCACCCATCCAATAACCAACCCCGGCCACGGAAGCTTGACTTCACTCTCTACTAAGTCCTAACACTTATTAAGTTTTAATCTCTTTCATAAAGTCTGGCCATGTGTCCAATTAGAAAATATAAGGACATTAGGAAGAGGTGCCCGCACAATAACAGAGTATTCCAGAACATTCGTACTACATGGCTCCAATTAGGGGTGTTACACACAAACGATCGCCATTACATAGTTTACCACGGAATTGGATGAGACTGGATGTGACATAATATGACGCCTGTAATCCTGGAAGGGTTAATTAGAGGTATACCTAATAGTAAGTAGTTGGTGGCTATAAAAAAACCCATAAGTTTTTTTTATAGCTTATAATGAGTGCCTCGTTGTCGAGTTTCCTCCCTGCCTCGAAAAGTACGTTAAGCAGTTGGTCCTGGCTGTCATTTGTAGATCTTTGACAGTCGTTACAGGTAGTCAGTGGCCTGAAAAGTCTGATAACCTGTCTTACTAAGGGGTATCGTACCCAGTACTAATTGGATTGTAGAGGTCAGATAGGCAGTCGTTCCTTGTAAAATACTGGAATTCAGCTGCATCCGACTGGACTGGAAGCCGACCCCAACATAGTTGGGAAAAGGCTAGGCATGAGTTCCTCGTTTGGTCTAATGGTAGAGCAACGTGAGATCGTGGGTTTGATTCCCAGATCGGGAAAAATGTTATTGGTGTTTGTCCGCTAACATTTTACGTAAGTACATTCTTTCATTCATTTCTTCTAAACAGAACGATGTCGGAAAAATAACACAATGCTGACTAATCAGTGCTTTTTGGGGTCGTGTAATAATTAGGTACCCTTTTTTTTTGGGATGGGAAATCATCAAATGACTTCTCCCACTCTGGGCGGAGCGGGAGGGAGTGTCAGACTCTTACTGACTAAAACCCATCCATGTTCCTTCCTCGCCCTTTATGTTCCGGGGCCGCGGTATCTCTTTCGAACAGGCCCGCAACCCCGGTATATTAGGTACCTGCTTGCAAATATCGCGATTGTTATAATAATGATGATATTATTCAGGAAATTGAACGTGATATACCAATATTTTCCCACAAGAACTTGCTTTCTGCAAAAATACCCCTTCAGGCAATCTTTCAACCCTCTACCGCTGTCAAGAGGCGTGTCCCCAATCCCTTATACGCAATATAACGTTACCAATTTATTAATTGCTCGCTAATAGGATGCGTACCAATTATAATTATTTGTGTTAATTGACCGGTGTTTATAATAATTATTTTTGGGATAATTTTAATTGTTAATTTTGTACTTAATTTTAAATGAGTGTTTTAAACACCGTGATCATTATGTGAAATAGTTTTTAGAGGTGCGTACTTTCAAAACGAAACACAGAAACCTTGGAAGATCTATTTGGTAAACTTTTTAAAGAAGAATTTTTTTTCTTCATCAAATGACGCCTATTCTGGGTGGAGCGGAAAGGAGGGTCAGACTTTTACTGACTAAAACCTATCAACGTTCTTTCCTCGCACTTTATGTTCCGGAGCCACGGTATCTCTTTCGAACAGACCTGCAGCCGCGGCAGTGGTGATAACCTTATGATTTGTATCAATTTCTATTGGAATAGCTAATGTTGGCGGTTTTGCCCACGTTGAGTGTGAAGTTGTCCCTCAGGATCTCACTACAAAGATTTACTGAAAAGTTACAAAATATACATGGTGAATATTAAGCTGGTGGATGTATTGAATAGTACTGGGGTCTTAAAGGTGTTTAAAGTGAAAATCTTATATTTTAAAAAAGATGTAACTTTGACACCCAATATCACTAAATTGAAAGTTCTCAGGTATGGCGTAGAACAAAAAAAATATCGCAATGAAGGTGATTATTTTTTTTTAATTTATTTTTTTAGGATGGGAAATCATCAAATGACTTCTCCCTCTCTGGGCAGAGCGGGGGGGAGTGTCAGACTCTTACTGACTAAAACCCATCCATGTTCCTTCCTCGCCCTTTATGTTCCGGGGCCGCGGTATCTCTTTCGAACAGGCCCTCAACCCCGGCAGGAATGAAGGGGATAACAGGTGCATTTCGGCATCGTTAAGAGGTCTTCACACCTTTTATGAGTGCCAAATTATACATTTTGTCTTCATCTTTTACACACCATGTTTGCTGAGGCTATATTAGGCCGCGACGCGACCTGCGCACACATGAGCGATTAAAACAAGTCATTGAATTGCTCACGTATATGGCTACACATCAAATATTACTAGCGATCTTTAATTTATTTATGCGATCGGAACAACATTACTGTAATCATGGCATCGGCTACACCAACATAGCGAAATTGAAGCGAATTTATGAGAAAATACTCGCTTGTAATGCAGCCATACCATGTTTTTCTCGTTTCGCTCTTCCAGTCGCATCGCAAATCGCTGCCTAGTGTAGCCTCAGCCTCAGTCTACATCTCTTTTTCTGGAAGAGATTTCTTTACAAACATCATCATTATTCGTTCCTATTTTTCTGTTCCTTTCTACGTTTTTTTTTATTTATTTAGTGTGTACCTACATAAGTTGTTAAATAAATGAACACCATGCGAAAATCTCGAATTTATTCCTGTAACCAACGAAAATCCGTAGAACTGTAGAATCACATTTATTTTAATACAATTTCACGAATCCAATTTACGTGAATATTAGCTCCACGCATGTGGTTTCCGCCACAATAATTTTCTTTTCCTCTTTTCATATCAGCGTACGATCGCCCCATGTTTAGGCATACGCCCCAGCGATGCTCCCCAAATGTAACGTCCCTCGTTTTCCGCATTCCAACGAAGCTTGTGATTTTTTAAATCCATAATTATTTGGGGTGGTTCTTATACAAATATACTTAGAAGAACTTGTATAAATAATGGAAAATAGAGGGATGTCGGACACCGAGGATCGAACGCAGTAGGGCCCAATTTGAGAAGTCTATTTCAAGCAGCGATCGGTGAATGATGAAGAAGATAATATAACATAAACATCATGCCTCTAATCCCCAAAGAGTTAAGAAGAGGGGTATCTAAAAGTACACCCACATTTTGCCCGTTATGTTTAAGTCCTGAGCAAAACCAATATCACTTTGTCTGACCCGGGAATCGAACCCAGGACCTTGTGCTCAGCATTCGCGGTTGTGACCGCTAGACCAACAAATCATGAAGAAGATCATCATCATCATTATCAGCCTATACTGTTCCCACTGCTGGGACACGGCCTCCTCTCAATGAGAGGGAATGGGCTATAATCTGCCACGCGGGCCCAGTGCGGATTGGTAGATGTCACATGTTTTCGATTTTTTGGTTCTAGGACATGCCGGTTTCCACACGATGTTTTTCTTCACTGTTTTGAGAGCAGCGGTGATGAAATAAATTACACAAAGTAATGCGCCTGTCTGGGTTCGAACCCACTACTTACTGTTCGTAAGTTGGAGCCGCCATCACTGGGCCACCGCTGCTCTTAGGAAGGGTCAGGAAGAAGATATAATAGATATTAATATTATATTCCTTCATCTGGTTATCCTTTTTGCAACTGTATTGGGGTCAGCTTTCAATTCAGCTGTATGATAAATGGAGGGCCGGACAGCCCAGGGTCCTAGTGTCTGGGTAACCTTTTGGCAAGTCTGGTTGTCAGACCTTCAGGCTCAGCAAGCACACCTTAGCCTTCGGTTGTCCTGTGTGGCTATCTTTGTTCAAAAGCTTCAAAATGTATTGAGTACAATTGAAAAGTCAGTTCAGTTCAGTTTTCTTTTAAAACCAAGCAGGTAGGTATAATGCGCCAAATTTTCTGACAAAACGGTTATACCTCTTACTCCTACGAGTATAAGTCTAAGCGGTACGTAGAAGCTATGCCCTAAATAACAATCGGCCCAAGTACAGTAACTTGTTACATAATGTCTAAAACTTATGTCACAAATACTAACTGACACACGGTACGAGCAAAGTCTACAACTAATATTGTGTCAGTAAAGACGTGTTCGTAATTCGGCCGCCATCTTGGATTCTAGGGACAATTTTGTGTCTTTTGAGTACTTTATATCATCTTTAGTTATTTTGACAGTCTTTACAGATAGTGAGTGGCCTCAATAGTCTGACAACCAGTCTTACAAGTCAAGTAAATAACAATTAAACAGTCATATTCATCGCGTTTCGCATTTTTAACCCCCGACGCAAAAACAATGGGGTGTTATAAGTTTGACGTGTCCATGTGTGTGTCTGTCAGTGGCATCGTAGCTATCGAACGACTGAACCGATTTGGACTTTTGTTTGGATTTTTGTCTTAAAAAATGAATTAGTCGGGAGTGCTCTTAGCTATGTTGAATAAAAATCGGTCCAACATAGCCGTCGCCACAAAATGGCACATTACTTATTTTTTCACAACTCCCTCAATATGGGTATCAAATGAAAGAGCTTGAGTAGAAAAAAATGTTCACTATATGGAAATGGAAGAAACCTTGTTAAAAGAAAAAAAAATCCTTGAAATTATGACCCAACGTGTCGGGGGTTTTTGGATTTTTTTATTAAATGTAACTTGTTGCAAGTTCGACTTTCGACTTCTTTCGACTTTTCAGTAGTTTATAAATATAAATTGCAAAGCAGTAATAACTTAGTGTTGTATAATTTTCACTTGCTTAGGTGAACGAAAACATTTTGAGGAAATAAGCATACCTGAGATATATTTGAGCAGCGGACAGCAGCGGTGGCCCAGTGGTGGCGGCCCCGACTTACGAACAGTAAGTCGTGGGTTCGAACCCAGACAGGCGCATTACTTTGTGTAATTTATTTCATCACCGCTGCTCTCAAAAACGGTGAAGGAAAACATCGTGAGGAAACCGGCATGTCCTAGAACCAAAAATTCGAAGACATGTGACATCTACCAATCCGCACTGGGCCCGCGTGGTAGATTATAGCCCATTCCCTCTCATTGAGAGGAGGCCGTGTCCCAGCAGTGGGAACATTATAGGCTGATGATGATGATGATGATGAGATATATTTTGCGAAGGTATATAAAGCCAAGTTAGAGGCCGGCAGAAAAACTTTAGCACCGGATTAGACTTAGAATAACGACGCGATTAAATGTCAAAAAACCTTTACAACTAAATAACATAGAAAAATAAGAGCCGGTGTCAGTAATCCAGTCGCCATATTGTTACTATTTCTACACGAAACGTCAATCCTTAAATAATTGGCGTTCAGATAAAAACCTTCTTGACAGTATGTTCATAATAGCTCGGAGGAATGTTTAGCAAAAATATTAGGAGGAAAATGTTGTACGATTTTTTTGATACTCAAGTTTTTTTTTTCCATCGGGGCGTGAGTTGAAAAACCTGACTCAAAAAAGAGGATAGGTTTCGTTGGTGTTGCCAAATCCTGCTATTATTGAAACATGTTTGACGAATAAAAGGGTGAATATTACAGTACGAACAAAACCACAACGGAATACTACGGTGTTCTTAACACAATACATATTAAAAAATAGACGCAATAAAAGTTCTACATTTATTCGGTTATAAGAATAACAACGCTCAATTTAGCGAATGTAGATGCTCAATAACTTGCTCTGAAGCCTTTGCTCACAACGTTGTTGAAATCGTAACAGAGCAGAATCGAAACTAAACAGTGGCGGACAGAGAAACTCGGTGTAGCATGTTTTTGGTCCGTTTATGTACCACATAGTGTATGTGAATCAGCTGCTCCGCGCACAGCCTCGGGAGATATGACAAAGTTAGATCACTCGCAACCGTGTCCTTACCAAACAGTCCTTTGTTACAACATGACCTGGCAGATCAAAAAAATCTTGTGCTTGTTATGGCTTAAAGAAACATTTTTTAAGCCAATACAAGTTAGTAGCGATTGGTAACCTACCACAAATTAGTGGCAATTTGTTTTGAGTTAAGAGGAGACAGGGCCTGCGAGGTTGGTATATGAAGAAACTATTGCGGTATTGCTGCGTCAAACCTGCCCTGCAAGTGTGCGATAGGGACAGTAGATAAAATCACAATCAAATTGAAGTGATTCTGTTTCTTCTCCTCGAAAACTGTTTCGATTCTTTTGTTAAAGTTTAATGAGCAAGTATGTTCTATCATTATCTTACAAAATTGGGACCATTTTTGTCATTTTTATCGGGTCATCTTGTTAGTTGCTGAAAAAAAGGAAATGATAGCGACGTGTCTACATTTGAAATTGATTTTGCGATAAAAAATAATGCTAAAGAGGCATTTTTCAAAAAAAGGGAATACATTTCATCATTTACAATTCGAAAAAACGCAGCTCCTATCCCTCTTAAAGTTCAATTTTGATGAGGCAATGCTTTTCTACACGCAGAAATAACTTGTATTGAACCGACTTTCCTTTGCAATATTGCACTGTTGTCAAACAAAACAATGTCACCCAATATTTTACAAAAAACAACGCCCCTACCAATTCCCCATTAATTGTAACAACCAATAGATCATAACCAAGGTTTTATGAACGCATAAATGAATCAGGACCTATTGTCATACAGAATGAATGGTGGAGCCATTCACTTAGAAATAGTATTCAGAGGTTGAATGGGGAGGAAATGATATTGGATCGGCACTTAAATTTATTATTATTATTCTTGTGACCCTCTGTTGTTAAACCTTATGATTACTTTGTCATAAAAAAACATACGGGGCAGAGTTTCGCAACTGCTGATAGAACTGAAAACTAAGCAATCTATATCCGCTACGGGTTGTGCCCCGCGCACGCAAGTTTTGCTACGCCGTAGCGGATCGGCTACGAGTGCTGCGAAGTGTTAGGTGACGTACACGCAAATTCCGTGAAGCCATTCTTTTAGAAATAGTATTCAGAGGTTGAATGGGGAGGAAATGATATTGGATCGGCACTTAAATTTATTATTATTATTCTTGTGACCCTCTGTTGTTAAACCTTATGATTACTTTGTCATAAAAAAAACATGGGGGTCAGAGTTTGGCAACTGCTGATAGAAGTGAAAACTAAGTAATCTAAGTATATCTGCTACGGGTTGTGCCCCGCGCACGCCTAAGTGTTGCTACGCCGTAGCGGATCGGCTACGAGTGCTGCGAAGTGTTAGGTGATTCCACAGAAAACAGCGCCACGTGCCTAAAGAAGTTTTCAATTTAAAAACTGTTTTGTCCCAAATATAATTAAGCATATCGGAATCGTTTTATAGAATCGGTTAGGCAGAGGTGTACGGTCAGCAAAATAGTAAGCTAGCAATATTTTTAGTACTATTGAAAATGGAAAAGGGCATCTATTGGCAATTTCACCCAAATCCGTTCAGTAGTTTCTGCGTGAAAGAATAAGAAAAATCGATCTTTACAGACTTTAACATTAATAACAGTCGTAAGAAGATTGCTAGACTGCACACCTAAGTCTTTTGCTGACTGTATCTAATAGTACCCCCACATTTAGCCAGTTATATATAAAGTCGGCTCACATTTAAAATGAAAGCTCGCGAGCACTTATAAATATAATAATGTATACATGTATTTATTGTTATATTACAGTCTTCATAATTTTCTTTACTCTTGCACCTACTGTTTAATCTCTGCATCACCCTAAGGTAGAACTGGTAGAAAATGCCCAAGGCATTAAGTCCGCCTTTGTACATTAAGTGCATAAAGTTTAAATAAATAAATAAACAGTGAGCGAGCTTTTTATCTTCAACCGCCTCAACTGGACACAAATCCAAACTTCATGGCTTCATACTTCATACTGAGAATTACTTGTTAGAAAAAATCAATCACACCTTGCCCGTTCTGAGAATCAAATACGGGACCTCATGCTTAGCAGTCGACCTTGCAACCACTAGACCAACGTGACAATCTAAGGCATTTAAAGTTGTATAAACTTTCACTTAATAACAACTGAAACTTTAAACTTATATTACGAGATATCTTCCGTGATTGTTATTTATTGACTCGAATAGCGCAGTGGTAGTAAGACTGCCTTACGTTCTTAGGGTCAAATAATAGGAGCAAATATTTGTGTGATGAGCATGGACATTTGTTTCCGAGTCATGGATGTTTATATTATATGTATAACAAGTATGTATTAACAAACAAAAAAGGATATAAAATATGTAGTATATCAACTATCTGGTGTCCACGACACAAGCCTTGCTTAGTGTGGCACTAGATGGCGCTGTGTGTTAATGTCCAGCGATATTTATATTTTATTATTATTGTTTTGAGCTCCCGATATTTCGACGCTGTTGCAAGTGCCATGATCGCGAGTTGACTGAAGAATGCGGGTGGATGGAAAATAAATCATTTGAAAAACCGTGCAAGCTTAAAATAGTAACTGGGACTTTTATTGCAAAATTGAGAGTGCACTTCTATTTGAAGAGAACCGAAGAATCCTCTTAGGATTGCAAGCGAAAAACTTTATGCCAACTTTAGATAGCTCATTACCTACGTTTTCTCTAACACATTACTATAAATAATATTTATATCCCTATGTTTATAAAGGGTGTAAAACACCTCTTCACAAAGCCGAAAGGCATTGTTCTCCCTATCATTGCGATATTTTTTTTGTTCTACACTATACCTGGGAACCTTCTAGTTACGGAGATAATGGGGGGTCAAAGTTACAACTTTTTGACAAGTTTTTTTTTTAATACTAGTTTTTTTTGTAAGATTTCGACTTTTAACACCTTCACAACCCCCGTACTATTCAATCCATCCATCCGCACAATGTTTTATTAACGGCTTTGTGATGAGGTGGTGTACACCCTGTATGTAGTTATACAGGAAACATAAATACGATAGCATCGTATAGATATCTTTTCAAGAATCGCGTAATGCAATATGTATAAGATATATCGTTTTGCAGGGAGGGGTCATCGCTTGATTTTGAAGTAGCGATAGCACAGACAGCAAAAATACTAGATTTTTTTATGGAGTTTTTTTTTGTTTTTTTTTTGTAAAAGTATAAAACTTTTACAAAAAAAAAACAACCGACGAATCGAACCAAATCGGTAATTAGGAAGATTTTTCATATTATAATATTTAGTATAGTGTTTACTTCTGAAGTCTTACTACTCGCCGTTGCGATTCAAAGAGTTAACACCGTATTTGTTTTGTCTTCGTTAAATTTGTTAAAAAAGTGGTTAAAAGTTGCTCAATTCATTAGTGCTGTGTGTCGTTATAAAGCTTGTGAAACGGACTAAATAGTGATATATACAACATATTTGGACTCCATCGGTACCGTGAGTAATTAGTGAAAAACTTTTATAAAAATTTGGCAATGACTTGCGTCCCTGACCTAGGGCAACCCGCAGTTCGGCCGCTTCTACGCACACATGCTTAACGCTTACACGTACACTTGTCGATTATTTCAACATCTTGAGCTTACGCTTTGCGTTTTTGGCAGACTTAGCTTACGCCACGCTTTAAAACTACGGTAGAAACTGGCAGTAATCTCAAACAAAGATGGATTCTCAAAATATAACCATGCGAAGAAATAAAACAGTATCTAACTCCCCGGCTTCCTCTTTTGACTCCGCTAATTCGGAATATATATCAAAAAGTTTACCACAAACTACCACCTTATGTTGCGAAGAGTGTGAACGACTAAATGGAGATATTGAAGAGTTGAGAGCGCAATTAAATACTGCTCATGATGAAATTGGCAACTTAGTCATGGAAAACGCCACCATGAAGAAACAAGTAACTGAACAAGAAATTATGATAGCTAAACTAAAAAACCTATGTAGCGGCCAACCTAGTACTACAAAAAAACACTCAAC
Organism: Xestia c-nigrum; assembly: GCA_916618015.1. Taxonomy (NCBI): domain Eukaryota; kingdom Metazoa; phylum Arthropoda; class Insecta; order Lepidoptera; family Noctuidae; genus Xestia; species Xestia c-nigrum. Next base: position 8,196,062 of record OU745269.1, on the reverse strand, counting down.
TTTAAAGAAAAATAAAGGTGGTGAGATGCAAAAATTAAGTATTATCAAAAAAAACCTTGATAAAAGTTTCATAGATATAGAAACAAATAGAGTTAATGAAACCACAACAGAGAGTGCTGCACTCAGTACGAGCGAGAATAGGTCACCTCTAGAGTTCAACCGTATTTCAAAGAATTTATCCGAGGTATCAACTTCAATTACAAATGAACCCAAAACCATACAAAGTGAGATCCGGCAAGGAAGTAACGCAATAAAAGAAAAACAAAGAAAAAGGAAACTCTGCGTTCTTAGTAACTGCAGCAACTATCGGCCCGTAGAAATTATAGAAGAGACTTTCTGTGGGCAGTTTGAGTATTGCCACTATGTATCACCTAATGGTAAAATGAAGGACATACTTAAAAATATTACGAACAAGATCCAAGATTTTAACATGGGAGACTATTGTATAGTAATGATTGGAGAAAAGGACTTCAAAGATAATGAGAACGCCATCGAGCTTGTGAGACTAATTAGAGAATCCTTGGAAGAAACTAATCATACAAATGTGATTGTATGTTCTGCGGCATACATAACGGGAGCCCTTATTCATAATTATCAAGTAGAGTTGTTTAATAATTTGCTTTACATGGACATCCAAAACTATAATTATGCATATTTCTTTGATACAAATTGTGACCTCTCATTGGAAATGTTCTCATATAAAACGGGCAGACTTAATAAACTAGGTGTAAAGTGTATATTTAGAAGTATTTTTAGTCGCATACTTGTTGACATTAAAAATTACCCATTGGATTATAATGAAAATGAAAATTCACCAATACCACTGACGAGCAAACCTCATGTACATAATAAGTTTTTTCGTCCCACCCTTTAACAACAATGCCAGGAATGATAAACAACAACTTACATTGTTACATCAGAATATAGCTGGAATACTCAATAAATTAGATTTCTTTGAAGTAACAATATCTGAGTTGACGAAAGAGATAGGTATTATAGACTTTATATGTCTTAGCGAAACCTTTATACAATCTGGTCATGAATCTAATCTTAGGGTGACAAATTATAAGTTAGCTGCGTATTATTCAAGATCCAATAAAAAACGAGGCGGGACGTGCATACTGGTGAAAGAGGGTTTAGTTTTTAGCGCTTTGCAAATAACAAATGAATTGTCTTGCGATTATTCTTTTGAATGCTGCGGCATAGAAGTTCCGAGTCATAACTTAATATTAGTATGTGTTTATAGAATCCCGGACTCTGATGTTAATATATTTTTCAAAAATATAAAAGTTTTGTTACACAAATTAACTCGTAAAAGTAAACATCGTATCATTATATGCGGAGACTGGAACATCGATATGCTAAAAGACACTACACAGACAAGAGAATTAATATCAATTTTGAATAATTTCAACCTATTGGCACATATTAAAATGCCCACCAGGAAAACAAGCTGTATTGATCAGATAGCCAGTAATATCTCAACCTTAGACACAAAAAGCAGTTTACATAACCTAGCCCTCTCAGATCATGATACTGGACAGTCATTAAAGTTTTTTCTTTCGATAGCTCATAATAAACCGAAGATTCCAAACTTCTTTTATGAAGTCAAAAGAGATTACAATAAAAATAATATTAAAAAAATTCTTGATTGTATTTCAGCTTTAAGTTTTAATGAAATATATGAAGAGAGAGATTATAAACTATGTTTCCCTGAAATAACAATTAAGAAATATAATAAACCAATAAAAATAAATGGATAAGTAAAGGTATAAAAATATCGTGCATAAAAAAGAGAACTTTATATTATAATTACCAACATGATGCCATAAGCAAAAAATATCACAAAAGAAGATACCGAACCTATTCAAAAATTTTAAAAACATGTATATCACAGTCACAGTTATTAAATAACAAAAACCATTTAAATAATTCAAAAAATAAATGTAAAGCGACATGGTCTATTTTAAAAAATAATTTAATTAATGATGATAGTTTTAAAAATGACATCAAAGAGTTAATAATAAATAATAATATAATTAGCGATCCTAATGACATATGTAATCAATTTAATAACTTTTTTATAGAAATTTCCAATAAATTTAACAATAGTTTAAACGTAAGTAACAATGACATTACCAGTAACACTAACAGTATCTTTTTGACTCCTGTAAATGAACAAGACATTGAAAAAATAATCATCACTTTAAATGATACCAACGCAACTGGATATGATGAAATAACCACAAAAATAATAAAACTGAGCAGTAAAAGTATAGCGGCACCTTTAAGTTTTATAATTAATCTGTCATTTGAGACAGGAACATTTCCTTCTAGATTAAAACAATCTATAGTCAAACCTATATTTAAAAAAGGTAACCGCACGGATATGTCCAATTATAGACCCATTGCAATGATCCCTATCCTATCAAAGATTTTTGAAAAGGCAATGTATGGAAAAATTATCAACTTTCTAGATAAAAACAGCATACTTACTGAAAACCAATTTGGTTTTAGGAAGAATAGTTCAACGACACTTGCTTGTTTTACTTTAGTCAAACTGATATCTGAAGCCCTCAATAACAAAATGTCTGTATTATCAATATTTCTAGATATGAGTAAAGCATTTGATTTTGTCCCACATGATCGATTACTTAACAAAATGGAGAAATACGGCATAAGAGGCAAGGCACATGACTGGCTTAAAAGTTATTTATCAAGTCGACAGCAAAGGACAGTAGTATCAAAAATTACCAAAAACACAAAGAAAACATACAGTTCTGACCTTAAAATAAATAGTTGTGGTGTTCCTCAAGGAAGCGTATTAGGACCTCCATTATTTATAATTTACATTAATGATCTTTGTAAGAGCCTGAAACATAACTGTACACTATTTGCTGATGACACTACTATCACAATAAAATGTTCAAATAGGAATGATCTAGAAACCGACACTAACACTGATATATTTAACGCAATTAAATGGTTAGAATCTAATAATTTACGTGTAAACATTGATAAGACAAAGTTAGTACAATTTCAAACAAACAATTCTTTGGTAAAACCACCTCAAATATGTCACAATAATTCAATTTTGGAACCCGTACCTTCCACATCATTCTTGGGAATAGTTATTGACGAAAAATTAAATTGGAAAGAACATGTAGATAAAGTCTGTACTCGACTTGACAAATTTGTGTTTGCTCTTCGAAAACTGAGGCGAATAGCTAGCAAAGAAATAGCCCTCAAGGCATATCATGGCTATGTTGCATCAGTACTGCGATACGGCCTCGTGATATGGGGAAATTCAGTAGATGTGAATAGAGCATTCATTGCCCAAAAAAAATGTGTCAGAGCTGTGTATGGTGCAGAATATTTAGACCATTGTAAGCCATTGTTTAAGGCGCTAAAAATTCTTCCACTTCCTTGCCTATATATTTTTGAGCTATGTATGTTTGTAAAAAGGTATTCACACATGTTTCCGTTGTATGAGCACATTTCTAAAAGAGTGAAAAGCAGAAGCCCAAATAAATTACTTGCACCTAGCCAGAGACTACATTTGTATAGCAGGAATTCCAATTGTATGGCGATTAAAATATTTAATAATTTACCTGCACGTATCAGAGTGCTGCCCATTAATAAATTCAAGAAAGCAATATTTCCCTGGCTTTTAGACAACTGCTTCTACTCGGTTAATGAATTTTTAAATTATAAATTTTAACATTATTTTTATCACCTATTGACATTGTATTGCTCATCTTTGATTTTATATTTATATTTTTAATCATTTGACCATTTGACATTGTGTAACTACTAAATTTTGACATTTTTATTCATACTTGGTCACTTTGTAAGTTAATTTAATTTTAATATTTCTACACCGGTAACGGTAGTGTATGTGAAACTGACTAATTTTAAGATCTTAATGTACCATATACTCAGAAATAAATAAATCTTATCTTATCTTACTTACAACACATGTTATTTTCAGCAAAGAATAGTTTAAATCTTTTTATGAAATACGGCAATACAGGGATGAAAAGAATAAAAAGCCTATGTCACTCGGGGATAGTGCAGCATCCCAACGGTGAAAGAATTTTTCAAATCAGGCCTGTAGTTTTTGACTTCATTCGTTACAAACACAAAAAAAAAAAGATTTTATGTTTGTTCCTTCTCCGTCGCTTGACAACCGATTTTAAAAAATATTTTTTGTTGGAAAGGGTATACTTTCTAATTGGTCCTATAGTCACCAAGTCGGGATATGATGATGGAATCTTGGCGGAATAGAGGAAACTCTTCGAATATAGGAAAACGTACAGCGATTTTGGTATTTTCTACAACAAATGAAGCATTGGCGTTTGACAAGAACCATTCTACTATCAGATCTGATGATGAAGCCAAGAGTCAAGCACCGGAACTCCATAATGAGACAATGTATCGTAGTTGTGTTTGGGCTTGTTGTAATTGTAACGGTATGCACTTTCCATGTGAACCACTAAAAAGTGAAAACTGACTTAAAAAAAAAACAAAGACGTCAAAAATAACTTTAGCTTCTGAAGTCGGTGACTTTTGTTTGATGGATTTAATTTTTCTGTTTGATATAGACTTAGGAACTGCATAAACGTTTGTGTGCAAATTCGACTTTCGTCTTATGATTTTAGACATAAAACACTGCTAAAGGTAACAGTAAACAGCGATAACGAATTTCGTAAGGTTTCGTATCGACAAACAAAATAATGAGACCCAATTTCATAACAAAATTCAAAGTATCATGTTATACTAAACGGTACTTACTTTGAAAATTTCACAAATTGAGTTGTTGATATTTGTTAACTTTCAGCCGAGCCAATGTAAAAATAGATCCCATCTGCTTTGAAATATGAAATGGAAAATAATTGAATTAGAAGCGTAGAATCACTCGGAAACTATTTTGAAGTTGGATTGCTTTTTACGTTTTAGAAAATAATAACAGCCGCTCGAGTCGATTTTCAGGTTAAGCCGCATTTGCCTAGGGTGATTCGTGGATGGGTGACCACCTATTATTGAGCACCTATGAGTTTCTCCCATGCATTAGTCGTTGGTCTCATGCTTGCTTTTAGCTGTCATTCATCTTTAGCAGTCGTTACATATAGTCAGTGGCCCGGAAAAGTCTTACAACCAGTCTTACCAAGGAGTATCGTATTTAGCAGTACTAACCAGGTTGTGGCGGCAGTTGATCCACGTAAATATGCTGATATTCAGCTGTACCCGGTAAGATTGGAAATCGATTTCAATACAGTTGTCTTATGATTTGTGCATCTGAGAAGTTTTGAGTGTTAGCTTTAGTTTGGACTTTATCATTTTTAACCGACTTTCAAAAGGAAGATTTGATTTGGATCATTTTTATTTTATTTGAATCGGTATACTTTACAGGTGGTCCCATAATCATCAAGTCAGGATCTGATAATGGGTTTCCTGGAGAAATAGAGAGAACTCTTCAAATTGAAGCGATTTGGGTAGTTTACGGAAGACTACTTTCTCGGAGTGACTTCGCAGTTCAATTTGGTGAAGCTTTGATGAGGAACTTCGGAGATAAGCAATGGAACTAATCAATAAATAATAGCAAATGTACTGGGATTGCTGAAATCTCATGTCTGTCTATTGTTTACACCAGTTCATAACATAACATCACGCCAGAACGACCAACCGACCAGTTAAACAAAGGTTCCGACTTCAGAAGCTAAAGTTACTTTTCACTTTTTGTGATTTTAGAAGTCGGTTTTATCTTTTGCAAAAAAGTTTTTTATCACACATAGAACTATGATAAAAATTTAAAAGAAAGTTGACATATTAAACATTTAGTATCCAAATGAAACCTAGTACTACCTACTTACTTCGTTTTTAAATGAAATGCTTCTTTTATTTTATTTTTCGGGATAACGGTTTTGCTGACTGGGTTTTTCGTAGTAAAAAGGAAAACACATTCATGTACTAGTACTTCGGGAAGCAATCTGAGGCAAAGAAACTATAATCTTACTAGAAGCAGCATCACCATTATGTAGCATAAAATACAGAAGCAATGTTGGGTAGTAATATCTTCAAGCTGTAGTGAATCGGAGTTTCTATTACTTGAATTTAACACGTCCACGACCTCCGTACTATTCAATCCATCCATCAGCACAATGTCTTAAGTGCGGAACATTGAGTTTTACCACAAAACATAATTTATAACCTCAAAAAAAAAAGTTGTTTCCCAGCAATATTTTTTGCGTAAAGGTCCGTTAGTTTGATGTCCAAAATGCTTGGCTAACGGCTTTGTGATGAGGTGGTTTACACCCTGTATAGCCTTTCAGACAAACAATAGTGGATACAAAATAAAGTAATGTCCAGTTTCCACATCCTGCTCAAAATTATGCTCAGTATAATTCAATATTTGGGGGAGACGAAACGATCCCTTTGGGGAAGTTTATCAAACTGGTCGCCGGACGAACGCTGGATAATCAGCAAGATTGGACTGCACGCCACTGCGCAATGGAGTGGTCGGTGGCGACTAGGTATACCTATGGTGTGTAGGTACACTCGGGAACTGAAAAGGTTATATGTATAGGCAGTTTTGTGAAGTTTAGTAACTGTCCCATGGTATCATTCTAGCGGAATTTCAAGTATGTTATATGTTAATCAAGGTTATAAACTAACTTTGTGACAAATTTCATCGAAATTCGTTCAGTTGTTTTTGCGTGGAAGAGTAACAAACAAACATACATTCATCCCATTACCTCACAAATTTTTGTATTTATGGTATGAGTAATATGATATATAGAGTTTTATAGAATGTAGTGTATGGTATTAGTAATATGATATACCTATAGAGTTTTAAGTGTGTGTAAAATGTGTGTTGTGTTTTCCTGCCTGCATAGATAGTTAGTTGAATTAAAAACAGAATGTGTCAGCCATTTTTTTGCTAAAAATGTTGGAAAATAAGAATGTAGTTCAAAAGGTAAATGATCTAACAAACAGTAAAATTGATGTAAAAGTATAAGTTTTCCGAGAAATCGCCAAGCTTTTCTCGTGCTATTATTTGGCAAGAGAATCACTTTGCCAACCAACGTGGCAATGCTGCCAGCCTTCTGGGCACTTTTCGTGTTGACAGCGATGTGACCGATTTTTTGACGCCCTGTAACCGTTTTGTTGCTTGTACATATTTTTACTGTTATAATTAGAGTTGTAGTTTGTACAGAGGAGTGTAAAACACCCCTTAACGAAGCCGAAAGGCACTTGTTCTCCCTGTGACTGCGATTATATTTTTGCACTAACTATATATACCAGGGAACATTTTACTTACGGAAATATTGGGGGTCAAAGTTCCAACATTTCCACATTTTTTTTTTCTTAAAAACAAGTTTTTATTGTTAGAATTTGCTTCAAACACCTCCACGACTGCTGTAATTTTCATGGTATCCATCAGCACAATGTCTCGAATGCGTTACATTGTGTTCTTCCACAAAACATGACTTTTCGCCCCAAAAAGAGTCGGTTCCCAGCAATATCTTTTGCGTTAAGTTAGTTTGATGTACAGAATGCTTGGTTGACGGCTTCGTGATGAGGTTGTTTACACCCTGTATAGTGTAACCTATTATAAATAAAATAATAACTCTGGACTTAATAAAAATAAATGTAAAAGTGCATAAAGATTGAATTCCACAACTGTACACAAATAAGGGTGTTTTTGTTTTACGTGGCTGCATGTAACCCCATGGTGGTTAATAGCTATATATATTTGTGTGAGGGCCATTGAATTTAAATGGTGATATTAAAATAGTTGCAAGGGTGACTCTGCCTAAGTAAATGTTCAGATAAAATAAATTCTGCCTGGACATTATCTCCACTATGCAAAAATTGTCATCAACCTAAAGCTCCGTGCTCACTATGTCATGGCGATTAATTTATCGTTGGTTTTTGTTGGCAAAAGTCATGAACGACAGTTATTGTGTCTTCATATATGTGAATACCTGCATTTAAATACACAAGCCTTATATGATTATCTGTTGTCACGAGATAGTAGGAACGGGGTCTAAGCGGTGGATCAAGTTTACCATCGTTTGGCATAAGCAGAGCAAAGTGAGCCTATAATGTTCCTGCTGCTGGGGTTTGCCTCACATGGATACCATCGCAACCGCAAGTCCTGCACTACCTCGTAGTACGCTATAAGGCATGTTTCACACGCACCACAACTACGCCACAACCACAACAAAACACGTGGGCGAGCACTAATTCGTACGAAAATTAATGGGTTGGTTCACACAAAATTCCGTGAATCGACCCGACCACATTAACCAGCAGTGAATTTTTTTTGTATTATTGTGACATTTAATTAAAATTTAATGACTGTGATTTTTATTGTAATTCATTTTGAAAATAATTATTATTTTAATTTGATTATTGTGAATGTGGGAACCATATGGGTCACATAATTATTTTTGTTTGTTTTTTTTTTCCACAACTGTCTGGCGGTTTGAGTACTACAAGTGACCTACTCAAAAGGCTGAAAGGCTGCAACAGCGTCGAAATATCGGGAGCTCAACATTAAAAATAATCACGGAAGATATCCCGTAAGTGACAATATAAGTTTAATGTCCAATGTCTTTTGTATTATTTCGTTAAGCTCCTTGAGTTATAAGTCGAGCTACACGATAACTGACAAATGTTTGCACTGACTGGACAGGTCCACTCAAATCTGTGTGGTTCTTTCTTCAAAAGACTATCTTAGACACTTATCTGCATAGACTCTTCATGTAAATTGAGCAAGATTGTCTGGACTTCAAAAGAGACTTATGACCTCTGAGTTTTGTTTCGGCTGTTTCTTTTCAGGGTAGTCGGGTACGAAACACCGGCCCCATCTAGTTTACAAAAAAATCGTCATTTTTTTTGTAAATTAGATGGGGCCGGTGTTTCGTAAAAGTGTTTTTAAAAACCAAACCAAACGAATTTGACTTCATTTGATACTGCGGACTAGAGGCCGGTACATCGCAAAACACAACGTTCTATCGACGCAATGAAGCGCGTGCGAACGCCCGCGCGTCTGATCTGTCTGTATGGAAACACTAACCACTCAATATGTTACCACATCGCAACTACTAGAGACAACCCAATTAAATCGACATTTTGTAGTTCCTACGTAACTGCAAGAAGGTGTAGGGAACTAGAGGCACTATTCACGGGTGACCACTTTTTGTCGCTATGTTTATGGTACGTGTGAATAAGGATGATTCTTGACAAAAACAAGATACTGTTCAGTACATCAGTTAGATTATCGAATAATATTAGATACGTGTTTTTTGTTTTATCAAATTAATGAAAAATGACGCAGATGAAACGCGTCATGAGTGACGTCATTTTCCGGTAAAAAATATACTTAAATATGACGTCACGCTAGTTTTCGACGCTCAGTATCGTCATAATTTTTTGTTTACGTGAATAGAAAAGAAAACATACGCGTTTTTTGGAAATCTATCCGACTGACTAAAGTGGTTTGTCTCAATAAACAATTTCCTTCATTTGTTTTTCGCAACACGCGTTTCGCTTGATCGTGTGTAATATGTGGCCGAACGCTTATAGCGTCTAGCCATAAATATGATCATCTACCCATAACTACTATCAATGTCGACGCTGCACCCTCCCGCCATATTTCAACAAATAAACATATTGGTAGGGAGGGTCGGGTAGGGAGTGTGTTAAATAATTAGTTTTGGTCTGAGCGTTCGTGAGTTATGTTACTTTGTGTTTGTAGATATATACAGGGTGTACACCACCTCATCACAAATCAGTTAACCAAGCATTCTGTACAACAAACTAAGTAACTTTACGCAAAAACTATTGCTGGGAAACAACTTTTTCTTGAGTTTATAAATCATGTTTTGTGGTAGAACTCAATGTAACACACTTAAAACATTGTGCTGATGGATGGATTGAATAGTGCAGGGGTCGTGAAGGTGTTAAAAGTCATTTTAAAAAAAACTTGTCAAAAAGTTGTAACTTTGACCCCCCATATCTCCGTAACTAGAAGTTTCCCAGGTATGGTGTAGAACAAAAAACGAACGCAATGATGTGAAGAACAAGTGCCTTTCGGCTTCATGAAGAGGTGTTTTACACCCTGTATAATATGTTTTGAGGTTCACGGTCATGGGTGGAATTGACAGGCTCGTGATTACATAACAACAGCCAAATGGATCGCTCGAAGGTTAAGCTTCACTGTTCTTCAGTTGTTACAGAAAGTCTGATAACTACCAGCGGTCCTGGCTGTAATTTTGTAGGTTTTTGACAGTTGTTACAGAAAGTCTGATAACTTTCTATCAGCGGTCCTGGCTGTAATTTTGTAGGTTTTTGACAGTTGTTACAGTAAGTCTGATAACTTTCTATCAGCGGTCCTGGCTGTAATTTTGTAGGTTTTTGACAGTTGTTACAGAAAGTCTGATAACTTTCTATCAGCGGTCCTGGCTGTCATTTTGTAGGTTTTTGACCGTTGTTACAGAAAGTCTGATAACTTTCTATCAGCGATCCTGGCTGTCATTTTGTAGGTTTTTGACCGTTGTTACAGAAAGTCTGATAACTTTCTATCAGCGGTCATGGCTGTCATTTTGTAGGTTTTTGACCGTTGTTACAGAAAGTCTGATAACTTTCTATCAGCGGTTCTGGCTGTCATTTTGTAGGTTTTTGACAGTTGTGACAGAAAGTCTGATAACTTTCTATCAGCGGTCCTGGCTGTTATTTTGTAGGTTTTTGACCGTTGTTACAGAAAGTCTGATAACTTTCTATCAGCGGTCCTGGCTGTCATTTTGTAGGTTTTTGACAGTTGTGACAGAAGTCCGATAACTACTATACATACCAAGAAATCATATATAGGTACAAAATAAGTTAGGGGCGGCATAAATCATACAAACGTAATACCAAAAGGTAGTATGAATTTGTTGTGATTGGATAACCAAATATCCATGTTCCCAAATATAAACATAAAGGACGGAGGAAGGATTATAAAGACGAGATATGAGGATTTTAAAATTTCTCTTCAAAATCTTACTTTTCTCATGACTCTTGTTTGAATCAGTGTCCATTCAAAATATATATTTGGGAACCTGGATTTTCTGTAATCCAATCGAAATGAATACACACTTCCTTAAGTTTGAATTACAATTTATTTTGGCATTACGTTTGTATGAAGGCTGTATGCTCCGCGGGCCTCTTAAGTTGTATATGACAGAAATTTGTAACATACTGGGACAACCGTTAAATACTTAGGGATTACCTTGGCAATTGGCCTCTTTGGTTGTTATTACTTAGACCCTTCCTTCTTCCTTATCTTTGACTAAACCGGCGTAAACAAAAGGTAACCGAATAATTCCAATTTCCAAATTCTCAGTAAAAAAAATACATCACGGTCTTTCGATTTCAACATCACGATCAAAACATAAATAAAAGCCCTGAAGAGAGAGAAACCTTAAAAAAGCCCTTTTCAGAACAAATGTTGGTAAATCTTGACTTCAAGTTTCAGATTTCTTGGGAAAAGGGGCGCACGTTTTGATTGAGTACGGAGCATTGTTTCCAAGAAATAAATACTCCGTAGAGTTTTAGTATGTTTTCTTAAGAAATTTATGCAGAGTTTCTCTTGTCTGTTATTCGGTAGTAAATAATTTGATTGAATTAGGTACTTGGAAATATTTTTAGAGAGATCCATTGGTGTCAAATATGGTGGTGGCAAGCTTCACAACCCGTCGCTATTCCTCCAGTACTGTTGTTTTTTTTGTGCATTCGTGGAGTGCACCATTGAGTGCAGTTTTGACTTGGTCGGTCCAACGAATTCGTGACCTGCACACGCTCTTGTGCCTTCAATATTTTCCTGCACTACAAGTCTCTCCACAGATGTGTCTTTTTGATGTGCGATATGTCCAGAGAAAGTGGGATATGGCATTGGACGATGGAAGAAAGACGTTGTTTGATTCTAAGTTCTTGGAGGATTGAAACGTTTGTTTGGAAATGTGTCCAGGTTATGTCAAGCATTTTCCTCCAGAACCGCAACTCCAGGGCGCTTATCTTTTTTTTTCGCTTTCTCTTAAAGCGACTACAGGAGCTAAACGCGAGTTTTATAATGCCTAAAAGTATATGATATACTGCAATAAACAAATACAGAAAATATATGATATTCTTCAGGATTTATGCTAGTATGATAGTGTTTTGAAAACATTATCCAATTCATTTACCACGATAGAAAAAAAAACAAAAACTTATCTCAAAAATTTCTTTTAACGAGTAAAAACCATAATAAAATACGTGCAATCATTCTGATGATTTTTGGTAAATAATTCTAAAAGCAACATTTTGGCATCATAGCGTTTTGTTTTAGTGAAATCAATAGATTTTTGTAAATCGATCGAAACCACTCAATTCGTACTATTCGGTGGCAGTGACTGACGTAACAACCACTTTGTAGTGCAAGCTGATTAGAACTTTATTCCAACAGTTTTTCAAACGAAGTTTGAACCACCAAATAGAGAGTTTTACTAGCTTCGGTGAAGGAATCAATCGTGAGGAAACTGAGAGATATTTTTCGACAGCATATAAAACAGAGGCCTTAGGCGTAGTGCAGGTCTGTCTATATATTTAAAGATTACAGGCGTGATATTCCCTATTATGTTTCATAATAATATCCAACAAAATCACTGTTTTTGTCCTCATCATCATCATTATTTCAGCCGAAAGACGTCCACTTCTGGACATAGGCCTCCCCAAAAAGTCACCACATTGACCGGTCCCTTGCAACTCGCATCCAACGGATTCCCGCAACCTTCACCAGGTCATCAGTCCACCTAGTGGGAGGTCTTCCAACGCATCGTTTTTTTCCTACCAAATAATAATAAAACCAAGTAGTTAGGAAGCCCAATTACTTAAAACAGAAAAATAACCATCAAGAATCGATCAAAAAGTTATCCTGAAACCATCGATCCTTATTCCGAAAAAAAACCTATGAACGATAAACCATCATTCGCGAAGTCTCAGTTAAAAAATATGGCAAGACGAACTTGTTGACAGGCGCCAACCTTCGGCACATCATTTATCAACGTCTGGCTGAAGAGCGGGGTATTATTAGCAACGACAAATGGTTGGCGATCGCTTATCTATTGATTCGAACATCCATTCGGGAGGATGTGTTAATATTGTGTTGGTTTTTTAGGGTTCCGTGGGGTTTGTGGATATGACTAAAGATTTTTTTGAGTAAATGAATAAACCAGTTTTAACTGGGTTGTGGAGGTCAGATAGGCAGTCACTCCATGTAAAATACTGGTTTTCAGCTGCGTCCGGTTAGACCGGGAGCCGATCCTAACATAGTTGGGAATAGACTAGGCAGATAATGATGATGATGTTGAATGATCAATATAGACGTAGATGTGATAGATTTTGAAGGGATAAAACACAATAATGTCGCAATTTGGCAAATTGCTGACTGCATTAAGTATGTCATTTGTGTGCCGGGACTTAAACGGATTTGGCGAAATTGTGTTGCGATTACTTTTAAAATAGAATATTTCTATATAAACATTAGGAGAAATAAAGGTATGTTGTTATTATATTATTGTACACCTACTTTACCTTTATTAGAAATATCTCTGAACAATTAATTTTGACGTTACTAACCAATGCACTAGGTATCCTAACAAAACAAGTACTGAAAGTTTAGCAAGTCAAAAATTAAATGGGAAATTAAGTGGTACCAAGTGCCACTGTTGAGCATAAGGTCAAGGGTTATTGGATTTTAAAAAATCTTTCAGCAATCGATAGCTACATTATCAGTGAACTCTAGGCATATATTTTATTTCCGTACTCCCACGAGAAGGTATAAGCGGGTGAATCCGCGTGACGTACGCCAGTCCATCATGAGTCTCGCAAGAGCGAGGGCTGATGCCAATAGGATCGTAAACATAAATAGCGAAACATGGGTGTTCTATTAGATACACCTCTGTGTATGCGTAATGTATATTATTAAAAAAAAAATATTATATACTGAACCCAAGCACCGATCATTCATTGTACATAATTACGTGACCATTTTTTATTATCCCTACGAACCGAATATTACGATAACATATTGTGGCCGAAAGATATCATTTTTATGGAAATTCCTTGTGTTAATATAATATTTTACGAAATACAGAAAATACTGTACGAATATTACAAAAAAAAATATACCGAAATATTTTTGGGATTCGTGTTAACACGAGAAAAATCTTCGTTTTATGATTGGGTGTATAAAATAAAATACAATGTGTTGTTTTTCTTTGAGGTTTGTTACAGGATTTTTACCAGAAAATATTAGAATGTGTTTTTTTTGTATTAAAACATTGGTTCGTTTCAAAACAAATTGATATTGTGATTTATCTGGTTACTAGGGGAAATTTGAGGGCGTTGAACTTGAAGGTACTTCATATGTAATTTAGTGTGGAGGCCCATTACGTTATCAAATGAGGTTTGTGTAGTCGATCGCTTAGTGCCATTCTTACAATTTTACGAAAAAACTAAGACTTATTGCTGGAAAATAACTTTTTTTTTGGGTGAAAAATCATGTTTTGTGGTAGAACTCAATGTGACGCACTCAAAACATTGTGCTGACCCATCAGCACAATGTTTTGAGTGCGTCACATTGGTATTTTGGTATTGAATAGTACGACTGTCGTGGAGAAGTTTAAAGCCGTTACACTAGAAACTTATACAAAAAAACTTGTTGAAAAGTTGGAACTTTGATCCACAATATCTTCGTAACTATAAGATTCACATGGCCCCAATTATTGCAATAGTGTCACAATAGTCTCATATTTGATCATTTTGATGATCTACTAATATAAAGGCGTCATTATGACTTTTCAATGGTCAACCACTGACAATCAATTTAAAGAAAAGGCTTAAAATAGTAATCTTGTACATAGTGACAAATGAATTATTGAGTTACGCGGTAGTCTGGCAACATTTTGACAGTTCCTTTGAGAATGAGTTCCAATGGTGCTCAATTGGCACCATTTTGTATTGCAATAAATATAGGCTTCTGTAATAAAAATAATTTAACACACTTGTAAGAAAATAAATCAGAACACCGGCCGCTAGAAATAAAAACAAACAAAACGTCATTAAATTCATGTCACATTTGACTTTGACAGCAAAACAGATAAAATATGTATTACTTATTGAGTTGTATAGTTTCATATTAATTATTCGCGTTACACATAACTTAATGTTTTTTGCTATTTACAAACTACTTACAACTTTTGATTGCTTTCACGATTAAAATCACGACGCCACGTGATTTTAAGAACCAAAAGTAAGTTTTTTGTCATTTACTCATTAGTGTTCACGTAGTGTTCAAATGGTGATATCAATGTGACTATTTGCAGTGTAATTTTTAATTAGATTGTTTACACGGTGTTGTTATTGATTTTGGAATAGCAAGTTCTATTTTTATGCAGGCATTCATGAATTAACAAAATCGTGGTTGGGTACAAAAGTAACATGTTACTTTTGTCCCCATAATGCAATACATATGATTCCCTTATTATTTTAAGTTAATTAATTTATTATTTTTATTGTTTTTATTTACTAACAGAATGCCGCGACAACGAGTGAGGAAGACACCAAGAAGGACCACTGACATAATTATGGACGTGCACATAAAAGCGGGTGACGAGCATTTCAAAGAGAATGCCACAATTAGAGCCCTGGCACAAATGTACAATGTTTGCCATGTGACATTGTATTGATACATAAGAAAATTACCATTCAAAAAATGATAAACACAGCTACAAACAACTGGATGCGAAATAATCCTGGTCAAACGCTGACTACATTACATTCCTGGTATTGTCAAAAAAGCATTTCCTCTAGCTGTTACTGATAAATACGAGTATATCATTGCTGCATTCTTCTCCAATCGCAAAAAATGCAATTGAAGAAGAATACTAATAAAGAATGAAAGCCAAAAAACTAATTTACAACCTGATATATCTACAAAACGGAAAAGGAAAAAGAACAAAAAAGGCAAGTTAAAAGTAAAAGTAAACATTGATCATAACAATAATTCATGTGACGAAGAAGATTGCTTTTGTTTTTTTGTGTGTTTTATAATAAATAAGTTGATTTTATATAGCATTTCATATTTATAACATGCACCTTAACCATGTTACTTCCGACCCACACCGTGTTACTTTCGTCCTGGCCCCGGGGTCGAAAGTAACAATCGTCGTTTTTTTTTTAAAGCATTGTAACTCACAATAAACAGCAAATAATGATGTAAATTTATATACAAAGAAGAACAGGCAAAAAAAACCCAGACCCGACAGAAAAGTAACATACCTCGGTTTTTTTGTTATTATTTATATAATCATATTATATAGTTTTTATATTCGAAATCAATGGCTAACACCAAAATATTGCCTTATGTTTTTGTTCAGGCTTTACACTAAAAAAATACAAAATGCCTACGTATCTACACAATTCGTAAATATATGTAACTAAATGACGTAGAAAAGTACGTAGTTATGGGATGCGTTCAAAATAAAAATACGAATACCTGTTATCGTAACGGTGATTAATGAACTTTTTAGTTCTCTAATCACCGATATAAGCTCGAACTGGCGTCAACGAATTAGTGGAATAATCCGATCTGAATCATCGAATATGACGATTTTAATTAATCCTAAGTTGAGGGCGAATCCAGAAGGGCATGCTCTGACCCCAGTACCAGAGGCAAAAAGGAACGGGGTGGAATTTTTTAGTCAGTAAGAGTCTGACACGCCCTCTCGCTCCACCCAAGGGCGAGAGATGTCATTAGATGATTTTAAACCACCTTAAAAAAAAAAAAACCTAAGTTGAATGTTGTACTAGGAGTTCAAAAATTATATAATACAGCTGTATCTCCAGGTCTCCTGGATACATCCTATAACTATTTATCGTCATTTAGTTACATACATTACGAATTGTGTAGATAAGTAGGCATTTTGTATTTTTTTTAGTGTAAACCCTGAACAAAAACATAAGGCAATATTTTGGTGTTAGCCATTGATTTCGAATATAAAAACTATATAATATGATTATATAAATAATAACAAAAAAACTGAGATATGTCACTTTTCTGTCGGATCTGGGTTTTTTTTATATGGGACGTGACCGTTCTTCTTTGTAGAGCACAATCGAAGATATTATGTGGCTATATTCATTTCATCATAAATATATTAAATAACGAGAAACCAGTGTCAAAGTACAAAGTGTTACTTTTGTACCCGGTCTCCTCTACGCATACCTCAAGACTAACAGGTTAACGTCCCCTTGCCAACTCGCTATTTAAAAACTTTCGCTAAATTTGATTTACTGCAAATTAGACCTTAAACCAGGCCAATAAGAGTCATAAAGAGTATCCTTAGAGTTAGATTTTGTCTGTTTTTTTATTTTTTTTGTTTCGGTTTTGGGTTTTTTTAATTGTGTAGAATTATTCCTATGAACTAGTATTACGCGTGTTTTCATTTATTGTCGTATTGTCTTCTCCACTCTGTATAAATAAAATCTGGCATGAATAACTGTTAAAATTTAATAGTATATTTGCGAAAATCATTTCCATTAACAGGTTTTATAATAATGGCAATACAACAATGTCATTCTAACACAATGGGGTCGGCAAGTTAAAGCTGATTGTAGATGGCGCGTCCACCGCACAGACCCAATCTGACCAATGAGGTCAAACTATTTTGAAATATAAAATGACATTGACAGATTTTCAACCAATGACGATGCTTTGGTTCATGCGGTGTTAGCGCCATTAGTTCCACAGTTGCCAACCCCATTGCGAGACCATTGAATGACCACGTTCAATGGTCT
The DNA here is from genome assembly GCA_916618015.1 of Xestia c-nigrum. NCBI lineage: Eukaryota > Metazoa > Arthropoda > Insecta > Lepidoptera > Noctuidae > Xestia > Xestia c-nigrum. Next base: position 8,178,179 of record OU745269.1, on the reverse strand, counting down.
CGCAATTGAACCACTATGATGAATATAGCAGATTACGAACTTTTAGCAAAATGACAATGTAGATCCCATTGTCTTCTATCAACAATTATGAAATCAATGATAGACCATTGTGACACTACTGTAATAGCAGAATTGGGGCCCAGAGAAAGGGTATATGGAAAGGTGTGCTACAAAACAGTTGTGTTCAGTTTGATGGTCTGTAGCACGGCCTTCCATAGACTATACCCTTTCTGTTACAAGTTGTATTGGATATCACTCTTGATCAGAAGGTGTAAGTAAGTCTTATTAGCAAAATGACCATGTAACAAAACACCCAACTGTCAGACGATCGGTATAGCAGATCATCATTATGTTAAATCCAGTTTAATTCATTAACTGTCAGCGAAGTAGACACAATAGTTAAACAATGGGGTCAGACCGATACGGTCAGATTACACAGATCAAAGACCTCAGCAGTGGCGACTGCAGCCACTACACCCGAAGCCACAGCTTACCTTCATCTGTTTAAACGCAAGTCGTCAAAAATGAAAACCTAAGCGGCATTAGCAGATTATGATCCCTCGTATTTTAAGTACCATCTTCGCCTGTGTTGGGTATCTGTCCCTGGGATCATTATATCGGGATATAAAGTATCCTATGTGCTAATCCAAGCTATAAACTAACTGTGTTCCAAATAAGATTCAAGTCCAGTCAGTAGTTTTTGTGTGAAAACAAACATTCATCTCTATCCATCAATCCTTACAAATCTTCACATTTATAATAATATTAGGATAGGATTAAAACGTCTTTGCCAGAAATATTTTAAAAACCCTACCCAACTCCGAGATCTTCTAAACAAGACTAGACTAGTGATATATAATAGTTAAAGAAACTGTTCCACCCACAGAAGGAGGCTTTTAAGGATCTGTTTCACCAAACACCATGCGACGGCTGATCGTGCGGTGGTAACACACTGTAATGCGTCTACCACCCCCTCACCCACCCACCCTCATTTGCATGGCCTGAGCGGGCGATCTCAGCGCTCCTGCGGTTTGTTAATCTTTTAATGGAATTAACCCACGCCCGCCGATGTCACTAGCAAAATAGCGATCGAGAGAACTAAATAGCTGGATGTGATAGGTCTTTAGTCTTGAGTTTAAAGTGCTATGGTGGTTGAGATCTGGTTACCTACATATTCTTTACATAATCTTGGCTGTTCATCATCATCTTCTTGCTCTTATCCCATGTTACTTGAGCTTGGTGCAACACCTTTTTTTCTATCATTTTGCCCTGCAAGCCGTCGCTCGGTTACAGTAGTCCACGTTCCTATAGTGGCCACTTTTTCATAACGTCCACACATTATTTCCAACTCATCCACTTTAATTTTGTCATGAATCTGTCCAGCTCCAAATCTGTCCACTCATTTTTCTTTCATATCATTCCTTAAACGATTCATCCATTGTTTCTATGGTCTTATATTCATCACTCTTGCGATTTGTGCGTCCTCACCTCATACCACTATTCCAAGACAGTTTATTAATAATAATAATCATTTATTTATTTATCAGTTTGTAACGTAGTAGAAACTCAAAAAAGTTTCTATCGTTACTTTGTTTACATAGACAGATTCAACGCTTACAATCTAGTCAAATGTCAAAACAAACGCCACAGATTATGTAAAATCATTAGGGCTTTCTCGTTACTAAACGACTAAATTAGCTGCGTTCCAGTGAAATGCGCACCGCGTTCCGTGTATCCGCACTAGTGAGTGTGGACTTGTCTATGCGTGGGCGCGGGTATATAGGTCATCGTCCCGATGACCAGCTCTTTTTTCTGCTACCGAAAATCAGACGCGTTCACCGGCATTTTACCCACCGTGACCTCATACGTGATCTAGAATATTCGGCTTGAAGCAGGCAGTTTAACTCGTTTCTTTAACGACATAACCTAAAATAAGTGATTTTATAACCCCAATACTGGGTAAGTTGTTGAACAGTAATCGTTTTCTTATTTTCCTTGTACCATCTAGCTACGTGGATTCGAGATGTGAATCCACCCTTCATCATTCTTTTTGCTTTGCACTTTAATTTTGTAAAAACATATAGCCTTCAGCTGAGTGTATTTTGACATTGTGTTTTCCTTCATGACACTCAAAATGTGCAACTCATGTCGTGCCTTCCATCACTACCTTGTAAACTCCGTACTGATTGTGACTACCACACATCACCTGCATGGCGCATGGGTACTCCCCGCTTTGCTTACGCCTTGGTGTCACAATCAGCGGAGATGACCATCAGCCATCTCGTGACACGCTGGACGTTTTTTCCAGGGTCCAAAGTTCCGGCTGACATCCAAGGTTCCGGCTGACATCTTCCGGCTGAGAACCAGATTACGGATAGCTGTACGATAGTACCGGCTTACCGGCTATCAGCGGGTCAGCGTCGGGTACCTTTTTTTTACCTGCGTGGCCGCTACCGACATCTTCGGGTCGGCGCGAACACCTGCCGACCGTCACCCTTCCTGGCGTCACCAGCGTGGCACACCGCTACGGTCTTCGTCGCACCGGGCTGAGCCAGGAGAGTACCGCGCTAACCCCCAGGCGGGCTTGGAGAACATAGTGACCATAGACCTTCCCACACCCGTGATAATTGATGTAATTATATTATTTTTATGTTGACAAGGTTTCGTGGTTTTAATTAACCTTCCCCACGAATACCCCATCCGTCACAAGTTATTCCCTTTCAACTTTCAAGCTTCCTCTAATGATATCATTCCTTGTTGATGATGATTCTAATTCACATTCAGTCCAGTGAATTTCGAAAAAAAACTCTCAAAGGCTTATATTAGCAACAGCATTATTGTGGATCGCGGGGTTTGAGAGAGGTCATTTGATTTTCACAGAATTTTTATTTGACATGGGCCTGTCTTTGTTGCATGAGCACTGTATTACTAGTAAAGTGGTCGTATTATGTGGCTCTCTTGGCAGATAGCATTAGTTCTGCCATCGTTCATTACTATATTACTAAGCGTCTATCTTTGACAATTCGTCTTTTTAAAAGCATTATTGTAGCCACTTCCATTAGCTTTAACTCCATACATTTGCCTAGTAGATTGTTTCGTTCCTTGCATAATTACTTAGCTTTTGTTACTTAATTACAAGAGAGGAGTGGGGTTTTTAGTACAATGAGATGAACGGTTAAAAGGCTGATTTATATTATTTGGAACAACATTAATATTGTTGATAGGACTAACTGAAATGCCTAAACTAAATAGGGGAGTCTGTAGTCTTTTTGTTGTCGTTAGTTAATCAAAACCACCCAATAAATCCGATCGACACGCCATGATAAGAGTGATAGAATTTATTACTTTATAACCTTAATGAAGCTAATAGGGAGGAAGCAAGTGTTTCCCACAGCTTTGCGATTATTTTTTAGTTCTGGACCATACCTGGAAACCTCTAGTTACCGATATATTTGTGAATTTCCAATTTGTCATTTTTTTAATAATTTTTTTATATGCTTTATCTTATTTCTTAGACACCTCCCTGATAGACCACACCTTCCTGAGGAGTGGCTGGAGAGGCGCCACGGCGTCCTCACCTTCCGCCTGACGCAGGTCCTCACCGGACACGGATGTTTCGGGAGGTACCTGCACCGAATCGGGCGGGAGGAAACGCCCGGGTGTTTCCACTGCGAGGATCGACCGGAGGACACGGTGGAGCACACGGTGGAAGTCTGCCCTGCGTGGGCGGAGCACCGCCGTGTCCTCATAGCGGCGATCGGCGGCGGCGACCTCTCGCGTCCGGCCCTGGTTCAATCCATGGTCCGGAGCGAGACGGAATGGGAAGCCGTCACCTCCTTCTGCAAAGCAGCCATGCTGGCGAAGGAGGTGGCGGCACGAGAGAGGGAGAGATCCTCTCTTCCCGGCCGACGCGGGAGACGCACCGGGCGTCGGGGGCCACGTGGTGGCTACCGGCCACCGTAGATGCGGGCCTGTGGACGGTTGGCTACGGGCTAGCTAGCCCGTCTAACAACGACGACAGTTTGTTCAGAATGTTTTTCTGACGCTTCATCAAGGGTCCATTTACAACATGTATGTAAACTTCAGCAATACTTTTGGATCTAGAAGTTCAACTATCGATCCAAATTGATAAAATTTGATGGATAGATAATAAGAAAATATGGAAAGAAGATATACATTGAGATTTTCGGCTCAGAGGTATCATTAGCTTTACGGAGCTGAAACTCAAAATATAATCGCGTTAAGGCTTTGAACCAAAGTCATACGCATTTTATTACTCGCCGAACTTGTGTAGGAGAGCCTTCTAGACATAAGTCTATGTTTTCCCTCCGAAGTATTCCAAAGTACAAATTCACGAGCTTAATCCAACTGAATATCTAAGACAATCATGAAACTACATCCAGAATATCTGGCAACGAGTTTAAGTTAAAGCTACTGCCACAAAATTACTGCAGCTAACTTGTTGTGAGACAAACTTCAAGTTAACGCGTGCAGGTAAGTTAGCAGCTCGTCACAGCCGCTTAGCAAGCTAATCTTTAACTTAAACAAGTTGTCCTGTTTGAGGAGCTGGCGTTTTCAGTTTTGATTCCGTGATAAATGTTGAAAAATTGGGTAGTAATTGTGTATAATTCAAAAACTTACCTTTGGAATTAATGGAACGTGAATCCGCGAAATTCTTTTTTACTACCAGATCGCGGATCCATGGGAGAACAACCTCTCGCCATTTTTTTCAGATAGCTTTAGGTCGCGGATCCACGTTATACCTAAAGGTGCTCCATGACTTGGAGCATTTACCTGTAATGTAATGCAAAAGAGTCGAGCATTACATCAGTGAGGGAAGAGAACCGAGCATTACAATGCACAGCTTAATGATATAATGTATAAAATGAATGTTGCCGCGCTCAGCACAACGACCGCTAAGTCTGACATTGTGGAATCAACTAAATGCTCGAAATCGAGACTGAATGTTACATTGCAGATGAATACTCGTCAGGTCAGGGAGGCAGTACTGTAATGTAATGCTTAAAATCGAATCCAAAATGTTATATTACAGGCGATCGCTCCAGGTGAGGGAGGAAGCACCTTAAGTTGTAAACTACTGGTAATATTAGCTTATGTGTCATGCCCCTGGGCAAGGGACTACCACCGTGACCTCCAAATCTTTCGTGGCTGTTGGTTCTGTCTAGCTCATCTCATCATCTACTACAAGTCTACTGCGTTGTCATTAATTGCATTTCTATTCTGTCGTTTAGGTATGACATAGCCCCGTATTGGACGACAACTTTTTGCCATACCACCAGATCATTAAGAGAGTCCATACTTTTAGAAATAATAAGGAACAAAACCAAAGTTCCTAATGTACTGAAAATGCAATGTAGATGAGGCGAATAACCACCTCGCTCGTTGTAGAATGTGACACTTGGACAAATGCATAGTTCTTGAGTAGAATTACAGATACCATCTATCTTGATGAATCATCTAGATGAATATCTGATTAGGTCGTCCTAATCAGATATTCATCTCAACAAAACCATTTCCTTAACTTTTTAGTCTTTCTTTCTCGTGTGGTTATTCCCTAACCTGACCCCGTATTCACAAACGTTCGACTCGTTTCCGATTCGACAACTCGTATATCTGTCTTCTTCTAGCATTACCAAAACGACCGAGATAGACATACTACTTTCCGAATCGGAAGCGAGTCGAATGGTTGTGAATAAGGGGCCTGGTGTCAGAGTTTTTATGACATCTATGGACTTGGCTTTACATGCCGTCGAGAAATATCTCCCAGGCATGCCGGTTTCCCCACGATGTTTTTCGTTCGTATGTATTGTATAATGATCACCTTCTTCTATCCAGCGAAACGGAGAATTTTATATCAGATTCGAATTTGAGACTTATGATTTGGCAGTCCAAAATCAAAATCAAAGCATTTATTTCAAGTAGGCCAATAACAGGCACTTTTTAATTGTCGAAACAAAGATGAAAATTAAATGTAGCTACAGTCCCAGTCACAAGACATAAAAACTGTGAAAGTACTGTAGTTGCCCATTCCCTAACGTAGATCTCTATGGAGAAGAACGGGCAAGAAACTCCATTATTGTTACAAAATCTTGGTTACATCATTCATGTTGAGATGGTAAATTATGTAGCGAGAACAATGTAGCAAGATGTGCACGATAAAAGTGTCCATAGTAAAAACAAAAATAATTCTTTCAAATAAGCCATGGCAACTAAGATATGACCAGTTACAACTGACAGCGCCCGTTCACGAACATGACGGGTGAATCAGCACCATTCGATTCAACCATTTTGAAGGGAGATAAATGGTCCGACACACGCGCCATCATCAGCGAGATATTTGAGATACCAACGATAACACTGGGCCACCACTGCTCAACTTTTCAGTTACCAGTTCCCACTTTCAAAACACAGTTACCATGCAGTATAAACCAGGTCAACCTACAAAAAACAGGTTCTTTACCTATAAATAAAATACCACCTTTTTAAGCCAAAACCCTTTTGACACAATATAAAACAGAAAATCAAGACCTTCACCCGAACAATAAATGAACATTTTCTTTGAACACAAACGTCAACGGCAAATGAAAATAAATGTATCTTTTATCAAAAGCAAAAAGAAGCCTAATGTTATCCTTTTTCCCGTATCGTAAAGTGGTACGGTTCAATCAATTCACCTAATTTTATTTCGCGTTCATTCCGACCACATTGAATGGAAACGTCTATGTAGAGAGGTACTATCGGCAAAACGATTTAGTTTGCAGGTTGAGTTACTGAAAGCGATGAAAAAAAAAGAAAAAACATTAGAAAAGGATTATTACGTAATCCTTTTCTAATGTTTTTTCTAGTTGTTCTAGTGGTAGTAAAAGCTACTTCAAAGCATGAGGTCCTATAATAGGTTCGATTTCTGGGTCTGACAAAGTTTTTTTGGGTTTTTTCTACCAGGAATTTATCAGTAGTCGCCCGAAACCAGAATTTATACCCGACTAGCTGTTGCCCGCGACTTCGTTCGCGTGAAAATATTGATGGGTCATGTGTGAGACTGCATCGTTGGTCAAGTTGTCGCAAGCGCTACTGAGCATAAGGTCCTGGGTTCGATTTCCGGGACGGGCTAAGTGTTATTATATTATTTGTGCCCGGTTGATGGGATTAAGCTAAATGTGCGAAATGTGGGTGTAGGATTAGATACACCTGACACAGAGTTTTGATGTGTTTTACATCAAAACTCTGAGTCAGTACCCTCTTAAAATTATATCAGGCGTGACGTGTTGAGAATTAAAAAGCGTCGTAACATCGTCAATTTTGATTTACGTAACAAAAAAAATACGGGTCAATTTTTTTGATAATCTAACTGACGGACTTATTCGATTTTTTTCGTCGTCTTTCCTATAATAATGGTGTTGGCATATAACTGGCGAAATTTAAGTCACATCTGCCTAAATCTATGAAAAAAACGTCTTCTTCAAACAAAACTGGCCAAATGTGGTTGCAACCATTAGGCACCTGGCACACCTCTGCTTAACCTTTTCGAGGATTATAGCCATGATGTTATGTTTAGTTTATTTGACGTGGATAGTGTCTAGTGTTAAGTTTGGCCAGCATTTTGCTTTTAGGTTGCCTTCGCACTAAACCATTTTACCGTTTGTACACTGGAATGGTCTGTATCGCAATGTTGGATTATTTAGATTAGTTTTTAGTCTGAATTGTAGCATCATGGAATCAGCTTGTATTCTGATACTATGTAGTTTTTCTACGATTGATAGAGTAAAATAGAAGTATTTGCTGAAGCTGATGCCATTAGAGCTTCCACGCTTCTGCAGTGCATCTAAAATTGTCGCAGAAGCCCACGTTGATGATTTCGACGTTTGTGAGTATGGATGTATGTTTGTTACTCTTTCATTCTTTAGCGGATTTGGGTGACATTTTGCACACTAATAGTTTATAACTTAGATTAAGACATAGGACACGTTCTATCCCGTTTTAGTGAGATCCGACAACGCTGGGTAAAGCTAGTTGATAAATTTGAAAATCCATTTATTGGGCTTTAAGTGATTTTACATGTGTCAACCAGTGTGAAAGCCTAAAATCAAAAAACCTATGCCAAATGGAAATATGGATTTTTTTTCATTTCACTATATTTTTTGGCCAAAATATATAAACACTTGGCAATAAATCATCTGCCTAGCTTTTTCTCAACTACATAATAATTATGTTGAAATCGGTTTCCCATTCTAACAGAATGCAGTTGAATACCAGTATGTTACTTAAAACGACTGCCTATCTAACCTCTGAGTACCTTTAGTTAGACTGTTACTCAGAACTTCCGGTAACGACTGTTGAAGGTCTGAGGTCCCTCCGAGGAATGGTAAAGTCGCGGTACATAATAAATGGGACACCCACCCACTTATCGACCTCGAGCAACAGAAAATCCAACTGTGTAGCTGTCAGCTAGAATGTAAGAACAGCAATTGTCTCCACTGTTAAGAAAACCAGAACACTTGAATTGTATACAGTTTATTTATATTAACGTCCATCTCAACGACTGCGTAAACTAATGAAATATTTGCATTAAAATCACATTAAAAGGCCTCCACAGTCATGCATAAAAAAAGTTCCATTTAACATCACACTCTGATATTTCAGAGGCGTGACACATAGAAGAAAATCCGGGGCAGAAGTTCCTTTCAATAAAACTTTAAAAAAATATACGATTTACACCCTTACTTAATACGAATAAGGGTGTGAATCTAAAATTGACAGTTGCAGCAAACCAAAGTAGGAAAGATACAGTGACAAAGACTTTCAGATCATCAATGTAAAGAAGGTGAGATATGACCTGACAAACTTTCCTCAACCGAAAGCCTAGACCTGAACCCTTTAAGCAGTGTGCCGAGAAGGTTCAAGGCTAGGTAAAAGCACAGTGGACTCGGAATATCACCCTGGAATATACCACGCTCGATCATTTTCCTTTGCAAAATTATAAGCAAGAAACAAATATTAACTATCACATATATGTAACAGGACGGAAAGAAAATTTGACAGCTTGTAACAAGAAAATTTGACGACCCGAACGGCGCAGCGGTACTGAGGCTGCCTTACGTTCTTAGGGTCCCAGGTTCGAATCCCGGTAGGAGCAAATGTTTGTGTGATGAGCATGGACATTTGTTTCCGAGTCATGGATGTTTATATGTATAATAAGTATGTATTTACAAATAAAAAGTATACATGTAGTATATCAACTGTCTGGAGACCACGACACAAGCCTTGCTTAGTGTGGCACTAGGTGGTGCTGTGTGTAATATCCAGCATTCTTTTTTTTTTCAATTACTTCACTTAGGTTACTTTACACTACATGGGCCATCTATTGAAGCTACAAGTCTTTTATACCACTGCTGTTGCAGTTGTAAGAAAAAGAAAGAAAAGAAAAAACGGTTTTTCACAATTACTGTCTGAGGTGTCGAACTTCTTCGTTTAAAGCGGCAGATCAGATTTCTAGTTTTCAAACTGAAACCTTTAGACATGGGAATCGTGAACAACAACATCAGGACTGCGAGACATACTTTCCTCTGTTTCAACTTTTGAAAACGTAAAACAATTTTATTATATCCTCATTTATATAAGAAGTAGAGTAAGACCAAAGAAACGATCGGAGCTGTGTTAAGGATGATATTATGGCAAAAAGGAGGTATATATAAGATGACGAATAGTAGAAAAATATGGAAGAAGAAGAATATGCTGCCCTGACCTTCAAATGAATGTGGATAGGGACAAGAAAATGGTGTCGATTCTGTTGTGCACAAACTAAACTTAATTTAGGCTATTTCTATCTTTTTCTGTCTAATAGAACGAGAAAGAGAGCTGTCAAATTTAATTCGAACTAATATTTCCATACAAATGAAGGGTGCACGTAAACACATGTCGACTAAAAACACGGTGAAGCGCAAAGCATAAACTAGTTTGACATTTCTAACTTAGTTGATAGCTATTGCCGTCCTTTTCTCGCACTGCCTTTTAGTAAAAGATAGCAATAGCCTAAATTAAGTTAAGTTTGTACACAACAGAATCGACACCAATGATGACGAATTATATTCTCGTTTCGCCGAACCACACGAAGTATCCGTGTATCTTGGAGATCAGAAACTGCCGTATGATACTACAATACAACAACAAAGGCAATAGCATCCCTTAATACCAGATCAACTGCCCAAAACCTTGCGGACGTAATCCTTATCACACGTCAAGTTTGCCTTTTGTACCTTTCACAGCCATGTCAACCCTCACCGGTCATACAAACCGAATGAATTAATTCTCCTTCCAGGACCAGTGAAAGGTTAAAAGTCTGTCGCCGTAACAAATTCCTCTTAATTATATGGTCGCATCATGAGCCTTTTAACTTTTTCGCTCGGCACCAGTTTAAAAATATACTAAAAGTGTTTACTAATTTGGAGTTGGAAAATTGTCAAATGTGACAGAAATGGCGGATGGTTTTTGTGTCTGGAACGGTTAATTTTATCTACTTTAGGCGTTTGTGATAAAAATCGGGTTTTGTTAAAAACTATTTTGATATGGAATTTAAAATCAAATGAATTGGTGATTCAGTTCGTGTTGGAATATTAAACGTTACGTATTAGTACACCATTCAACCTGTCTATGAGACTGGGTAAGGATTTATGTACAAATCGATGCTATAGATCTGTCAATGGTGTCTCGATGACACTGACAGCTCGACTCTCTAAACCATTCACTGTCTATTGCAACGAACGTGCTTCTTGTTCTCTCTGTTCCAAATAGCTCACACTACGTATTGTAACAAGTCCTGTTGGTTTATTTTCGCTCGCCGCCTGCAACCTACCAACCTACGCAGTGGATGCACAATGGAAGTTCCATTGTGCATTCACTGCGTAGGGCTGACATACGCAAAACTAGGCCTCCGCACCGCCTGGCTGGCTCTCTGCTCAACAGTTCGTTCACCTGTGTGACTGATATTTAACGTTTTAACATCGCATCTGTAATTCCTGAAGGTTTCATCAGAGGTTTACCTACAAGTAGTATACACCCACATTTCTGCAATAGGGGGCGAGCTTATTGCCGTAAAAACGGCACAAATTCAGTCTCCGAGGCTGCTACTGAGGAATTCCTGATGGAAATACTTAATAACACTCTGCCCGACCTGGGAATCGAACCCAGGGGTTCATGCTCAGCAGTCGCGCTTGTTGCTACTAGAGGAACAAGGCAGTCACGTAGGTAGTCAATGTATTTACTATTAAAAAATACAGTAAAACAACTCTACGAAGCTAAACTTTTCCTAAAAACTCGTTACGGCCAGGTTTCGTACCTAAAACCATAAAACTGAAGGGAAACAATAATATTACACGTGGAATCTTTACCCATGCTAAACAATAAGACACTCTATATGGATTGGAAATAAGGTAATTTTCTCATTAACCTTCATACCATAACATTTTCACTAAATTGACCAAGAACAATTTCAAAAGTTTTCTCCGAACATCAAAAAAGTGACCGGTTTTTAATTAAAGCCCGCCCCATGATTGACGTTTAATTTTTTACCCGGATTTGATTTTGACAATTAAGAATAATGATGTTAGTTACCTACCCTTAAATTATGTAAAAAGTTTTGATGACCGAGGGTGAAATAGGGATGACATTTGATTGATTGAGAGACGCAATTATTGGTCAGTGATAGTAGCCAGTAATCCAGGTTGGTTTTCTCCGTGCCTTGGAAAGCACGTCAAGCCGTTAGTCTCGGCTGTCATTTGTAGATCTTTGACAGTCGTTACAGGTAGTCAGTGGCGTGGTGAAATTCGATTACCAGTCGTAAGATTGGGGTGTTACCCAATACTGATTGGGTTTGTATTTCAGATAGGTAGTCTAGTTCCGTTTAAAATACTAGTGTAGCACCAGCTTACAATAGGAACGGTGTTAGTCAGGTTCCACCAGTGGACAGATCTTCGTATATGGCCGTCTCACGATACCTAACGATTTCTGGATGTTGGCTACCCGTTAAATACCGTCGCCGCCTATGTAATCCGTCCTAATTGCCACTTCGATGGCGGAAGGTTGGTGTTTTTGATTACAACAAGCGTATCAGGTTTCAGATTTGTTGTGATTTCCCTCCACTAGCTGCATTCGGTGAGACTGGAAGCCGACCCCAACATAGTTGAAAAAAGGTTAGGCAGATAACGATGAGTAGGCATTCATTGTTTCTTTTTGAAGTCTTAAAACACTGATTGCTGCCACAGGTTCGAACCTTGGGGCTTTTTTTAAGTAAGCAGCTACTGCCCCACTGCTGGGCAAAGGCCTGCCTTTCCACCTCTGCTGGTGTTTTGCCTCCTCAGGCCGATTGGTCAGGAACGAGTCCAAATCGTCACGCCACTCATCTGCAGACATGCGCAAGAGAGACGGATAGATCCGAATATACGGACGAAGCGTTAGGGAGTAGGGCTTCAGGCCCAAGAAACGCTGCCTCGGTGACGACGACCATCTTCAGGCCCGCACTGAGTGACGATTCTGGCCCATCGGTCCTAACCCATCGCGGAAATGTGACGTGTCCTGCTTTAATTCATCTTGCTGATGTTCATCACATTTACCCGTCTTTTTTTCAAAAAATTAAACAAAGCCGGTTGAATTGTGGTATATCTGATTCTGATTATAAAATGCTGTTGTCTTTTTTAAACTTTCACGATCAGAACACATTATAAAACACGGGTATTTATCGCGAATTTACCTTTAATTTAATCCCGACGTTTCGATCGGATTACACCAGCCGTGGTCGCGGGGAGACTGAAGTATTGGAGGTACCGCAACAGCAAAGTGAAGGCGTTTATTCAACTACCCTCACTCATCTTCATAAATGTTAATTAAGGCCGGTTCACACTAGGACAGCACACTACAGTGTCCGTATATTGAGGCGATCCAAAAAAATAAATAACAAAAATAATGTTGAAATCCATCTTGCTGACCAACATCTTCATCACATTATCGTGTATTTTTTTCCAATAACTCGTGCCAAAATAAAAAAAGTCGGTTGAATTGTGTTATATCTGATTCCGACTGTCAAACCCATGAATTCAAAAAGTTTCAACATTACCTAGAATCCGTTACAATATAATCTGACGAATTTCATAAAGGGACTAACTGACCCACGCAACTTCGTCTGCGCCACATAAGACCCCGTTTTTGCAACATTTTTCATTGCAGCTCCGCTCCTATTGGTCATAGCGTGATGTTATATAGCCTATAGCCTTCCTCGATATATGGACTATCAAACCGAAAAAGATTTTTTCAATTCGAGCCGGTACTTCCTGAGATTAGAGCGTTCAACCAAACAAACAAACTCTTCTGCTTTATAATATTAGTATAGAAGTATAGATATAGATATGACAGCTTAGGATCTTGGTAAGGTATCACCATCGATTCGCCATTTGACTGGAAAATTCAAGAGCCGTCGAAATTGAATTTTCTGTGAATCCCACAAAAGCACGCACGGTGGCAATCGAGCTATACAAAACCAATTTATGCGGATCTCTCTTTATTTTGGAAAGTGAGGTCATGTTATACTGGATATAGTTTGTGTCGCTGCTGAACGCGTGGTGTTACGTCTTCTTCTGGAGAGCAGCGGTGGTCCAGCGGTGGCGGCCCTGACTTACGAACAGTAAGTCGTGGGTTCGAACCCAGGCAGGCGCATTACTTATTGTAATTAATTTGTCACTACTGGTCTGAAAAACGGTGAACGAAAACATTGTGAGGAAACCGGCATGTCCTAGAACCAAAAATTCATGACATGACTGTGACATCTACCAAACCGCGGAGGGCCCGCGTGGTAGATTATAGCCCATACGCAAAATACGCGCTTCGTGGCATTGCCGACACCAGCCCGTTGTACAGTCACGTCTAATAATATGTAAACACTTTCCTTAATATTATAGCTATTTTCGCGAGAAATAACGATTGTAACTAGGAAATTGGATCTATTTCATAAAAATAAGAGTTTCAGAATACTATGTACGTAATAACATTACATTTTAATCAGTACATCCATATTAATATTATCATTGATATACTGACCGAAACATTTTCACAGCCTTGGCATATAAATTGACCATATTTTAACTTGATTAAAATGTACATTAGAATAAATACAATTTTAAAAATTCCTAAGTGTTTGCATATTATTAGACGTGACTGTCAAAATCAAAAATCAAAATCAAAGCATTTATTTCAAGTAGGCCAATAACAGGCACTTTTGAATTGTCGAAACAAAGATGAAAATTAAATGTAGCTACAGTCCCAGTCACAAAACATAAAATCTGTGAAAGTACTGTAGTTACCCATTCCCTAACGTAGATCTCTATGGAGAAGAACGGGCAAGAAACTCCATGGACACTCTTTTAAATCAAATTATTGTTACAAACAATACAATACAATACAATACTTCATCATCTGCCGAGCCTTTTCCCAACTATGTTGGGGTCGGCTTCCAGTCTAACCACATGCACCTGAATACCAATATGTTACACCGTAATGCGTATTACCTACGCGTATGTTACGTCCGTTCAGTAGATTTTGCGTGAAAGAGTTACAAACATAATTTCACCCATACCTTCACATTTATAATTTTAGGAAGTGAATTTTTTTTTTTTTTTTTTTATTCTGTATTCAATAAACTAAAAATACAAAACTAGCTTATCTGTAATCACCATAAATTACTCCACCATTTAAAACTAAAGTTATTTCCCCTTTTATTTCTACGAGCACCAAATCAGACCATAAACTGTTCCTAAATATTTTTACAGGTGAAAATTAAGCCATGGTTTTTTTTCACTCAAAAACAACCTCTGACGTCATGTGAAATAAGAACTATTTCAGCTTAAATAAAGAAAGGTAGCGCAATACTACGCTTTCATATCGTGTTTAGCGGATAAGCTTTGTTTGTCAAACAAAATGTAACTTTGTAGTTTGAAAGGGAAGGCTGATTTTTCGTGTTCAGGGTTGAATCATTGTTGGGAACAGATAACAAAGGATGAATTTGCATAGAAATAAACAAGGGTTGATTTCTAACGATTTATGGGTACAGCAGCCTGGAATAGGCTTTGTTTTCGTCTAATGTCTGTCTTACCTCAAAGCTTGTATCAATTTGAACCTGGTTTAAAGAATAAATAGAATATTTGTTCAAAAGTTTAATTGTTTCTTCAAGACTAAGGCCTGAATTCTTGTCGCCCTGACGGTCGGTCGCGTACGGTCGATCGTGACGACAGCGAGATCATAATACGGCTGTTGGTCGCCGCTGACGTCAACGTCGCAGTATGGTGCTAAAAGGGTGTAAAACACCTCTTCACGAAGCCGAAAGGCACTTGTTTTCTCAACAATTGCGATATTTTTTTTCTACACCATACCTGGGAACCTTCTAGGTACGGAGATATGGGGGGTCAAAGTTACAACTAGGCGCAGAAACAGATACGTTCACAAGACGGTATGGAGCCGATCGTATGCGTCGACATCCTGCCGGACGCGATCGGCTCTCGCCGTATCCGTTCGTATCCAATCCGATGCGATTCGAGCTGTTTGGAGTAAATTATTTTTAATTAAGTCAATACTTTCTCTTTTTCGTAAACCCGCACTCCGTATATTACACGTCCAAGCATGACAACTACCAAAGTGCCTTCATAGGCTCCGAATCAAAGCGATATGATCACTACAACCACGAATGAGTAGTTAACATAACTGTGGTTAAGATGACATTAAAGATAATTATTTAATTAGTTTCTTAACGATAGCTGAGGACATAAAAAATATTGATTGGAAGTTGCTTAAATACTTCTTGCCTTGACGTGTTTATTTAATTTAAATAATGTACGTTGTTGAGAAAAGGTTAGGCAGATGATCATGATCGTGGAAACACATAAAAAATAACAAGTCTGCTACCTTTGGAAGTCCGCCATATTGGATTTAGAATGATGTCACTGAGCCACTAACCATGCATTGGTGTCGATTCTGTTGTGTACAAACTTAACTTAATTTAGGCTATTGCTGTCTTTTACTAAAAGGCAGTGTGAGAAAAGGACGGCTATAGCTATGCACTAAGTTACAGATGTCAAACTAGTTTATGCCTTGCGCTTCACCGTTTTTTTAGTCGACATGTTTTTACGTGCACCCTTCATTTGTATGGAAATATTAGTTCGAATTAAATTTGACAGCTCTAAATTACGTCCGTCTCTTTCTCTTTTTATTAGTGAGGTAAAGATAGCAATAGCCTAAATTAAGTATAGTTTGTGCACAACAGAATCGACACCAATGTCGTACAAACTAAACATGACGTAAGCACAGTGTCAGTTCGTTTGACGAAGTGTGTTAATTTTTTTTTTAAACTACAGGAAACTTCAGCGACTGAATTATCGGTCGTATTCGGTTGGTATGATAGTCGCTTAACGTGTTGCGTAATTTGTCTTATAGGGAACTTGAAAAACACTGCGAGCGTATTTAACGTTTGGCGCCGTACGTTTCGCAGATATAGCTCGACCTTTAACGATGCCTTCAAAGTACCCAGAACCAAACACTGGAGAGGGTCCTTGATCAAGGACAAAATTAATTCATGATTATTCTTTTTCCTAAATCCCAATTCATTTGTAGTCGGCCCAGCATGTTTTCTCCTTCCATTCTTCTCAATACTTGCCATATAATCGTTTTGATCGTTCATCAATCGTTTCTTATAAAGACTTGCTACTTCAACCACATCTATACATCAATGCCCCAATCCACATTCATGCTCAAAATTTTACTCACAACATTTTCCTCATTCCTCGGCATCACATGCCCCATACAACAACCGATTACCACACAACTTTTCATAACAACAACCGATTACCACACAACTTTTCAAAACAACAACCGATTACCATACAACTTTTCAGTCACCGACACCACTTTCAGACTTCCTCTTATGTACTCACTAGCTTTTGCCCGCGACTTCGTTTGCGTGGAATAGTGACTTCCGGCAGATTTTTCGTTTTACCCACATTGCCGACTCTTGACCAATAGATGGCGCTGTATGTCCGGATTTTTTTTTTATTTTTTTTTTAATAAAAACTATCCTATGTCCTTTCTCAAGTTCCAAACTATGTCTGTACCAAATTTAACACAAATCGGTTCAGTAGTTTAGGCGTGAAGCAAAGACAGACAGAGTTACTTTCGCATTTATAATATTATTATTAATTATTATTATTATTATTATTATTATTATATTATTATTATATATTATATATATAATAATATAATAGTTTGGAAGTTTGGATTTCTTATTTTTAACTGACTTCAAAAAGGAGGAGGTTCTCAATTCGTCGGAACCTTTTTTATTTTTTTACGTGTATGTTCCCGATTACTCGAAGATGGCTGGAACGATTTGAATTATGCTATTTTTGTTTGAAAAGGTATATATACTTTCCAGGTAGTCCCATAATCATCAATTCGGGATCTGATGATGGGATCCCGGAGAAATTGAGAGAACTCTTCAAATTGTTTAAGCACACTTGATGTGATTCGGGTAGTTTTTGGAAGAGTACTTTCTTAAAATGGTCCCATTTCAATTTGGTGAAGATCTGATGAAGAACTTCAGAGATAGGCAACGGAACTCCTCAATAAATGATAGAAAATGGACTGGGATTGCTGAAATCTCATGTCTATATATTGTTTACACCAGTTCATAATATAACATCACGCCTCTACCCTGGGAAGGGGTAAGCACAAGTGAACCATTAAAAAATGAAATCCAAAAATTAAAACCGACTCCAAAACAAAAACAAAATAGTGAAAAATAACTTTAGCTTCAGAAGTCGGTGACAAAAAACTAAGTAAATCGATCAAACAAAGGTCACCGACTTCGGAAGCTAAAGGATTTTTTCACTTTTTAGGTTATATGTATTTTATTAGAGTAATCATTATTTACAATATATACACACTAACATTATAATAGGAAGAAAAAATATGTACAAATATCAAAAAAGGGGTTACAGGGCATCGAAAAATTCGTCCACATCGCTGCCAACAGGAAAAGTGCCCAGAAGGCTGGCAGCATTGCCACGTTGGATGGCAATGCTGATTCTTTGGCCAAAAAATAGTCCCGCCCTCTGGTCACGTGAAGAGTCGACCAACCGTTTGGCGATTTCCCGAAATACTAGGTGGGCACTCGGACCCCATGGCCCTAGTGTTTCGACCCCAAACGGCTCAAACACATAATTACCAATTAAATTATTGTATTTGCGCCGTTTGAGGTTTTCAGCACCTGCAGCAGCCGCCCCAGCGCAGCACACCGTGCTAGGAAGATGAGACGGCGCAAGGGTGTCGACGCAAGTTGCGTCCCACACCAAAGGCCTACCCAACTTCCATGGCATTATGGTCATACCATCTGGTCTCTTGCCATCGACGCGCGCCAAGCCAGTTGGTTCTAACACAGCTGGCACCCCGGCGGTGGCAAGAGCACGACGGATGAGATCATTAATGCTGGCGTGTCGCGCTATCCGACCTGCACTCTTAATGCAAGAAAGGCCATGGTGTCCGAGGCAGTCGACTGCTTCACCACATTGACAGCGATGTGGAGCCCCACACGGAGCGCCCAAACGCAAACAAGTAGCGAGCCGGAAGGTCGTGTCACCTAACAAAGTGCCTATATTAGGTGACGGTAGTGCCTGAAGCCAGAGACCCGACTCCCACTCACCCACAGCCAGCAGGCGGGCACGCTCAGCAGTATTGGTAGACGTATTAATAAGTTTATTCCGTACCAACCTGCAGAGCGGCTCATCCCACTGTCTCTGGGAAAACGGGTTCTCGGGCCGATCCGTGTCCGGGCAAGTCACTTTCCAGGCGTCCTCTGCGTCGGTCAAGCACGGCACTTCCGAGTCAACCAAGGAAAGACTTAAAATTTTCCTGGTTATCTTTTCAGTGCTGTGGACAGAAGACAGGAACGCCGGTAAGCTTATACTAGAAATTTTGCGGACGCCGAGACCACCAAAACGAATTGGTAGTGTGGCTTGCAGCCACGCTCGGTCGTCCAGGGCCACATTAAGAATGGTTGTTAAAGTGTTGCGAATAATTTGATCAATTTTGTCCAAAAGTTGTGGTTGCTTCCAAAGAGGAGAACAACGGAGAAAATACATAAAATTTGGACCAAAACAGCAATATCTGATAATCGTGAATGCCGCATGTAAATTAATTTTGGAAAGTCTGTCCGAAATATCATTGAAATGTATAATTTTGTCATCAATGAAAGATGAATAACTTTCACTTTTTTGTATTTTTTGGAGTCGGTTTTATTTTTTGTAAACAATTTTTTATCCATTCGCGTAACACCACACATCCCCTTAACATTCTCATTTCAGTCATATCCAAATTCCTCTCATGAATTCCTTTTTACTCCTTAATTAATTAGGTACGAAGACAAAACTTTTTATAAGACTTCAAAGCTAATCACTAAACATTAATTTCTTTCATACCCTTTCCGATAATTGTCAAAATTGTTCACACGCATCGCTTCTCCATTTTGATGGTTATCAATCGATGATTCTGATAAGTAATTATAATTAGTGTGTTTCATATTAATTGACGCATAATCAACAGGATGCGCTACTGGTTTTAATAGTATTTAATTTTTATTTGATCGGTTGATGTTATCTTCATGGCTATAGAAAGTTGGTAGTTAATTTCGATAGTGTATTGGCGTTCAGTGAATGTGAGAAATATTGTATTTTTCGTAAGATTGTGTGCAGCTGAATATGTTTTTTCTAAGTGTTACTTTTGCACCAAGGAATAAAACATGTAGTTTACTGTTTTCGAATCACCATCATCTGCTTAGCCTTTTCTTAACTACGTTGGGGTCGGCTTCCAGTCTAACCGGATGCATTTGAATACCAGTATTTTACATGGAGCGACTGCCTATCTGTCCTCCACAACCCAGTTAGTACTGGGTAATACGATACCCAGTAAGTCGTGGGTTCGAACCCAGACAGGCGCATTACTTTGTGTAATTTATTTCATCACCGCTGTTCTCAAAACGGTGAAGGAAAACATCGTGAGGAAACCGGCATGTCCTAGAACCAAAAATTCGAAGACATGTGACATCTACCAATCCGCACTGGGCCCGCGTGGTAGATTATAGCCCATTCCCTCTCATTGAGAGGAGGCCATGTCCCAGCAGTGGGAACATTATAGGCTGTTGATGAATACGATACCACTTGGTAAGACTTTTTTAGACCACTGACTACCTGTAACGATTGTCAAAGATCTACAAATGACAGCCGCGACCAACAGACTGGGTATGTAAGGATGGACACCACAGAAATATTAAAAACAGGAGAAGTGGCAAGGGGGCGTGTCGGTGACCACGTGGACATAAGCGCGTCGCGCAGCTATTGAAAAAATGGCCGTAACAGTGAGTTAGTGTGTTGTCAACCGCGTTCGTAAAAAAAACGATTATGCCGTCTTGTTCGGTGGTTTCGTGCAAAAATAGAAGCCAAGACAAAAACTTTAGAAGTCATGGCATCAGTTACCACAAGGTAGTACAAGTATTTTACAATATTTATCTTAAAAATCACGGAAAACCATAATCCCTAAAATATATCTGACTTGTACTACTTTATTTATGTTTTCTTATATTACTCCGACTGTATTATGTTTGCATTAAATTTACAACCACCTTAGTCTGTCACTGAGTGACTGAACAAGCAATGTACACCTGACATAACGAAACATCATTAAGCCGTAATGTCACATGGTGCGTCCGCTGCTCCGGTCCGCCGTATTTGAGCGCGAGCTAGTGATGTGCTCGTGGAGGTTTGACAAAGTTTGTCGACAAGAAAGTGGGCTGCTAATTGTTATATTACTACACTCGAGAGCAATGAATCCGGGTCACTTAAAGAATGTTAAAAATCTCGGAAACTAAAAATGATAGGTTAATGCAATAAATTGTATTTAATAGACTATGTAATACTCCTTAAATGAAAGTAAAAAAAATATGAGTCACCATACATTTTATTAACACAAAATTACATAAAGAAAAAAACTGCTGATCTCTCCTTAAAACAAAAATAGGAAACATGAAATTTTTGAAATTTATTAAGATTTTCTTGAATTTTAATACTTCGTATTGCCTCCTCGTGCTTCCATTACTGCGTTTACGCGGTTTGGCATGCTGTACACCAAGTTCCTTATACGATCATGGGGAATATTCTCCCATTCCTCTGTGAGAGCAATTTTGAGCTCACGAAGCGTGATTGGGGGAGGGTTTCGTTGTTTTACGCATCTGCCTAGCTCGTCCCAAGCATGCTCGATCGGGTTGATATCCGGGCTGCGCGCTGGCCACTCCATACGAGTAATGTTCATCTCTTGAAGGTAGTCATTCACAATCCTACCTGTATGAGGTCGGGCATTGTCATGCATAAATATAGCATCCTCACCTAAATTGACCATAAATGGACCAACGTGATCATTGAGGATTTTTTCCACATATCTTACGCTAGTTAAAGAGCCGTTTTCTATGATTACCAGCTCTGTGCGACTTTCAGAAGAAATTCCGGCCCACACAAGTACAGACCCACCACCGTAGGCTACTTTTTCTTCGATGCATGCTTGCTTGAATCTTTCCCCTGGTCTTCGATACACTCTGTGTCTTCCATCGTGCTTGTAGAGCATAAATTTTGATTCGTCGGAGAACATAACTTTTGACCAATCTTCAATACTCCAATTTACGTGGCTCTGGGCATATCTTAGTCTTGAAATACGATGCCCACGCTCCAGTTTAGGGCCGTTTGCAGGTCTAAGGGGTTTTAAGTTAGATTCAGCAAGCCGACGTCTTACTGTCCATGCACTTGGGTTACTTCCTCCGAGGCGTCGAAACTGATTTGTGAGTTCAGTTCCTGTGAGAAAGCGATTTCGAAGCATGGTGTTCACCAAGTATCGGTCTTCTCGTGCTGTGGTACACCTGGTTCTGCCCGTTCCTGGTCTGCGTAGGTTAGAACCAGTTTCTTCGTAACGTCGGAGAACTCTTTGTACTGTTGACAGCGACACACCGACAGTCCTGGCTGTATCGCGCTGACTCCGGCCGGTTTCCAGCATTGTAAGTATTCTGGTGCATTCTTCAGGCGTAAGCGACATAATTTCAGCTTGAATAATGAATATAGAGCACTATCAACATGGTTTATGTACCCACATATATGACAGATTACAAACAAAAGCAAAACCAAATGCTGTAATTTCGTAGTTCCATCTTCGAAAGTGGCCCTTTTTCAAATTTGATTTTTTATGATATAACTTTACAATAACTAAGAAGTTTTAATACCTTCATTTAAGGAGTATTACATTGTCTATTAAATACAATTTATTGCATTAACCTAGCATTTTTAGTTTCCGAGATTTTTAGGATTCTTTAAGTGACCCGGATTCATTGCTCTCGAGTGTATTTCAGACTTTTTTTCAATTTATTAACTCTTGTGATCCGGTTGGAAGGCCGATGTGGTTCTATGCTTACTTTTCTTTTTGTTTTTGACAATTCAGAGGTGCCTGTCACTGGCCTAATTGAAATAAATGCTTTGATTTTGATTTAGAACTACGTGTAACTGTGTCATTTCATTTTTAATTGTTTTTAAAATATGTTTATTCATTAAATAATGTTTGTAGGTTTCATTTTATTTTTATTTACTTTATTTCCAAAAGCTTTATAAAAAGTATCGATATATTTATCGATAAATCTTCGATTTAGTCAAACACTGTGTCGTATCCGCCCCCGTGTCCCGACAACACACAATGATAATTGTTTTAATGTGAGTAAATTATACGGAAAAAGTACGCTGTGGTTTAACAAATAAGGTTTATATTTAAATGACAGAGTTATCGATGGCGCGTGTGTGCACTTGTTCGTAGTATTGTTTTGACAGAACTGTGTGTGCAATATTAGCGTTATGGAGGGGCAACTGTGGCTTCATCGGTTTTCTATACATTTTTAACTCCACGCCATATCTCCTCCTTTATTATATCAATGGTGGACACCCATCCAGAGACCAACCTAGGCAAGCACGGCTTAACCTATAGATCGACCCGAGCGGCTTTTATTATTTAGCCACGAGCTCTTCCAGTATTGTAAAGATTAGTTGCATTATGGGTGTTAAAATATAATTAACGAAACCAAGAGGGTTCTGCCCGTCATTGCGATCACATTTTTGTTTTAGACTTTATCTGGAAACCTTCTAGTAACAGCATATATGTATAAGGAGTCGATGTTCCGTTTTTTTAGAATACTAGTTTTTTACGTTATCACTTTACTTTCAATACCTCCCGACCTTTGTTCTATTAATGCATCCATCAGCACCAAACTTTGAGCGCGTACCTAATATTGAGTTCTACTGTAAAACGCGATTTTTCATCTTAAAAAAGTAATTTCCCAGCAATCATTTCACATCGTATAAAGTTGTGAAACGGTAAGCACACGTCTTGTGAACAAAAAATAACGACAATTCACGTACTACCAATATCATGTTTTGTCTGTACAGGTGCATGACACGAACACAAGCGTAAAATTCATGCAACTCCGGCAAAACGTAGCGACGACCTCTGCAGGGTCGCTGATGAACGAATAAATAAATAAATAAATATCGCTGGACATTAACACACAGTGCCATCTAGTGCCACACTAAGCAAGGCTTGTGTCGTGGACATCAGACAGTTGATATACTACACATATATATATTCTTTTTTGTGAAAGATGGACGAGGGTTACCGAGAATTGACCTATGTGTATATTTGGAACCGTAAAATTGTAAGACTTTTTAGATTGTAATATATCTAGCGAGATTGTAAACTCTACTCAACGCTTAAATTCTCCTAAAAAGCGAAAAAAAAAAGTGGTCTGCAGGGTTTACAAGAACTTAACTAACCTAACATCGGGGTGCTTCAAGTCCCGCTTATGGGAGCAGAGATACTTTTTCTTATATTTTTCGTTAATATAAAGCTAAATTATAGGCTAAGAATTATATTTATGTGATGAAAGTTAGCCGAGCTATAATATTTGTTTGCAGACGAAGTCACGGGCGAAGGTCTAGTTAGAAATAAGGTACACAAAAACGCACCCGGTTTGATTAATCCAACGAAATGAAAGCCAAAATAGGCTTTATATAACAATGTATCAAAATAAAATCACTGAAAGGTTTTCATGAAAAGACAAATTTTTCACGGCGCTTTTCAATGCGTTGGTAAATGGTC
Organism: Xestia c-nigrum; assembly: GCA_916618015.1. Taxonomy (NCBI): domain Eukaryota; kingdom Metazoa; phylum Arthropoda; class Insecta; order Lepidoptera; family Noctuidae; genus Xestia; species Xestia c-nigrum. Next base: position 8,153,903 of record OU745269.1, on the reverse strand, counting down.
CTTTTTGTAAAAAGCTTCTGTAAAAAAATAAAAGCATTACCTTAGTAAAAACATGTAGAAGGATCACTTTACTCGATGTAATAAAAAAATCAAAATCAAGTCTTTGTGCTTCCAGAGATAAAATAATGGGAGTGGGATTTATTAGACACCAAAAAAAAACGATTCCTTGTAATATTTTTCCCTGTATGCTTTATTAAAATGATAATTATTCACGATAAGCATTACTTTTCTGTAGTTTACTTACTTTGTGGTCCACCTATTGTCATTTTCCAGTAAATTTACTCAAAGTAACCGCTTTTTGTTCGAGACCATCCTCGCCTGATTTGTTTTGTATGTTTTTAATGTTGTTCATAATGGAAGGCAAATTTGCGTTAAATTAGTGTTATTGAGATAAATGAAGTGTTTTTTTTCGCAGATTATTAATTAATTCGTTTATTAGACAGCTTAATAAGTGACAATTAAATTAAATTAAGGCAATCATTTATTTTTCACTCCTCTTACTCAAAAAGACCGTCATAACAGTGTACCACAGCGGGCGTAAAATTGCATATTTTGCCCTAGGGGCAAAAAGTTTTTTTTTGATTTTCGTAAACGCACAAGTCTATATTTATAATTCATAAAGAATCGATTTATTACTGTAACTTAAAGATTTCACAAAGTGTCTTGCCTAGTTAAATGCCTAAGAAAACATACGCAATACACAAAGATTTACCTCAGCTTACTGAAAAATTAAAAACTGATTCTAAGGGTATCGTATTACCCAGTACTGAGTTGCCGAGGTCAGATAGGCAGCTACTTCAAGTTAAATACAGACATTCAGCTGGATTTGGCTAGACTGGAAGCCGAACCCAATATAGTTGGGAAGAGGCTAGGCTTGATGATCTTTACGAATACAATGTATGGGAATTGATTCCTTTCGACCCGCGTGTAACAATCTTCTATTTCGTATCTGTTTTCCCCATCAATTTCATATTTACTTATGGCTGACTCGACACAAGTTCTCGACCTCGCCACCAGAGGGCGCCAGAAGCTGAACTGTCATTCAGACCACGTGACCTGTAATTTGGCGAACGGAAATGTTATCAAACTACGTTTCCGGTTCCGGTTGTTCATAATGGGGCACCATGTATAGTATGGTTAAGTTGTATGGGGGACTAAAGTCCATGTTCACCGAAAAGATAACGGTCTGTTTATCTCAAAACAGCTGTCACTGTGACATGTTCCCATTCAAAAATGTGTTTTAAACAGTTGTTTTTAGATAGTCAGACCGTCATCTTTTTGGTAAACGTGGACCTAATTTTAACATACCTACATAGTTTAGTATCATAAAATTGGTGTGATTACTTTGTAAGTTAAGGATTATCATAACATTATTGTAATTTAAACCCTGTTGCTCTTTAAGGGATTAGGCAAGGGCACCCTATCATCAATTTGTGAAAGTAATACCATGGTATTCAATAAATTGGTACATTTTAAAAGTCTTTGTTAAATTAAAAAAAAAAGTTTTATCCGGATAATTAACTAGCATTAATGTATAGTAGTTACCTAATCCAGTTGTAAAACAAATTTTATTTTAAGGTTACCACTTAAAAAAAATAAGTGATTTTTATTTATTTATTTATGTACACACACAACTAAACACACTTTTTACTAACAAAAACAAAAACTTAACTTTGTCTTTAATTCTGCGCAGTAGGGTAAAAACCCACCCAAATCGAAGCACCCTGATCCGAACAAGGACCCCGATCTGCATTCATTTCACGTGCCTTACAGTCAGCAAAAAATCCCTACCCTGCGGTGTTCCGGTGAAAATAATGTATGTATGAATTTCATGGTTAGACCTAGTGAACACCCACAAAGAAATGGCGGTAATGAAATGCTGAGTACAGGTGTTTCTAACCTTTGGGAAATTGGGAATGGGGTCCGTATCGATCGTTTTTGGTGTAAAGTTTTGCTGATATATTTTGGAATTTTAAGCGGTTATGGTAGGTACCGGGGCTGCGGGACTGTTTGAAAGTGATACCACGGCCCCGGAACGTAAAGGGCGAGGAAGGAACATGGATCGTTTGTAGTCAGTAAAAGACTGACCCTCGCTCCGCCCAGAGTGGGAGGGGTTATTTGATGATTTCCCATCCGAAAAATATAAGGGGGTCATGGTAACTATACACGCTAGGAGTGGATCTCAAAAACAAATTAAACCGAATAAGAAAACTTTGTATAATGTGAATAAAAACTCGAATAATTGATTACCATAATCCAATTAGGGATCCTTGTGGAATCGTATCAATAACAATAGTTGAAAACGTTTCAGTACAATCAACAATCCTCGATTTGTTTCTGATAAACTCGAGAATGCGAAATTTAAATGTTTAACATTGTGTGTGTGTGTGATGTTGTGTTGTGGTGTGTGTGTGTGTGATTGTGTTTGTGTTGTGTGCTTTAGTTCAAGAATGTATTTATACATAATAGCTAGACTTCATTAAGCAATTTATTTGGTTTTGTTCACAGTGTTCCTCATCTGCAGCCTTTTCTCAACTATGTTGGAGCCGGCTTCCAGTCTATCCGGATGCAGCTGAATACCGGTCCGAACTTCACAACTACCACCTTTGGTAAGAATGGTTATCAATCAGACTTCCGGGTCACTCAACACATGACAGTATAACGACTGTCAAAGATCTACAAATGACAGCCTCTGGGCTGGCCATCACCTTAACGTACTTTCTAAGGCAGGGTGAAAACACAGATTGTACATGTCACCGTAAAATTGTCAAATACGTTATATTGTAATATCTCTAGCGATATTGTAAAGTCTCGAATTATTGTCAAATGAACATACTGCTTACAACAAAACGCATTATTTTTCGTGAAATGCATGCGATGGTAGTCAACTTACGCGGTGTGGAGGGAAGGAGGGTCCCCCTTGCCCAGTGGCACAACTCTCATGAAAAGATAGTGCACCATTCCTGAGAAATACCGATTAATATAACATAACCTTAAAACACTTTATATTCCCCCTAAAAAGCGTAGTCGACGGAGCCCCTATTTCCGAGTGCAGGGTTTAAAGGAACCTAACTAACCTAACGGGGGGTGCCCCAAGTCCCGATTATGGGGGCCAAGATACTTCCGTATGTTCAGTTGACAATAATTCGAGACATTACAATATCGCGAGAAAAACCACGTTATATTGTAATATAACGTGTTTGACAATTTTACGGTGACATATACAGGGTGAAATTGAATAGATGCGACAAATTTAAATATACAATAATACGTGTTGTCAAGAAAATGTATAAAATATAAAATTAAAAAATAATTGATCAGTGTTACGAAAACCGTTAAATAATAAAAGTATCAAAAATCTTGCCGACTCATCGCAGTGCTCAATATAGCGGTGATTTACCTAATTTTGCCTTAATTTTTCTTATTTATTTTGCATATTACTGGAATACCGATAATTCGTACTTAAATAAAGATAATAACATCAATGGACCTTTTGAAAAAGATAATCGCGTAATTTTTTTTAACGATTTAGATTGTAGAAAAAACAGTTTATAATTACTATGTTACTGTAACTGAAGCTCCAATTTCATTTTGTCGCATTAATTAAAATTCACCCTGTATAAGAGGTCACCAATCTATGGAACAATCCTGGAAAGACAGCTTAACCATGAAAATTGACCAGTGTGGCTACTACTTATTTAGCCACAAGTTTCTTTGTTACGTGTAGGGTTACGTAGGAACAATGAGAAACCCCACAATTGTTTAGCTCTGATTCAATCTTGACAAGGAGACTGTAGGGTTTTTTTTATAATTAAGAGCTGGGGCACCTTAAGAAGGTATTGTGTGGGATAAGATAAAAGCTGTTGGAGCATGTGATTGCAATTCTATACAATGAAGTTAGTTGTTGTTTTTGTGTCTAATAATAAGAACGGCAGAAAAGCTACACGGCTTTTATTTTGCCACATCGAGCTTAAAAACAGTTTTTAGATAGCGGTTTCTATTTACCCTGCCCATACATCTGTGACAAATCTCCAAAGTTAAATGGGTCTTATTAGCATGTTGATACTTAGAATCTTTCAACGGATGGCCGATGGGGCCGAGATGATCAGGAGTGATGACCGTGAACTGGAATGCGATGCGTTGGAAGACCTCCCACTAGGTGGACCGATGACCTGATGAAGGCAGCGGGAATCCGTCTGATGTGCCCGGTCAATGTTGCAACACTTGGGGAGGCCTATGTCCAGCAGTGGCTGAAATGATGACTTGGAATCTGAAACCCTGAAAACCTTTTCTTGATGAACATAGACCGAATTTTAAGGGTTCGGTAGTCTCCGCTTTGAGCTCGCTGTCAGCGAGCTGTATCTCATGATCCGTAATAAATGGACAGTTAAAAATTTCACAGAATGGGACTGAATGTGAACAACAAATTCTTAAAATAAATTGAAAATTAAAGAGGCAACCCTACTATGATCGTACGGAGCCTTCCTGTACGAGTCCGACTCGCACTTGGAAGGATTTTTTACTATGATCTTGCTTTTACACTGCAAATTAATTACTATAGCTGGACGTTACACACAGCGCCATCTAGTACCACATTAATTAACAAGGCCTGTGTCGTGGACACCACATAGCTGATACATAAGATACTTTTTGTTTGTAAATACATACTTATCGTACATATAAACAAGTTGAAGTGCTTAGTCGTTTTTATCGTTGCTGTGAAATTTGCCAAAAAAACCTCCATATTCTACAATAAGCATTATTTTCTACCTCTCAATTATAAAAGAAATCGCCCCGCTCGTGTCCAGATTGACACAGAGCCAAACAATCGAGCTCCGTTCCTAATCTCGCCAATAAATTACTTTTATCTCCAAGATTTTCCAAGTAGCCCCCGATCTGGCTGAACTAAAGGCTTTTATAAGTAATGCGACAATCGGTTTCGAAAATAATGTTGTTTCTAGATAGTTGGGTGCTGGAAATAAAGATAGGAAAAGGTATTGTTTATTAGGACCAAACTCTTGTGTATTTAACGATAAATATATTTTGTTAATAGTTTTTAGACAAAAGGTATTAACAAGGTATAATATACAGGGTGTAAACCACCTCATCACAAAGCCGTTAACCAAGCATTCTGTACATCAAACTAAGTAACTTTACGCAAAAAATATTGCTAGGTAACAACTTTTTTTTGAGGTTATTATTCATGTTTTTGAGAACTCAATGTAACGCACTTAATACATTGTGCTGATGGATGAATTGAATAGTACGGAGGTCGTGGAGGTGTCAAAAGTCAAAATCTTACAAAAAAAACTTGTCAAAAAGTTGTAACTTTGACCCCCCATATCTCCGTAACTAGAAGGTTCCCGATGGTGATTAACAAAAAAAATATCGCAATGGTGGGGAGAACAAGTGCCTTTCGGCTTCGTGAAGAGGTGTTTTACACCCTTTATGTTAGTGGCAAAATTAAGAGAATGCTAAGGGGATGCTGGGGGAACGCGAATGGTTTAAATATAAAACTGCACCACCACTAAGTACAAAGCAAGGTGAAGCTGTTTACAAGCCAGATTATAGTATACCCATCTAGTTTTAAAAAAAAGACGCCAGCTTGTTAAAAAAAAGACGTTTAAAAGTGTTTGTGAAAACCTACTTACAAAATAAACATCATTTATCATTAAGTAACTAAAACTGGCCAAGTCCGAGTCGAACTCGTACAAGTAGGGTTCCGTACGATCATAAAAGGGTAGCCTCTTTAATTTTCAATTTATTTTAAGAATTTGTTGTTCACATTCAGTCCCATTCTGTGAAATTTTTAACTGCCGTTTTAGTATGGATCATGATCGCTAACAGATCGCTAACAGCGAACCAAAGAGGAGGACTTGAAAGTTGCGTGGTAATCGAATGGCTTGATTATTAGGACATGCGATGCGGAAGAATAAGGAATATGTCGCAAAGAAAAAATGCAAGTTAAGGTTACTCTATAAGAGAAGAAAAAGACCACAGAAACTATGCAAGCATTTGATGAGATGACGAGTAGTAGGAAAGCATAGAAGATGTAATTCTGCGCTGACACCAATTATAAATTGAGATAAGGGCAAGAGTATAATGGTGATGGAACGTTGGGAAAAAACTGTACAAGATTCCTTGGAAGGATTTTGACTCTTTTTGATGATTAAATATCGGGAGCTGAAAACAATAAAAAATCACAGAAGATATATTATAAGTAAACACAATAGTTTTCGTTTTGAGTCGTAAAAGCTTAAAACAGTGTTATTTCTGATGTAGTTCTTCAGAATGGTCAGGAGCGTAGCACCTTTTTGCAATCGACCTGCCAGTATGGCCAGACATTGTGTGAGGATTAGGCGAAAGAAGTATGTAAGTATCGTTGCAGGTGACATTCTATCGACTAAACTTTTCTTAACGTCTTTTGTTAAATATTTCTTTTGTTTTACATTTTTTGTATAGCAAGCAACGACCTATTGTCGGGCCTACGCTGTCCCCCCATACTTTAGTACGAATGCTGTAATGAAACAATAATATTGTAATACCAAATGATTTGAAAAGAGTAACCATGGAGTTTCTTGCCGGTTCTTCTCCATGGAATCGACCAACGCGAACCGTGCACCTTCGACGTTTTATAAGTGCCCATCCAGGCCTATGTGAAATAAAATATTTTGATTTTGATTTTGACTATAAAGTGAAAAAATATAGTTTTTATTTCAGAAAAAATCCATAATAAATGCTATAAAAAAAAACAAAAAAAAATCAAATTCTCAGGGAAAAATTAAATTGGTACATTAGACAAATTAAAAAGATTACATTAATAAATTAAAGATTATAATAAAAATCAAGAACTCTAAACAACACTAAAAAAAAAAGAAAACTGGTTAACAATTCCTAAGGAAAATCAGCTAAAACAATACTCCATTTAAACCTCCATTACACTCAATTGCTTTAATACAACTTTCAAACAAAAAACCTGCCTTCAATCAATATCACAGTGAAAAAATAATTGATCCTCCATGTTCAATCGTTGTCGATTTTTATGCATGCAAAAACATTTACATTTAAATTGGGCAGCGAATGTTTGATAGCAAATTGTTGGGGTTTGTTTCGCTAATATTTAGCTCTGACTAAAGCCTATCATCATATTCGAAATAAAAGACCTCCTCGGTCGGTTAAAAAGTAGGTGTATATATTTTAAATTGAGTTTACATGAGAGTCAATGAGTTATAAGAAATTATATTAACACTGAAACTCTTTTCAAGACAAAAAATACGACTTATTTTATTGGTCGAAATGTTGATAGATAATAACTGATATTACAATGGCATCAAGGTATTTAAACTGCAGTTAGAAAAACTACTACACCTTTATTGATCAAACGTTAATTTTATACTTTTTGCCGTGCCATACAGGGTTTAAAGTTGTAATTTAGCTTTTTGTAAGATCTTTGAACATTAGAAATGACCGCAAAATTCAAAATCAATAAAACCCCGAAACCAATATAGAAAGAAAGAAAGAAAAAGCATTTATTAGCCCACACAGGACAAACACATCAAAATTAACAGTATAAAAATTACACAGAAAAAAAACAAGTATATAATAATAATATAGTAGAGCTATGTTGATTTCGATAATAAACCAAAAATACCAGATAAATACAATCCAAACTTGAACTCCCAAAGGGATTTTTGAAAGCAAAAGCAAAAAAACGAGACTCGTAAAACTTATTTTTCGTTATCACCAAAAAGTTTGGGGGTGACGCATCACTCCCAAATGTATAATTGATCTTGAGGAGTCGTCTTTTATCACTTTCTATGGGAGGGGGTCCTCGATAAGGCAGCGAGTTCGTAACAGAGACAAAATTCACTTGTTTTGGGGAGAATAAAAAACTTGAATTCTGTGCTGCGTTGTCGGTTTGATTCGATTAGACGACTCGAATGGCGTAGTGGTAGTGACGCTGCCTTACGTTCTTAGGGTCCTGGGTTCGAATCCCGGTAGGAGCAAATGTTTGTGTGTCGAGCATGGACATTTGTTTCCGAGTCATGGTTGTTTATATGTATAATAAGTATGTATTTACAAACAAAAAAGTATATATGTAGTATATCAACTGTCTAGTGTCCACGACACAAGCTTTGCTTAGTGTGGTACTAGGTGGCGCTGTGTGTTAATGTCCAGCGATATTTATTTATTTTATTTATTCCTAAGTTGGGTTTAATGTTTTTGGTTTGTTTTCAGGTAGCAGACTGGAGACTGGTCACTAACATTATTATCATTAAGAGCGCGCATCCGAAAAGATGGCACCGTCGCGTTACTTAACATTCTAGTTCACTAGTTAACCAAATTACTTATTTCCATTCAGTAATATTTCAAAATTAATAAGAATAGGTAAATATTTGATACGTCCCATTTTGGTATATATGCAACAACAGAAAAAATACGGGTCAAAAAGTTTTGATAGTCCAAATGACGAACTAATTCGATTTTTTTGACGTCTTCCCTATTTAATTGTCTGGAAACTATACGTCATCCAACGTTTATAATCCGTCGTACTATCAAATATTATGCTCTGCGCATCGGTCTTGACACAGTGTTGTTGCTCCATCATCTTACATTCCCTCATTCAATCAGTGTTGCCACTTAACTTACCTTTCATTTCCACATAAATGTCCACAATTTCCTACTATAATACCAACATTTGTTGGCTTCCTTTGAGTCGCTTAATATTCCCTCTCTCTTCTTTTTCTAATCCTTATTCCATTTCATTAGAGGTCGCCCCTTCTGTGGGTCTTCAGGTCAATCTGTCCTGGGTCATCGACGGCTTAATTGCATGCAACCGTCTTTTCCTTAGATGAATTCGTTTGACCTGAATACACCCTTTGGGAAGAATATTACGTTTGTAAAAAAAAAATTATTCTTACACTAAAGTAGTCTAACAGGGACACATAGGTCTGCATAAAAAAATATAATTGTAGTTTTAATGACCGACCATTGCGTCGTAATTTATTATTTTGTCCGTGATTTTGTCCTCGAAAATTGTGATAGTTCAGTTAATTTGCATGATATCAATATAATATTTAGTCTATGTTACTCGGTAAAGGAGATCGCCCAGCCTCCATACATTTTCGTGCTATTTTCAAAAGTAAGCCAACTAAAGTAAACTTATTATTTGGATAGAGCATAACATAATGAACAGTTTTTATTATTTCATCTAAGTAAAAAGTAAATTTACCGAGAACCGAGAAGTTAACGATAAATATCTGAGATCACCCAGATTGCGGTTGGTATTTTGTTTTTGCCGGTCAACTAAAATAAACGCAATCATTAAATAGAGCTTGTTGACATAAAGATTTATACCCAAGTTTTAAATAAATAATAATGATTACTATAATATTAATGGTACTGGTCGATGTAGACGCTACGACTGCTGGGCACAAGTCTCAAAATGATAGGGATAGACAGCGCTGCTAAGTGATTCATAAAAAATGTTCATTATATAAGGTGTTAAAAAATTAACTGCACGAAACTTGAGGAGTTGTTTGGAAAACAAATAAAAAATAATCACGAAAAAATTTTATATAAGTAACGATCCGTTTCAAAGATATGCATATTTTCGCTGCGCACAAAATGATTGAATATGCGCACTTGACTGTACTGTGACTGCGCCGTGAAGGGTGCCGGGCGCGTAGTCGTTCACCCCTGCGACAGCGCAAACGTAGACAGCTGATTCTAACTTTCCCATCTCATTTTTCAGACTTTGGATTGGCAATGTTTTTTTATGTAAAAACTAAAAATGCTTGAAAAAAAAATTTTTTTTTGGAAAACGTTTGTTTATTGATACGAGTACGTACACGAAATTCTTGCAGTTAATTTTTTAACACCTTATATTATTATGCTCTATCCAAATAATAACTTTACTTTGTAACTTTCCAATGCTGAAAAATTATAAATCGGTTGAGTAGTTTTTGAGTAGCTCTTGAGCTAAATCGTTACAAACAAATAGACAAATATTTCCTCTTTATAATATTAGTCTAGATGTAGATTATTTTAAGCCTATGTTGTCTCACTGCAGGGCAAAAGCCTTACTTCTGTCCTTCCACATTTCCCGTTCTAGCATGATTGTAGGCTAATCCTTTGCCAAAGAGTGGCTCATCCCGCCATCTCCTTCTGGGCCTGCCGCGTTGTCGTTTCCTGCTACTTGGTATCCACTGTGTGGTAATAAAAAAGTTAAATATACCTTAATTTTAGTGTGTTGCAAAATATGGTTTAGTTGCAAACGCAATCAACGTTCCGATAAGGTGATTGGACCCATAAAATACTTGGTTACAGATCCGAATCAAATCTAACATAATTGTGCGCTGAAACTATGAAACATAGCGATACCTATAAATCAATTTCCCCAACTTACCCCAGAAAAGTCGGCCAACACACTTCTATGACATATGCTACAGAAAACTAAAAAGAAAAACCAACCTTAGCTTCCAAAGAATACAGTACAAAATGGTATAGCAGTAGCGTCTGATTTTTTTTTTAAAAAAAGGTCCTAGTAATGGCCACAGCTCTTCTGATAAGGTATAAAATAGTGCCTGAGGTTGTAATTTAAGTGATTTTGACAGAATATATTGCCCTAAGGGACGATTTGCTAATACTATTTTATCTGAAATGCTTTATGCGGTAGTGCGATGTTCTTTTTTATGCCTCTCTGCTGAGATTTCGATGTGACTACAGATAAATGTAAGCCGGATGGAAAAAACGCAACGTGAGAGTTATATGTTTTCATAGAAGTTTCCAAGTATATTTCGTATGAGGAAAATGTTATATTGCTGTTGGCTGTGTTTTGAATAGAAATATTCTGAAAAGAGGCAAAACTACCTGAAGAATTTGCCTTATTACTATTTTACTTACTAACTATTGCTAGTCGCCTTCGTCTGCGTGATATTATTATGAAAATATTATAAATATAATAAAATCATTTATTTCAGGTCCGAGACCCATATAAAGAAAACATAAAAAAAAATAGATAGACACACATACAAACACATAAATTATAGAAATGTCACACAAATACAAAAAAAATAATAATATTGAAATGTCATAATTACATTAAAATTACATTAGAAACATTATTGAATTAAATTAAATTAAGAAGTAATAGACACAATCAATTCAGAATAAAACAAGAACAAAAAAATTACTTCACTAATAAAATCTAAAAGAAAGAAAGAAGAAAGAAAGAAAAAAACTTTATTCGTCGCAGAGTCATGACGTGCCTAAAATATTAATAAGGTTAACATAGAACGCATTAAGAGCGGGCCTAACGCCAGGAAAAAATCTGATTTCCCCCGCGCGTCTCGCCACACCCGCATTAGTGCGTTTATCAAACACGGGCGGCGCCACGATGCGCGACGCGCGGGACCGAACTCGCGTACTTGAAGTCATTTAGCTGAGTATATGCAACATAGATAGATGAAAACACTTTCTATTCTTATTTTTTTTTAGTAAATTTAACACCTTCAATGCATTCCCATGTTGTTTGTATGTCGTGAAATAAAAGTTTTGAGTAGGTAAGTATTCTATTTCATCTTAGTTTTCTTAATATAAGATATCAGAATTGTAGACATCGGAATGCAGGATTAATAGGATACAATGGTTGGAAGCGACTTCTTAAATAGGTGGTATTCGGCAAACCGGGGTATCTTGACGTTTGTTACGCCATTTTGGTAATCTACTTTTCGACATTAGTTAGCATTTGATTCTGTAGTCAGAAAGTTAAAAAAAATGTTCAATGCCGGAATACGGAATAAAAACAAACGTTGCAGGTACCTATCCATTCGATTCTATAATTAGAACCCTAAATTGGTTTTTAATTTTGCTACAAATAAGAAACGATCGTAAGAAATATCGTATAATCATCATATTAATATTTATTTATTAGTTTTATTCACAACACTGAAGCTTCATTTACATGAGGCTATTTTCTTGGACATCCCGGTGCAATAATTGAATACATACCTTCAAGAATGCCAAGCACCTGTTTACATAAAAACTTGAAAGCAAATATTATAAATTTTACAGTTTAATAAAAAAAACGACCAAGTGCGAGTCGAACTCACTCGCCCATGAAGGGTTGAAACAGCAACTTAAAAATGAATTGATTGAATGTACGGTAAACGGTTTATGTATTAAAAAAATACTTACTAGATGTCGTTCAAACCACTTTTCGGTGGAAGTTTACATGGTAATGTACATCATATATATGTCACCGTAAAATTGTCAAATACGTTATTTTGTAATATCTCTAGCGATATTGTAAAGTCTCGAATTATTGTCAAATAAACATACTGCTTACAACAAAACGCATTATTTTTCGTGAAATGCATGCGATGGTAGTCAACTTACGCGGTGTGGAGGGAAGGAGGGGTCCCCCTTGCCCAGTGGCACAACTCTCATGAAAAGATAATGCACCATTCCTGAGAAATACCGATTAATATAACATAACCTTAAAACACTTTATATTCCCCCTAAAAAGCGTAGTCGACGGAGCCCCGCTTCGCGGGTCCCCTATTTCCGAGTGCAGGGTTTAAAGGAACCTAACTAACCTAACGGAGGGGTGCCCCAAGTCCCGATTGTGGGGGCACAGATACTTCCGTATGTTCAGTTGACAATAATTCGAGACATTACAATATCGCGAGAAAAAACACGTTATATTGTAATATAACGTTTTTGACAATTTTACGGTGACATATATATTTTTTAGTTTTATCATTCTCTTATTTTATAAGTTACAGGGAGGGTACACACATTTTACCACTTTGGAAGTGTCTCTAGAAAAAAACATAAAAACCTAAATATCATTTTTAAAGACCTATCCATTGATACCCCAAGTATGGGTTTAAAGAAAAAAAAAAAGAGTTTCAGTTCTAAGTATGCGTATGGGTGAAACCCTGAAAGTTTTTTTTCTATTATTGTGTGAAAATAGTAATATAAAACAATACGAACAAGTAAAATTAAATTAAAATTTGAAAACCTTCCGACACATAATGTAATTAAAGTTAAATAGAAAATAATTGATTATAGTTAAATTCTGGGAACCAGGCATCACTCCACTTTCCGTGTCTCATTTCGTTTATATTCCTTATTCATATTCATATAGTCATTATTGTAGGTTTATAGTCAAAATCTTTCATTTGATAAATTGATACCCATATTGAAAAAAAGGTAATTCGCCATTTTGTGGTGGCGGCTATCTTGGATTGTAAATTTATCATAGTGAGTATTCTACTAGTCACGCCCTTTCATTTGATACCCATATCGAGGGAATTGAAAAAAAATATATGCAAGTAATCCGTAGTTTTGTGTCAGCGGCCATCTTGGACCAATTTTCATCAAACATAGCTAAGAACACTCCCGAATAATTCACCTTTCTAATAAAATTAAAATCGTTTAGTCTACGATGCCACAGACAGACACAACACACAAAGACACGTCAAACTTATAGCACCCCATCGTCTTTGCGTCGGGGGTTAACAAAGGAACTTTGGCATAGTATAAAAAAAACAAGTAGGATATCTTCATATAAATGCACCGCGCGCGGCTTGTATGTGTGCGTCATACTATCTTTCCGTCGCCGCACGCACACTCTAACAAAATCTCGACCCGTGTCTTACTGCCGCCAGTCGAGGCTTGCACACCGCACAAAGTTCGCGCCTCACGGCTTAAAGGCATACGTAAATAAATTAAAAATGGGTGATTATCGCAGGAGAACCTATTGCTGTGTGTATGGGTGTCTAAAAATAACAGGGAAGGTTAGCAAGTCGCTTATTCTAGCATATAATTTATTATTGATACTGAGATACCTAGTTATTTTTATGTTGTATAAGTCTTCTATTAGACAGACGAAGTAGGCAGGTCTACTTTTCCACTAGAATGTTAGGTACTTGATCTGACAATAGATTCTTTGACTTTGTTTACGTTGAGTTATGCCGATTTCTCAGTATTTTAGGTAGGTATAGTAACTCAATCCCTATTTAAAGTTACAAAATACGTAATTTAAAATGATTGACGAATAGGGTAGACGACAAAAGACATCTAATTAGGTAGTCTGTCAGTTAGATTACTAAAAAATATTTAAACCGTATTTTTTATTTTGTTACACGAACCAAAATTGACGAATGTGACGCCTTAGTATAATTTTGAATGAGTTCTGACGTCACGAGCTCCCACTCCCGAATTTTGCTGCGTTTAATTCTTAGTAGGTATTGACCATTGATTTACAAAACCAAAAAAGTATGTGTCCATTATTTTCCAATACTTACTGACGGTGTCGGCGACGAGACTCTTTCTCCACACGAGAGTGCAAGCAATGGTGCAAGTAATGGCCATACGTAAAAGGCATCGTGTGTCGTTTTAGTTTTGAATCAAAATTTTGTGTTTTGAAAACTTGTGATAATAATTTTATGTCGTAAATAAGTATTTTTTTTATGGTGTCTTATAGGAATCTTCATACAGTATTATGATTAATTAGCACCATCGCAATTTTAAAGTCCAATAAGACCAAGAAAAATGTAATTTAGAGTGTTGTGTCACATATTCACGTAATTTGAAAAGATGTTTTTTTGTTAATTAAGATATGACGTTGAAATTAGTGTAAAAACATTGGACTTAGCTTAAAACCGATATCTGTGCATAAATCATGTAAATCGGTCCAGTAGTTTAGGAAATATAAGATAAAACAAATAGTAAACACTGTGTTCATCGTAAATTTCACAGTCTTTGTTGTATAATATTTTTTTGATAATATTTTAGGAGACATAGTTCATCAGAACAATGTTTTGAATGCGTTATAATCGTTTGAAAGATAGACCCATCCAAAATGTCCCCCCCGCCCCTCTTAATTTTAAAATAAAAGAGTAAAACGAATACGCTGTAAATTTCAATGAAAACCAGACAACACATTTATAGGCACTGAATTTAAATATAGCTAAAAGTGACAACCCTGAGACAGTAATTATAACGCGGATTGAGCTGTAGATGCACTACTGCTCCTGTTTATACTATGACTTTGGTAAGCACGACAGGTGGTCAAGCTATACAAAACCAGTTTATGCAGATCTCTCATTGTACATATAGTATATACATGTTGAGGCCACGTTATACTGGAAATGTAAAAAAATACATAGGTAGTCGGAATGTGGTCAGAGTATTGTAAATAGGTATTCATAATTCTTTATGAAATCCTAGGTGCACACATAAGGTATGTGAGATTTCGGTAGTAGGAAAAGATAAACGTACTTCTCCAGTGAAACATTTTGGTCATTATTCAAATTCTTTTCGACCTCGATGGTACTCCCGACAGAACCATCAACAAACTCGATCACTCGATTTGCATTATTTTCTGGGAACTAATACCTGAAACAGGCGAGTGTTCGGAATCACATTACTTTTTATATTTTTTAACGTGATTCATATTATGATTCTGCTAAAGCGGCCATTTTAGGGCCCTAGTCTATTTTAAATCTTTACTAGTTGACCCGACCTACCTACTACCTATCTACTACCTACCTTCTACCTACCTACTACCTACTCCCACCCACTACTTTCACGTAATAATAACACATAACGTACCGCGTGCGTAACGTATCGACAAGTAATAAAACAAATCCCTTTAAATAATAACTATCATATTTTATTAATTTATAATAAATAATATACCTACATAACGGTTAATTCGTACGGGTTGTATCAGCCGAAAGACGTCCACTGCTGGACATAGGCCTCCCACAAGTGTCGTCACATTGACCGATCAACGGCGACTCGCATCCAACGTTGTATGTAATTATCATAATTTCACTCAAAAACAATGCACGATCAAATCAATCATCCGTTTATTTTGAGTTTACTATGCGCTTAGGCACGTAAAAAATACATAAGTACTTTCGACTACGGCAATCAGCCATAAATTGAGTGTTCAACTGCTTTACTTCTCGCTTCTTCCGTTTTGTTACTGTATTTCTCATTTTAGCCATGTTACTCAACAAAAAATTAGTAATGTTATGAAAATAATAAGGGCGGCTGGGCGCGGAGCAAAGTGACATAGACTGCCCGTCTCAACAGAGCGAGGGCTACTGATCGGTGAAACAAACTGATGTCTCAAGCTCGCGTCCCGCGAGGCGGAAGACGGCACATTTCGCGGATTAAAAATGTAGTAAGCGCCAAACTCTTTCGGGTCTATTATCTCTTAAAATAGAAAATATTTTGAAAATTTTCTCAGAGTCAGCCCTAGGTTACACATGAGTGATAATATTTATGTAGTTTTTGGTTCAGTAATATGCACCAAAATAGAATACAAACCAAAATTCTTGAAAATTAGAGGTAACTTTGTGACGATTTTCTATCGAGAAAATTTTATCCTATTATGTTTTTGCTCAGACCCAACCCTCACATTTATAATGAAGTTTCCTGACATATTTTTTTTTTCTAATTTGAACATGATTTACTACTCTAAAAATCTAATCTAAGATTGAAGATTTTGCTTTAGGCCCGCTCTTAATACAAACACAAACATTTAAACTAAAACCGAAAATTAACAAAACAACATTTGCAAAAGGTAGGGCATAAGGTTTTTTTTTTTACACGGAACTCTAATCTCTTTCTTACTTCTCTTAAGCAATAATATACAACTCAGAAACAAAATAATTCATTCAAATAAACTATAGCAACTAAGAGATGACCAGTCACAACTGACAGCGCCCGTTCCGTATCCACCTAAAGATACCTACAACAAGATAACACACAAATATTTTGTCAGCCATTGAACTTCGCCTATCTGTATCGAATACTACCCTCAACACTGCACTGGTCATAGTTGATGTGCACACTGCTCTCACATCAATGGTTTCTATTCAGATAAAAAGCAAGGACTGTTTGAAGTTTGTGTACCGGTTGCATATGTGCCGTTGTACAAAATGGCGCGTCGATTTAGAAAAGACCTATGCAAAATCGTTTCCAATATTGTTTTGAATTAATATTTAGTTGGATACTCGTAGACAGTAGTTTGATATCGAAGATGCAGCGTTAAGATGACTACATAACTCATCTATTCTTTGCATAATGTTTTGTAAGCTGAGATGTAGTTTACTGTTGTATTCCATGTCTGGAGCCACTCATTTTATTTTATTTCTCTAATATTATCACTTATTTTTGTGAATGCTGGTTAACCTGTACTTGGGGACTGTGTAAGTCTAAGAATGTAAAACCTATGTATACCTAAATACTGTACACAGAAAATGTTCGTAATTAATCTATACTTACTAATATTATAAAGCTGAAAAGTTTGCTTGTTTGTTTGTTTGTTTGTTTGTTTGAACGCGCTAACCTCAGGAACTACCAGCTCGAATTGAAAAATTCTTTTTGCGTTTGATAGTCCATTTATCGAGGGAGGCTATAGGCTATATAACATCACGCTATCACCAATAGGAGTGGAGCAGCAATGAAAAATGTTACAAAAACGGGGGAAATTGTATTCCCTTTGTGAGCTCTTTCTCTCTTAAGTGACGCAGACGAA
This sequence comes from Xestia c-nigrum, assembly GCA_916618015.1. Taxonomy (NCBI): domain Eukaryota; kingdom Metazoa; phylum Arthropoda; class Insecta; order Lepidoptera; family Noctuidae; genus Xestia; species Xestia c-nigrum. The sequence goes on along the minus strand of OU745269.1, from coordinate 8,136,340 downwards.
GTTGCGTGGGTCAGCTAGTAAATAAATAAAAGCCTATCGTTTATTTTATCTGCCTGCCTTATTGTTTTAGTGGTCCACAATGGCGATTACTGATCATGAGGTTATGGCTTTGATGCGCGGGTGGGGCAAATTGTTATTTTTTTTTATCAGGAATATCTCAATAGCAGCCACGGAGTCTGGATTTGTGCCCGCTTGATGGCAATAGGCCTTCCCCCATTACATGGGACTTAAGTATAACTGGCAAAATATGGGTATACTATAAAGTCCACCTCTGTCTAACCCTCGATGGATTACAGACGTAACGTTTTGTTATGTTATGAAGCACATCAACTCCCAATAAAAATTACAATAAACTGATCCATACAAGAAAGTCTTCCGGCAAAAAATCACTGACACCAAAAGTTAAGGTCCGAGACCACCTGTAGGTCGTGCTTAACCGGCCAACACCAAAATACGACCACGATTTACCCGGATTACGCCGGACAACGCCCGGCTACGGTACTTCGAGCCGTTCATCCGGTTAAGACCGACTTTCGGTCAGATTTACATCGTAAAGAAACTTTATTTAATTTTGGAAGAGTTCTGAATGTTCTGATAGATTAAATCTAGTCTAAAGTGTTGTTTTGTCGAATTTGTGAAGATTAAGTTGTCAAGTCTTTGTCATAATGGTAATTTGGACGGAGATTGGCACAAGGTTAAGTGGAGATGACTGGCTTAACTGACTATAGAAATGACTTGATGGGATTAAAAAGTGTTACTAAGAAATGAGTGACCTCGAGCTGTTGACAAAGTCAAAGTAAACAAGATAAAATATACATAACACCACGCCTGTAAGCCCCCAAATGTTAGGCAGAGGTGTATTCAGTAGAATATCCAGAGGAGCTCGTGGCTTAATAAAAACAGCCACTCTTAGGTCGAACTTTCGGTTGCGGGCCTTTGGATGGTGAGCTATGGGCTAGCTAGCCGTCCGTCCGTCTAATGACGACAGGCCGTGTCGACGGCGCGTTCGTGTTCCACGCGCGACTCAAAGAGATGTCAGCATAAAGGGAGGGGCCCGCAAGGGCCGAAGCCTGCCGGGCCTGCGGGACTATTCGAAAGAGACACCGCTGCCCCGGAACGTAAAGGGCGGGGAAGGAAAATGGGTGGGTTTTAGTCAGTAAAAGTCTGACACTCCCTCCCGAGCCGCCCAGAGTGGGAGAAGTCGTTTGATGAATTCCCATCCGAAAAAAAAGTAGGTCGATCTTTATTGTAAAACTATGTGTGTTTTTTTTCAAAATCAATGGGATCGATTTTTGGGAATCGTGGGTTAGAATATTGGTTTTTTCTTAAATCTAATGATGCAGTTTTAGTTTTCATCAAAATCAGGTTCGAGACTAATTTGGGCATTTTTCGCAAAAAATATATATATATCAAACTGGACGATCTCCTTTAGCTCTTTAAAAAAATAGTACAGATAAAAGTACTTTCTTCTAGCGCCGCAAACCTTGGACTGGATCTCCAACGTATTAGACCCACAATAAAACTCACTATATTTTCTTTAATTCCACGACATATTTTTCTACAGTAAACCAGAAAATACTCTCTAATTTTCTCTCGTAAACACGATCCAAGAAAATAAACCGACGTCTAACAAAGGGACGTCTCTAAAAAAACAATTCGATATAAAAAGAAAAGGAATACTCCGTATAATGTGAAAAAAACCGAATAATCGATTACCATAATCAATTAGGGATCCTTGTGGAATCGTATCAATAACATTCGTTGAAAAGGTTCCAGTACTTAATCTTTTAAATCAACAATCCTCGATTGGTTTCTGATAAACTCGAGAATGCGAAATGTAATATGTTCCATGTAAATAATTTTGTACAAGAATAAATATTTTTTATTCATAACTTTTGCTAATGGTCTTCATTCTGCATTTTTTTAAGTGAAAACTTCTTTAAGCGTGTTGAGCATTTAAAGTGATCAGAAATCATGGAATTTGCGTGACCGTCACCTAACGCTATGCCGTAGCCGTATGGCTACGCCGTAGCGGATCGGCTACGAGTTTTCACTTGTATCAGCAGTTCCCAAAGACTCCCCGCATGATTTTTGTTTTTGGTTTACAGGTCTCATCATCTGTAACATTTTCCCTACTAAGTTAAGGTCGGCTTCCAGTCTTACCGGATGCAGCTACAAGACCAGTAGTGACCAATATTTTACATAGAGCGACTGCCTATTTGAACTAAACAGTTAAAAAAAAAAGATTGTTCATTTCTTCAACCAAATAACAACAATTAGTTTGTGATTGGAGCCTTCTTTTAAGCAAACAATGCCTGTACTAGAAGACTCCGCTCTTTCATAGCAAACGAAAGAAAATTATTTTAAACATATCTTAAGAAAAGTAGACAAAAATAAAAAAATAACATAACTATATTTTGTGTGTGTGAGTGAGTGTGTGTGTGAGTGAGTGTGTGTGTGGGTATGTGTGTATGCGTGTGTAGGTATGTGTTAGTACTGAGTAATACGATACCCCTCGGTCATACTGATAACGTGCCGAGGCACGAAGGAACCTAGGTATGTTATAGGTGGTCGTGGTCACCTACCTAAGGACCAGCCTAGGAAAGCACAGCTTAACCTAAAAATCGACCAGAGCCGCTGTTATTATTTAGCCATAAGCTCCTCAAGAAGTTTTCTTCAGAAGGCAGAATTGATTTAGTGTGTAAAGTGACTTACTGTAAGTAAACTCTCCTAGAAGTGACAACGTTGGTATGCGTCATTGGCTGTACCAAGCCGATGGTGGTACATTGGAGGGCAAGCTCAGTTTTCGATAAGTTCGTACTTTTGTTGAATATTTCGTATTAAGATTAACTGTGCTTGCTCGAGGGGAGATCGTTAGACCTTCTCCAAGTATAAGTGCGTCACTCACCTGCTAGTCTCCTGAGATTTTTCGAAGGAATCTTGTCCTGTGGTGGCACGTGGCTGGCGTTGCACGACGACCGGCCGGTCTGGTTGAGTTTTTACAAAAATGGTGCACCAAAGTCTATACTGCACTATATGAGCCTTGAGGAATCACAATAAGTCCAGGTAGATTTATATAGATAGCGATTTAGCGACGATTAACCTTCATCCATAAGATTTTACCGGGAGCGCGCACTTAGGCAACTTGAACTGCTGCCATCTTGGATTCGACTTCGGTCTCTCATTCGTTCGCAAGCACAGTGCGCGCATAGATTAAAAAAAAGACATGTATGGTTACGGAACATTGGCATTCAAGCCAAATTTCCTACGACACAGCTCAACTTAGCAAAACACCCCCAAAAGCAAACGTAACTCACCCCCTATTTACAAATTACAAACGTAAATTTGTTCTTAGTCAACAAATCGTAAATCCATCTTCTAAACTGACTGGATAGTGAAACGATAATGAGCCCTATTGGTGCAAAATCACGGGCGAACGGCGCTCGTGACAAATTCACTGCTAGAGACCATGCCGACTCGACTGATTTACGTTTGGTGGCATATTTAGCTTATGCGGCGAGAGAATTAAGGTGGGTATCGGTGATGAAGTGGAGAATATTAATTTAAGATTTATTACTGTCAAGAATTTACTTTGAATGTGGAGAGGAATTTGTCTAGTCTAAAACTTGTTGACTGCATCAGTGCAATTATGTCAAATATAAACGCTTGGTAATCCGCAAGTAGCTAAATAAATACAAAACTGGACGCCAGAAAAGACTTTAAAAGTACAATATCTTGTATCTGTTGAAAAACTTATTCATCATTTACATTTTTAAGTATCCACACAAATAATTAACATTATGAATGATACAATTGATATGGTAAAATTATTGTTCAATTGGAAATTAAATTATGCAGATAAAATTTTCCGCATGGTGTCGGACGTAAAGAATAGCACCATCCCATATCTTCCCGTGGGTGTCGTAAGATGCGACTAAGGGACTTACCGGAGAATGGGCAGCAGTGTTTTCTGTGCTTTTGTGACAACCGTACTGCGATCGCCAACCCGCCTGCCACGCCTGGCAGGCGGGGGATTGTGGCAAAACCTCCCCTTTGGGGGAGGCCTATGTCTTTCGGCTGAAATAATGATGATAATGAGATAAAATTTTGCTTTTCATATATTAACATTCATATTTTATAAGTCATTCCTTTCTTTGTTAACTTAAAGCGCAATTGCCAGATCAATCAACAGAGAATTATAATATTTATTCATCAGATCCGATCAGGTTATTGACTTAAAATTATTAAATTCAGTAAAGTTATTTATCAGAAATACATACGCTGCAATATTTTACCTCCGCCGTTACGCATTATTATTATAGCACAGCAACAATTTTACAGCAGTTTTTCTGATTACGATCAATCTTAAAACCAATCTGACTGTCATGTAAAGTGTGTGACAAATAAATATTTTATTCATGCCTCATTAAAATATGACGTGAATGTCAAAGAAGTGATTGAGTATGGTTAGGAGCGATGAGCTTTACCAATGTTAAAGGTTCATAGGATAATCAGCCCAAAAGGTTATACAGGGTGTAAATCACCTCATCACGAAGCCGTCAAAAAAGCATTCTGTACATCAAATTAAGCAACTTTACGCAAAAATTATTGCTTGGAAGGAACTTTTTTTTGGGGTCAAAAATCACTTTTTGGGGTAGGTATAATGTATCGCACTCAAAACATTGATGATGGATAGATTGAATAGTTCATCACCTTTGTCATAGATGTCGCAGTAGCACTTTTTGTTCAATGAAGCTGAAGTACTTTTTGTAGTGCCGCTACATGTTCAAAACCGATATTGTTCGGTTTACATCACGTTAAGTAAGTTTTAAATAGTATATTATCTTACCTATATGCTTTCCTACCTAAAGCTCGTGGCTAAATAATAACAGCCGTTGGAGTCGATCTTCAGTTAAACCGCGCTTTCCAATGCTGGTCCGTGAAATGTAGGATGATAGGGTTGGTCGTGGTAACTACCCATTATATGCCGAGTTACCTCCGTGCCTCAGAAAGTACGTTAAGCCTTTGGTCCCGGCTGTCATTTGTAGGTCTTTGAGTCTTTACAACCCATCGTATTTACTGGCTGTTTAGGTCAGATAGGCTCCATGTAGGATAGTGAATTACTTTTTAACTGACATTCTCTTATGTTTAATTTTATGTGAAATTAATTGTAATATAATAACGATTATGATAATGATGTATTGAATTTAATTTTCTATGGACCTATGTTGACATTCTTATTTTTATTTTTTTGAATTACTTGATATTTGACAATTGAATCCATTATATAATCAATTAATAATGTAATTTTACTTATGTCAGCTGTGTCAATGTTAATTTATTGTAATTTTTTTTTAGTCTAAGATTGTATTAATATTTGCACACCATGATAATATGGTAAACATGTTAGCATAACTCTTCTTCTGACACCTTGCATACATTTGTTTCTATAAAAGATAAAGTTATCTGAATCTGCTTATTTGAAAACAAAATCCAAGCATCAGAATGCTAACGAATTAATAAACGTAGGCTTAGCGTGGCATATACTAAGTATATCTTGCCCTTTATCGTTTTGCGTGGCATTCGACAAAGCGCTAAGATAGACAAAGCTCCGAATATGTTGTGATTTTATTCTCTAACTCCCAGGAAATTTACGTTCGGAAACGGAAAAATTTGAAATATGTTTTGCTTCGGTTATTTTTTCAATAAATTCCAAAGACGTATGTTGTTAGCTTTATTGAGACTTTCCTTTACTCTTTGTGTTTGAACGTTATTCTTGATTTCGTGTTTTTATAGTTTTTCCTATGTTATTGGTCTAGGTATAAATGTTTTTGTTCCTTTTTGTAAAGGTTTGTTGTTGTTGTTGACAGATTTATTGTACATAACAAACATCACGCCTTCAATGTCTGTAGGGTTTAGCAAAGGTGTACCAAATGAGTTAAAAAAAGGTGGGTTGGGAGAGGTATACCCAAATTTCGCCGGTTATGTTTCAGTCCTATGTTGAGCCTAATGCCATTTATTTTTTCTATGTGTCATCTTGCGATCGGCTTTACAAGCCTTAGCAGATTTGTTGTACGGGTTATTGTCAGGTAAGAACTGTTCTCCTGTGAGGAAGCTGTCTTTTATTTTAATTTTGGCTTTGTTTGGTAACAAAATCCCATATGTGTTGCCTTTTGAGCCTTCTGTGCTTCTGTCACATAACGATTCACATAACGCTGTTGCCAGGGTATTTGTGTGTGTTTTTATTTTGTTTTGGTACGCTATTGCACTTTGTTCCACTTCTTCTTTGACTGTTTTCATTTCTGTGTACTCATGCAATTCACTGATTCTGATAAACAGATGTGCATTGGTTATGAATTTATGCACGGTATATGGCCTATTGCCATTTACCGTGCACAAATTCAGTCTCGGTGACTGTTACAGAAATTCCTGAAGGAAAAACCCAAAAACATTTTGGCCGACCCGGAATTGAACTCAGGGCTTCATGCTCAGCAGTCGTATTAGTGACCACTATACCTCAAGGTGGTCTTTGAAGAGAGATTTGCATTACTTTCCACCAACCCTGGTAATTCACCCCCTGTCACCCTCGTTCGATGGAGTTTACCCCACAAACAAAAACGGATTGAATGATAATATTTTTAATACCAAGTGCATCGTTAAAAATGCAATTTTCACGCGCTGAATTCATAGCGGAGTAATAAATTATTACTGACGGATAAAATATTATTTTTTACTACACCTTGGGAAGGGATTAAATAAGATATTATTTGCAAGCCAATATTGGAGGTTTCACGGGAAGTTTTTGAGGGGAAAATGGGATTGTATATCGTAGTCTTACTTAAAGATATCGTTTTATACGTAAACTGTATTGTGGAGCTTATATTAGCAGTTGTAATAAAGCCTCTCCGTCATTGTATTTTTTTTATTGTTCTAGACCATATCTGAGAACCTTCTAGTTACTCTTTCTAGGTCAAGGTTTCAATTAGTTTACTAGTTTTTTTTAAAAACTAGTTTTTAAGGTTATAACCTGATTAGGTTAACGGGTCAGGGGGCTATTTAAGATTTTAAATAGCCCCCTGACCCGTTTACTTATTATATACATCCATCCACACAATGTTTTGAGTTTTTACCGTTAAATTTGAATTCTCCGTTCCAAAAAAAAGAAGTTTTGCAGCAATATTTTTGCGTTACTCACAATGCTTGACTGACGGCTTCGTGAAGTGTTTATTTACACGTTGTTTTACCGTGATAAATACTTGTATTGAGCTACGTTGCTCGTAGCTGCCACTAGTTTATCTAGGAGCCGTTCCTAATAGTATTGCATCATTCCCTTACCCTTATCCCGATTCATTTGGGGTCGTCGCATGTCTTCTTTTTCCATACTTCTCTATTTTTTGTTATCTCATCAGACACTTCTTTTCTTATCATTTCCTTCTTAACACATCCATCCATCGTTTCTCTACTCAAATACCCATCCACATTCAGCCGTTCCTAATACAGTTTACAAAAACATTTTCCTCCGTCTGGACCTCCACAGGCGAGTAAAGGTCTGGGTTGAAGATGATTGGTTTCCGTAGTGTTAGGCGTTCCACCCACTGAAGATGCGTCCCGCTGTGGTGCGCGGAGCGACTGATTTTTCCATTGTATGCAAGTATGCATTGTAGGTATGCAAGTATGCATACAATGGAAAATCTGTCGCTTTGCGCACCGCGGCGGGACGCATCTTCAGTGGGTGCAGTGCCTTATACCTTGTGGTTGATACCAAATACACAAGAATTGTAAGTAGATATTTTACTTATTTCAGACGACATGCATTTATTGAATTTACATGAACACAGTGTACTAAACATTTTACGAGTCCTCTTCAATTTGATACATAAGAGGAATTCTGAATGTGGCGGCGGGAACTAAAAAGTTGTGTAGTAATCTTCTGGCGTTATACATGCATGTGATGCGAAGGAATGAGTAAAATGTCGTGAGAAAAGTTTTGAGTATGAATGTGGATAGGAATAAGAGTAGAAGAAGATCAAACAAACGATAGATATACTGTGTTAAGGATGATATTATGCCAACAAAGAACGTGTCTGATACCTAGAAGAATATATGCCGCGCCAACCCCAAATAAATAGGTAAGAATAAGAACAGGAGAATGATAATGTCTTGTTTTTTTAGTGTCACAGAGGCGTTCAATAACCTCTTAGGACATTCAATTGTTTCCGATACTTATGGCCATGAATTGCCGCTAATTAGTACTGGCAGCTTAGTAAAATAAATATTTCATAGAAATAAAGAATAAAAAATTATGTTTTGTCAAAACAATAGACTTGACATAAGATTTTAAGGCGACTGCAAGAGCTAAACGCGAGTTTTTAAATGCCTGACAGCTGAAAGTATGTGATTCACTGCAATAAACAAAACCAGAAAAATGCATGTTGTTCTTCAGGATAAATGCTAGTATGATAGTGTTTTGAAAACATAATAAAATTAATTTTGCTCGATAACAATTTCACGAATTCATCTCTAAAAAACTCTTATAGCGAGTAAAAACCATACTAGAATACATGCGATCATTCTGAGTTTTTGGCAAATAATTCTACTAGCAATATATTAGCATCGTAGTTTTTTTTATTTTTTTAATCCAATCCATAGATTTTTTGTAAATCGATCAAAACCACTAACTTTGTACTATTTGGCCCGTAGTGACAAGCATGAGTAAGCTGATTAGAACTACATTCTAACAGTATTTTATACGAAGTTGGAACCACCACAAATAGAGTTGGTAATTTAGCTCATGTTGTCGCCTTAAGAAAAAATCGTGTTTTATTTGATTGAAATATAAAAAAGATATATCGTTGAAGGGTTATGATTTGGTAGTGTAACATCCCACATACACTTCAATACCTTGCTTCTGTCTACCTCAAATAACTCATGAAGCTCTGAAAAATATTAGGTTTCATTTCCGGCACCAAAAGACCATTCTAGAATACATGTCTTCATTTAGAGACCTATCCAGTTTTAACGTTTCTTTTTACGGTAAGATGACAGTAAAATATTTTTATTATCTATTTGTTTATTACTCCACGTCTCTTTAGACAAGGAAATGGGTAATGTCGTAAAAGTTGATAGGCTGCCAACTTTTTACTATTTTAAAGTGAAATTTTAAGTATGCTGGGCAAAGGCGAATAGGAAAAATGTGTGGCTCATAGCAGCATGAAAATGTTTCTATATACACAAGAATAGTGATGAAAACATAAATTCTAAGCTCCTGTGTCCTTACATATTTGCGGACCTAGCATGGTTATAATACAGTGTACCTTATAAACTTTTTGTAACATCCTCTAAACCTGTGTTATGCAAAGAATTAATTTGTATTTGTATTTGTAAACAGCTACTGTAGTGACTGCCAGTTAAGATCGGAATTGCGGTCATTGCCCCTTCCCTAAAATCTTCGTACGAACCAAACCAATTGAACCATGAATCGTTTTTCATTCGAAAAATGTTGAAGATCACGATAGATGACGTATACACACACTGATGACTTGAACAGGCTGATTTCTGCATTTCTAAGTTAAGTAAATGTATGTGGGTCAATTATCGCTATTGTTTTTGTTTTGTTCTACCCCATAGCTGGGAACCATATATATAGTTACGGAGATATTGAGGGCCAAAGTAATACAGATTTGTATTGTATTATTTTTGCTTTACATCTACGACCGATTTTTCCCAATGTTTTTTGCGTTAAGTTACTTAGTTTGATGTACAGAATACTTGGGTGACACCTTCGTCATGAGGTGGTTTACATCCTGTATAATGCATAAACTATACCTACACCACAAGAGAAAACACACTCAGATAACTATCAATTCGGCCCAAAAGCATCCAAAACTATAATAATATATAGCTTTTACGAAAGTCCATTTTGTACCCAGGAGACAAATATCTCTGAAAACATAAAGGGTTTGAACCTTCACGAGGTTCCACAGGGGACAACCCTAACATGTCAAACAAGTCATATTTTTAGTGGAAATTGTAGGGTTATGTATTAGTTTTTGGGTTACGGCGTTTTTGGGTTAAATATTGTAGAGGCTGGCTGTCATAATTTAATTTCCGAGGTGGTTGTAAACGGTTAGTTAGGTTAGAAGTAAAAACTATTTTATCTTTTTCCAAATAGGTTAAAAAATCATTTAAATTTTACAAGGTCTTATAGTTGTTTCAAGGCAAGAGCCTTTTCCAACTGGGGTCAGCTGCCAATATTTACTTCTTAAATTTAATCAATTAAACGTCTTCCATCATTATTTGTCGTCCGTCGTACTCTTTATCATCTGGATCCTCTGCGCATCCGTCTAGACACATAGTGTTGTCACTCCATCGTCTTATATTCCCTAATTAAATCAGTGTTGCCACTTTACTCACCTTACATTTCCACATGTATGGTGCCCATCTACAGTCCGACCTTAGTAAGAGCTGCTTAACCTTGAAGATCAACCGAATATTTAGCAATACATGTGCGCAAATTATCAACTATCTTTTATGTCTAATCAAGCTTTTACAGTCATCACCCATAATAACCTGGCAACACCAACTCCAATTTAAACCAAATCAGTACGTAATTCACAACAGATCAATATCTGTCACTAAGCACTAGGTATATTGTGTGTTTAACACTATAAGTCAATTAAGGGAAACAGTTTGGTAGTTAGGAAAACAGATTAGATGGCCGATGGCTATAGGTCGGGCAATCTGTCATCAATTATGCTGTTAAGATCAATGACCTGTTCTATGATTAGGTGGTGATAAGTATGAAAATCGATTAAATTCTATTTCTTCTTTACTAGTGAGCTACTAGAATTGAATGAAGTTTTGGAATGGACGCTTTGGCCTTATGCAAACACTTTTTAACTGACAAGAATTTGTGTGGTATAGAATTCGGTGGCAAAAAAGCTAATGAAACACACAAACAAACAAAGTCACCAATTTCCGAAAGTAAAGTTATTTTAAACTTACGTCGCTTTGATTTTTTTTTTCACAAATTAATCGATAAAATAAAAATAATTATAATAACCAATTTAGCCGTACAACTACGACGGTCGTTAATTGTGTGTACAAACGGTGTTTTCGAAGTTTACGTCACAAAATATGAATCTCCAAATACATGTCTTTGAACTCCTGCGAACGGGAAACTATTTAGGCATCGATAGATAGTTGCAAAACAATTTATTATAAGTATATACATGGCTAGCCTTAGCCAAACTATCTTGGAGTTAGCCACTAGTGTGACCACATGAAGCTGAGAACCAGTAGTTTACATGAGCAGCACAACCCAACACGATACCCATCGTAAGTATAGATGCTTTCTGACATTTGGCTACCTGAAACTATTGTCATGTCCTGGGTCCGAAATATTAAAGTGCTTTTCACCTTATGGACTGATGGATTAGTAGTGACAGTCTAGCTGTAACATATATAGCACCTCTGGGCCTCGATTCTGCTATTACAATAGTGTCAGAGTAGTCGATCATTGATTTCATAATGATCAAGTTCTGTCAAATTTTGACAAGTTTATTCTTTCTATTAACATAAAGACTTTTCACTGACACTCCATTGAAAGAAATGTCATAGAATGATAATCTCGTATATAAAATCTGGCATGAATAAATGTTCGCATTTAGTAGTAGATTTCGAAAACCATTTGTACTAAGGGTTTTATAATAATGACAATACGACAATGTCATTAAAACACAATTTTATTACAAGACCATTGACCGACCATTGTGAATTTAGCAGATTACGAACTTTAAGCAAAATGAAAATGGAATGAGAATGGAATCGTGTTGGAGTGACGAATTTATTAAATTGCAGAATTAGGCCCCTGGTTTTTCGGATTCATGTGCGAATTACACCATGATCACTTGCTCCGAGCAAGAAAACACCGTTAGAGAACCAAACCAGCATGCCTGAGAGATATTTCTCGACGGCATGTAATTCTAAGTCAGAGGCCCAAGGCGGCATAAAAACTTAGACACCAGGTTAGACACTAACAACTCGAAAAAGGAGACGTAAGGAAGGCCCATAGTCCTACTTAGGCAACCGTTTTTTATGTAGGGCATCTCGCAGTTCAGTCTGAGAAGACTGGCTTCTGCTTAACCGGGCAAGTCCTGTGGATGCCTTGAATTTAAGGCCTCCAGCCAGGGCAAAAATGACTATAAACTAAGCGACAGCGCTCTAAGGGCACCCCCTGTGGGGTACGGACCTTGGCTTAGGGCGTCGCTGGGGGCAGCAAAGGGACAGGCTGGATCTGGTTGTCTTTATTTAGGGACTGTTTTATTACTACAGGCTCAGCATCGCGGGCTGGCTCGAGCAAGGGTCGGGGAGGGTTAGGCAACCGACTGTTTTGGGTGGTGTTTATACTTTCCCTAGAACCACCTAAGCACACAGAAACGCTATCTGTTATAAAAAGGAATCCCGCTTCCTCTCCTGCCTTGTACCACACATCTCCAGAGGCACCACGTTTGTCAATGTCTCCATATCTCTACGTTATGATTTGAACCATCCTCAAATGGTGACTTATCTTACATCTCTTGTTTTGGAACCTAATGCGCGACTGCTTATGTCTTGAATATGAAATGAAGTGAACATTGGAAGAATTTCCACTGGGTATAAGAAATAGACACTGGCAGTAAAGTTTAAAAAAAACTTGCAAATTTGAATAGGAGTTGGAACTTCGACCCCCAATATCTTCGTAACTAGAAGGTTCCAAGATAAGGTCTAGAACAAAACAATGATTGCAATGACGGGGAGTATAAAGTGCTTTTCGTCTTCGTTTAGGGTATTTTTGCACCCTGTAAACCAACCTGCACAGAGCCGAATATTGATTACAGCACACTTCTCAAAGACTATCCCAGCAGTGGGAACGTGATTACAATTATGCAGATAAAAAACCCCCCACCCATAAATTTTAAAACCTCAACCACAAAAGAATTATGAATAAATTCCCGCGTCCATAATACGCAATCGGGCTCGAACCCCATATCGTTTCGTTTCGAGTAAATGAGCGATAACTCTTACGCTTTCCCCCACATTATTCGATAAATCGCTGGACGTTTGTTTGTTGAAATCGTTCGGAAAATCTATCGGACGATAAAACGGAGTGCGGTCGAATACCGTACTATTGTATGAAGAGGTGAGAAGACGTGATTTATGTAGAACTTGGGTGAGTTTTTGTAGTGAGACAAATACAATGAAATAAAACACGTGCCACGGATGTGGTAGAATTCAGTTTTGGAGGCTGTCGATGATGGCACTAGTTACATTTCAATTTAAACGCTGCCAGCCTTTTGGGCACTTTTCTTGTTGGCAGCGATGTGGGCGATTTGAAATGTTATTTATGTAGAACTTGGGTGAGTTTTTGTAGTGAGACAGACAGAGAAACACAATTAAGTAATACACGTGCCATGGATGTGGTAGAATTCAGTTTTGGAGACTGTCGATGATGACACTAGTTACTGCCAGCCGTCTGGGCACATTTCGTGTTGACAGCGGTGTGGACGAATTTTTCGACGCCCTGTAACCCTTTTTGATAACTGTACATATTTTTATTTCTAGTAGTTAAGTTAGTGTGTAAATCATGTAAATATTTAAACACTAAATAAAAACATAACAGTACACTCTTATTTTGTCGACTATGCTGAAGAAATATAAAGACAGGGGTGACTGCCATCAACTGGGTATAAAACCAGCCTGCAGATTTTTTTGTCCCACAGCTGGATAAAGGCCTCCTCCATTGCTTTCCACCTCTCCCGGTGTTATGTCTCCTCTGTTATTATGCCTTGTAACTGTGACCTGTAGCTTTGATTTTGTTTTGTATTTTTGTCATTTAAAAGTGCCGTAATGGTGTAATTGAAATAAATAATTCATTAAGTGCTTACATTTATTAAATTATTAAATTATTTCCTACATTAGCATTATTACATTTTCAATAACATACCTACTCAATTTATTCAAACATTAGTATTTCAAATTATACCCGTAATGAATTACAAAATGCTCCATTTTATTCACTGTTCTCAAAATTAATTCAATCAAGCCATAAATAGCCTACGTTAAACGTTCAACAATAACATTTAAATACTTCACAAACTAGGGCATAATGAACAATAAACATTTAAGACTCAGGTGGTCTTAAATACAATAAAATAAAAGATAATTATCTTTAGCGTTGTTAATAAACTAAATAATGGTAATGTTCATTTGGTCTACGCAAACCAATTAAGAGCTAGTAAGACATAAAACCCACACGGTATGCCATAGATATAATTTCTTGTGAAATGATCATCATTTGTCTAGCCTTTGGTCGACTATGTTGGGATCTGCTTCCAGTCTTACCGAAAGCAGCTGAATGCCGGTATTTTTCATGGAGCGATAGCCTATCTTACCTCCACAACCTAATTAGTAATGGTTGATTCGATACCCTTTTTTTTTAAGGATTGAACATCAAATAACTTCTCCCACTCTGGGCGGCGCGGGAGGGAGTGTCGGACTTTTACTGACTAAAACCCATCCATGTTCCTTCGTCGCCCTTTACGTTCCGGGGTCACGGTATCTCTTTCGAACAGTCCCGCAGCCCCGGTAGGGTGACCCATGTATTGAGTTTCCTCCGAGCCTCGGAAACCACGTTAAGGAGTTGGTCCCGGCTGTCATTTGCGTGTGAACCGAAAGTCTGACAATCAGAATTACTTAAGGCCCCCAGGCTGGAACGAACCGGGGCTGCCTTCAGGCGGCTCCTGCCCAACCTTGGGGGGCCAAACGCCTCTTGCCTCAGTCTCTACGTCTCTCAACCATCCCAAAATCAAATCAAATCAAAATCATTTATTGCTTTAACCATAATGTGGTAAATGGTGGTAAATAAAATTATAGTGACAATTATGGACCCTGTCGGGCACAACATTTTTAAAGTAAAATAAATAGAGAGAGGAAAAACGCTGTATAACTTATACTATTAAATATTTCTTTCTCATTTATCTAGTAATCATAATAGTCTCAAAGAATCATTTCTTATTTATATAATTATGTTTAAAATTGCTTATTTATTTACTAGCTTAAAAATTTACTACCGGAACAACCTAGGCAAACGCGGCTTAACCATAAGATCGATACAAATGGCTGATATGGAGAATGTTGATACACAATATTGTCCCACTACTGCGTACATCTGGGAATACGAACATGATATTATGTTAACAGTTCCAAGAATAATCGCTAAACCTTTGTGAATATTACCAATTCTTAGAAATTCAATTGGTCTAACCCTATCAAAATACCAATTATTTAACGAAGTAAATGTCAACGAGTAATAAAATATCAGTTTAATTGATCTCATTCAGTGATATTTTGTGCTTAAGAACGTGAATATTTTAATCCTTTCAAAAGGAATTCAATAGCGGCCTTCGAGGTATTTTGCGAAGGCGTTTATTTATTAAATGTTGATTTTATTTGTAAGTTCTGTTTGTTTTAATTATTTTTATCATCAATGACTTTTATCCAGACTTGTTAGGACACATCAGGATGAAAATCTAAACAAGGCTACAGGGCAAAGGGCTCCCCCCTCTCATATCATTCTTCTCTGTCTGTGGCAAAAGGTTAGTAAGAGTCCAGAGATCGTGTCGCCATTTTTTTCTGGGCCGACCGCGTCGCCAGATTCTGTTCGAAACCCAATCTACAGATACAGCCACTTTGGACCTGGTACTGTGGTGCGAGATGTACTCCTACCTGGGTATTCCCAGGCAGGATATCTCGGTAGCAGCCACGAAGACGAGTCGGTGCCTGGTTGATCGCAATAGTATCGCCCCCATATTGGGACTTCAATAACCGACTTCACACAAAAAAGTGAAAAATAACTTTAGCTTCGGAAGTCGGTGACCTTTGTTTGATTGATTTAGTTTTTTTGTCACCGACTTCTGAAGCTAAAGTTATTTTTCACTTTTTTGTGTGAAGTCGGTTATATTTTTTGCAAAAAAGTTTTTATTTTTCACTTTTTACCGGTTCATATGTGCTTACCCTTTCACAGCGTAACGGCGTGATTTTTTATTATGAACAATAGAGAGACATGAGATTTCAGCGATCCCAGTACATCAAAATCGGTTTACCCAGTCGAAAGTTCAGAGGCAACAAACACTGTCGAAATCTGGGAGTATTGTACACATCTGCGTACCCCCTCAGAGCATGCAGGCGTGATGTTACGTCATGATGTAGTATGAACAATGAACCTACAAGCGACTGCAGCAATTACTGCAGATTTGCCGTCTATTTTTGAAGAGTTCCATTGTATATCTCGGAAGACCAGCATGAGATCTTCAGCAAATTAAAATGGGACCAAACGAGACCAGCACCAGCCTTCAAATAACAAAAGAATCATCAAAATCGGTTCACCCAGTCGAAAGTTCTGAGGTAACAAACACAAAAAAAAATACAGACGAATTGATAACCTCCTCTTTTTGGAAGTCGGTTGAATAGTTGCTGTATGGTGTGTGTACTTTTAGATACACCTCGGCCATACCTTCTGGAGAGCACAGGCGTTATGTGTATGTTATGTAGTTGTAAGTAAATCTATACTTATATTATACAGGGTCTAAACCACCTCATCATGAAGCCGTCAACCAAGCATTCTGTACATCAAACTAAGTAACTTTACGCAAAAAATATTGCTGGACTACCACTTTTTTTTTGGGGTGAACAATCACGTTTTGTGGTAGAACTGAATGTAACGCACTCAAAAGATTGTGCTGATGGATGGATTAAATAGTACGGGGTTCATGGAGGTTTTTAAAGTAAAAATCTAATAGTAAAAACTTGTACCTAAAAAAAAATTGGAAAAAAGTTGGAACTTTGCTCCCAATTACTCCGTAACTAGAAGGTTCCCAGGTATAGTCGCAATTATAAGAAGAACAAGTGCCTTTCGGCTTCGTGAAGAAGTGTTTTACACCCTTTATAAAAGAAGGATTAGATTATTTGTTAGTGTGTTTGTTACGATTTAACTCAAGAACTCCTCTACCGATTTTAAAAACTATTAGAAAGCACATTTTTAACGAGTAACATAGACTATAAATTATATTGATATCATGCAACTTAGCCGAAGCTATCACAATTCTTGCAGACGAAGTCGCGCGCGAAATGCTAGTAACTTATATAAATATAAATATCTCCATCAGCTAACCACCACAAAAGTTAATCTTCCTCGGAATTACCCAGAACAGCCTTCAAATTCGTTATCTTCAGCCCATCAGCTGCCGTAACAAAAACGTTTTCCTCAATAGTTTCTTATGACCCATACAAGAACATAAGTGCCTCATATATTAAGTTCTTTTGTCGTACTACCAGTTAAAAGTAGCAGCAACTTACAGTTTAAAGTTACAATTTAGAGCAGTGGCCGCTTTTTAACCGCAGAAGTATTATAATTGTTTAAAAAAAAATGGTTGCCACACATGATCCCATATCGTAAAACACATAGTTTTTTTTTTGTACTTTTTAGGGTTACCATGTTACATTTTTAGGGTTTAACGGAACTCTCGGGTATTTAAAACAAGTGAAAGTGATTAGTTGAGTAAAAGTAATCAACCTACTTACGACATGATTTTTATTCTGTAGTTAATTAAGTCATTGTTAACTGAAGTTTGAACTGTATATAGTTGCCATCCAACGTGGTAATGCTGCCAGCCTTCTGGGCACTTTTCCTGTTGGCAGCGTGTGGACGAATTTTTCGATGGCCTGTAACCCCTTTTTGATATTTATACATAATTTTTCTTTCTATTATAATGTTAGTGTGTATATATTGTAAATAATGATTAGTCTAAAGTTAGAATTGTTACCATTCTTTGCACTTTCTCCGGTATTATTGTCTATTGCATGAAAATGGCTGCATAAGAAACTCAAGTGATTTCTTTTAGTTCATTATAGACTTAAAACTGTCAAAATTTTTGAATTCTTTGGTTCGTCACATGTCGGTTCGTCCGTCTGTATTAATAAAAAGAAAAAGGTAAGTAAATTCTACACAGTCTCGTTAGTACGATTTGCGGGTCGTCCAATTTGATGTTGGGTTTTCTCCATTATGAATTTGTCAGTAGCAGCCATGTACTCTGGATTTCTGCCCGGTTGATGGCAATATATAATAATAATAATAATAAAATAAAAAGCCTTTTATTTCCTATTTCTACATTATTTTAGTTATACGTTAAACTTATTTGAATGCACTTAACTATACTACTATACATAACTATAATTATATTTCTTAAACTATTTCATTTTATAACTTCTTAACTACATTTCTATGGCAATATATATGTCACCGTAAAATTGTCAAACAAACTCTCGAAATATTGTCAAACGATCATACTGCTTACAATAAAACGCATTATTTTCGTGAAATGCATGCGATGGAAGTCAACTTACGCGGTGTGGACGAAGAAGGGGTCCCCCTTGCCCAATGGAACTACTCTCATGAAAAGATAAGTGCCGTTCCTGAGAAATACCGATTAATAATAACCTAACCATAAAATACTTTATATTTCCCTAAAACGCGTAGTCGACGAAGCCCCGCTTCGCGGATTTCCAAGTGCAGGGTTTAAAGGAACCTAACTAACCTAACGGGGGGGGGAGTGGCTTAAGTCCCGATTAGGGGGGCAGAGATACTTCCATATGTTCAGTTGACAATATTTCGAGAGTTTACAATATCGCTAGAGAGATTACAATCTAACGTGATTGACTTTTCTTTTTACGGAGACATATATGTCGCAGTCTCTGCATCTGGTTGTATCTGCTATTTGATTGAATGACTAGCGCGTTCATTGAACGACGAAATTTAATTGAATCACTAAAAGACAACTCGTCAAGTTTGACTGAACGTCATTTAGCATAGTCGTTGAATGGGATATAGCTGACACTTCAATCACCTGACTGATTCTACGTCCGCTCTGTTCAAAGGGCTATTTACAATCCGCTAGCTAGTTGGACGTTGAGTGACGCTCGTTCAATAAACGTTCGGCCTAGTCATTCAATTGAATGACGTCATTCATTGAACGCGCTAGTCATTCAATCAAATAGCAGATACAACCATAACATGAGACTTAATCATAACACCTTACCTCTGTCTAACCCTTCAAGGATTACAAGCGTGATGTTATGTTATGTGAATTCTAGAAACCAGCAAACATTACACAATAAAATGATTACTTGTCACATGACTACGGAACCCTTCTTTGACGCGGGTAACACACACACACACATTTGGTCAGTTTTTTTTTTAACAATATATTTAATCAGGTAAAGGTGTAAAGTTATTAAAGAACACATAAGATCCTCTCTTATCGCCCAATCTATAAGGTGCCAACAGTTTATTGGGTGTCAAACTCATAGCCTTGTAATCGAATTAAATCGACACAATTTATCATCGATTAATATCGCGTTTCGTTAGATCGAATAACGAATATCGATTTAAAATAATTGGTTAAGAAATATTGAGGGATTGTGTTTGATATTTTATCTTTAGGAAATTAAATTGTGTTAATATTTCATTGAATGTTTTGATTAAATGTCATTGGGTTTTGATTAAGTAATTTGGAGATAAGATATTATTAATTTTAATCTTCACTACATATTATAAAACAAAGTCTCCCGCCGCGTTTGTATGTCCCTATGTATGCTTCGATCTTCAAAACTACACAACGGATTTTGATGCGGGTTTTTTAAATAGATAAGAGTGATTCAAGAGGAGTGTATTTATGAGTGAGAGTAGTAGTATATTTATAAAAAAAAATGCATTGAAATTGATTTTTAGTATGAGCTGCCTTTTAAGTGGCATGCATAGCAAAAAAAAACAGCTGTTCCCTACTTTTATGTTCGCATAACTCGTCAAAATGTAGGGAAGAGCTGATTTTTTTTTCGCGATTTCAAGGTTCGTCCCATAGAAAAAGTTGTAGTAAATGATGAGTACAATGACCCCTTTTCGGGTTTAGTATAAACAAAAAATAATGTTGTATACAGAACATCTACTATCTCGAGAGTGACTGCAGAGGAAACAAATTAAAAACGTTGTTATACAGACGTGATTTTCGGTACGGGGATCGAACCTGCATGCGATATGCAATGCAGCAGTCAATCACTCAGTCATCGTGATAGCATTTTACTCTTTTTAACCGACTTCAAAAAGGAGGAGGTTCTCAATTCGTCGGAACCTTTTTTTAATTTTTTTATGCATATTCCCCGATTACTCGAAGATGGCTGGGGCGATTTGAATTATTCTTTTTTGTTTGAAAGGGTTTACTTTCCAGGTGGTCCCGTAATCATCAAGTCGGGATCTGATGATGGAATCCTGGAGAAATTGAGAGAACTCTTTTATAGGCACTCTTGATGTGATTTGGGTAGTTTTAGAAAGAGTACTTTCTTAAAGTGGTTTTCTTAATTTGGTGTAGATCGTATGAAGATCTTCGGAGATAGGCAACGAAACTCCTCAAAAATGATGGCAAATGGACTGGGATTGCTGAAATCTCATGCCTATCTATTGCTTACACCAGTGCATAAAATAACATCAAGCCGCGACGCTGTGAAGGGGTAAGCACAAGTGACCCACTAAAAAGCGAAAAATAAAAACTTCTTTGCAAAAATTAAAACCGACTCCAAAAAAAACAAAAAGGTGAAAAATAACTTTATCTTCAGACTTCTGAAGCTTTTTCACCTTTTGGTGTTTTTTTGTATCAAAACATAATCACCAAGATTGACTACCTACTTTAAATAATTAAAACCGTTTTCTTAGGTACTTAATCCAAGTAGTTACAAACTCCGAATTGCTTACATAACAGATACAGCCAATCAGGGCAAGTCCATTCAAAATCAGCTTTTGTATTTAACAATAAAGGTTCCCTTATAAACTGGCCCGGTTATTAGCTTACAGAATATTTGTTTTCGTTAAGATTAGCCTTTTAACGAAGTTTCTTACGAACTTAGGCCATTTTAGCCTCTTAAATGAAAATATATCTATTCGTTTACGAGATGAAGTCGATTTAAGGTGATTACAGTTTATAAGATGTTTATAAGTTTGCTGTTGGTTAGGGTAACTTAAAGTAACGTCACGCCTGTAATTCTTGAAGAGTTAGACAGAACTGTAGGTATCCACACCAATGTAGTATATCGACATTTTGCCAGTTATGTTTAAGTTCCATGTAATAGGGGACGAGCCTATTGCCACCAATCGTTGCTGCTGAGAAATCCCTAATGAAAAAATCCAATAACAATTTGCTCGACCTGGGAATCAAACAGAGGACCTCTTGATCAGCAATGTAGGTAGGATATTAATGAGGACAATATAATATTGTGAATATGGTAGGATGGCACAGAGTCTGGATTTGTGCTTGGTTGATTACAATAAGCTCGCTCCAAATTACATCATCTGCCTTGCCTTTTCCTTACTATGTTGGGGTCGGCTTCTTGTCTAACCGGATGCAGCTGAACACCAATATTTTACATGCAGCGACTGCCTATCTGACCTCCACAACCCTGGGAAATACGATACCACTCGGAGAGACTGGTTGTCAGACTTTTTGGGCCTCTGACTACCTATAACGACTGTCAGAGATAGGCAAACGACAGCCGGAACCAACAACTTAACGTGCTTTTCGAGGCACGAAGGAAACTCGGTATGTATGGGTGGTCACCCATCTACAAACCAACCTAGGCAAGCACGGCTTAACCTAACAATCGACTTCGCTCCCTATTATATGAGACTTAAAATATAACTGGCAAAATGTGGGTGTAGGTACTATTAGGTCCTCTTCTGCTTTATCCTTCGGAGATAGCTGTCATTATGTTATGTTTAATACCATACAACCGTATTTACAAAATACCAACTTGCCATTAAGGCGATTAGACGAGCTAAATTAGCAACTCTATTTGTGGTGGTCAAACTTCGTTTGAAATGCTCTTAGAATAAAGTTCTAATCAGCTTGCACTACAAAGTGGTTGTTACGTCGGTCAGAGCGGGCGAAATGAGTGGTTTTGATCGATTTCCAAAAAAACAATTGATTGGATTCAAAAACCAAAACACTATCATGCTAATATATTGCTTGTAGAACTATTTTCCAGAAAATCACAATGATCGCATGCATATTAGTATGTATTTTTTGTTTGAAAGATATTTTTAGAGGTAAGTTTGTGATTTTTGTCGAGTCAAATTAATTGTGTTATGTTTTCAAAACACTATCATGCTATATATCCTGAAGAAAATCATATGTTTTTCTGGTCTTGTTTATAGCAGTGAATCATATGCTTTTAGTAATTATAAAACTCGCGTTTAGCTCATGTAATCGCCTTAAGTAACCGTCACTTACACTAGCTTACTCGCTACACGAAACTACATCTGTACTTAAAATGTTTCAACCAACAACTCAAAGTTGCCATGACACTTTGCAACCAAATTCGACCTTTCCCGCACTAGAGCTGAAATATTCTTTCAGTGAACACTCTACTTCCATTTCCTAGACTTGGCGATGGCTAAATCTACGCTTAAACCTTTTCAGCCAACTTGACCTAGTTGGTTGGGGTTGGTGTAAGTTAGAGGCAAAAGATGGTTATTTAAACATAATGGGTGTTAATGAAACCGATAGTCTGTCATTGCGATTATTTATTTAAAAACACTTCCTCGAAAACTGGTTCTTTTCGCACAAAGATTAGGTTCAAAATGCAGTGTATTTCACACACGTGCGATTTTTGTCATTTTTTGTCACGTGTGCGGGAATGAAAATTGCCACAGATAACTATACCTTAGTCTAAAGTGTTGTGTTTACAAATTCAATATTATAGATAAACATGATTATTAAAAACGAATATATTTTTTTTTACAAGTTAAACTCAAAAATAAATTATAAAATAACTATTTTTGATATAAGGCTGTATGACGGCTTTATTATCTTTGGTTCTCCTTCAATCTGGCGAAAACAAAGTGCGGAAAAATAAGAAAATTTAAATCATAGTCTCGTGATAATTCATGACACAAATATTTTTCATTCTTTCATTTTAATTCTTCAAAAGTGTATTGAAAAACGTCGTTTGATACACGTGGATATTTGTTATTGCAGTTCTCTGCTCGAAAACACCCTCGCCTACGGCTCGTGTGTTAATTCTTCCTCGAACTACAATAACAACTAACTTTCTCCACTTATATTAAAATGTTTATTTTGTTCTAAACCATACCTGGGCAGGCAGTCTCGGAAACGCAATGTATCTACATCTAAATGATAAATGATAAATGATAAATGATCTTTATTTTGTAAGTAGGTTTTCACAAACACTTTTACACGTCAATTTTTTTTTAAACTAGATGGGGCCGGTGTTTCGTACCTGACTACTCTGAGAAGAAACAGCCGAAACAAACTCAGAGGTCATAGTCTCTTTATAATAATCTAAGATGCGATTCTCGCAAGAATCGCTGTTGCAACCGAATTTTTTCATTGTTATTTTAGCGATCGAAAGTAAACCATAATATCGTTGTCTATGTGGAGACTGCTCGCATTTTTGGTTGGTTGTCAAAGTTCCAACATTTTAACAAAGCTTTTTTTTATTCAAATTTAAAGTTTTTTAATGTTTTAACTTTATTTCTAATACCTCCACGAGCCTCAAACTATTCAATTTATCCATCAGCACAATGTTATAAGTGTGTTACATTGAGTTCTACCCTAAAATGTGTTACTTTACCATTGCTATCAATGTTGAAAAAAAACAGGGGTTAAAAACACCGAAGTAACATTTCTAACAAAGATTTTATCATAAAATCTGTTATTTGCAAAGATTTCTCATAACTTACACCACAATATGGGCACTTCCAAAGTTTCCAATGTTGACTCTAACTTTCCTTTTAGTATCGATTTATTGTTTATTTAATTTTATTTTTCTCTTAAAGACATTAATTAGATTTCAAACTTCGCGAAAACGTGCTAAGTGCTAAAAAAGAAGTTTTGAAAAATACTAAAGTTCTAGAGACGTGTGCCCCATTAAAGTTAACTCTGAATTATAGGAGTTGGGGAAATTGAAAATGTAGTAGCGTTTCTATACGACAAATGGTAAAGTAGTACTCCTGTGGTAGTACTCGTAATATATTATTCAATGCGAGTGCAAGGGGAATTGTAGCAAGATGGGGTAGGAACAGATGGATTGAATAGCGATTGAAATGCCTACTTTTTAGATTATATGTCTGAACTAGTTGTTGCGACGAGACGTTCTTCCGCAAAAAATATTATAAAATACTATAATATTATACGATTGAAAAAATCTGATTTTATTGACAATTTCAAGGATTTAATTTTTGCAAGGAACTACAGTCTTTTTTCTTAAACAAAAGAATCCTGAGTAGCTTCTTCTGCCAGTAAAAGTCGAATCAAAATTCGTCAAGCCGTTTCGGAGATTAGCAGGAACATACGGCCAGACAAAAATAATAAAAAAGTTTTTCTTAAGCCGTATATATTTTCATATGCATTCATTAAAGAGCTATTATTTTGATATTACGAACAGACACTTCAATAACATTTATTTGTATAGATTTATTTTGTAGCTCACTTTTCTCATTTTCAAAACATCATTATTTATCCGAGTCCTTCTAAGAAATCCTTTGCTTCAAAGCAAAATAACTTAGAAAATGATTTTCCCAGCTATAATAATAAAACAGCAACAGCCATTTATCTAGGAGAGCTACAAAAGCTGTCATACGAAGAAACTAAGATTTTCCTGCTCTCGCGGACGTTCTGAGAAAAAGGTAACTGGTGACATTGTGTCCGGACTTCTAGTTTACTTTTCCCGGGACTTGGGACCGGGATAGACAAGCGGCATTTTTATTTTTGTTGTGTAGAAAGATTTTTGAAGTTTTGTAAAGATTTGTATGCGAATGTTACGCTATATTATCTTGATATCTATACTAATATTATAAAGCAGAAGAGTTTGTTTGTTTGGTTGAACGCGCTAATCTCAGGAACTACTGGTTCGAATTGAAAAAATATTTATGTGTTAGATAGTCCATTTATCGAGGAAGGCTTTAGGCTATATAACATCACGCTACAGTTATTAGGAGCGGAGCAGGAATGAAAAATGTTGCAAAAACGGGGATGTTTTTCCTTTTGTTTTTCTCTCTTATGTGACGCAGACGAAGTTGCGCGGGTCAGCTAGTTTATTATAGAAATAGGATTGGATATAAATTTAGAATTAGATAATTACGTACTTATTGTGTAATTTTGTGATGGTTACATTTATATATTTCAACTTCATGTACAAAAGTGGTACATAGTAAATGATGATGTGATTGTATTGTGATTTTATTTAGATAACCACGTAAATTGGACCTGTGCATATTTTTTGTCACACATAAACGTTTAATAATAATCAATAGAGTGTCAAAGTGGTCCCAGTCATTTGTAGATCATTGAGAATCGTTACAGGTAGTCAGTGACCTGAATGTCTACCTACCATTCTCACCAAAGGGTACTGGGTAGTACTAACTCGGCTGTGGTGGTCACTCGATGTAAAATACTGGTATTCAGCTGCATTTAGTTAGACTGAAAGTCGACCCCAACATAGTTGGGAAAAAGCTAGGCAGATGATGAGATTCTCCAACAACACTGGATAAATTTTAAAATAAAAGTATGTACCTAGCTTGTTGCTAGTTTTACTTCTTATAATAGCTTGTCGCTCGCCGATTAATAGGGTGATTTTGTTACATAATTGAAACAGGAAATCTTTTGTTATATAATTGAAACAGGTAATTTTTTGTAACATAATTGAAACAGGAAAATTTTTGTTACATAATTGAAACAGGAAAATTACAGCTTCTCGTTACAATCTGCTGCATTTAGATAAGTTTGAAAACAACGTTGGGATTGGAAACCAAATCCACTGTTCTATATTTAGGTTTACCCTTGTTTACGTAAAATACAGAACTTTGGAGATCATTTTCATGATTCTTACCAGAAACTTATTAGGTCATCCTCGTCTGACTACCCAACTATGTTGGGGTCGGCTTCCAGTATAACTGGATGCAGCTGATTACCAGTATTTTACATGGAGCGACTGCCTATCTGACCTCCACAATCCAGTTAGTCTTGTGTAATTTAGACATCCATTTGTGAGATTTATTTGAAAAAACTTATTTAATATCCAAAGATCGAAGTCCCAAAACTAAACTCATAATGGTCGACCGAAACCAATTTCCATCATATGTATCAAACAACTGACGTAAGTAAAGAGTTCTCAACCTAACTATCTCCTCTTGATATAAATCCACAAGCCGCCAATGAACACTTTGCCTTACAAAATGGAAGTTTCCCTCAATTAATCGAAGTCTATCTCATTCCGTCTGCAATTTGAGACCATTCATCTTTCCCCGCGCCACTCATTAGTTGCACCTTGATTTAACACCGGAAAAGGGTGGGCAGACTTCTTAGTTATCTATCTGAAGTTATTGATGCTGAGTTTAAAGTTGTCATAGTAGATAATACCTTATCTTGCTTATTTTAGGATTGATTTAACTTAAAAAGGATGGCTGGGGTGATTGTGAAGAATACAATTTGTACCCGCACTCGAGCCAGAAGTGACGTGGAAGAATACCGTGTGATCTTAGTCAGTAGGAATCTGACAGATCCAAGGACATCCATTGAGGATTTTCACACGAATAAAAAAAATTAAGACGTTATGGAAATTAGTTGTGGTAATGGTATCGAGTAACTTACATAAGTCGTTGGTTCGAACCCAGACAGGCTCATTATTTTGTGTAATTTATTTCATCACCACTGCTTTGAAAACAGTGAAGGAAAACATCGTGATGAAACCGGCATGTCGTAAAACCTTAAATTCGAAGACCTCTACTAACTCGCACTGGGCTTCCGCCCACTGGATTATAGCCCACTTCCTCCCATAGAAAGGAGGCCTGTGTCCAAAAAGTTTTAACAACACAAAAACTCCTGATAACGAAAAGACCGCCAGACCAATTCGGTTGACCTTCACAGACGAAGCAAACATGAAAAACAGAAATCCTTATGAAAATATCGTAAAGTCGAAGAGCTATAGCGAATACGTTCTGTGTCACTCGTGAAAATGTCGTTGTAGTCTCTTCGGGGTCTCGCAGGGAACAATGATAATACCGAGCGGACCCTAGGGAGTTCTGCCTATGCGGACATAGTGAATCGCGTCAATGTTGTTGGTTTAGATCCTAAGAAGTAGTTGAACTTGCAGTTGTCTTTGATTGTCGGGCAGTCAAATGCCCGAAAGTCTGGCAACCAGTCTTACCTAGGGGTGTTGTATTGACATTACTAACTGGGTTAGGTTGATCATAAGCTGCAGTCGCTTCATTGTAAAATACTGGTATTCAGGTGCATTCACATCGACCCCAATATAATCGGGAAAAGGTTTGGCAGATTATGATGATGAAATCGTTTTGCTATTTGTTAAGTACGAGTATTACTATGTAGCAGCACTACAAAAAGTACTACAGCGCCATCTATGACAAAGATGATGAACTAATAGCGAAAACACAAATCGCGAAAAAAAAATCAGCTGTTCCCTACATTTATGTTCGCATAACTCGCCAAAATGTAGGGAACAGCTGATTTTTTTTTTCGCGATTTCAAGGTTCGTCCCATAGAAAAAGTTGTTCAAATGATGAGTACAATGACCCCTTTTCGGGTTTAGTATAAACAAAAAATAAGGTTGTATATGTAGAATATCAACTATCTGGTGTCCACGACACTAGCCTTCCTTACTGTGGTACTAGATGGCGATGTGTGTTAATGTCCAGCAATATTTATTATTGATTAATTTTATATATTCACATGACAAATGCCTTAAGGAACCATCACCTTCAAATTTCATTAAAAAAATACACTAAATTAATTATAACACAGATTTTGTTGGTCTCGTGGTCGCCAGCGAAACTGCTGAGCATAAGGTCTTGGGTTTGATTCCCAGGCCGGTCAAAGTATTATTGGGATTTTCCATCACGAATTTCTCAATAGCAGCAAAGGAGTCTGGATTTGAATACAGTTGACGGCAATAAGCTCAGTCTCATGTAATAGGGACATGAGACTTAACCACAACTCACAGGCGAGCTCATTAAAGTGGCTGAAAGATACGAGTATTAGACAGCCATGACATAAATCCGCAAAAAATGGAGAGATTTTAAAAGACCTACACTCAGCATTGGGTGGTCAAGGGTTGAAGAAGAGATGAGACACAGATGTGGTTACCCGATTAAGTAGAATCGAAGATTTTAACTGATAAGCCACTTTCATCATCATCTGCCTAGCCTTTTCCCAACTATGTATGTTGGGGTCGGCTTCCAGTATAACCGAATGCAGCTGAATACCAGTATTTTACATGGAGCGACTGCCTATCTGACCTCAACAAGTCAGTTAATACTGAAATACGATACCATTTGGTAATACTGGTGTCAGACTTTTTGGGCCACAGACTACCTGTTTCAACTGTCAAAAATGGACAAATGACAGGCGGGACCAACAGCTTAACGTGCTTTCCGAGGCACGGAGGAAACTCGGTGTGCTTACATACCGAGTTGGAGAGGTGGTCACCCATCTACAGACCAACCTAGGTGTCGACGCTGCGACACTAACTATGAAATCGGGTAGGTCGGGGGCAACGCTTGTTCCCTTTTTGAGGTCTTTAAATTAAAACAACACTGATTTTACTATTTACACACTTATATTCATCACCACTAATTTATATACAATATCAGGATTCAGAGTCACACAATTTACAATCAAGAGTACTTATTAATTACAAAACAACTGGCACAACTTAACGCAAACTATATATAATAACTTTAGAAAATCGCGGAGCAGAGTAACAGCGACTTGTTACGAGAACGAAGGATGTGAGAAGACTGTGTTGAAAGCGCCCGAACACGCCCTTTTTATACCCTTGCTCATAAGTGCAAGTTACTGGGGAACCAATATTTGTCACCGCTCGCTGCCCACTCGTTGTGGCGAAAACCGGCGGCGCCTCCCCCCGCGTGCCCCGCTCACCACCCCTGTGGCCTACTTTCACAATGGACTCGCCCAACGAACCCGGATGTAGAATACAATGGCGAGTTTTAGCCAATCAGAGGGTTTGTTATGATTAGTAGCTGATACCTTGTCAAACTAACTTTCATACATTTAACTACTGTTTCATAGTTTTTAGGCTTTATTTAGTATTTCTAGATAAGTTAGGGTTATGAAACTTTCAGAAACTATTGCTTACATTATATTGTTCATTTAAAACTTATCTATGTATTCGTAACTGTTATATCTTTCGGAATATGGGTCATTTTCTTATCTTTACCTACGTTTGCGTTGTGCTTTCATATTATTTCTTTATTACAGTGTTGCTATGAGCCAATCTACATAATAAGACTTAACTTCTAACATAATTTGTACTAACTAAGTTATTCTATGGCTAGCAAAACTGTGCTTCGCCTACATTCCACCCCCAGTAACAGGGTTCAGCCGCATTACATCTTGGTCTGTGGGAAGCACAATTATCTTAGCTACGGGCCGTCGCAGGACCCCATTTACAGTCTTAATATCTACTACACGGATAATACCATCATTGCCGTGATACACGGATTTTATAATGCCCTTTGGCCACGCACTTCGCTCTTTGTTATTATCCACAATCACTACCACATCACCGATACGCACATTTGGCACATTATTTGCCCACTTGTCGCGACGCTGTAGAGTCGGGAGATACTCCCGCAGCCAGCGGCGCCAAAACATGTCGGCGAGCGCGTTCACGCGCCGCCACTGCCGGCGGGAGTCGATGTCTTCGCTGTCGCTCGGTGCAAACGGTGTACTCCCAGACGCAGTGCCCAGGAGCAGATGATTGGGTGTCAGGACCACAGGCTGGTGGTGGTCGTCGTACACGTAGCTCAGCGGACGGCTGTTCACGATGAGCTCGGCCTCCGTGAGGAGAGTGTAGAGAACCTCCTCACGAGGCGCTCGTTCTTTGAGTGTGGTCCGTAACGCGTTTTTCACGGACCTCACCAGGCGTTCCCAGACGCCACCCATGTGAGGTGCTGCCGGGGGATTGAAGTGCCACGTTATGCCACGATTCGTGGCATCGTCCTTGACTTTGTCATGGTCAAAGTCTTTCAGGGCCGCTCGAAGTTCGGTGTTGGCCCCGATGAAATTGGTACCCTGATCAGAGTACAGATGTGCTGGTTGCCCGCGGCGCGCTATCAGGCGCCGCAAAGCTAGTATTGCTGAATCGGCGCTCAGCGAGGCGGCTAACTCTAGGTGGACGGCGCGCGTGGTGAGGCAGGTGAATAATGCTCCCCACCTCTTTTCGCGACGCCGACCAATCGCAACCTCCATTGGCCCGAAGTAATCCACCCCCACTCGTACGAAGGCCCTTCTATTCGTCTTCAGTCTAGCGAGCGGTAAATCGCCCATCTTCGGGGGGGCAGGTTTGGCTCTGCGAATGCGACAGAGCTGACACGTCGCTACGACTTTCTTTACTGACGTTCTGATTCTCGTGACCCAATATCTTTCACGCAGATTGTTGACGACAGTCTCGTGGTTTGCATGTAAGGCTGTCGCGTGATAATGAGCTATCAGCTTTCTTACTAATGGGTGACGTCCATCTAGTATTATGGGGTGCCTTTCATTAAAAGTGAGCTCTTCACAGGCACTCAGACGCCCTCTCACTCGTAATAACCCATCGTCGGTAATCATTGGGTCTAATGTCTTTATGTTGCTGCTGTTAGGTACGGGAAGCCCTTTCAGAATGGCGGCCCGTTCTTGATGGAAGGAGTCTTCCTGACACAACCTCATGAGATAGGTGTGTGCATCTTCTAAGTCACGTGGCTGTAGCTCCGTTGTGGCCCGACGTTTGCGACATCGGCCGATGAACACGAGGACACGTGCCATAGCACGCTGCATGCGTGCCCACGAGGAGTACCGCTCGTAGTCTAGTAGCGGCGGCGGTGATGCAGCTGACGCGCGGACTTGGTGCACTCGCTCGAGGACCTCCTCTGCCACCTCAGACTCCTGACACGCAGGCCACTGCTCCTGTGGATCACGTAAAAACAAGGGGCCCGAGAGCCACTTCGTGCAATTATCAGGCCAACATAATCTGGTCGCTTCGTCAGCTGGGTTGTCCTCCGAGGGGACCCAGCGCCAGTTGCCTCTGTCTGACAGTCTGTCTATCTCTGCTAACCTATGTGAGACGAACCTTTGAAACTCTTGTGCGTCAGAGTTAATCCACTTTAACACGGTTTTGCTGTCAGTCCAATAAAATTTCTCTTTAAATATTAATTTTAGTTCTTTCTCTATAGTCTCTGACAATCGACAAGCTAGTACTGCTGCCTGTAATTCCAACCTAGGGATAGAGACTACTTTCTGTGGCGCTACTCGCGCTTTACCTAGCAGCATGACAATTTCCCTTTCTCCTTCAGCGTTATAGCCTACTAGGTAAGCGACAGCGGCGTAAGCTAGCTCGCTTGCGTCACCAAACACATGTAGTTCTAGGTTATCAAGGTTTAACCCATACCACCGAGGTATTTTAACTTTATCTAGTAGATGTAAATTATGGAGCCATTTGAACCATGCTTTGGCATCCTTTTCCTGTAACAGGTCATCCCACTGAATTCCTGATTTCCATATCTTTTGCATTAAGATTCGCGACTGAATAACGCATGGGTATAAAAAACCTAGCGGGTCGTAAATTGACATGATTAAACTTAGAAATTGACGTTTTGTAGGCACTACACTACCGCTAACTAATTCTTTAGGTAATCGTTTAAAAGAAAGGTCAAATCCTAACTCGTCGTCTCTAGGTGACCAGATTAAACCTAGTGTTCTCTCTACCGTGCCTACACCTTTTTCTAGCGCTACTCTTTCGGGTATGTCTAGCTTTAGCTTTTCCCTGAGCTCTGTTGAGTTCGTGACCCACCCCCGTATTACGAAACCACCGGAGGCGTGTATTCTGGTCACTTCCTCAATCAGTCTGCTAGCTTGCTCATTTGACCAAGCACTATCTAAATAATCATCCATGTAGTGCCTGGATTTTATAGCTTCAACGGCTTCGGGATATTCGCTACTAAATTCACTAGCATTCTTATTTAATATGTATATTGCTGTGGTTGGCGATGAGACGGCACCAAATATCATAGAGTTCATCGCATATGTATCTGGTTCCCTACTTTGATTTGCCCCTCTCCATAGAAATAATTGAGCTCCTTGATCCTCTTCTCTGATCCTTATTCTCATAAACATGTCTGCGATATCCCCTGAGAAAGCTATGGGACCTAATCTGAATGTGAGTAATATACCTAACAATGAATTTAATAAGTCAGGTCCTGTTAACAGATTGTCATTTAGACATGTACCGTGAGACGTAGCAGCTGCATCAAACACTAATCGGAGTTTTCCTGGTTTGTTAGGGTTCACTACTCCGAAGTTTGGTAGGTACCAAACTGGAGCACTAACTTCGCCCTCTACCTTACGAGCATAACCTTCTGATAATAATCTTTCTATCTGCTTAGAATATGCCTCAGCAAACACAGCGTCCTTACGCATGCGTCTCTCTATTCCGTATAATCTCTGACGGGCCTGATTATAATTATTGGGCAACTGTGTGTTTTCATGTTTCCACAGCAAACCTACTTCCCATTGTACACCATTATGCGTGCGACGACTAGTATTATCTAGAACATTTAGTGCTCGTTCAACGTCCTTATGTTTTCGAAGGTTCGCTGAAATACCTAGTGCTTCTAACTCGAATTGTGACTTTACTAGATTGTGTAACTCAGGAAGGGAGACTGTCATGCAATTTACCAACTCGACATTACTAGGGTTACTAAGTGGTCCATGTATGACCCAACCTAACTTTGTAAGTGAGGCAACTGGCTTACCGGATCGTCCGCGGCGAATGTCCTGGCCGACGAGCAGCTCCCAGTTATCCTGCCCTAGTAGAAGTAGTGGCTTGGCACTCCTCATTTCCACGCAACCCAAGTCGCAGAGGTGCGCGTTGTCATTGATCGTCGCGGCGGTCACTGTTTGCGTCGGTAGGTCGACGTTCGTTATTGTACGGCACTTAATGACATGACATTGTCCACTAGGTCCCTTTATTTGTGCTTGCACCACTCGCGACGTTAAGTCCGTCACTCCGTAGCCTCCCGCCGTCTTGATCATGAGCGGCACACGCGGACCCGCCAAGTCGGTGGCGAGTGAACTGTCTATGAGCGACACGGTAGCACCATCGTCTAGTAACGCGTAACACTGTATGTCGTCACTGTTTTCTTTACACAATGTCACTGGTAATATCTTCAGTAGGGCTGAGGCTCGCCACTCGCCTATGTTTGTTACCGTTTCTTCTTTGTTTACCTTCTTATCGGCGTGTAACAACATGTGATGCCCGTAGCCGCACTTTTCACACCTGTTAGCGCGGCAAAACCTCTTGGGGTGTTTTCTTATTAGACACTTGAAACACATATTTTTCTCCTTTATTGTGTCCCAGCGTTGTTGAACACTCAACTTATTAAAAGATTCACACTTTTCAATAGCATGTTCTTCTTTACATATGACGCACTCTTTCGGTGCCGTGGACTCGTCACTCTGTGTGTTCACACGTTGTATCAACGGCGGCGGCCTGTTAGTTACAGGGCGTGCGGTGTTCCATGCTCGAGCTTGACCGATGACTGGCTTCTGCTGTTTCACAGGAGGTCTAGATGTACTAGGTTCATACATAGTCGCCTGTACATAGTAGGACGACGATCGTGCTAAGTGTGTCAAGAAGTGTGACACTAATTCTAGGTTCGGTGACACTCTCAAGTCCACCCCCTGTGTGTTGTCCAAGCCCATGGCAAAGTCACCGTACTGCGCTCGTTGTATTGGTGTCAGCTTGTTCAGTAGATCACTGACTAATTGTGGGTTATTTAAATACCCTTCCGCACGAATATTCTTCAGTAGTGACACACAATTTCTTACTGTTGTAGAGAATTTCCTCAGCTCCCGGCCACTTTCCGTCACTCTGGGTAAATCTCTAACCTTTTTCAGTGCACACTGTAGCACTAGGGTCGGATGACCGAACTCTTCCTCTAGTGCACGCATTATTGCCGACGGGTCCGTTGACGTCCGTAATAAGTCTTCAACTGCGATCTTTGCTTCGCCGTGCAATGAGGTTTTCAGTCGTGCTAAGTTTTCATGTGCCTTGAAGCTGTATAACTCGGACGTATCATAATACATATTTCGATACGAAATCCACTCGGCAGGGTCGCCATTAAAATGAGGCAATTCATAAGCCTGCCTTGGTACCGGCCGCGGACGTGCCAAGCCCGTGATCGCTTCTGCCAGTTGGTCAATCTTCCTGTCTCTTTCCCTTGACGATTCTCGCCGCCTTTCTCTATCATCCACTTCGTCATATCTCTGCCGCCGTGTATCCGACTCGAGCGTTGTTACTCGAGGTACACGTGTGGCCGGAGTGGTAAAGGCGGGACTGTAGTCGGGGAGACGGAATCTCACTGCCGTTGACACTGGCGAGTACGTCTGCGTAGTAGGTGTCCTTATGGTTACCACCGGGACTGACGTAGACGACTCCGTTACACGCGACACATTTCCCTCGCGGGGCGCGATACATTCAGAGTAAGTAAGCGATCCAACATTCACTCTACTTACATTTTGCTCTGGGACCGCAGGTATTCTACTGGGCGCGGCCACTTCTACAGGCGCGCGCGATACAGACTGCAACACTGTATCCGATGACACTGCGTCCGCTTGAGTCACTTGAGGCGTCGTGTTGATCCATTCTTCAACGCGATCTTCAACGCGATGTGCTGTTTCCACATCTGAGTCTTCACTCTCAGCAGCCGCTTCTAGTTCAGCAAGGTCTACTTCCATCCTTTTCCTCACGAGGTTCTCCTTTAACAGTACCAAGTCGCGCTCAGCTTCGTACTCGATCCTTTTTCTTAGGAATTCCATGCTCCTGCGGCTATTCCTAGACGAGCCTTTGCTGCTTTTTCTTGACCCCTGGCGTTTTCTTGTTGTTGTACGTTCCTCTGACGCGCTTCTGAAGTCCAGTACTCGCCCTAGCCCCGTCAGAGGAATATTACGTACCGACGTTGATGCCACAGTTGGCGCGGCCGACGGCGAACCCGGCGTCCTTTCCGACGGTATTCCCGAGTCCGAGACGACGTCGTTCTTACGCCGCGCACTCATTTCGTCGGCTAACTTTCGTAGTTTGCTGCGCGTGGTAATTGTACTCTTTTGACTCATTGTTCTAGTCTAGACCTCTAGGTAACCTAGATCCGGCTCGAAGGACCAAAATGTCGACGCTGCGACACTAACTATGAAATCGGGTAGGTCGGGGGCAACGCTTGTTCCCTTTTTGAGGTCTTTAAATTAAAACAACACTGATTTTACTATTTACACACTTATATTCATCACCACTAATTTATATACAATATCAGGATTCAGAGTCACACAATTTACAATCAAGAGTACTTATTAATTACAAAACAACTGGCACAACTTAACGCAAACTATATATAATAACTTTAGAAAATCGCGGAGCAGAGTAACAGCGACTTGTTACGAGAACGAAGGATGTGAGAAGACTGTGTTGAAAGCGCCCGAACACGCCCTTTTTATACCCTTGCTCATAAGTGCAAGTTACTGGGGAACCAATATTTGTCACCGCTCGCTGCCCACTCGTTGTGGCGAAAACCGGCGGCGCCTCCCCCCGCGTGCCCCGCTCACCACCCCTGTGGCCTACTTTCACAATGGACTCGCCCAACGAACCCGGATGTAGAATACAATGGCGAGTTTTAGCCAATCAGAGGGTTTGTTATGATTAGTAGCTGATACCTTGTCAAACTAACTTTCATACATTTAACTACTGTTTCATAGTTTTTAGGCTTTATTTAGTATTTCTAGATAAGTTAGGGTTATGAAACTTTCAGAAACTATTGCTTACATTATATTGTTCATTTAAAACTTATCTATGTATTCGTAACTGTTATATCTTTCGGAATATGGGTCATTTTCTTATCTTTACCTACGTTTGCGTTGTGCTTTCATATTATTTCTTTATTACAGTGTTGCTATGAGCCAATCTACATAATAAGACTTAACTTCTAACATAATTTGTACTAACTAAGTTATTCTATGGCTAGCAAAACTGTGCTTCGCCTACACTAGGCAAGTACGGCTTAAGCTAAAGATCGACCCGAGTGGCTGTTATTATTTAGCCACGAGCTCCTCTTTCACTATTTTCCAATTTTGCAGTTTTATACATTCATGAGTACGAATATTACCGACTATACAGGGTGTATTTCACCTTATCACAAAGCCGTTAACCAAGCATTCTGTATATCAAACTAAGTAACTTTACGCAAAAAATATTGCTAGGTTATAAATTGTGGTATAACTCAATGTAAATATTTGTGTGGGTGGATGGATTGAATAGTACGGGGGGGTAGAGATATTTAAAGTAAAAATAATGCGATCAAAAGTGGTATTTAAAAAAAAAATTGTCAACACCTTGAAACTTTGGCCCCCAATATCTCCGTAACTAGAAGGTTCCCAGGTATAGTGTAGAACAAAAAAATGATCAAAATGACGAGGGGAACAAGTGCCTTTCGTTTTCGTTAAGAGGTATTTTACACCCTTTATTTATACGATTTTCCCTTTACACGGCTAAATTACGAATATTGGCAAGTAGCTCATCAATTATAGTCATCGACTGTACTTACACCTCTGCCCAACCTTTTGGGGATTCCAGGCGTAATGATAAGTTATATTTAAGAGTCCCTACGTCCGAACTCCACAACCTTACCCCGAGCTTAGATATAAAGGGTCTACTTATTGACGTGTTACGACAAACATATCGACGTTTGTCAACGTCACTGCTCTATCTACGTATGTACTCACAGCTATTCATATTGTCCTCAAAAGAATACGACATGTTGTGACCTTTAGTCGGTTAGTTCAGTGTGTTCATCTTTTTTTTTACGGTTAGATTAGAAGATTTACATAATATTTCGTTGAATTGTTAGTAGTTCTATGAATGAAGGGCCTTAGCAAATGCTATCATCGAAAACGATGACCGGAAAGTAAAATATCATTATCATTACCATTGTCTTTTTTAAACTTTCACGATCAGAACACATTATAAAACTTAAGAAGACGGGTATTTATCGCGAATTTACCTTTAATTTAATCCCAACGTTTCGACCGGATTGCACCAGCTGTGGTCGCAGGGAGACAGAAGTACTGGAGGTACCGCGACAGCAAAGTGAAGGCGTTTATTCAACTACCCTCACTCATCATTCATTCATAAATGTTAATTAGGGCCGGTTCACACTAGGACAGCACACTACACTAACAGTGTCCGTATATTGAGGCGATTTCACTTGACGAGTACACTTAGTGATTACTGGATTCCAAGCTGAAGAGAGTTTGAAGCCGTCTTCGCGATTGAAATTAGGGTACTTCTTGAACGTCAGGATTAAATTAAAGGTAAATTCGCGATAAATACCCGTCTTCTTAAGTTTTATATCATTACCATTGATTGATTGATTACAGCCAAACCCGAAGACGTCCACTACTGGACTTAGGCCTTCCCCAAGTGTCGCCACACGTGCGACTCGCATCCAGCGGATTCCCGCAACCGTCACCAGGTCAGTGGTCTACTTAGTGTGAGGTTTTCCAACGCTACATCTTCTATTTATTTTCGCGGTTGCCCCTCCACAACTTTTCGGCTTTGAAGGTTTTGCGAGCAATGTAACCTGCTCACTGCCACCTAGGCTAAGTCACATCATAGTACATAATATAAGCTACCAAAAATCATATGTCATATATTATATGTCACCGTAAAATTGTGAAACACGTTAGATTGTAAAATAACTAGAGAGATTATAAACTCTCGAAATATAGGTCAAACGAACATACTGTTTACAATAAAACGCATTATTTTTCGTGAAATGCATGCGATGGTAGCCTATTCAACTCACGCGGTGTGGAGGGAAGGAGGGGTCCCCCTTGTCCAATGGCACCACTCTCATGAAAAGATAATTTACCATTCCTGAGAAATACCGATATACCTAACTTAAAACACTTTATATTCTCCTAAAAAGCGTAGTCGACGGAGACACGCTTCGCGGGGCCCCCTATTTCCGAGTGCAGGGTATAAAGTAACCTAACTAACCTAACGGAGGGTGCCCCAAGTTCCGATCATGGGGGTAGAGATAATTCCGTACGAGTATGTTCAGTTGACAACATTTCGATAGTTTACAATATCGCTAGAGAGATTACAATCTAACGTGTTTGACAATTTTACGGTGATATATACATAAATTAACGCCTTTTTTCCAAGGGATAAGTAGAAACCGCAGTTTTTTTTTTTTATGTAGGGCATCTCGCAGGTCATTCGGAGAAGACTGGCTTCTGCTTAACCGGGCAAGTCCTGTGGATGCCTTGCATTTAAGGCCTCCAGCCAGGGCAAAAATTACTATAAACTAAGCGACAGCGCTCTTAGGGCACCCCCTGTGGGGTACGGACCTCGGCTTAGGGCGTCGGTCGCGGCGAGGTCGGAATGTCTTCGGTCTGTATTTGTACATTCTACTAACTGTACTGGTATCTTTCCTACTTTCTTGCAAGATAGTGATCGGATCGTAGAAACCGCAGAACCTGCTACGAACCTTACATACTTCTTTCTCTCGTCCACGTTCATATCTGGTTAAACACGCACGCCGGTTGCGTCTTAAGTTGATCCTGTTAAAGGTCACTTTGGTAAAGCAAAACGCTTTGAAAATTATTGCCACTTATGTTGAGCCTCTCGCTTACTGTCTAAAGAAGTGGTCGTTGAAGAAAATAAAAGTATTTGGGAAGGAGTACAAAGACAAAATCACCGTGATTATATCAACTGATAGATGATTGCAGTATTCATATAAAAAATAAGAAGTATAATGCTAATTTTAAATCTTAAAAACTCCTAATTTGTTTTCCCCGTCATCGTCACTGCGATATTTTTTTTGTTCTAGAGTCTAGACCATACATGAAAACCTCCTAGTTACAGAGAAAAGGCTTAAAGTCACCCAAAGGGCAATGGAGAGGGCTATGCTTGGAGTTTCCTTACGTGATCGAATCAGAAATTAAGACATCCGCAAGAGAACCAAGGTCACCGACGTAGCCCGAAGAATTGCCAAACTTAAGTGGCAGAGGGCAGGGCACATTGCTCGCAGAACGGATGGCTGATGGGACCGTAAAATTTCTGGAGTGGCGGCGGCGAACCGGAAGACGCTGCGTTGGAAGACCTCCCACTAGGTGGAACGATGACCGGGTGAAGGTTACGCGACTCCGTTGGATGCGAGTCGCAAGGGGCCGGTCAATGTGGCGACACTTGGGGAGTTCTATGTCCAGCAGTGAACATCTTTCGGCTGAAATGATGATGATGATGATGGAGTTCTTTTTGACAAGATTTTGTTCTTAAATACACGTTTTTAATGTTAGATTTTGACGTTATACACCTCCACAACCTCCGTACAATTCAATCCATCCACCAGCACAATGTTTTGAGTGCGTTACATTGAGTTTTACCACGAAACATCAATATTCATCCCAGAAAAACAGTTTTTTCCCAGCAATATTTGTATTGTAAAGTTACTTAGTTCGATCTTCGATGTACAGAATGTTTGGTTGACGGCTTCATGACGAGTCTGTTTACACCCAATATTTCTTACAAGTACTAGTAATAAAGTGGCTTTTAGTAATTCCCATTCTGGCCACCCACATAAAAGATAAAATCCAAAAGATAACAAGCAACATCTTTTTTCTTTTACCCCTCCAACACTAACAACCCGAATGGTTCACTAACAAGAAAGGACCAATTTTTTCCCCAAATCCGACACGTATCCGGACATTTTGCGATAGTCTTGAAGATTCTGTCCATTTGTCAGAACCGACAGCTTGCTACGTTACGTTTCGGAACATTTGTGGACATTTTTGCTGTTTTCCGCAGTTTTTTTGACGACAGCCATATTGTTGGAGTTTCTTTGGCGCGGGCGAAACGGTTATTAGAGTACCTAGTTGGTGTATGTATAGCATGTTTGTGAGATAGGTCTGTGAAGGGTATTTGTCTGTAGGATTTCAATTTTAGACTTACTAAGTGATGATACGATACGATCTTGTTTGCAGGACGA
This sequence comes from Xestia c-nigrum, assembly GCA_916618015.1. Classification (NCBI taxonomy): domain Eukaryota; kingdom Metazoa; phylum Arthropoda; class Insecta; order Lepidoptera; family Noctuidae; genus Xestia; species Xestia c-nigrum. Next base: position 8,096,127 of record OU745269.1, on the reverse strand, counting down.
ACAAGACTAGAGATGGCACTAGAAAAAGAGGTCGATAGGAGAAAGAAATGGGAAGGAGAAAGAGGAGGCATTTGTACAGCCGTGGAACACATGAAAGGCTAGCAAAAGAAAGACCGATGTAAAAGCACATTTAGTCCTAGTGCACCAACCGTGCCGTGGTGGATATCGGCACGGTTGGCGCAGTAGCTGAGTGACTAAATTACACGCATCGTGTCGCGGGTTTGATCCCTACCGAAAACACATTTGCATGGTTTACAGGTTTTTATTCCGGGTCTGGCGGTAGGAGTGCGTGAGTTAAAAAAAATGTCAAACTCACCCGCGATAAAAGAAGAAATCCTTGTGTCTAAAGTCGTTAACACTTGCTTCAACAATTCAAAAAAATTAAATCAAGCCCTCGTCGATGAAAACACATTATTTACCTACTTCTACTTAATAAATAAAAACTGGGAAATAATAAACAATGACCTCTTTAGTCAATTTTACCTGATAAAATAATTAAGTGGACGCCAAGCGTGACGGATCGATATTTAACGTGATGGACTTAAAAGGGTTGGTAGGGGTGGAGATATAATATACGGGGTTCATTTTAGGGGTGTTGCCGTTGGGGATTGTTGTTTAATTAGGAAACGTTAGTATTACCTACGTACGTTTTATAGTAAGCTAATGTGCTGTAAGCTGTAAGATGAAGTGGCACTAGGCCAGCCATATCAGCTGCAAAACCAAAGACCGTTAGAGCAACAATATTTGCAGGATGGCTGGTAACCACTGTATGAGAGTTATTGAAAATCCAGTTGAGTGGCATGCGATTATATAGGGTGTAAAACACCTCTTAACGAATACGAAAGGCATTTGTTCTCCTCGTTATTCTGATCATTTTTTTGTTCTACACTATACCTGGGAACCTTCTAGTTACGGAGATATTGGGGGTCAAAGTTGCAAGATTTTGACAAGTTTTTTTTTAAATACCACTTTTTTTCGCATGATTTTTACTTTAAATATCTCTACGACCCCCGTACTATTCAATCCATCCATACGCACAATGTTTTGAGTGTGTTACATTGAGTTATACCACAAAACATGATTTATAACCTCAAAAAAAAAAGTTGTTTCCCAGCAATATTTTTTGCGTAAAGTTACTTAGTTTGATATACATAATGCTTGGTTAACGGCTTTGTGATGAAGTGAAATACACCCTGTAGAGACCTATGCTTAGCAGTGGACATTTGCAGTCTGATAATGATTATGTCATGACTTTATATGCCTGGTTTGCCCAACGTGCAACGGGGTCAATGTTAAGTAATGTTTTTCACCATAGACACCACATTAATTTTCGCAACAAAGAAACCGAGTCATGGATGTTTACATGTATAATAAGTATATATTTACAAACAAAAAGTATATATGTAGTATATTAACTATCTGGTGTCCACGACACAAGCCTTGTTTAGTGTGGCACTAGATGGCGCTGTGTGTTAATGTCCAGCTATATAATTTTTTTTTTGTCACTCCCACAGTGCCAGTGAGTAAAGACTTGTTTATGAAAGACTGAATAACGGTATGATAAAGAAAACGATAAAAAAGATTCGCTGAAGTGATAGTATTAGTGAACGAAGGCGATCTCTAGAAACTGTTACCTGCTGTACTCTACTGTGAACTGTTGTACTATAGTATAGGTACTGAAATACTGCAGTTATACCATGGTATACCATTACCCATACGATAAAGTTATAACAGCGATCGAAGATTATCATCATCATGCACAGCCCGACTTCACCAACTGCTGTGTATAGGCCTCTATTTGCGTGTGCCAAGGTCTACGTTCTTGTGCCAGCCACATCCAGGATATTCCAGCAATAGCAACAGTGTCGTCTGTCCATCTAATCGCCAAATAATGAAATCTTTCCAGTCCTTGGATGCCACTTGGTCACAGTGCAGGTGCCCAACAACACTTGAGTTTCGCGATTCCCAATATTGAAAACCTTCGTACGTCTCCAGATTTCGACGTTTGGAACTCCCCTCTTTACGAAAGTAATTTTCTCTCGTAATATTTGGATTAGGAGCTCGTGGCTCAATAATATCAGCCGCTCGAGTCGATCTTTAGGTTAAGCCATGCTTGCCTAGGTTGGTCTGTGGATGGGTGACCCCCTTTACATACCGAGTTTCCTCCGTGCCTCGGAAAGCACGTTAAGCCGTTGGTCCCGGCTGTCATTTGTCCATCTTTGACAGTCGTTACAGATAGTCAATGGCCCCAAAAGTCACCAGTCTTACCAAGTGGTATCGTATTTCCCAGTATTAACTGGGTTGTGGAGGTCAGATAGGCAGTCGCTCCATGTAAAATACTGGTATTCAGCTGCATCCGGTTAGACTGGAAGCTGACCCCAACGTAGTTGGGAAAAGGCTAGGCAGATGATGAATATTTGGATTTGATTGATTTGCATTTTTTAAAACTTAATTTATATTTTTCCTTTCCAAACGCAGCGTTCCCTCACAAAATTCACACCCCTATCCAATCACCCCATGTAAATGAGGGGTCAAACATAAACTTGTAATATTGACTAATTGTTTGCCTAAGACATGTAACTGTCTCGTACTGTAGCAAACTTATCCTACGGTGGGTAATTTATTAAATAGTTGCGCTAACTTGGCGCGGTAATGATTTATTGTGTCAACTTGTGAATGCTTGCGTCGAGTTACGTGTTTGGATGTAGGAAGGTACTTAATAGGGAAGCGAGGATGATTGGATTCAATTTGATGATGTTAAGGGGGAAGCGTCAGGGTAGCCGCGAAATTCAACATTTCATTGCACATACTTTTCAAAATCAACGATGCACACAAACAACCATAATGTTTACTCGCGTTAAAGAGTTCATTTGTTTTTTTCAATAAACCGCTTTCTATTTGCAAGCCAATTCGAAATTTAAATAAAGCCTTTGATGAGTCTCTTTTGTGACCATGTTTCTGAGTAAAAGATCGTTCTATTTTTAAATTACTTTTTGACGTGACAACGTCTTAAATTAGGTTGCGGCTGGGAGTCACTTATGAAAAAGTGTAACGCCCGGTAACGTTACGATGAGTCACCGAACGAGAGAGAGGCCCGCCGAATGCCTTGCGTCTCTCTCCCACTCAACTATGACGTTGTCACGTAAAATCTTCGCCCGTAAAACCGACTTTACAGGCAACCATTTTTTTTACTCCCTAGGGAATAAACGGTCACTTTAATCCCGCTTCGTAGGGCTATAATGGCGTACTTTTAGAGCTTGAGTAGTGAAAACAAACAAACTCTTCTGTTTTATAATAAATCAAATATTTTTTAATAATCAACTTGACGGACTAATTAGATTTTTTTGTCGTCTACTCTATTTCAACTGTCTACATATTTATTAGAGATCATGAGATACCTACATCCCGCTGACAGACAGACGGACGGATAGCGGAGGCTTAGTAATGGGGTCCCGTAGGTTACCCTTCGGGCAAGGAACCCTACTAGCTAAGGGTGCTTACATACAGAAACAGGTTTCCGGTACAGACAAATCTGTACGGGCTGGTACCGACCGGCGCAGGTATAATATTTCAATATATTCTATTCACTCACTTATAAAGAAACAGGTTGTAACTTGTCGGTGCCGACTACCTGGACCGAGCCATACGGGTTTAAGCATTTACTGGTGTCACTAAGGACAGATTCACATGTTTCTTTATGCTTGTCAACACTGTACCGATCGGTACCGACCCGTACAGATTTGTCTGTACCGGAAACCTGTTTCTTTATGTAAGCACCCTAAGGGGCCGTCTCCACGAGCGAGAGAATCGCGGCGGTTTGACGTATTTCTATAGGAAAATATCGCTGCGATTCTCTCGCTCGTGGAGACGCCCCAAAAGAGTGTATAGAAAAACGTGGCAAGGACGATACTATCGCTGCGATTCTCTCGCTCGTGGAGACGGCCCCTAAGTCATTAAAGTCCAGTCCCATAGCAACCTAACGTAAAGAATAAGCGTCGAAGTTTTAAACAAAGTAAGTACGCAAGGAATAAATGTGCAGCAAAAAATATAAATCAAGACTTTTAGTTAAGTAATTAATGCATGGTAAAGCCAAAGGAAAACTTCCCGGGGTAACGTTTGTAAGTTTTTATAATACTTTTTAGAACTTTCCAACTTGACGTCATTTTCTTTAATTATTATTGTTCTTTGTAATAGTTATGTGGAGGATTTTTCCTTTAATTATGGACACACCTTAACTAAAAATGTATTTCAACTTTTCAGGTACTTCTACATCCTCAAGGTTTTCTGCTGTTCTTATGTTTTGGGTCAAATTTAAAGGCAGAATAGTCTTGGTTTTCCTTTGAAGGTTTCTAAGACATTGCTATTGATGACTGATAAACGTAAATCAACATAATTAACATTAATTTAACATAATATAAAAACTTTGATCGATTAAAATTATCAGCGTTTAAATTGGGCTTGAAAATCTGGTTTACTTACGAACTTTCAGAAATGTTATTTTCTTTAACTTTGTCATCCAATGTAGTTCACAAATTGTATTTAATTTAGGAGGTATAAGCGAAAAATTCAGAAAAAAATGAGGTTCTTGTCCATCCCCCGCAAGCTAGCACAAGGTCTTTGAGGTCAAAAACTTATTATAGTCTTCTTATACTTAAGCAAGCAACTTCTTAAAGTTCCATTAACTGTAGTATACATTCCAGATAAAAGGTCTCAACTGCTGATCTTAATGTTTATCTTAAAAAATCAATTGAATAATCCAACTGTTAATGCTGTGACGACCTAAATGGCGCGGCGGTAGTGATGCTGCCTTACGTTCTTCGGGTCCCAGGTTCGAATCCCAGTGGGAGCAAATGTTTGTGAACTTTAAACTTATATTACGAGATATGTTCTGTGATTGATATTTATTGACCTGAATAGCGCAGTGGTAGTAAGACTGCCTTACGTTCTTAGGGTCAAATAATAGGAGCAAATATTTGTGTGATGAGCATGGACATTTGTTTCCGAGTCATGGATGTTTATATGTATTATAAGTATGTATTTATAAACTAAAAGTATATATGTAGTATATCAACTGTCTGGTGACCACGACACAAGCCCAGCTTAATGTGGCACTAGATAGCGCTGTGTGTAATGTCCAACGATATTCATTTTATTTCATTTTAATGCACTACGTCGAATTGTGGAATTATGTTTGTGAATCTTCGAGTCTTAGTACTTATTTCAGCTAGGTACACCATTTACTTAACAAGCTACTAAATAATTTGTCACGACTCAACGGAGTACGATATCCACTAAGAAATCTGAAGTTAAAACCAAGCCTATAAAAGGGGAAATAAACATAAAATAATTTCGCTATGGTGTGCGAAACCTACCTAGGGATTTTATTTACTATCCGGAGTCAGCAAACATGGAAACACAAGGACGTAAATACTAACAACACACTTACGCTTATTTCCATGGGTTTAGAAAGATACTAGAACGCAGCCTAAAGACAATTTTTTTTAAGTTTCGTCTAGTTTAGATATTCATACCGTCTGGACATGCATACACGTCACCAGTACCTACATTTGATTCTGAAGAAAATCTATACTAATATTATAAAGCAGAAGAGTTTGTTTGTTTGGTTGAATGCGCTAATCTCAGGAAGTACTGGTTCAAATTGAAAATTTATTTTTGTGTTAGATAGTCCATTTATCGAGGAAGGCTTTAGGTTATATAACATCACGCTGTGACCATAAGGAGCGGAGCAGGAATGAAAAATATTGCAAAAACGGGGATTTTTTTTCTTTTCGTTTTCTCTCTTATGTGACGCAGACGAAGTTGCGTGGGTCAGCTAGTCATTAATAAAGGTTGATTTATTATGTCTATGTCCTTAATGTTATATGTACCTATGTATTGTCCGTATGGCGTCGGACGTAAAGAATAGCACTATCCCATATATCGACCCGTGGGTGTCGTAAGAGGCGCTAAGGGGTAACAAGAGAATGGGAAGAAGCGCTCTCCGTGTCTTTTTGTAAGAACTGTACTGCGCTCTCCAACCCGCTTGACAAGCAGGGTAAAACTCCTCAAAATGAACACAAAATTACAAAAATGGCTACTAGTGTCCGGCAGCCCGTCTACTCTCGACTACGGCAGCGGTCGAGGTGATGGCGAGGCAAGGGGTCCAAAGATTTCTTATGGACCAGTGAATAAACAAGTTAAATGAAACACTTAAAGTACTTACGGGATTATATCCGTGATTTTCTTTAGGTTTTTCGAGCACCCGATATTTCGTCGCTGTTGCAAGCATCATGATCGCGGGAATACAGAAGAGGTATGCGGGTGGGACGAAAATTATTAATTATGAGCAGTCAAATCTGTCTACCCTCTTCCTTAGTCTTTTATTACGCGCACTACTGGAACTCGATTGTAACTCACGACAGAACGCACTCACAGTATCACTCGGTTTTTATTTAGAAAAAAAAAACCGGGGCGCGGGGGTGCTCGAAAAACCACAAGAAAGTCACGGATATAATCCCGTAAGTACTATAAGTGGAGTGAAAAACCATGAAAGTCTAAAACAGTGCAAGTTAAATGAAAGTCAAGAATATTAATTGCTGACGTGCTGTTTTTAATTTGATAACCTGAGGAAGTTTTGCAGTTTGCCACAGATCTCCTGTGAGACTAAGAAATGAAGTAAGTACTTGATTAAAAAACAGCTTAAATTGATTTAATTTTAAATCTACTAAAATCCTCATTTTTAAAAGTAGCGTACTATTAGACATACCTACTTGTTGCTATATTAAATAAGGTGTAGTTGGTACTACTTGTCATCAAAGAAAACTGCAATCCACCAAATGACCTTATTAGCGATCAACTTCCAAAAGTTGCCGCTAATCAATTCAGGATTTGAAAACAACTTTTCAAGTAGAAATGAAAACGCCTCCTTGACTTTTGTACTTAATACAAAAAGAAAAATAAATGATACAATATTTATACAGACTAATGAGCTCTTCAAACTTTCCAATCCGTCTTGTTTACGTTGTTAAACAAACAATCAAAGACTTTGAAATTCAAAGTCTTTGAATGAAAGTAAGTATTTTTGAATAATACCACTTTTGCCTTTCAATTGTTCCGATTTGATTTTAGAATTTTAAATACCATTTTAGGCTTTCAGTGAAATTAAGTTTGGTTTTCTAGTTGATTTATTAATGTACTTTGTTACCATTATATTATTCGAATGGAGATTTGATGATAATGGAGACTGTAAATTCCACAGCCTATATTTTTACAGTCACCCAGTCACCTCAAGTCAATGAGAAAATTAAACATAGCTGTTTTTTTTTTTGTAAAAGTTCATTAAGTAAGTCGGTACATACATTTTTCACCACAGCAATGTAGAATTGCATACTTTTTTGTCGAAACGCAGGTGTGAAGTAATCGGACATACGGAACCAAATACACTTAGATGAACGGAGAATTCGCAATATTGTCACATATTCTGTAAGGCCTGAATTCTTGTCGCGCCGACGGTCGGTTGCGCAAGTTTACATTGTGTTCTATATACCGACGCTGACGTTAGTGGCGACCGACAGCCGTAGTTTCTTCTAGCTGACGTCAGGACCGACCGTACGCGACCGACCGTCAACTGAAAATAATTCAGGCGTAAGGACCGTTCATAACCTCGGGCGATATAAGTTCTTCCATTTCTTTGACATGAATCGCTAGAAGTTGTAGGGCGTGGCAAAGGGTAATATTAAAATTAAATACTCGTATGACAATAATATGTAACTTAATTGTTAAACACTAGGGGACGTCACGCGTTTTCACCTACATAGTTACCGTTCCCGTGGGAGTACGGGGATGAAACATAGCCTATGTTACTCGCTGATAATGTAGCTTTCCTTTACTGAAAGAATTTTTAAATCGGTCCAGTATTTTTATGTTTATTCGTTACATGCAAAAATGCAAATCTTTTCTCTTTTTAATAACCGCTTTAAGGAAAATTTACCTACTAAACTTTGAAGAAAATCCAAAGCAAAGATCGTCAACTTTTCGCTCCGTATGTTACTCAAGCCGCTTGTTCGTAGCGGTATAAAACTTAAACTTACTGCCTTAATATGGCTTAAGTTTGACAGCAACTGCGCAAGAGTTGAGGCTTGGGCAAAATTTATGTTTTTAAGTACGTTTTTCCTGCTGTAAATGATTTATGTTTATAGATATTGTGCAAAGGATGTAATCGGGGTATTATTTTGTTAAGCGTGAATGCGCTACATCGCAGCTTAATCGTAATCAGAATAAGGTTCCCATGATTGAGATACAAGCACGTTAAGCTGTTGGTCCCGGCTGTCAATTGTCCAGCTTTGACAGTCGTTACAGATGTTGGGTTCTTCTATGTTGTGTGGACTGTTTGTAGGTCGGTTTAAATAAGGAGTCCAAGCTTGGCACAATCAAAACTATTTATTTTATACACGGACACGTCTTAGCTATCGCAGCGTATTATTAGGAAGAAGGAGTGAACCATTCAAAGACAAAAGGAAGCTCATCAATACAGACTATTAATATTATAATAGACAACTTGTGTTGCTAGCAACATACTGCCGGCCAGAAAAAACTACAATAAACTATTCATTTAAAATTATCAAGAATATTATAATAACTACTAACCATTCATGACTATGTTTTATGTTCTGTGACATAATATAAACACTAAAGCAAAATGATTTCTTATTTACTATATTAAGTATTAGGAATTTGCTACAACGTTAAGCACCTATTATGATAAGTAGTTACATACAATAGCCTACATAGAAATAATAAACATGTCCTTGACTACCACTTTTTTGAATATGAGATACATTTTATGAAGCCAACTTAATTATAATTATTTGCACGAATCTGTGCGCTTTTATACAAATTAAACATTTTTAAACAATATCTTAGATATTTAACCTTTAACATGCCTTATCTTAAACTAGATTAACATATTGTGACTGTTTGTGTCATCAAGAGCGGTTGCTTGACAGAAATAACCATATGTAGCTTAACACTTATAAAATAAAACTTTTTTGTTACAAAAACTATAATGATAAAAACTTATTGTCTAGTTATCTATAGGTAGTACACTTATGCACTGCAATGACCTTGTGTACAACTTTCCATCAGCTGTTCTAAGCTGAAAGGCTCTAACTTTCCCATCCTTTCCGGGAAAAACTTTCACGACCCGTGCCATGGGCCACACCAATGGTGGAGCATTTGACTCCCTCATGAGTACTAAAGCACCTACAGTTAAATTAGGCGTAGCATGACACCACTTATTTCTATGTTGTAAAGTGTTTAAATAATATTTGTACCAAGCATTCCAAAACCTTTGCTTTAACTGAATACTTTGCTGCCAAAATGAAACCTTATTGGCTTTGGTTTCTGAAATGTTTGTTTCTGGATACATTGTTAAGGCTGATCCTATTAAAAAATGCCCCGGAGTAAGATAGCAGTAGTCATTTACATCCTGAGAGAGAGGCAACATTGGGCGCGAGTTAAGGACCGCCTCAATTTGACATAATACTGTATTTAATTGTTCATACGTTAATTGAGCATCTAATATGATTCGTTTTAAATGGAATTTCATGGCTTTCACCGACGCCTCCGCAAGTCCAGCGAATACTGGGCTGTAACTAGGTGTGAAGTGAAACTTTATACCCTGCTTAGCTGTATAAGTTTGCACAGGCATCTGATGATTGGCAGAATTTAATAAATTGTACAGCTCAGCTAGCTGGTTCCTTGCCCCACGGAAACATCCACCATTGTCACAATAGACGTCGCTGGGCAAGCCACGTCTGCTTATAAATCGTTTAAAGCTCGCTAAAAAAGCGTCAGTGGAAATGTCTGAAGTTAATTCTAAATGAATTGCTTTGGTGACAAAACAAACATATACACACACATAGCCCTTCGTGATTATGGCTTTCCGGATTCTTGAATTTTTAACTTTGACTGGCCCAGCGAAGTCGATGCCTATCTTTTGGAATGGTCGGCATGCAGTTACTCTGTCTTGAGGCAAGGACCCCATTAGCTGCCTCGCTGCACCAGCTTTCATCCTGAAACATACCAAGCATTTGTGAGTAATTTTTTTAACCTGTCTTATCCCATTTATTAACCAATATTTTTGGTTCAGGTTAGCTAATAATAATTTCGGCCCAGCGTGTAATAGCCTAATATGCTCATTTAATATTATTAGACCAGTTATCCTAGATGTCTTGGGCAAAATGATAGGGTGTTTTTGAGATAGCGGTATATCAGAGTTATCTAATCGTCCACCTACTCTAAGCAATCCCTTCTCGTCTATGAAAGGATGTAGAGATTTCAGCGGGCCTTGCATACAGTCGCCTTTACGCAATAATTGCAAATCATCTTTAAAATGAATTGCTTGCTCGTGCTTTAATATAGTGTGCAAGACTTGCTCCAACTCATCAGAACTAAGCACCTTATTTGCATTTTTTGTACCACTTCTCACATTATGATAGAACCTAAAAACGTATCCTAGAACCCGTATCATCTTGTCTATATCGGAATACCTTTCTAGGAAATTCTGAAGAAATTCGTGTGAGTCAACAGTGGTAAGTACTACTCTATTATCAGCATTATTTTTCATCTCAGGTAACTCAACAGGTAAGTCTAATTTATCATTTTTATTAAAATCATATTTATCTTGCAGAAACTTTGGCCCCTTCCACCAGAGCTCGCTAGTCGAAAGCTCCTGTGGTGTAATACCCCTACTAATAATGTCAGCAGGATTATCTACCGATGGTACATAAGACCATGCCCATTTTCCAGTTTATTGCTGAATTACACTTACTCTGTTTGATACATAAGCTTGTAGTTTGGCAGCATGAGTATTTATCCAAGCTAAAGTTATTTTTGAATCCGTAAACAAATAGACTCTATCAATCATCATGGCCTTGGATAAGGTGTCATGCACCCTTTCCATGAATGTGGATAAAAGCAATGCAGCATTGAGTTCTAATCGTGGTATGCTTTGAGGTTTTGAGCGTGGATTAACTCGCGACTTAGAACAGAGTAAGTATAACTCAGACTTACCTGTTTTGTCGACCACTCGTAGGTAGACACAGCAACCATAGCCTGTTGTACTTGACGCGTCAGCGAAACCTATCAGCTGCACTTCAGCTGCATCAGCTGTTGGAATGTGTCTATCTAAATAGATTGGTTGCATAGTAGCTAGACCTTTGGAAAACTCCAACCATTCATCGGCCAAATCGTCAGGCAAGGAAGCATCCCACCCTAAAGTAAGCGACCACAACCTCTGCATAAAACTCTTTGCTTTTATGATAACAGGCCCAGCAAATCCCATGGGATCATAGAATTTAGCTATATAACTTAGCACTTCCCTTTTTGTGATTTGATTTTTATTGAAAGCTGTGGGACTGCTGATTATGAAACAGTCTTTTTTAACATCAAATGTAAGTCCTAAAGCTTTCATGCTTAAGTTATCTTGCAGAAAATCAAGCTCAGTGAATTGCTGGTCTCTTTCAGGTATATCTGACAGAACCCCAGTTGTATTAGAAGCCCATTTGTGCAGACCAAAGCTTGCATAACTTAGCATTTCACGCAATTCATTTTTCGCATTAAATAATGTATTCAAATCGGCACATGCATATAATATGTCGTCGACATATGTGCAATTTTTTATTATGTACGAAGCTAAAGGAAAGTCATGCTCATATCTATTTGCCAGCTCCAATAAACAGCGTGTTGCCAAGTAAGTCGATGACTTGACGCCATACGTCACAGTATCACGTCGCATGCATTTTACCGCCTGATGAGGGTTCTCACGCCATAAAATATTCTGGAGTGAAGTGTGCTCCGGGTTTACCAAGATATTGCGGAACATTTTTTTTATATCAGCATTTATTGTATATTTTCCAGTTCTGAATAGCAAGACAATATCGAATAATTCTTTCTGAACCATTGGTCCGTTTAGCAATATATCGTTCAATGAGACCTTATTAGTCGTTTTCATAGAGGCATCGTACACTACCCTTGTTTTTGTGCTTTTGCTGTGTTCATTTATTACAGCATGATGCGGCATGAAATAAATTGGGTCATCACTGAAATTGTATAAGGCAAGGTCTACATAGTGCCCATGACCAAGCTCTATATATTCGTCTATAAATTTTTGGTAGTCTGTTAACAAATTAACATTCTTGTGCAGTCTCTTTTCTAGACTATAAAATCTATGCAAAGCTAAGTCAAATGAATTTCCCAATGCTTCATTAATATTTTCTTTTTCTAATTTTAATGGTAGATCCACTTGGAATTTTCTATTCTCAAGCTTCACTGATTTAACAAAAACCTTTTCAGCTAAATTATGTTCTGAATCCCCCTCTATTAGTATTTCCGGAACACGCTCCACTTCCCAAAATTTTTTGATATTTTCACTGACATCAGAGTTACATGTAGTGCATAAAAGTGATACAACCTGTTTTTTTATGATGTTTGATTCGAATGCTCCAGCGATGACATGACCAAGCTTGGTATTCAAGATGCACGGAGATGATGGATGCGACGAAGATAAAGAATAGTCACTGCAGTCATTTGAGTTCTCTGCTTCAGTTGGCAGGAGCAGCTGAAAAAACACATCACACCCAATGAGCATATTTATCTCAGATGGCTTGTTGAAGCTTGGATCTGCTAGAGGTCAAAGTCTATTGGTGTCTGTGGTAACAAACAGGTTATTTTATCTACTACATGACAGTTAATTAATGTCTTAAAATCAGATGTAAGGGAATTAATATTTAATGGAATACAATAGCTGACTTTATTTTTGTTCTCTGTCACACCAATAAGGTTTATGTCTACTCGCTCAGGTGTGTATCCCAGAACCTTTATAGCCTTTGTAGTGATCAGAGACACCTGCGAGCCAGTGTCTAATATGCACTTGATGTGCACTTCCCTTCCATCTTTGGCAAATGTTTTTACACGAGCTGTTGGGATCAAAACATTATTATTTTGAGAGGAGCGGCCTGATAAGAGCACTACTGGATCTGCGGTATTACCTTCTTCGGGGTGTAAGAGGGTATGATGGCTCTTTTTACACATTGAACACTTAAAATGAAATTTGCATTTTCCATTATGTGGATTCAAACAAATAGTGCATAATTTTTTATCATTGGCAAAGGAAATTCTTTCTTTAGAAGGATGCAATTTAAATTTGTTGCAAGAAAATAATTTATGGTCAGAACACTTACAGAATAGACATTCACTTGGGCCCTTCGCTGCAGCTGCCAATGCTACCTTGGATTTTCCTGTTGTGCCAGGCTTTTGCCTCGTGTCAGCTTGTGCAGGAACCTCTGATGAAGTTTCCAGTGATAGGGCTCGCCTTTCCATGTAGCCTAAAAAATCCTCAACTGTTGGATCCTTCTCCTGAGCTCGATCAAGCTGGTAAGCCCTGGCGCTGTATGTGTCTAACTTACGCATTAGGATGGCCAATAATATAGCATCCCATCCATTTACAGGAACGTCTAGATTTTTTAGAGCCACCAGGTTTTGTCGGACAACTGAAATAAAATCCCTAATATTTTTAGGAGAAGCAAATTTGGGCAACTTATCAATGTCTAAAAGACAGTTTACATGTTCTGTAGTGATCCTATATTTATTAAAATATCGTTTGTTTAGAAGGAGCAATGCCTCCTCATAGCTTTGTCCTATTAAAGGTAAGTTTTTAATTAAATCAAATGGTTCCCCAAGTAAATAAGATCTCAAGTAATACAACTTTTGAATATTATCAAGGGTTTTGTTGTTGTGAAACACAGATTTAAAAGTTTCAATAAATGTAACATACTGTGAGTATTGCCCCTCAAAGCTTGGTATGTTTATGTTTGGCAGTTTCGTCCTACAAATACCACTGCTACCCTGCTCCGGAGGTTTCTGTTCCTTACTAGAACTACTCAACAAGTTAATCTTCGCGTTGAACACGGTCAAACAGTGAAAATATTTATTTTCTACCTCAACAATATTTTCGTCATCATTACAATTTAACAGCAATATTTCTTTGTTGTAATTTTCGTACTCGTTAAAACTGTTAATTAATCTATCTCGCCTTGCGATAATCGCTTCTAATGAACTAACTTCCATATCCTTCTCGTTACAAGCAAGCGAGTAAAGTCGAGTAATCATACCTTTGGTGTAACCTCTGCTCACATTAAGTTTTTTGATGTTTTCTTCCATATTGCTATCGTTTGAGCACAGTTTGTAATAGTAATGCTTTGGCACAATACAACGCACTTACTTTTTAGCACAAACAGACAATTTACATATAAAATCTTATGGTAAAAAACCTTGCAATAATAATGAATTGAAATCAAAATGGCGATAGTCTTGATTTTGTTAGAACGGTCAAGAAGACGAAGCGTCGTTGCGTTGGTCACGTTGGTACTTCTGTCGTGACGCCGTCCGTCGTACGTTCACTCACTCGCAGACTCGTTCTCGCTCTTTCTTTCGCAGGTCGAAGTCACTTGCTATCTTGCTCACCCTCTTTGGAGATCGACTGAATATCGACCACGTTGCTCCCTCCCGCGCACCAGCAAAGAGCGCGCGCAGTTCCCGCCGAAACTATGATGATGACGCCGTCGTAATCTTTCGTCCTCTTCTTTCACGTGTGGCAGTTCGTATGACGAACAACCTTGTTTCACTCGCACGCAGAGGAATAATGTGTTTCGAGTTTTGTTGACCACGCAGCACGTTGACACGATGCAATGCTTGAGAATGATGTTGTTATAACATAATATGATCAGTTATAATCGTACCCATTGATGCTTGAACACCAAAATGGCTTGAACTGACAAATTCTTCTTTCACTCGCACGTGTAGGAATGCAATGCTTGAACTCAATCCTGCTCGAACTGACCAAATGTTGGGTTCTTCTATGTTGTGTGGACTGTTTGTAGGTCGGTTTAAATAAGGAGTCCAAGCTTGGCACAATCAAAACTATTTATTTTATACACGGACACGTCTTAGCTATCGCAGCGTATTATTAGGAAGAAGGAGTGAACCATTCAAAGACAAAAGGAAGCTCATCAATACAGACTATTAATATTATAATAGACAACTTGTGTTGCTAGCAACAACAGATAGTCAGTGGCCCAAAAAGTCTGACAATCAGAACAAGTATGACCGCTTCTATGACATAGGACTTAAACATAACTGGGGAAAAGTGGCCCTAATAATGATTAACACCTCTGCCAAACCCTTCGGTTATTACAGGAGTGATGATAATGTTACCACTGCTCTAAAAACGTGAAGCAACATAGTGCAGAGAAACCAACAAATCGTAGATATTAAGTAACATCCACCAACTGGGCTCAAGCGGGAGATAATGGCCCACTCTCTTTCAAAAGAGGCTTGTATCATAATCATCAGCCTTTTCCCAACTATGTTGGGGTCGGCTTCCAGTCTTACCGGTTGCAGCTGAATATCAGTATTTCACATGGAGCGGCTGCCTATTGGACCTCCACAACCCAGGTAATACTGGGTAATATGATACCATTTGGTAAGACTTGTTGTCAGACTGTTTGGGCCACTGACTACCTGTAATGACTGCCAAAGATGGACAAATGACAGCCGGGACCAAAAGCTTATCACGCTTTCCGAGGCCCGGAGGAAACTCGGTATGTAAGGGTGGTCACCTTTCCACTGACCAACCTAGGCAAGCACGACTTAACCTAACGATCGGTATGAGCGGTTGATATTACTTAGCCACGAGCTCTTCAGTACTAAGTTATAGGTACTACCATAAAACACTAAATGTACCAAAATTTGCTAATATAATCCAATACCGCCCTGAAATATGTAATGAATCCATTCTCCATTAGGTATTTAACCTTCTACCCGTAAATACCTCACAGAATAAACTCGTATTTTACTTATTAATCCCTAAGCTAACCTTTATCGTGAATTATGACCACCTCTTGTGAAAACTTAACTAACATATTTGATACTTAGGGACAATTTAGTTTATTGGGACGCAGATTAGCAGTTCGTCCCTTGGCTCTAATAATTATAACTGTCGGAATAAGCTGTTCCACTTTCGGATGAAGCATTCTTTCCTTTCTTTCAGGTCTAGTGTGGGTCTTATTTATGTTCGCATAACTCGTCAAAATGTAGGGAACAGCTGATTTTTTTTTCGCGATTTCAAAGGTCGTCCCATAGAAAAAGTTGTTCAAAATGATGAGTACAATGACCCCTTTTCGGGTTTAGTGTAAACAAAAAATAATGTCGTATACACAAATGGCTTCACCTATACAGGTAGTAAACCACCTCATCACAAAGCCGTTAACCAAGCATTCTGTAGATGATAGAACTCAATGTAACGCACTTAAACCATTGTGCTGATGGATGGATTGAATAATACGGGGGTCGTGGAGGTGTAAAAAGTCAAATTTTACCAAAAAAAAATGTATTTAAAAAAAACTTGTCAAAAAGTTGTAACTTTGACCCCCCATATCTCAGTAATTAGAAGGTTCCCAGGTATGGTGTAGAACAAAAAAATATCGCAAAGATGGGGAGAACAAGTACCTTTCGGCTTCGTGAAGAGGTGTTTTACACCCTTTATATTGACGTTGACCATATTCATGAAACTGTTTCTTATAAAACATAATAGTTGGATGATCTTCTTTTCCACGTGTAGACCTAATATACACGTGGAAAAGGCACTTCTGGCAACTTTCAAGAGCCAGATCGAATATACATAAAAGGTTGTCTAGGCATACTTACTCGTGCGTGTGTGACCTGCTTTAGTCTATCCAAATAAGTAGACATTAAGGCGTGATTCCACCGGTGTGCCTCACAATTTTTTCTTTTGGTGGACTTGCTGAAGTAAACATGAACAAAACGTGCGCGTTTTCATCGCAATAACGACCTGAATGGCGTAGTGGTAGTAAGGCTGCCTTACGTTCTTAGGGTTCGAATCCCGGTAGGAGCAAATGTTTGTGTGATGAGCATGGGCATGTTTTGTTTCCGAGTCATGGCTGTTTATATGTATAATAAGTATGTATTTACAAACAAAAAGTAAATAATATGCAGTGTGGCACTAGATGGCCCTGTGTGTAATTTCCACAACTTAGACCTGATTACAATTACGGCCATCGTGTATGCCATGCCTTAAGAATACTCTTACCTCTGCAGTCGCTGCTACACATGCGCACATGCGCATGTGGATGGAAGGTTCAGCTCGTGAGCAAGCAGTAAAATCTTGTGGTGCCATTGGGCCGTAGGCCGACGAAGGAGGCCCGGCACTTCGGGGTGTGGCTGTTCCTAAACTACCCTAGGCTGATAAAATTTCGTTTTTCCTAAATCATGCTATGTATTAGTGTTTATGGTCAGCTTCCCCCTTAGGGGAAGGAGCAGCGCCCCGCCTCCGCGCAAGCTCTGTAGGTTTCGACCTTTGACTGGATGGCCTCCCACTGACTAGATGGACGGAATTCCAAATATGAGGGATTTGTCTTAGCCCTGTCCCTTCCTTAGAGGCTAGGGGACAGGGATGGGACACAAGGTGAAGTTAATATTGGAATTCACTGTTATAATATATATCCATGAATAATATCAAATCTAATGAGGCAAAACGCCAATAAAGTATGAAGCTAATAAAACAAGAGGACGCAAAGATATAATATATGCTAGAAGTTTGATAAGGAATCGTTACGTTTGTGCTTAAGAAACTATTAATTAGTTCGATACGTTACTTTATTAGATTCCAAAAGTAGATTGCAAACGCAAACGGGCCCATGTACAAGTACATGGATTCGTTTTACAACGTTTGTACGTGTATTGTTAGACCTAAGCGCATTGTCCTACTAAGGGCACTGCTACGAACTCCAACAACACACGTTCCCTAAGCACTTTCTAACATGTCTTTTCCAATCCTAAGACTTGGGTTGTGAGGCCAATGTCATTGAAGAAGACAGGTTTTCATCATCTTTTCTTACACGCGTACTCTCGTTGATAAACACCCTTACGGCCGTCTACCCCATTTATTAGATCAATTTGCACAAGCGCATCGTAGACTCAGTCTGTAGCAGAATAAATTGCAATGTTACTGTTGAACGCCGAAATGGTTATATGTTTCGTCATTTCTTGTCCCTCTAATCTTCCCCAAGTAGAGTTTGTGTGTTTCGCTAAATTGTGACGATTTAGTGATAGGCCTGTGGCAGCCGGGGTTTGTTTTAACGAGACACAGTCCCTAGCGTTCCTTAGAACGTAGCTATCAATTTAGGTTGTGATACTTCGTGAATCCTACCCCACTCCCAGGGACACACGCCACCAGATCCAGAGCAATTTTCTGAGCTAGACTTTTACAGGAAGCAGTATTCATCAGCAGCGTTTGATTGGCTTGTAACACAAGTACAAGTTAGTATTATAATACTAAACATTATAATCTGTTTTAGTCCATTTGTGGATGTTATGGTGCTGTCACTACTGAACAATATACTTTGTTCTAACCAAAATGCGAACATTACGATTCGGCCTTCCATTTGTCAGTTAGAAGTCGATAGTCGTCAATAGTCGATTGTATTTGGGTACAATGTACATGTTGTATGTACGTTGTAGAGTGTAAGCGGTAGGCTTTCTTCGTCTCCCTAGATCAAACGCAGCATATGAATATTTGCTCAGGTACGGGTTAGGAAGTGGACACATAATATACATGAGATAATAATATACATTATGATGACGTGATGCAATCGCTCCGTCATGCTGCAATAAGTGAATACTGTCAGCCCTTCCACGCTACAGTCCAACTGCAATTTAAGCGAGGTTTTAATTATAGTTAACACTTACCACGTGTTCTTTAAAGATGGTCAGTCTTCAACTAACTTACTGAATACTGTAGTTTCGCCTTCGCCGCAGCCTGGCTCCTTTCACGTAACAACACTCACTTTTACTAGACTTAATATGACTACTAATATTTTAGCTTATAAAATATTATTCGTCCTCGGGGAGTTGATGCGCATCTTAATACTGAAACTATGCTAACTTTCCGTGTCTAACCTAGGACGTCCTAGTGCTTTTACTATTATAGACCGGTCTATCCCGCGAACTCAGCCAGCCCTCTACATGCGTCTAAGGCCATCTCTCGCTCACCTCGATTAATCTAAACAGACCTTTCCATCCAACTATTATAAACTTTTACAAACATTATCACACTTTCGCGGCCACACACCGTCAGACATACACTCCTACTATTTTCTACGTCTCCTAGCTTAACTCCTAGCTTATCGTCTCCACCCTCTAGCGGTCTCCAACCGACTGTCTTCCGCCTACCTCCTCCTGGCCCTCGTCCCCCGCCTTTTTAGCAAAATCCCACGGCTCGTTCCTTTTTTGTGAATCTTTCAATTGTTTGAAATGATCGTCCGGGTTTTACCCAATGACCAGAGTTTATTACAAACACGTGTGCTTATCTATTATGAGTCGCTCGTAGAAAGAGGATATTTTTAAGTTTCTAACGAATCATTTGAGAAGCTTGTCAGGCATACCCATTAAAATAAGGGATTTATGAGCTTGAAAGTTTTTACGTTTTGTCCTTCAATGCCAAATGTAGAAAGTTAATAGCTTTGTAAGTGTTTGGCTCCGTGTGTTGATTTTAAAATAAATATTATGAAAGTATTTGCTTAACAAATGCCTCGGCCAGTCACAGGGGACAGAAGTCAAAGAGTGTTATTTGATAAGCGAGCGAAGCGAGCGCGCGTCTTGGAGTCATGGCAGGTTCTAAATTTGCTTTTATCTTTAAAAGTCTTCCTAGCTGGTATGAGGAGCGTAGGCCGAAGGACGGCGGAGTGTCGACGACGACGGCATTGTGTTACAGCACTATTACCTGATGGTATCGATTATCTTCAAATAGCAACCGAACCACCAGGGCCTCAATTCTGCTTTTACAATAGTGTCAGAATAAGCGATCATTCATCAAAACTTGACAGAACTTAATCATAATGAAATCATTATGATTAAGATCTGTCAAGTTTTGACAAGTTTGCTAATCTACTAATATAATGGCGTCATTATGACTTCTCAATGAACAACCACTGACACTCCATTGTAAGAAATGTCATAGAATTAATCTCGTACATGAAATCTGGCATGAATAAACGTTCGCATTTAGTAGTAGTTTTCGAAAACCATTTATACTAATGGTTTTATAAGAATGGCGATATGAAAATGCCATTAAAACAAAATTTTATAACGAGACTATCGACCGGCCAATGATCGACCATAGTGATTTTAGCAGATTACGAACTTTAAGCAACGTGACAACAGGATGGGAATGGAATCGTGTTGGAGTGACGAATTTATACAAATAGCAGAAATCGAATGCTGAAAGTTCACGAAAATTCTGAAATTTTTTGACAAATTCGCATCACCCCGCCGATTCAGCTGATTTGTCATGTGTTAAAATCTTGTCGTGCATAGTGGTTAAGCAACATGACAACGGGATGGGAATGGATTCGTGTTGGAGTGACGAATTTATACAAATAGCAGAATTAGGCCCCTGTGGGTCAGCAGTGTCTATGACAGGTAATGGACTGTAATACACCACGCGCGCCTAGTGTGGGTTGTTAGATGTCACATGTCTTCGATTTTTTGGATCAAGGACAACATGCCGGTTTCCTCACGACGACGTATTTCTTCACCGTTTTGAGAGCAGTGGTGATGAAATAAATTTCGCAAAGTAATGCACGTGCCTATGTTCAAAGCCATGACTTATTGCTCGTAAGCCGCCACCACTCAGCCACCACGGCTCTCAGGTGAAAATGATTTTGCTATAATAATATGTATTTACCTGCCAACTAATATTAAAGTTTTAAGTAATCTAACTTCCGATAAAGGCAGACGATTGAAAGCAAATAGGGTACGTCTTAACTAATAAGCAAGTTTTAATTGATTTCGTATTCAAGCTTTTAGAAGGAGAAATAAATAACATGTAATTTTTCTGTAGGGTAGAGCTTGCACCTAAACAGCCGCACAGATTGATTCAAGGTTAAGCTAAGCTTGCAAGGTCAACCTATTGATGGGTGACCGTTCCTTATTAGCCGAGACACCTTCAACTCTAGTGCCTTGGAAATCACTAAAGTCTAGTAAGTTGTTGGGCCCGGCTGTCACGATTTTTGACAGTCATTAGAATCACCACGCTATGAGCTCGTGGGTGAATAATATCAGCCGCTCAGGCCAATGTTTAGGTTAAGGCGACTAGATGAGCTAAATTAGCAACTCTATTTGTGGTGGTTCAAACTTCGTTTGAAATCCTGTTAGAATAAAGTTCTAGTCAGCTTGCACTACAAAGCGGTTGTTACGTCAGTCACCGCGGGCCAATTGGCGCAAAATTAGTTGTTTCGATCGATTTACAAAAAAACTATTGATTGGATTAGAAAACTAAAACAGTATCATGCTAATATATTGCGTGAAGAATTATTTGCCAAAAAATCAGAATGATCGCATGTATATTAGCATGTTTTTTTTGGTTGAAAGATATTTTTAGAGATAAGTTCGTGATTTTTTTTTATCTAGTCAATTTAATTGTATTATATTTTCAAAACAGTATCATGCTAGTATAATATCCTGAAGAAAACCATATATTTTTTTGGTTTTGTTTATAACAGTGAATCATATACTTTTATTAATTATAAAACTCGCGTTTAGCTCATGTAATCGCCTTAAGCCGTGTTACCCTAAGTTGGTCTGTGGATGGGTGACCACCCATTACATACAGAGTTTCCTCCGTGGCTCGGAAACAGGTAGTCAGTGACGCAAAAAGTCTGACAACCAGTCTAACCAATGGATACAGTATTACCCAGTACTAACCAGTACTAACTGGGTTGTGAGGTCAGAAAGGCAGTCTCTCCATGTAATATACAGGTATTCAGCTGCATCTGGTTAGACTGGAAGCCCAATATACTTGGGAAAAGGCTAGGCAGATGATGTTAGAATCATCACAACTCTGATAAACAATCTTATTCCGGGGTTTTCTTTCTTCATGAGGTTTTTTTAGGGCCAGTTTCCACCAAGATCAAAATAAAATTATAAAATTTTTGCCTGTGCAAGTTTAGGTGTAATTTTTTTTTCTGCTCTTTGAAGCTGGCGTTCCCTTTTAAAATAAAATGGCAGCCACTACATGCGGGTGCCTTATTCGTTCTTTTCATGATTTCTTGTCAGTTATCTGAACAAAACACAAGCGGAGTGGTAGACGAACGCACTCAAAATAAGTAAAAATACATTAATTAATTAATGAAAGCTTTTACTTATGTATTGGTGGCACTGAGACACCTCATTACTGAAACAAATGTGGTTTTCCAATTTAAAAATGAACTCCTAACTAAATAAAATACAAAACCGTCTTCCTTTCACTACAAAGTTCAGTAGAAAAATAAAAAATCCTAAGTTTGCTTTTTTTTTTGCTCCCACTTCATTGCCAGAGATGTTTTAAAGAATTTCTTCGTTGCTACTGCAAGGCAAAACCTCCCTTGTCGGCGTAATGAGCCAACCCTATTGTGCTTTGACAGAATTCGTCGTTTTTTTTATTAAGAACTTTGTTTATTCCTGGAGTTAATAATTTTGTTTATTTTATTCTTAATGCTTAAGGTTCATATTCACCATAAAGATGACGGTCAGATTATCTAAAAACAGCTGTTTAAAACACATTTTTGTATGGGAACATGTCACAGTGACAGCTGTTTTTAAAAATAATCAGACTGTTATCTTTTCGGTGAACATGGACCTAAGTTATTTAATTTTTTTGATAAAATTTCGGAAAGACTACTTTAATATATATATGCTTTCTGATATTATAAAGAGGGAAAACATTATTTGGATGTAGGGGTTATCTCCCGAAGTAATAATCCAATTGTAAAAAATCTTTCACTGGTAGAATGCTTTATTATTCGTCAGTGATATACATTATCCTTAATTATCCATATAAGCCGATCTAAATCACAATTTTTGTGGACGAAGTCACGAGTGAAGTACTAGTAAATAACTAATAACTCAATTTTTTAAATCATAATATAAGACAAATTCAGAACCCTTACAATTCTACTGTTGATTTAAATATTATATTTAAACATTATGTACGGTAGTGGTAATACGATCACAATGAACTGGGTTATTTTTTCAGTTATTTATTAAATTTCAAAATAATGGGAAAAAAGAATTGACACCCTCGTATATGTTTTTACATGTGGAGTCAATTCTGGAGGTGTGTAAAAGTATCAGTGTTAATGTAATATTTTGTAGTACATAGGCGGATTTAATTATAGCTGCCCTTTTTACCCTTCCCGTTTGGCACCCAAAGAAAGAAAAAGAAAAACGGCCCAATACACATAAATTCCATCAACAGATGTTCCCATTAATCATTTCCAAAATTCTGCACCCATACGGTTTCCGACCTATATTCTCAGCAATTTCGAAAACCTTTACAATAAGTGCACTAGGAGAATCTTTGCTAGACATAAATCATTTATTTTATAGGGAGGTGTACTCATATGTTCGGGTCGGCACGTCCCATTCGGCAAAAGTTGAACAACAAAGCTGCCTTGCAGCAAGTACCACCCATATTCGGATTTTATTTGATTCTTACTGTTCGGTAAACTGCGTTCGCCATCTACCCTCATTCAAACTGATTCGGGTCGGCTCGACACTATTGTAGTTAAGCCGAGCGGTTTCTTTTTTTAAAATATACATGAACAGAATATAAGGCATTAAAGGCTCAAGTTCGCTTGTGTTCGGAAATTTTTACTAACGCTTGATAGTTTTTGAAGTTTTAATAAATACATTTAAAGTGTTATAAGGATTTGTGACTAGTTTCCTCTTGTTTTTTCAAAAGTCTGCCTGTAACGGTCTAATTGAAATAAATGCTTTGAGTTTGATCTTTTGGTGCATGGTCAAAATCATAATCATAAAGCGTGTTCCATGTCCGCCTCAAATTTGAATAGGAAGTAGTCCGCAAAGGCGATACCTGCCGGGGCTGCAAAACTGTTTGAAAGAGATACCGCGGCCACAAAGGAAGAAGAAGGAACATACGTGGGTTTTAGTCCGTAAAAATCCGACTCTCACTTCCGCTCCGCCCAGAGTGGGAGGAGGGATCATTTGATGATTGCCCGTCCGAAAAAAAAACGCGATACCTTTTTTTACAATGCGAGGTCTCGAATGATTACCAAACACGCTGTTGATTTTGCCGTACGGTTGCGGCAATTCAGGCCGACCCGAACCAATGTGTAGTAACTTCTTAGATTCCACCGTGTTGTCAGAACCCATGTCAAAGACACCAGCTCCGTATTATGGGTATCTCATTGTTACAGATTATGGAACAAATTGCCTTTGCGTGAACTCTTGCGGATTTTGTCAGAACGTGGTTTTATTATTGTAGTTTTCAAGACGGGTTTATTATTTCCTGTGGTTGTTGTTTTTATTATTGTAATTTTCAAGACGGATTTATTATTTCCTGTGGTTGTTGTAAGTATTTGTGATTAAACGAATGTGGCTAAAGGACTAGCAGTATTATTGTTGTAAAAACTGATGAAAATTATAATTATCATAGTACTGTTTTACACTTTTACGGTTTTGCACTACACTTAAAGTACTAAGAAAGAGAGTAGACAGAATTGTGTGCTCATAATTAATCATTTTCGTCCCACCCGCATACCTCTTCAGTATTTATTTATTTATTTTAATTTTAGGGAAACTTACAGCTAAACAGACAGTGAGTAATAGTTTAAACAAAATAGAGCCAATTACAAGTTTCCGCATGTAGTATATAAATAATATGACAAACAAATAAATAAGACATATATAATAAATAAAATAAAATAAAATAAGCTTATTACGTATCAATTTGGGTTACATTGCATGTCAAAAAGTCTCCATTTAGGCATAAAAATGCCTGTAGTTGAAGGCTCCGCTCTTCCCTTACATTTTAGAGATACAAAATAAATTGGCAATTAACAAAAAGGAAAAAAAAAAAAACAAATCTGTAAAAGTACGATAAATTGTATAAGCGTGTGTACGCATGAGTATGTTTGTGTGTGTGTGTGTGCGTGTGTGCGTGTGTGATAGTGAGTGTGCGAGTGAGAGGGAGAGAAGTTTGAGTGTAGAACTGTACATGTGTGTCTTGCTAATCGAATAACATCATTAAGTTTTTATTTATTGTTAACTCACGCGTTGCAAGAGTAACTCTGTGTCATCATAATTTAAATTGTGTAGCCATATTGTTAGTTTTTTTTTGCATTCATATTTTTTTTTTATATATATCACCTTTTTTTTTTTTTTTTTTTTTTTTTTTTTTTTTTTTTTTTTTTTTTTTTTTTGGATATGGCATCTCGCAGTTCAGTCTGAGAAGACTGGCTTCTGCTTAACCGGGCAATGTCCTGTGGATGCCTTGATTCTAAGGCCTCCAGCCAGGGCGAAAATAACTAAAAACTAAGCGACAGCGCTCTAAGGGCACCCCCTGTGGGGTACGAACCTCGGCTTAGGGCGTCGCTGGGGGCAGCAAAGGGACAGGCTGGATCTGATTGTCCTTATGGTATCTTTCCTACTCTCTTGCAAGATAGTGATCGGATCGTCGGGGGCGACTAGGGTGTGACGCGGACGTTGGACGGAGCTAATACGCGATGGGTCGTACCGGGCGGCCGATGCGATTAGGGGATTCCTATGCTTAATAGCAGAGTCGAAGTAACGCTTGGAAAGGCGTTTCATGAACTGCTTAACGGTGGGGATTCTGAGGTCTACGTGAAGACTATCGTTACGGACGTAAGGGGGGGCACCGGTGATCTTACGGAGATATCGGTTCTGCAAGGTCTGCATCGTGTGGATATGACGCGGGTGGGCATGCGCGAATACTATGCAAGCATAGGTCATGATGGGGCGGATGACTGCGGTGAAAAGACGCAATTTGCACTTGAGTGACAATTTGCTCTTCCTAGTGATCATGAAGTGGAGCCGGCCCATAGCAAAGGCAGCCCGGTCGCGAGCTGCTTTGATGTGGGCCTTGAACGACAGATGGTCGTCCAGAATAACTCCGAGATACTTGGCTTGCCTTTCCCAAGGGATAGGCTTACCGAACATAGTGATGGGGGGACCTGGCGAACGCTTAAGGCGTGCCTTATAGTATAAAACTGCCTGGCTTTTTTCGGGATTAACTTCTATTCTCCACTTACGGAACCAAGCGCCGAGCGAGTCGGCAGCTTTCTGGAGAATGCGGCGGATGTTATCCGGAGAACGGCCGGTGTAATAAATCGCGGTGTCGTCAGCGAAAAGTGCTGTTTGAACCTTCTGGTTCTTCGGAATGTCGCTGGTGTACAGCGTGAACGCGAGGGGAGAGATAACGGAGCCCTGAGGGACTCCGGCGCAAATCGGATGAGGAGAAGATAACGTCTTACCCACACGGTAGCGGAAGGTACGGTTTGACAAAAAGTCTCGTAAGATGAGCACGAGACGGTCGGGCACACCGAGCTGATAAAGCTTGTATATCAGCCCGTTGTGCCAGACCTTGTCAAAGGCTTTCGCGATATCGAAATACATCACCCCCGTCATCGCTCCGCGTTGGAAACCAGCGCTCACGTGTTCGACGATGCGGTGGACTTGATGTATACAAGAATGTTCGGTCCTGAAGCCGAACTGTTCTTTCGGGATGAGGCCCTTTGACTCGGCAAAATCTCTGAGACGCTTGTATATAAGCCTTTCATAGATCTTGCCGAGAGCACTCAGGAGACTGATCGGCCTGTAGCTGGAGGGCTGGGCTTTCGGTTTCCCAGGTTTGGGAATACCTATAACAGTGGCCTCTTTCCACGTTTGGGGGAAAATATTATTGCTCAGGGCGCCATTGAAGATGGCAGCCAAAAGGACTATGAGCCTAGCGGGGAGGGCTTTAAAAACTCTATTCGTGAAACCGTCGGCGCCTGGGGCTTTCCGAGGCTTTAGCTTATCTATAATATCCTTGACCTCTTCCGGGGTGATGGCGGGGAGGGGGTCATCGGGATCTTCAAAAGGGGGAAGCGATGCTCTACGTTCAACTTCTGCATCCACCTCATCAAGGTGCTGCTTGTCTACTGGTAGAGTGCTTGGCGAACATTGAGATTCCAAGCTGTCGGCTAGGCATTCTGCTTTTTCAGAGTCGTCAAAAGCGACGCTCTTGTCGGGACGTATGAGGGGTGGAGAAGAGACCTCTTCCGAGGTGCGCAACTTCCTTTGAAGCTGCCAGAAGGCTTGATGAGTGGGCTCGAGTTCGCTAAGCGTCTTGTCCCATTGACTCGAACGAAACTCACTAGTGCGTTTCTTTACAGCACGCTGTAAGGAACGCATGTGAGCCTTGTTCGCATCGCAGGGCCAAGAGCTGTAGGCACGTATGGCCGCGTTCTTCTCGGTTATCAGTTCACGTATATCGTCGGGAAGTATCCAGCGGCGATCACTCACCGCCGGTACTTCACGAGAACAATCCTTCAGTATGGATTGTACGTGTTCTGTAAACGAGTCGATTGCAGCCTCGGTGTCTGCGACTGAGACGATATGGTCGGGAATACCATCTAGAAGTGGTGACGTTTCGGATTTCAGCATATCGCTTACTTTCCTCCAGTCGGTAGTGAGAGTAGTGGGAAGGGGCTGGCTGGGGTCAATGATACCCGAGCGAGGAATTAAGTGCATGAGCACTGGACGGTGATCGGAGTGGAGCTCGTGTAACGTCTTAATCATGTGTAACCGAAGGTTCACATTCTTGAGCAGCGCTATATCGAGAACGTCGGGAAGATGACTGACAGTGTCAGGATAGTGCGTGTGCTCCATAGGAGCGACCGCGTCGAAACTAAGAGTTTGGCCTAGATCGTAGAGGACTTTCCCTCTCGGGTTCGTCGTTCTACTGTTCCAGGCCGGGTGTTTGGCGTTAAGATCGCCCGCGATGATCACGGAGTCACTCAAGCCGAAAAGAAGGGTGAGATCGCTAACCAGGAGGTTGTGATCTTCCCAAGTATTAGTGGGGGCCAAATAAGCGGAAACTAAATGTACCGGTTGATGACCGGTCATAGCAAGCCGACAGATTGAAACCTCAAGTAGGGACTTTAAAGGAGGGGGATCGATGGGAATACAATGCAATTCTTTGCGAAAGTAAATAAGGGTGCCGCCCTTGTGACAACGTAGCCTATCATTGCGAACTATGCGGTAGTTGGCAATCTTGGGGTCGCGGTGGCTGGGTTTTAGGAACGTCTCCTGGATGAGGAGAACGTCAACGTTATGGTCACGGAGGAAGGCGGCGATCTCGTCGCGCTGTCCTCTCATGCCATTGGCGTTAAAATAACCTAATCTAAGGGACCGGGGTTGGGTGCAAGAGGGATTTGGTGTGATATCCATTACGGCGCGAAGTTGAGGTTACGAAGAGTGGCCTTGATGACTGGATAGGCATCAATGATGTCGACGACCTGCTGGAGGTCCGTTGCCGCTTTGAGCTCGGCGACCATGCGGTCGGCCTCAGCGGTGCAGAGAGGTTGGAACCTCATCAAGTAGTTCAGATTGGAATTCTGAGAAGCAGGAGCGCGGGTAGGAGCAGCGGGAGCTCGGGTTTGCGGAGGGGCCTGAGGGGCCTGAGGGGCGGCCACAGGAGTGGGCGCTGGGACAGGGTTGTCCAAAAGACCGGGCATGGGGGGGTTGGGTTTACCCTTCGCGAGGGCAGGGAACGCTTGCTGATGGTTCAGCATGTTCCAAGGAGAAGGCCTCTGAGGGCTGAGACGCTCTGGGAGGACTGTTGACGGGACTTTGAAGGAAGAGGGAGCTTCCCTCTGCTGACGTTGGTTGGCGCGATTCGCCAACTTGCCAGCGGACTGTTTCGGGGCTTTGGGGCAGCCCCTGTAGTTTGCCGGGTGGCCAGACTGTCCGCATAGCACGCAACTAGGCGGCTCTGTGCAGAGACTCCTGTCCTTGGGACGGGTGCAGTCTGCCGTGGCGTGGTCGCCGAGGCACTTTACACACCTATGCGGTGCGTAACAGTACTTCTGGCTGTGGCCATAGAGTTGGCAGCGATGACACTGCCCTACAATCTTGAGTTTTTGGGGCCTCTCGATGATGATGCCCGATAACGAGCACACCGATCGGACCTTGAAAATAGGGTGGTGCCCTTCAACCGGGTCACATATTACGAGTACCATATCGTACTCGTCACCCCCTTGGGACCTATTTTTGTGGAGGCGGTGGACCGCCGAAACAGGGATGCCCTGGGATGTCAGATCATCCAGGATGTCGGAGGAGGGAATCTCCTTGGGGATCCGCTTAATGACCACACGGGTCGGCTTCTCCTCAGGGAGGCTATAAGTGTGGAAGGCGACGTTCCTTCCACGAAGCGCGTGAACCAGATTACGGAAATCCGTAGAGGTGGGGGTTTTTACTTTGATACCCTGGAGGGTAGAAGTGGCGTTAGTGTATTGGATCTTGCGATCCACACACATTTTTGAAATCTCTGTCCATCTGGATTTCTCCTGGATGTAAAGAGCGGGTGGCTTCAGCTGCTTCTTTGAAGAAGGAGCAGCTGAGGAGGGGGCTGGCTGTGAAGCAGCCGTGGGACTTGCAGGGCGGCTGACAGGAGCCGCATCTTGCGGTTGCGAAATAGCCATAGGGCTAGACGGGCGACTGCCCTGGGGGGCAGCTTGAGGAGCGATGGGGGCTATCGGGGACGGGGAGGCTTGAGGAGCAAGGGGAGGCGCATTGAGGGCTGTAACTGCCTTCTTGGCCTTATTGGCCTTAGCTTTCCTGCCCTTCTTCCTCTTTCCCTTTTGCACCAGCTGAAAGTCCTCCGATTCAGAGGACGAGGAGGTGGTGTTGGGGGAGTCGGGGGAGCTCTCAGCGGCAGAGGGCGCGGACTCAACTATCTCCATATCGGAGGAGGAAGGCTGAGTGATCGGAGCGGGGGAGGGCGAACGCGACTGACTTTCCCTCTCGGGGTACGAATGGCCTTGCGGAGGGCCCTATACCTATCTTTCTTAAAGGGAGTAAGGAGATCCGTATACTTCTCCTTAATGTACTCATTTTCGTCACTTAATAGCTGCGCTAATAGTTGGTCGAGTTGACTCTCTAGTACACCATTACGTGCTTTTGCCATCTTGGCATGGGGATCCTAACCCTATTTAACCTAATTATGGTAGCTATATATATCACCAAACAGAAGAGTTACTAAATATGAGTACGCTCAAAGAAGTAGTATTAAAAATGTCAATTTTAGCCAGGTTGTGTATTCCCGCGATCATGATGGCGTCGAAATATCGGGTGCTCGTTGAAACAATCAATTCACCACTAATCGAAAATCACGGATATAATTAATCCCGTAAGTACTTTAAGTGTAATTATGTCATATTTACTGATTTAAATTTACATAACAGAGACAGTCGCTCCATGTAAAATACTATAGGTATTCAGCTGCATTCTTTAGACTTGAAGCCGACCCCAACATAGTTAGGAAAAGGCTAGACAGATGATGATGATCATCATCATCATCATCAGCCTATAATTTTCCCACTGCTGGGACACGGCCCCCTCACAATGAGAGGGAATGGGCTATAATCTACTACGCGGGCCCAGTGCGGATTGGTAGATGTCACATGTCTTCGAATTTTTGGTTCTAGGACATGCCGGTTTCCTCACGATGTTTTCCTTCACCGTTTTGAGAGCAGCGGTGATGTAATAAATTACACAAAGTAATGCGCCTGTCTGGGTTCGAACCCACGACTTACTGTTCGTAAGTCGAGGCCACCACCACTGGGCCACCGCTGCTGATGATGATGATCTGATTTAATTAAAATAACATGACGTCACGCCTGTAATCCCTGAAGGGTTAGGCAGAAGTGTTCTATAATAGTACACGGACATTTCGCCAATAATGTTTAGGTCTCATTTAAGAGGGGCGACCGTATTAGCAACAACCGCGAATAATCTAATTATCTCCGTGGCTGCTACTCAAACATACTCTATAGAAAAGCCCTAAGAACACTTTGCCAAAGCTTGAAATCGACCCAGGACCTTATGTTTACATACTTACATATGTCCATTAAACCAACGAAGTCGTCAGTCATGCTATGTAAACAAAGAGTGTTTATGGAAAGAGAATAAAAGAAAGTGAGGTGTGACTGAAACTGGCTTGGCCACCAGCAGAGATTTTAATTTTGATAACTCAAAAAAATTGTCGCTTATTAATGGCAATTTGTCAGTAAGTCGGAGATTTTGTCGGGTCTTAGTTTAGAAGATATGACTTCAATTGGTAAGGTATAGTCCAAGAACTAGATCGAAGAGTTCACGACAATCTAGCAAATCTAGCTCTTGGACTGTACCTTACTAATTGAACTCATTGCGTCTTCTCAAATAAGTCCCGATTAAATCTGTGACTTGGCGACGAATTGCGACTAATTAGGGATTAAATATGGAACAAAACAGATCTTCGCTAGGTGCCCTAGTTTTTTAAATATAAACGTGGCCAAGCTGGGAATCCCTTATATCTTTTGAACCAGTGATCGAAAATTTCTGATATTTGGCTACAAATTTGGACTAATAAGCGAATTTATTTTTGTGTTTTCAAAATTAAAATCCCTGATGGTGGCCAAGCCAGTGTCAGTCACTCGAAAGTGAGAGAGCGCTGAAGAGAGAGTGAGTGAAAGACTGTTGGGTGTTTTGTGTGTGTGTATTTTGTGAAAAAAAGAGCTGAATAAAAAAAAACAATTTTAAAAGTAACTTATAATATGATTAAACATGATAATATTGTAAACGTTACATAATATTTAATGGCAAAACGGACTCTTGATTCACAACGATCGGTAGGGGCAAGGGCACAGCTACTGTATGGGTCTGTAAAAAAAATTAATACAATAGTCTTTTTTCGTCACACTACGGGGTGCCCTCCACACTAATTCCAAACCACAGAAAACCACGAAAGCCAGACAACAGAGGAAATCACCGTCGTGAAGGTTACCTGATCATGTTTTCGGTGAAAATATGACTAGAAATCTAACAACATAAGCCTTTGCAGTAAGACACCTTTATTTTTATTTTTTTTTATTAGCCTGTATTGTCCCACTGCTGGGCAAAGGCCTCCCCCATAGTCTTCCACTCCTCTCTACGTGCGGCTCTCTCAGGCCAATCTATCGCAAACGCTTCTAAGTCGTCACGCCAGCGTTTTCTAGGCCTCCCTCGGCGACACTGCCCGTCTTCTGGCACCCACTGAGTGGCGACTTTGGCCCATCGGTCCTGATGCATTCTACAGACATGGCCCGCCCAATCCCACTCAGTGATTCCCGTTTTTGAGCGTATTGTGGTATTGTGAATTCGGTCACTGAGCTTGATACCCAATACACTACGCTCCATCGCACTTTGGAAAACCTTGAGTTTGGATTTTTGTGACTCAGTCAGGGACCAAGTTTGAGCACCGTAGGTTAGGATGGGCAGAATGCACATGTCGATGAGTTTGCGCTTCAGGGATAAAGGTAGGTCACCCTTCATCAGCGACTTCATGGACCAGTAGCTCTTCCAGGCGTTCTCGACACGACGGTCAATTTCTCTGTCTTGCCTGTTTTCGAAGGTAACTAGCTGGCCCAAATAAATGTACTCAAGTAAGACACCTGAAAAAAATAAATTAAAAATGTATGACATACCCTTTCAATCGGAGCCTAAGGCTACTTGGCGACATCAATTCGTTTGACACTAACTCACGAACTTTACTTTTAGATTTTCCTACAATGGAGCAGCGACTATGTCCATTATTCCTAAAATAAACCAAACACATTATTTATCATGTCAACAATTTTAGTCAAAAGTATTGGCTCGAGGAGCTCGTGGCTAAATAATATCAGCCTCTCGGGTCGATCTTTAGGTTAAGCCATGCTGGCCTAGGTTGGTCTGTGGATGGGTGACCACCCTTAAATACCGAGTTTCCTCCGTGCCTCGGAAAGCACGTAAAGCCGTTGGTCCCGGCTGTCATTTGTCCATCTTTGACAGTCGTTACAGGTAGTCAGTGGCCTCAAAAGTCTGACACCAGTCTTAGCAAGTGGTATCGTATTTCTCAGTATTAACTGGGTTGTGGAGGTCAGATAGGCAGTCGCACCACGTAAAACTGGTATACTGGTATTCAGCTGCATCCGGTTAGACTGGAAGCCGACCCCAACATCGTTGGAAAAAGCAAATGATGAATTTTAGTCCAAAGTATTATTTTAAGGTGAACGCACACTTGTGCCGAAACAACCAACCGCGTTGAAAGATTTTTATTCTCATCCGTTTATTGTCATCTATTCGTCCGACTCGATGCGGATAAGTGTGCAAGGTTTTATAGGATTTCATACAAGTAATTCTATTCGATTCTTTCGGCTCTTTCGCTTCTTTCTGCTCTGATAAGTGTGCGTTCACCTTAAAGGAGGTGAGCTACGAAAACCATTTGCAACCGGCAGTAAAATTAATTAAAATACACTTTTGAATCGCAGTCAAAAGGGTTTTGAATATAATTCGTAATCACACTAATATTTTGTAGGCGAAAGTTTGTATGTGTGTATGTTTATTACTCTTTCACGCAAAAACTGCTGAACGGATTTGGATGAAATTTAGCACACAGGTAGTTTATGACCTGGATTAACATATAGGATACTTTTTATCCCAGTAGTATGGTCACGAGGGGCCGATGCCCCGGTGAAGGTTGCGGGCTTCCGTTGGAAGCGAGTAGCACGGGATCGGTCACTTGGGGGAGGCCTATGTTCAGCAGTGGACGTCTTTCGGCTGGAATGATGATGATGACGCGGAAGAAGCCGCGGGGATAAGCTAGTCGTCATACCATATTGAAATATTGGTCTGACTGTCGAATTAAATAAGCCAATGCATGTTGAATTTTTAAAATGGAAGGCGTTGGTTTTGAGGGTGTGGTACAGATTACTGGAATGATCAAAACGTAAAAAAAAAATAAGCATAACCCCAGCACTTTATCGTAAGTTAACAAGAATTTGCGTGGTATTCGACAGCTAAAAATCAAACTCTCAAAACGACTCCTCCTATTGTTGGAGTAGGTGAATCGATTGACACTTTATTTATCTAAATTGGGTGAATATTTTAGGTGCTACGGAGAAACATGCGTAAAACAAACATACATACATAGACTGATAAAATCATAACCCTTTCTTTTTTCGCCGTAGTTATTAGGTAGTGGTTCGGGTAAAAAATAATACATACAGGGTGTAAACAACCTTATCACGAAGCCGTCAATCAAGCATTCTGTACATCAAATTTGGTAACTTTACGCAAAAATGATTGCTGGGAAACACATTTTTGCTTGGGGGGAATAATTATGTTTTATGGTAGAACTCAATGTAACGCACTTAAAACATTGTGCTGGTGGATAGATTGAATAGTACGGGGGTCGCAGAAATGTTTAAAGTAAAAATCTAACAACAAAAATATTAATTTAAAAAATAAACTTTTCAAAAAGTCGGAGCTTTGACCCCCATTATCTTTGTAACAAGAAGGTTCCCAGGTATGATGTAGAACAAAAAGTGATCGCAATGATGGAGAGAACAAGTGCCTTTCGGCTTCGTTAAGAGGTGTTTTACACTCTTTATTTACCTGCAAAATGGGGAATCACATGTAATCTGATCTAATCTCCACGTTAGAAATTTCCTTTCTTTAATTGACTTAACTGAGCTGTAACAAAAAAAAAACATTAAAAGGGTAACCTTTTTCAGCCAATCCATTATGACCGGGTTACTCGTGGACGGGTTAACTCTTATTTTGCCTATTAAGAGGCTGGAGCATGCGTATTTCCTACAAACGTTATACCAAAATAATTTGTAAATAAAACATATTCTTAAGGTAGTGTGTATTAATTTCGATTGGATGACATAATATATAGGTTCCCAAACACATAATTTGAATGAACACCGATTTAAACAAGAGTTGTGAGATAAATATTTTTTCTATGGAAATTTTAAATTCCTCATATCTCGACTTTATATCATAGTCCTTTCAAATTATTAATTTAGGAACATTGATATTCCATAATACAATCGAAATATATGCACATTACCTAAAGAATATGTTTGATTTTCATATTATTTTGGTATTACGTTTGTATGAAAAACGCATGCTCCGCCGGCCCCTTAAGCGGGAAATCTTTCCAAATATTTAAATTAATTTACAATTTGTACAGAATTACACATTGTGGATAACCTTATTACGACTATATCAAAAAGATGTAATAGCGTCCTTTGGATAGGTATTGAAATTTTGCATGGGACTGAGGAATATTTTTTCGCGATTATTTACGGTCGGAAAAAGGGTAGGTAGGTACTTAAATATGACCACATCTGTCTGACATGCTGTATTTTGAAACTAAGGTCCATGTTCGTGTGTTCGGGTCATGTCGGACGATTATCTAAAAACAGCTGTTTAAAATACATTTTTGTATAGGAATATGTCACATTGACAGCTGTTTTCCGATAAACAGACCGAAACGGACCGAAATGTATAGCTATTAGCTATACCGGTTGTAAAAAGACTTTTCACGATGCTGTCAAACCAAGCGTTCTGTACGTCTAACTAAGGTCTATGTTCACCAAAAAGATGACAGCCTGATTATCTAAAACAGCTGTTTAAAACGCATTTTTGTATGGGAACATGTCACAGTGACAGCTGGTTTCAGATAATCAGACGGTTATCTTTTCGATGAACATGGACCTAAGTAATTTTACGCAAAAATTATAGCTGGGAAACGACTTTTTACGGTAGAACTCAATGTAACGCACTCAAAACATTGAGCTGATGGATTGATTGAATAATACGGGGGTTGTGAAGGTGTTTAAAAAATATTACATTAAAAACATTTTTAGTAATTTTGCTGAAAAAGTTGAAACTTTGGCCCCCATATCTTCGTAACTAGAAGGTTCCCAGGTATGGTGTAGAACAAAAAAATATCGCAATGACGGGGAAAACAAGTGGCTTTCAGTTTTGTTAAGAATCTTTTTACAACCCAGTTTTTTTTTTAATTCTATGGCCCATGTAAAATCTCAGCGGCTTTTGAGCGTTTTTCCATTGGCCGGTCTGGCAGCGACATTGGCACTTACACAGTAACAGCCTGGCAAAGAAAGAGGCAAAATGTATGAACAAAATGACAGTCGTCGCCATGGCCGGCAAGTGGAAAAACGCGTATTTAGAATTCATACAATTTTGCTTCCATCTTAGCGGTGCTGATGCCGTCGCCAGCAACAGTGTCAAAGGAAAAACGCCCGGTTTCTGTGTACATTGCACCACTGCCGTCGTCTTCGCTGCACCTCAAACCAGTCGCAAGCGCAGCTGACACGACTGACTGCAATATCGTAAAACTAAAATGTCATAACTGAAATTCTTAAATTATTACCTTTTTAGAACAGGAATTCAGAAAAGCTTGATAAATTAATAACCTATTTAGTTGAATTTTCTTTTCTGCAAGATAAAGTAGGATGTGTTGAAGAAAACATTGACAAACGGTATTTATTATAAATGAAACTAGATTTAATAAAATTTGGAAAAGATTATTCTTGTCTATCATAAGGATAACCTTTCAAAGGCCCGTTTTATTTAATCTAGGAACCCTACATAAGGATGAACATTTCAACGAGAAGAGGTAACCCTCATAAGAATAATCCCTTCATATGTTGGTTGTGTTGAACATAATGGTTTAACACAAAAATATTAGTCTTGAAATTCGGTATTTTAGAAATAATTAAAGCTAATAGGAAATACATTTAACTGTCAACAATGGAAACATATTTGACGTTTATTGGATGTATATAGGTCACACTATAACGCCACAATACGTATAAATTCACCGAATTCCAAGTTATTCATAAACATTTTTTTTTATTTCCATTCCATACTAGGAACTTAGTCCCATCAAAATCCGAATATTATAAACTTCGTTCCATTTTTGAGTATTTTTTGGCTCATTGCATGCGACACAGCCACATAGCACAGCCTTAGGGACAGTTCACACCAAGATGCGACGCGATGCGGCACTGCGCGCACCTTTTCATAAAGCGACTCAAAATATAACTTAAGTTACTACACCAAAAGATACAAGTTTAATTGTGAGAATTCAGAAAACGTTGCACCATGTAGCGCTGCCGGGACCAAGCATAGCCCTCTCCATTGCCCTTTGAGTGCCTTTAAGCCTTTTGATAAGGCCCATTGTGAGCGACCACGGCTCGGTCCCGTATGTAATCACTGGCAACACACACTGGTCATAGACTTTCGTCTTCAGACACTGCGGTAAGTTGGACAAGAAGATACCGCGCAGCTTCCCGAACGCTGCCCAGCCGAGTCGGATTTGACGATTGACCTATTTCTCGAAGTAACTGGACTGTTTGTCCTAGGTATACATAATCGTCTACAATTTCGAGTGTAGAGTCTCCGATCTTGATAGGAATGGGTGTGACATGGGCATTCAACATGACCTTCGTCTTGTCCATGTTCATTTTAGACCCACTCTTTCGGAAGCTCTACTGAGGTCATCGAGCATTGTATTGAGGTCCTCCATGGTCTCAGCCATGACCACTATATCGTCGGCAAACCGAAGGTGAGTGATGCACTCGCCATTGAAGACATCCTCCAGTGCAGCGGTGAACAGTTACGGAGATATGACGTTTCCCTGTCTTACACCTCGCTGCAGAAGGATAGGTTCCGAGGGTTGGTCCTGAAGTCGGACTGACATAGTGGTGTTTTTGTACAAACACTTCAACACCTCGGTAGTCAATTTGGCACCGTTGGAGAGACTGCAGTACAGCACAGGTCCCGATCGAATCAAAGGCTTTCTCGTAGCCCACAAACACTAAACAGAGAGGCAAGTTGTACTCTTCGGTCTTCTGTATAACCTGCCAAAGCATTATGTATGTGGTCCACGGTACTAAAGCCTTTTCGGAAACCGGCTTATTCGGGTGGCTGGAAATCGTCAACCTGCGCGCGAGACGATTCGTGATGACTCTTAAAAACAACTTGTAGACATGGCCTAGAAGTGAGATGGGCCTGTAATTCTTCAACCGGGCATTGTCACCCTTCTTAAAGAAGAGCACCACCACACCCCTGCACCATGCCTGTGGCGTTTTCCTCTCGAGTATGACGGAAATAAACAGCTTCTGAAGGGCCTTAAGTACAGGTTTTCCACCCTCCTTCAGGAGTTTGGCCGTAATTCAGTCATCTCCCGGTGCCTTGTTGTTTTTCTGCTGTTTCAGAGCCATCCTAATCTCGTACAGGCTGACGTCCGGGATGGCGACACAGTGGCCTCAGGCTGCGCCTCGGGACGCAGCGTGGCGCCGCGCGTCCCAGTGAGGCGTTGTGCTGCTAACGATTTTACGAAGCAACTCGCGACTTTGCGATGCGCTTATCGGAGGCGCGTGGCGCACCGCAAAATCACTGGCTTCTTCCAGTATCGTCGCGTCTTGGTGTGAACTGACGCTTATAATTTTTTTTTTTTTTTGTAATGTGTGGCTTGGCTTAAAAAGAAGAAATAAAAAAGGCTGCCAGGCCCAAATAAGATTGGACTGGTCCCAAGACAATGGGTGCCTGAGGATGACCGGCCCTAGTAACGCCGGCCTCGGAAGAGGCGTGAGATGAGCTAGACGCGCATCACGAAGGTTGGTTCGAGGTGGCGCAGGTGAAGAGTACTTGACCCTTTGGCCAGCAATTACGGCTATTAAAAAAACCTCTGTCTTTTGATTTCGATACTTACCTTATGGCATTCCAAACGGCATAAACATAAAATCCGCGCTGTTTACTTTTCTAGCCGGTTTCTTCTTAGGCTGCACCGACTTAAAACTCTTTACTGTGCTTTTTACAGCTTTGTATGCATTATTGACTTTGTTTATAGGCCACAATGGTATGTTAATGTTTATATTAGCGTTGAATTTTGTTTGGAATGGTAAACTGGAAATAGTCTTCCACGCTAATCTGGGAGTGAAAAAAAACATAAGTTCATTAGCTGTTTAACATTCCAAACAAGATGCGATGGAGGCACATACAAGGCGTTTTTTATTTAGATATATCAGTTTCCAACAGCAATTTTTTAATTAAAAAAGTAAGTTGACGGTGAAAAAATCAACGGAAGCAGGTACAGTCGAACAAATTGTTTAATAAACAAGCGTGCAACTATTTTACAACAATGTTGTTAATATTATGAGAATTAAATTGCCGTGCTTACATAATAAAAACAAAGCGCAACAAGTGTAGTTCAATTGTTTATTTTAAAACCCTCGACAGTCCCCAGACCCTAGTCTGGCCCTTTCAATTGATACCCTTAATGAAGGAAACTTTGAAAAAAAAATATAAGTCGCCATTTTGTGGTGGCTGATATCTTGGAATTGGAATTGATCAGTGTACGGTATTCTACTAGTCAAACCCTTTCATTTGATACCCATATTGAAGGCGTTTTGAAAAAATATTTGTGTAATCCACCATTTTGTAGCGGCGGCCATCTTGGACTAATTTTCATCAAACATAGCTAACACTTTCGACTAACCTTACCTCACCTTTTAAACAAAATCAAAATCGGCTCATCCTTTCGGCAGCAACGATACCACAGACAGACATACACACACAAAAACACGTTAAATTTTATAACACCTATTTATTGGCCGTGTTGTGAAAAAATGCTATTCTTTGCCTGTATATCAAATATTTTGTTTGACTGTACGTGTGTTTTCGATCATCGCCTGATATATGCCGCGGGTTGTATGACACTAGTTACACTAAAAGTACAATGACGGTGATTTGCTAAGACAGTCCGTAGCGAAACTACTAGTTTAAAACTCTCAGAGTATTTTCAGACTAGCGTATTTATCAGCGCGTATAAGCTCGTTCGAGTTGCGCGCGTGACAAAAGGCGCGTGTGCCTAACGCGTTAAGAATACATTAATCTGAAACCGCCCCTCAAGAGTCTTTAAACTGATTTCCTGCTTCGGGTTGTGCTTGCTGTTTCGGTCTCCTTTGGAACCCGACGAACTTAAGGGTTCATTTACGGAGACATGACACGTTGTGCGCGTCGAGCGCGCGCTGTGTTGCGTTTTTTTTCCGTTACCGGAGAAGTGGCGCATGCTGCGGCTCACGTTATCACAAGCACAAACACAAATATGTGGCAATGAACGATGTTTTCACAGAGACGCGAGCCCTGAAACGGCGCGTGTGATGCTAAAAACTACGTAACATCACACGCGCCGTTTCCGGG
This sequence comes from Xestia c-nigrum, assembly GCA_916618015.1. Classification (NCBI taxonomy): domain Eukaryota; kingdom Metazoa; phylum Arthropoda; class Insecta; order Lepidoptera; family Noctuidae; genus Xestia; species Xestia c-nigrum. The sequence continues at coordinate 8,055,912 of OU745269.1, read as the reverse complement.
GCGTATCTAGTGTATCGCTACGTTTCTCACGCCGCTTCTCCGTGAAATCAGTATTTAAAAAAAAAACGCGCGTGGAATCGCTTCTCCGTAAACGGTCCCATACGTCGCCATATGTTTGAATTTATTGCAGTCTTCACAAATGAGCCCTTTAACTATAATTAATGATCCTACAGTGTATTTATTAACGACTTATTTATATACTACAGTGAACTACACATATCAAGCCACTATGTATATTAGCGCTATTATTTCAGAGCTATATGAGCAGTCACAAAAAAGGCTATAAAATCGCAGAAAGTAATACACACCTGCTGAAATAATTCTTCTGAACTTTAGGTAGGTGGAAAGTGCAAAATTTTCTTTTCCTGAAAAACAAAATAATCTATTCAATAAAACCCTAACATTAAAGCTCACACATAGCTCATTATAGCACAACATTGCTCGCAAATAAGTCTCACGAACAGTAAGTCGTGGATTCGAACCCAGACAGGCGCATTACTTTGTGTAATTTATTTCATCACCGCTGCTCTCAAAACGGTGAAGGAAAACATCGTGAGGAAACCGGCATGTCCTAGAACCAAAAATTCGAAGACATGTGACATCTACCAATCCGCACTGGGCCCGCGTGGTAGATTATAGCCCATTACCTCTCATTGAGAGGAGGCCGTGTCCCAGCAGTGGGAACATTATAGGCTGATAATGATTGCTCGCAGAACTGATGGCCAAGGAGGCCGAAATGTTTTGAACTGGCGACTGCGAACCGAAAGACGTTGCGTTGGAAAGTCTCCCATTAGGTGGACCGATGACTTGGTGAAGGTTACGGGGACCAGATGAATGCGAAACGCACGGGACCGGTCAGTGTGTTGACACTTGGGGAGGCCTATAGCCAGCAGTGGACGTCTTCCAGCTGAAATGATGGACAACACCTACCGGTCATACTTTTCAATAAAGTTGGAACATTGTATTCCCATACATTTAAACCTTATTCATTTATAATCCTCCTCTAATTAGTTTTTACGTGTCTAATTAAACGTTTCGGTCATTTAAATACAAGGATTTATGTTAAGCCTACACCACAAACTACTGAAGTATTGTTATATGAATTTTATTTCTGCATTTAGCAATTTAATTTAAACTGAACCATACTTATATGAAAAATGGCACAGAGAACCACCACTCTACTGCCGTTACCTATTCTATTTATCGACAAAATAATTTTGAGCAACTACGTTTAGATCAACGAGGTAAAAGTACATTAATAAAATTAAATTTAAATTTAATAACCCCCAACACAATGTACTAAAATTTAAATAGAAAATAATTCGTTAATTCGCCATTTTGTGGTGGCGGTCGTCTTGGATTTTAATGTATGATAGTGTATAGTATTTTACTAGTCAAACCCTTTCATTTGATACCCATATTGAGGAAGTTGTTGAAATTATGTAAGCCGCCATTTTGTAGCGGCGGCCATCTTGAACTGATTTTTATGAAACATAGCTAAGAACACTCCCGACTAATTCACCTTTCAAACACAAAAATCAAAATCAAAATCGGTTCATCCGTTCGGGCGCTACGATGTCACACACACACAGACACATCAAACTTGTAACACTCCGTCGTTTTTGCGTCAGGGGTTAAAAATGAAACAAAGAAAGGAGAAAGATCAGGCAAAAGTAAGATGTATCGTGTGAAAAAACGACATGTATAACAGGAACAAAAATAAGTGTAAAATTAAACATACGGCTGGTCCACACCCGCACACGCTCAGCGTACGCGCGTAAGCCATGCGCGCTATGGAACTCAAATAACTATGGAAGCGTCACATAACGCGCGTGCATAGGTACTATATTCCTAAGATGCACGCAACGTGGCGTGCGCAGGAGTGCGTGAACTTTGAGATAGCTTCTGACAAAAAACACTCAGATGATACACACAGAGAAGATCATTAACATACCTCTTTATTTCCATAGTGAAACAGAAAACAAAGTGGCAAATATCTTACTTTTGAGGATAATGTATAGTGACTCCCTTTGGTGTCACTTTTTGCTTACAAGGCCCATCGTTGCCGCAAGGGCATCCCTTCGCCGAACGGTATGGTTGTAAAGGCACCACTCTGAAATGAAGACACAGCTTTGATATAAAGGAGACGCCAAAAAAGGATGCCTCTAAAGGGCGTAAAAACCGCTTAACGAAGCCGAAAGGCACTTGTTCTCCCTGTCACTGCGATATTTTTTTTGTCCGAGACCATACCTTCCCAGGTATGGTCTTTGAGTTATGGAGATATTGCGGGTCAAAGTTAAAAAATATCAGCTCAATTAGGTTGGGGGAGAACTAGTTTGAAATTCAGCTGCAAGATTTGACTAAACTGACAAATAAGGCAAGTTAAAAAAAACCTTATAATATGTAATGTATAAGACAAAAATCTAAGTAAATCAATCAAACAAAGGTCACCGACTTCTGAAGCTAAAGCTATTTTTCACTTTTTTGTGTTTTCTGGAGTCGGTTTTATTTTTTGCAAAAAATGTTTTAATTTTTCACTTTTTAGTGGTTCACTTGTGCTTACACCTTAACAGCGTAGCGGCGTGATGTTATGTTATGAACTGGTGTAAACAATAAATAGACATGAGATTTTAGCAATCCTAGTCCATTTGCTATCATTTATTGAGGAGTTCCGTTGCCTATCTCCGAAGTTCATCATCAGATCTTTACCAAATAAATTTAACCCTACATTACTACTCATGTTGCGACATACAAAGAAACTACTCATACGCCCGCGAGGCGCATCATATTGATAATGATTTTAATCAAAACCTATACGTATGATTGATATGTTTGGACTGTTTTTATAATTGTGTATATTACTAAAAAGTGAAAAACATAATTTTAAATAATTTTTATATATTTTCATTATGAAATCTTTAATCAAATAAATCTTAGGAAGAAATTTCTGGAACTTAGGCAATTAAACAGTATTCTCATTAAAAATTGAAAAAAACAACTTTAAGTATACACTTCTCTTATAAATTGTAAATTATGAAGTAATTAACTAAAAAAAACTAACAAAGTAACAAAAAAAAATATTTTACATACAATTTGATTAAGACCGCAAAACTTACATACAAGCTACTCTTACGTCTTTGGAGCGCCAAGGGTAGTAATATCTAAAAAACTAGCACACTTAGCGTAACGCAACCACCGTCCTGCGACACGTGCTAGCGATGACTGAGATGTCCTTGAACGTGAATGCCATACGCGCGAAGGATAAAAAGAGAGAGCAAAATATCAAAAACGTGGGCGCCTCTGTGACGTAGAGTAGTAATCTAGGGTTAAATAGAACTACTAAGAAAGTATTCTTTCAAAAACTACCCAAATCACATCAAGTGTGCCTATGAAATTTGAAGAGTTCTCTCAATTTCTCCAGGATCCCATCATCAGATCCCGACTTGATGATTATGGGACCACCTGGAAAGTATACCTTATCAAACAAAAAAATAGTAATTCAAATCGCTCCAGCCATCTTTGAGTAATCGGGGAAAATACATAAAAAAAAATAAAAAAAGGTTCCGACGAATTGAGAACCTCCTCCTTTTTGAAGTCGGTTAATGCGAAGCGACTTGACTCTCAGGTCACGTTCTAACTAAAGCATATTTTGTTCATTATGTTTGGCGAACCGGAATGTTTGTCACAACGACAAACGGCGCTTATTAGCAATCAGAAATGAATAATATTTTTTGAGCGACTTTCGGGTAACCAATCGCTTTAGTTAGAACGCGGAGTGAAGGTACACATTCGCATGGGACCGTTTTTGAGCTTAACTTAATCATACATAGAATTATTGAAAATATGGAATTTTAATTAATTTACAGACATGTTGATAACGACTCACTCTTTCTTTTTAAAAACTTTCCATTTAGGCTTCTCAGTTATGACGTAACGTAAGTTGGATAAACTGCAACAAAAAAAAAGAAAGCTGTACTTTGAATTTATGGGTTGCCACAAGAGAAATTTCGCTTGTTGCATTGCAGAATAGATGAAAAAAAAAATCGACCAAGTGCGAGTTGGAGTTGCGTACCAAGGAGGCCGTATTAACTTTCTGGTATTTTGTTATTGAACTGCATATTTACGGTTTTCAGATTTTTTTTATTTACATCATGTTGTGAGACATTGCTTCTTGCCACATCTGATTCCAAGTCAACGGGAAGTACAAAATCTTTATAAGTTTTTTACGGCATAAACGGCCGTATCTATTTCCCCCGTTAAAGCAAGAATACAGAACCAATAGCAAGCCGGCTTGTTATTTATTGGCCTCATATAGTTTTTCAAGACAAGCCAGCGCTGGCTGCCAGGACTGGCGGGAATAGAGCGCCGGCCTATTTTTCAAGCCAGTAACCTCCGCCCGCGTGCCCCATGACCCTCGCGCCAGCGTGAGGACGTGTGTAGATGTATCGCACCAATCGCTGGCGCTTATCCATATAGCAAAACGTGTGCACACCACAAGAATTATCCAGGAATAACATAAATCCAATGCCCTCATCTAAACAACACGGGCCAGTCCAGCTCTGGCTTGTCTAAGAGGCTTTCTCTGGCTTTACTTAGAACTTCACTCGATATTCTTATGATAAAGAGTTTTATCAGAGAGACGGACAAAGAGGCAAAAACGTGATTCGTTTTTTCTTGAGTTACGGAACCGTTAAAAACAGACAACTGATCGAACTTCTGTTTTGTGTTATTTAAAATCTTTTGCAAAAAAAAACGGGCACCTTAGATTTTTCTCTCAATTTCAATGAAGAAAAACAAAGAAGAGGTATTTATTCATTTGACGATGTATTGGCATGTAACTTGAAGCATCCTAGCATGATTCTTTACGTTCCAAGTTTAAATTTTGAAAATAAAAATATAAAATTATTGATTATTGTGGGTTATTGTAAAATTGCGTTACTAATGGCGAATTGCTGAAACGATTTTTTTACTGATTACTAAAATTTTAAAACTTTTTAGATATTTTCTGAAATTAAACAATTTCTTCTTTCTTTTTACATTAAATACCACTTTTTGATATGAGTGATAAAGCGATAAGGGCCGATAAATTTATAGCCCTACTTAAAGAAGGTTGTTCGCAAACTTACGTGTCTCAGCGGCTAAATGTGAGTGGTTCAACTATCCAGAGAACTTGGCAACGGTATCAAGGGATCCGTTCCGTCAAAAGAAGACTCGATTTGGGAAGAAAACGATGCTCAGAACCAAATTATGACCGCTTTTTGGTGAATCAGGCGTTACGGAATCGTAAGGCGTCAAGTGTGGACTCGAAGAAGAGCCTTGAAGAAGTAAGGTCCATGTTCACCAAAAAGATGACGGACGATTATCTAAAAACTGCTGTTTAAAACACTTTTTTGTATGGGAACATGTCATAGTGACAGCTGGTTTTAGATAATCAGACTGTTATCTTCTCGGTGAACATGGACCTAAGAGGAGTACAAGTTATCTTTTGGGCGGTCAGGAGGAGGCTTTTGGCTGCCAATATCAGGAGTTACCGCCCGGCTTGGGGCCCTAAATTACTCCGTGAGCACCGTATTGCTCGACTTCAGTTTGCTCGAAACTATGCTGGACTCTGGTGGACTGGAATAAAGTGTTGTTCTCTGATGAAGCTAGAATCTCTTTGTGTGAAGAGGACTGACGCCGGCGGGTGCTGCGAAGACCATGGAAATGCAATGCGGAAGTGTGTTTCAAAATAATCACTCTTTAAGGCGGAGGCGACGCGTCATGTCTTGGGCAGCAATTAATTCGACGGAGCGTACGGAGTTAGTTTTCATAGAAAATAGAACATTAAATGCACACCGGTACATAATGGAAGTCCTTGTTCCATATGCACAACCCGCATTGACTGCTCCTAGGGAAGATTCCATTTTTATGGACATCAATGTGCGCCCGCACCGTTCTGGCAACGTTGAAGCGTACATGCAAGAACTTGGGATCCATCGTTTAGATTGGCCAGCTCGAAGACCTGACTTCAATCCAATTGAGCATGTCTGAGAAGTTCTAAAGAGTCGGCAAGATCAATGCAACCTGCTCCACAAAACATCAGGGAACTGAAAATTGTCATTGCAGAAGAGTGGGAACGTATTCCTCTAAACGTTATTAAAACATCGTGGAAAGCATGCCCAGAAGGATTCAAGCTGTGATTTTGGCAAGAAGAGGTCACACTTGTTATTAGGTTTTTAAATTTGTAACTTTAGTTAATAAAAAAACTTTTTTCTTTACTGCCGACCACTTCTTATAGTTTGGCCGGGTACGTCGTCGGTTTTAAAGAATTTACCGTTTTTTTTTTAATTATCAGAATTCACTTCAGGTGTATTAATTTACACGATTATTAGTATACAGACTACGTCAAACAATTAAATCACAACAATCAACAATTAACTCAAATCGAATTTAGAACGTAATTTTCCTTAGGTGCCCGTTTTTTTTGCAAAAGAGTGTATTTTATCAAAGAAAGTCTGAGCAAAAATCAAAGAACGTATAATCTAGTTCAAAATTCTTCTTCGTATACTGAAAAATTTATATGATAAATGGCAATAACAACCTCTTTGCATATTTATTTCCAGTAGATCCACAATTGCACGCCTTTCGGCCGGTAAATGGAAGTGATGAAGAGCACCCTCTATACATTCGACCATAGAAGACAACCATTAAAAAAAAACATTTCTTTTAGCACAAAGATGACAGTAAAGGCGGGTAGCCACCGCGGCGCACGGAGAGGCTACACACATGTGTTAAGGGGCCGGCGGAGCATGCGTTTTTCATACAAACGTAATATCAAAATAATATGAAAATCTATACTCATATTATAAAGCAGAAGAGTTTGTTTGTTTTTTTTTGTTTGTTTGGTTGAACGCGCTAATCTAAGGAACTACTGGCTCGAATTGAAAAAATCTTTTTGTGTTGGATAGTCCATTTATCGAGAAAGGGTTGAAGCTATATAACATCACGCTACAATTATTAGGAGCGGAGCAGGAATGAAAAACGTTTCAAAAACGGGTATTTTTTATCTTTCGATTATCTCTCTTATGTGATGCCGACGAAGTTGCGTGGGTCAGCTAGTCAAATATATTCTTTAGGTAGTGTGTATGTCACCGTAAAATTGTCAAACACGTTAGATTGTAATCTCTCTGGCCAAGCTGTAAACTCTCGAAATATTGTCAACTGAACATACTGCTTACAATATAACGCAGTATTTTTAGGTAGATTGTAATCTATCGGAGTGAAACCGTAATATTGTGAAATGCATGCAACGGAAGTATCTCTGCTCTCATAATCAGACTTGGGGCACCTCCACGATAGGTTAGTTAGGTCCCTTTAAACCTTGCACTTAGAAATAGGGGCCGCGCGTAGCGGGGCTCCATCGACTACGCTTTTTAGGGGACCATAAAGTGTTTTGAGGTTAGATTATACTAATCGATATTTCTCAGGAATGGTCCATTATCTTTTCATGAGAGTAGTACCATTGGGCAAGGGGGACCCCTCCTTCCCTACCTGTCCTGTTCAACGCGCGAGTTGACTTCCATCGCATGCATATTACAGTTTCACTTCGATAGATTACAATCTACCAAAAAATAATGTGTTTTATTGTGAGCAGTATGTTCGTTTGACAATATTTCGAGAGTTTACAATCTCTGTAGTTATTTTACAATCTAGCGTGTTTGACAATTTTACGGTGATTCTCGTATGTATATTATTTCGATTGTATTATAGAATATCTATGTTCCCAAATAAATATATGAAATTTAAAATTTCTGTAGTTTTTTCTTTTTCATAACTGTTGTTTAAACGGGTTTACATTCAAAATATATATTTGAGAACCTATATATTCTGTAATCCAATCAAAATAAATACAGTACACTACCTTAAGAATATGTTTGATTTACAAATTATTTTGGGATTACGTTTGTATGAAATTCGCATGATCCGCAGGCCTCTTAAGCTTCGTTTTGGAAGATAACGTAAATGATTGTGTCCACGGACACGCTATGCAACAAAATGACGTCATTAGATGTATTTATGACGTCAAATGATGCATAGCGTGTCCGTGCGCTGCGTGGCGCTCACCTAAGTCAACGCTGTCAACGTTGCGCACGCTGTGCATGCGGTACACGCTAAACACGAACATTTACCCACGAGCACGATTTGCCGCGGTGGGCCATGCACGCTTGTATTGTACATAATCGTGGTTGTGTAGTATGTACTGCAGTGCAAACATAGACCCCGTTGTCAAACAAATGAATACATGCAGCTAAAATGCGCCGCGTGCCCGCCCGTGCACAGCGTGCACCGCGGTGGGTTTTCGCCTTAACAGTCATGTTACATTAAATAGTATTACAATCTTATTGTTACCTGGTGTTACTAGTAGCTTCATCTATCCTCCTATCGTCTTTGGTATTAACCATTCCCATGTTTTCAATCTATCTGTCTCTTCAAATTTTATGTTCTCCTAAAACCAGGCGTTTCATCAAACACCAAAAACCAACCAAAATTTCAAATATTATATTCTAATGAATTTTGATTTTGCAACCAACGACTTAAGTGCATTTTGCTTCGATTTTTATTTAATTTAATTCATCGTTTGTGTTTATAAGTTACCTTTAGGATTTGACATTTTTGTTCGTGACAGAACTATCTTTTCTAAAATTTTTTAGTTGTGAAATGTGTTTGACGTTTCGTTTTGTAAGGAGGATTATCTACTATTGATACAAAAAGGTCTGTATTCTCAAACTATTTTTCCAAAAAAACCCATACATGATTCGTGAACAAGAATTTGTGTGGCTACGGAAACACTCAAAAACAAGAAAAACGTGTGGGGAATTTATGAGGGCCTTAAGTGCCCGGGCCATAATAACAAATCTTTTGACAACTTATTCATAAAAATCGCATGAATAGTTTTTTTGGCGCTACGAACGCACATACGCAAACATACATATATACTTGGACTGCTAAAATCGTAACGCTTCGTTTTGACTTTGCCGCAGTCATGTAAAAAAATCTGTCTGTCTGTCTGTCTGTGTGTGTGTCTGTCATTTTATTTTTGGGAAAGTTCTTTAATGTGATTGGCACGTTCACCACCACTTGCCGGGCTGTGGGCCTGTTCGAAAGAGATACCGTGGCCCCGGAACATATAGGACGAGGAAGGAACATGGATGGGTTTTAGTCAATAAAAGTCTGACACTCCTTCCCGCCCAGAGTGGGAGAAGTTATTTGACGATTAACCATCCGAAAAAAAAGGGTCACCACCACCTAAGGATCCTTGATTCTCCTGCCCTAATCCCAATTCATTTGGGGGGTGGGGCAGCTTCTTCTTCCATACCTTTCTAAATTTACTCGTCAAACGCGTATGTCTCATCAGACATCTTCTTTTTTGCCATGTCATCCTTAACACAGTCATCCATCGTTTTTTTTTTGTTTTACCTCACTCTTCAACCGATCAATATTCATACTTGTTCGAGCACCTCGATGACATCTCATTCGGCCTACGTCATTTCACCCGTTTCAACGTTCATTAGGCAGTCGTGCGCCATCTACGATATAGCTAACACTTGTGTAACAGACGTAACAGTGCAATAAACTATTTGTAAAACCAAGAATATACGCAATTATTTGGAGTCAGATTCTATTCATTTGGTACCCTGGATCAATCCCATGCCAAAACATGGTGACCCCGACGTGATCGACGCAGCTATCGGCATATTTTATTCATCGCATCGTACCTTTGTCAAAGCGGACTTTGGACTCGACGCACGCTAATTGAAAAAACGTTGCCCAGCCGTTGAAAATCGTTGCATCTTTTAATTTAGAGATTGGTTTCTTTAAACTGAGGAGAAACCGCTTGAACATCTCAATTGTGGACACGGAGAAATAACACAGGAACCACGAGTGGAGTGAAACACCACATCGCCAGGAGATCATCTGAACCACAGCTTGTAGCCCGCCGGTCAGACTTGTGAACGAGGAGCACCGCAGCCACGGTTAAGCCAGGGAAGTGATCCATCCTGTGGTTCCCCTATTATTCCCATTTTTCCGTCCTCTTTTGACTGAGCATTGTGCTAATTTACTTCATTAGTTATCCGCCTGCGGGGGAAGTGTTACTTCATTGTGAGGCTAACGCAAAACCAAAGGCAAGATCATACCAGTTTTTACATAATCCTTACTCCCTATTAACATAAAAAAAAAAATATATGTGTAAATGGGGTGGATGAAAAGCTGACAAAATAGCACGATTATTAAGCGAATGTCATCTTTTTTATAGGTTTTTTACACAAGTTTGTTAGCTATCCATCATTACATTTCATTAAAATACTGTCTAAAATCAGTAATAAGTCGCAAGCCGTGCAGCTCACTGTTTTTCTCAGCCACGTGCGCATGCGCAAATTCCCAATCCAAAGTTTAATCGCACATATTTCTAAAGATTTTCATTATTTATGCACGTAGTTGCCATTAAAACTATAAAATATTCAATATTTTTGCTAAAATTCATCTCATACAATTTATAGTTAGTTACATTACCTAATCGCTAGTCCATTTAATTTCCCTTGGTTTCGCCGAAAACCAAACATTTCTTATATGTAATTAATGTTTATTTTATTACGCATTCCAGTGCATATTGTGTGTGAGCGAGGTGCGTGCGGACCAGCTGACGCCTATTGTTCTTTCGGCGCGTTATCTATCGCCAGCCGTCCCATCAGCTGATTTGTCCCGTTACCTGCGATCGTGACTTTGAATCACCGTCGCATACGCTGGAGTGAATTTAAGTATTTCTTTGTTTATTTCATTATCTGTGTGTGTTCCATTTTGTATTGCTGAATTTTTATTATGTCGCATACAAGTATGAGTGATTTCCGTTCAAGATCACCAGTTGAAGGTGTTAAACTTCAAGTTCCTACAGCTAGTCATTCAATAAAAGACTTGAAAGATTTAATTGTAAAACGTAGTTCAGTTAAAGGTCGAATTACAAAGTTTAAGAACCTTTTAAATGAAGTCACTTCTTTAGAAAAACCTACCGATGCTCAAATGCATACTTTATTAAATAGGTACGAAAGGTTTCGTGAATTGTTTATTTATTTTGAAGATCTGCAATCAGACATAGAATTGTTAAATTCCTCTGAGTTAGATAGTGAACTCGACATCAGAGATGCCATAGAAAGAGACTTTAGTTCTTTGATTGCAGAGACAAAACTATTTATAGATACTAATCTTTTAAAACCGAATAGTAATGCTGATTCTTTACATTCTGCACGTGATTCTTCTAAATGCTGTAGCACTAAGCCTATGGGCTTCAAATTGCCTTTGATTAAAGTAGCAAAGTTTGATGGTGATTTCTTTAAATGGATGGAGTTCCGTGATACATTTATTTCTTTAATTCACAGCAATGACAGAATTGAACCTGTACACAAGTTTCATTACTTGAACTCTTACCTTGAGGGGGAAGCTTCCAATGTCATTAGTAACTTGCCAGTATGCTCTGCTAATTATGAGGATGCCTGGAATCTTCTCTGTGAGAGATACAACAATGTCAAGCAATTGAAAAAGAATCATTATAATTTATTCTGTAATTTTCCACCTACCACTCGAGATTCTGCTAAATCTATGCGAAATTTAATAGATCATGTTTCAAAAGGTTTACGTGCCTTGAAGACTTTGGGTGAGCCCACAGACTCGTGGGACGGTTTAGTTGTCGAATTGGCCTCAGCGAAATTCGACAGTGGCACTAAGTTCAAGTGGGAGGAATATACCAACTCATTAGAAAATTCTCCTACATTACAGGATCTCTTTAAATTTCTCAATAGTCGAGCTAATGTCTTAGACGCTGTTAAAATTAATAAATCAAAAGGTGAAACAACTTCTTCTCATAAGTGTGATAAGTCTCATACTAAGTCTTTTGCAATTTCAGCTGATGTTAATGCGGGTTCTAGTGACGCGTGCCTCCTGTGCAAGGGTAGGCATCGGATTTACGATTGTGCGGCTTTTTTGGCCAAGTCACCAGCAGATCGAGCCGCGGAGGCGATGAAATTGAGGCTGTGCCTCAATTGCTTGCGTAAGGGACACTCATCACGCCAATGCAGGTTAGGTCCATGTTCTACTTGTAAAAGGCGACACAACACCCTGTTGCATAGGGAACCGTCTCAACCTGTGACCACATCGAATGTTCACACGTCTGCATCCTCAACTGTGAGTGCAGTCGAGCGAGTTTCGACTGATAATGTTGCTACTGATGACGTAGTTAGTATGTCGGTCAAGGCCAACCATAGTGTGCTGCTTTCAACAGCCCTGGTTGATGTTTTTAATCCAGTTACAAATCAATACACAACAATTCGAGCACTGCTAGACAGCGGGAGTCAGTCTTCTTTAATCACTGATAGTTTAAAAAATAAGCTTCAGTTGACTCCTCAGCCAATCCAGGTCGATATTGTAGGTATAGGTAATGTGTCTACATCTCATTCACTACAAAGATGTGTAGTGCAAGTTAAATCAAAACACAATGATTTTAAATCAAATGTGTCGTGTTTAGTGTTGCCTCAATTAACAGGTAACTTACCTAAGAAATCATTTAATATTTCGCAACTTAATTTACCTCCTAATATTAAGTTAGCCGATCCCACCTTTAACCAATGTGCTCAAGTTGATATGTTAATAGGTGTTGATTTGTTTTGGTCGGTTATAGAGGGTGAGCAAATATCTCTTGGTCCCAACCAACCTATCATGCGTAAGTCGAAGCTAGGCTGGATTTTGGCAGGCCCACTGTATATTCGAGATATTAGCAAGTCACAAAATAAAACTGTAAATTGTCATCACATTTTTATCAATTGTTCAGATAGTTGCTCAAATGAAGTACTAGACCAGCAATTAACCAAGTTCTGGGAGTTGGAACAAATCCCTCACTCAACCAATACTGAAACTGAAGAGGAGATTGCATGTGAAAATCATTTTGTTATGAATACTAGCCGAAATGATGAAGGCAGATTCATAGTTAAATTGCCACTCCATACAGAACCCGATTGTCTAGGCAATTCATTCATAATGGCTAATAGGCAATTTTTCGCGTTAGAGAAACGTTTTAATAAAAATCCGGAACTGAAAGATATGTATTCAAAATTCATTCAAGAGTACTCTGATCTAGGGCATTTATCGGAATCCAAAGTTTTGATTCCCGAACAATCTTACTTTATTCCGCATCATGCAGTATTAAAACCAACCAGCGAATCGACAAAGTTACGTGTCGTATTCAATGGTAGTGCACCTACAACGTCAGGATATTCCATTAATGATCTACAGTTAACCGGTCCAAACATACAAGATTCGTTGTTAAATATTTTACTCAGATTTCGTCAATACGCTTATGTGTTGTCAGGCGATATAGAGAAAATGTATAGGCAAGTACTGATTCGCGAAGATCATCGTAATTTGCAACTAATTTTATGGCGTAATTGTGACAATGAGCCATTAAAGTCACTCAGATTAAATACGGTTACATACGGGTACACCAGTTCAAGTTTTTTAAGCACTCGTTGTTTATGGCAATTAGGCGAGGAGTGTAGTGACCCTAAAATACGAACCGTAATACAAAATGACTTTCTTGTGGATGATTTGTTGACGGGTTGCGACAGTGAAGCTGAATTGATACTAATTAGAGACGCGATAGAAAATGCTTTGACAGCTGGTTGTTTTACATTACGTAAATATCGGTCAAATTCACGTTCTTTGATTTCTGAATCCCAAAATGTTCAACGCAATCTGATCATCAGTTCCTCACTACACACCCTAGGAGTAGGGTGGAACCCTAATGAGGATTACATACATTTTCCCACAAATTATGAAAACAAAAGTGACAACCCTACTAAAAGATCTATCTTATCAGATTCCTGTAAGGTCTTCGATCCTCTTGGCCTGTTAAGTTTATTTACTATTAAACCTAAAATATTAATTCAACAGTTATGGGTACAAAAAATAGACTGGGACGAACCAGTGCCCAACAATATACTAAAATCGTGGCAATCTTTCATAAAAAACATGTCTAATATTCGTAATCTATTCATTCCTCGTCACGTGTTATGTAACAATCCGGTTTTGATAGAATTACATTGTTTTTGTGACGCGTCGACGACCGCCTATGCCGCATGTGTTTACTTAAGATCGGTAAATAGTCAAGGTGACGTCACAGTACGATTGCTGTGTGCTAAGGCTCGCGTTGCGTCTGTGAAGCCGACTACGGTGCCCAGGCTTGAGCTGTGTGCGTGTCTGTTGGGAGCTCAGCTCGCTGCGGCCGCATGTCGCGCACTGCGATGTGTTATCACTCGACAGATATTTTGGTCTGACTCATCCATCGCGCTAGCATGGCTGGGGGCTAGGTATGATAAATTGAAAACGTTTGTTGCTAACAGAGTGTGCAGTATTTTAGAGCTTACTGAAGGTTCGGAATGGCGTCATGTGCCTACCACACTCAACCCGGCAGACTTAGCATCACGAGGGGTAGATGCAGACAAAATAAATATCTTAGGCTTATGGTGGAACGGTCCTTCATACTTACTTATGTCGGAAAAGTTCTGGCCTACAAATAATAAAATAATAAACAATATTAGTGATTTGCCCGAGGTAAAATCAAATGTATGTGTGAATGTAGATAGTGAGACAAATCATGTAATTAATTTCGATAAATATTCTAATTTTTCAAGATTGCAACGGTCTTTTGCTTATGTACTTCGATTTGTGCATAATTGCAAGCATTCAAACAATAAACTCACAGGTGTTTTACAGCCTGATGAGCTTAAAGCTTCGTTAGAAGAACTAGTGCGTCTAGCTCAGCAAGAACTATTCAGTTCAGAAGTGAAAACACTTCATTCTCAAAGGACATTAGGTTCTAAAAATCCATTGTTGGCTTTGAGTCCGTTCTTAGATACTAAAAATATCATGAGAGTTGGAGGGCGTCTGAAATATTCTTGTTATTCATTCGAAAAACGTCATCCAATGGTGCTACATGCTAAGCATAGACTTGTGAAATTGTTGTTTCGGCATGAGCACTTACGTCTTCTCCATGCTGGTCCACAGCTACTACTTGCATCCATTCGCGAATACGTCTGGCCCATTGCTGGACGAGATCTTGCACGAACTACCGCTAGGCAGTGTATTGTTTGTAGGAAGGTTAGCGGGAATACGTTGGCTCCTCTGATGGGTTCCTTACCCGAGCAGCGCGTGAACCCCGATTTCCCATTTGCTAGTGCTGGTGTCGATTTCGCTGGACCATTTTTGATAACAGATAGGAAAGGGAGAGGATGTAAAATTACAAAATGTTACCTTTGTATTTTTGTATGTTTACGATTTAAATGTTTACATCTCGAAGCTGTGAGTGAGCTTTCGAAAGATGCTTTTATACTTTCGTTGCGACGTTTTATCTCTCGCAGAGGAAAACCTACGGAGATATTTTGCGACAATGGCCGTAACTTTGTTGCCGCTGACAGGGAAATTCAGGACTTGATTTCAAGGCATACTAATGATATTGCGAGCTTTGCTTCTGGGGAGGGTATTAAATTTAAATTTCAACCAGCGTATGCGCCCCATTTCGGAGGCTTATGGGAGGCTGGCGTAAAATCCGCCAAGTTCCACTTAAAAAGAATTTTAGGTAATTCACATTTGACATTCGAAGAATTAGCCACTTTGTTCAGTCAAATCGAGGCTATCCTCAACAGCCGCCCTTTATATCCCTTATCCTCATGTCCTGATGACCTTCAGTCCTTAACCCCAGGTCACTTCCTGATCGGGCGGCCGCTAACTTCGATGCCGTCTCCCAGTCTGGAACACTTGAACCTCAACAGGCTAGATCGCTTTCAGCGCCTAGAACGTCTGCGCCAGGATTTTTGGAGACGCTGGCAGCTGGAATACTTGGCTGAGCTGCAGCAGAGGCGGAAGTGGAAGGTTCCAAATCGACCACTTCAAGCTGGCGACTTAGTATTAATAAAAGAAGAAAATACTCCACCCATGTCATGGAAATTGGGTCGAATTCAATGCCTGTTTCCAGGAAAGGACGGCGTGGCTCGGGTCGCCGAGATTAAAACTGCTTCAGGCACCTATCGAAGGGGTGTGAAGTATCTGTGCCCCCTGCTGGATGCTGCTGCAGATTAATTGGAGTCAGGACACTCCAACGCCCCCCAGTATGTTCGAGCACCTCGATGACATCTCATTCGGCCTACGTCATTTCACCCGTTTCAACGTTCATTAGGCAGTCGTGCGCCATCTACGATATAGCTAACACTTGTGTAACAGACGTAACAGTGCAATAAACTACTTGTAAAACCAAGAATATACGCAATTATTTGGAGTCAGATTCTATTCATTTGGTACCCTGGATCAATCCCATGCCAAAACAATACTCATAACTTTCCTCACAACATTTTCCTCATTCCTCCGCTTCACCACCTCGATAGTCGATTACCACCGCATCATATATTTGAATGTCTTTGATTACCACACAACTTTTCAGTCACCAACGCCACTTTCATACGTCCTCTAATGAACTCATTTCTTATTTCATCAATTCGCATAACAACACACATCCCTTTTAGCATTCGTATCTCAAGTAGTAGTATCGTAAGTTTTATACAGATAATTTTGATGTGTTTTGTCCTGTGCGGGCTAATAAATGCTTTTTCTTTCTTTATAATATGCAAACGCCTTTCATTCATCCCTTTTGTGGCCCAACAATCCACCTCACCACCTCCTGAGGAAACAGGTGACTAAATTGCCTGACTGTATATTTCTTCGTCACCATGACAGAGTAACTGGATTTTGAAAACTCAAACTCAAAGCCCCGACACGGCTAGTTTGAATGCCAAAAAAAACACAAAAAAAACCGAAGCTACAGTCATAGTCACAAGGCATAAAAACTTGAGAAAGTTCTGTAGTTGCAAAATTCCAAAGCGTAGATCTCTAAAGAAAAACGGCTTAGATAGTCGCTCCATGTAAAAACTGTCATTCAGTGTATTCAGTTAAACTGGAAGCCCATCTCAACATAGTTGCGCAACAGTTAAGCAGATATATTAAAACTAAAGCAAAGAGCAGCAGGCAGTGGTCCCAACATAAGTGTCAAACATAATTGCCTGGCGCATTTTTTTTTAATTTAGCCTGTACTGTCCCACTCTGAGCAAAGGCCTCCCCCAATTCCTTACTGTGCCGCCTCGGACCAACCCTCGTGATGCGCGTCAATCGTCTCGCCACCTTTTTCTGGGTCGGCCTCGGCGGCGCTGTCCTTCTTCCGGCAACCATCGTGTGGAGACCTTTGCCCAGCGGTCATCGCGCATGCGACTGCCGTGACCTGCCCAATCCTATTTTAGCCTAGCAGCCTTCATGTCAACGTCCACTATGCCTGTTTTGGAACGCAGCGTGGTGTTTCGAACCCTATCTTGTCTTTTGACACCCATAATGCTGCGTTCCATTAGCCAGGCGCATTATTCTGTGTAAATAATTTCATCATCACTGTCTTCATTCTACTTCATCATCACACAAAACAGTGAAGGAAAATCGAGAGAAGTTTGTCCTATGTGTGTGATTAGCCCTACTTCTTGTAACTAGATTTTCCACCATCTTTTAGCTAAATAACCTTGACATTCGACCTAAGGAACTCCATCCGGGGTGAAAACTTCGATGTTTATACACCCCAACGTTCCCATTGATCAGTAAAGAACAACCGGGTCCTAAGCAAACAAACATAACTCCAAGGAAACTTCTAACAAAGAGGGTGCTGGGGTGTTGGGATTTTATTCTTCTTGCGTAATAATGTGCAGCTTAAGGACGGGGTTAAATGGGGTTATGGGTAAAAAGTTATTGAATTAATGACTATTATTAAATTTTTGCGACTCGGTGAACGACCAGGTCTGATTATTGAAATATATGGGGGAATTTCAAAGATATTAGGGGTTAAAGTTCGAACTTTATAGCGGGATTTTTTCTTTTTTTCTTTTGTAGTTTAGTTAACCGTTAACCGTGAAAGCTCAAAACATTGTTCTCACCTTATGTATTATGTAAGAGCATTCAATCCGTCAAAAAAGCGTTGTTCGCAATAAAATATTCCCGAAAACTGGTACCATATATTTATAAGCTTTCTTTACGATCACATTACCGATATACGGATATAACCTGTATTAGTGGAGCATCTACCTTTAAAAGGATATCCTTATTCCTTTGCATACAAAACGTTTACAACCCTTGCAAGACCGCTCGTAATTTTGTAGATTGTATGGAGTTTCAGGAAGTATTATATTTTTGTCGATATTTTATTGTATTTTGTTGGATAAAAGGGTGTTTTTTTCGATATTTCTGTTTTGATGAAACCTATGTTTGGCACTCGTTCTGAGAAAATTGCTGTCCCAGTATACACGGCCAAGACTTGCAATTACTCCGATAATGATGATGATGATGATGTCATATTGCCGATTTCAGAGACAGCGACAAAACTGTTCCACTGGTCTTAAAACTTTAAAGAAAAATGGCGTAAGCCAGCTATCGAACCCAGAACCTCATTAAAAACATATGAAAATGGGTATTTATCGCGAATTTACCTTTAATTTACGCCCGACAACCACCACGGCCACTGGATGGAGTTACACAACCCCAAAATCCTTAGCAATGAGAAGCACTACTATAAAAGAATGGTTCGGGAAGCGATTGAGATCAAGAAGTACCCTAATGACGGCTTCAAACTCTCTTCTGCTTGGAATCCAGTGATCACTAAGTGTACTCGTCAAGTGAAATCGCCTCAATATACGGACACTGTTAG
Source organism: Xestia c-nigrum (assembly GCA_916618015.1). NCBI lineage: Eukaryota > Metazoa > Arthropoda > Insecta > Lepidoptera > Noctuidae > Xestia > Xestia c-nigrum. The sequence continues at coordinate 8,037,104 of OU745269.1, read as the reverse complement.
TGTAGTGTGCTGTCCTAGTGTGAACCGGCCCTAATTAACATTTATGAACATGAGTGAGGGTAGTTGAATAAACGCCTTCACTTTGCTATCGCGGTACCTCCAATACTTCAGTCTACCCACGACCACGGCTGGTGCAATCCGGTCGAAACATCGAGCTTAAATTAAAGGTAAATTCGCGATAAATACCCGTTTTCATATGTTTTATAATGTGTTCTGATCCGGAACCTCATGCTCTGTAGTTAGCATTTCCAACCATTCATCATCTGCCTAGCCATTTCCTAACTGTGTTGGGGTCGGCTTCCAGTCTAACCGTAACCACAACCTAGGAGTATCACTGGGTTGTGGAGGTTAGATAACACAGTAAAGGTGAACGCTTATCCGCGTCGAAAGAACCGACCGCACTGAAAGAAATATTTTCTTATTCGTATAACGTTAATGTGGCGACACTTGGGGGAGGTATATGTCCCGCAGTGAACGTTTTTCGTCTGAAATGATGATGATGATGATCTGTCGTTACATATCATCATCATCATCATCATCATCAGCAACAGCTGCTTGGGTCGATCTTCAGGTTAAACCGTTTTTTCCTGGGTTGGTCCGTGACTACCCATTACTACCGACTTTCCTCCGTGCCTTGAAAAGCACGCGAAGCTGCCGTCTTGGCTATCATTTGTAGATGTATGACAGTCGTTACAGGTATTCACTGGACGAAATAATTCTGACAACCTACGGTTAAGGTGAACGCACACTTAACGACCTGAAAGAAGCAAAAGAGCCGTAAGAATCGTATTAAATAACGTTTTAATTAATCGTCCAATACGATAAGTAAGATAAGTATGCGAGGTTTCATACCAGTAATCCTAAAATTCGATTTAGAATTAGAATTACAAATATTGATGTTTAACAAACTGAGACTAATTATATTTTGACATTAAATTACTTTGACATGTATTATTCTGACATAGATAATTATTATTTTTGTTTAATTTTTTGACATTTCAATAATTCCTCATTTATATCCGATATTAATTAATATGTGCCTATTCAACTTATTTTGTTAATGAATACCGTAATGCATGATATTCGTATATTGAAGTGATAATAATTGTAGTCCTCAGCTAATTAGCACAACATATGTGTACGCCTCCTGGCATAACATGGCGATCTTTTCATCAACATAGGTAAAAAAAAAAACAGGTCTTATGACCTGTAATTTTTTTTACCTATGTTAACAAATAAATTATGATTTGATTTGATTTGATTCTTTCGGCTCCTTTGCTTCTTTCAGGTCGATAAGTGTGCGTTCACCTTAACAAAAGGTTGACAGAATTATTTTATTAGTTCGTCCACTGATTACCTGTAACGACTGCCAAAGATCTTGACGACCCGAATGGCACAGCGGCTGCCTTACATTCTTAGGGTCCCGGGTTCGAATCCTGGTAGGAGCAAATGTTTGTGTGATGAGCATGGACATTTGTTTCCGAGTCATGGATGTTTATAATTATGTATATTAAGTAGGTATGTATTTACAAACAAAAAGCATACATGTAGTATATCAACTATCTGGTGTCCACGACACAAGCCTTGCTTAGCACACTAAGCAAGCAATATTGCTGGACATTACACACAGCGCCATCTAGTGCCACAGCACTAGATGGCGCTGTGTGTAATGTCCAGCAATATTTATTATTATTTATTTACTATCTACAAATAACAGCCAAGACCAGCGGTTTGTCGTGTTTTCCGAGACATAGGGGTAACTCGTTTGTACTTGGTAGTCACCCATCCACATACCGACTTAACCAAGCGTAGCTTAACCTGAAGGTTTACTCGAACAGCTGTTAATATTTAACCACAAGCTTCAAACAATTACACCTAACAAAACAGTTGTTACATAAATATTAAAAAGCCATAATGATTGTATTAAAAAAGTAATACCTCATATTACTAAAACGCCAATACACTTAGGACAATCCATTGTGCCGTCATTCCGAACGCCTATTGATTCGTCTATGTTGACACTTGTCACCTTATGAGTATGATCGATTGCCTACCTATAAAGACACCTGGGACTTGTGCCGCAATGTATAAGAAAAAGAGGGCTTTAAAAAAGAAAAAAGAAATAGGGGACAGTGGCAACAGACTGGGTTCCGAACAACAGGACACGGTTCTTACAAAAAGGATTGGGTTCATATCATTAATCACTAATAATTATATCTTATGTTTTTTTAATTCATCATCTGCTTAGCCTTTTCCCAACTATGTTGTGGTCGGCTTCCAGTCCAACCGGATGCAGCTGAATATCTGTATTTTACATGGAGCGACTGCCTATCTGACCTCCACAACCTAGTTAGCACTTTGTAATACGGTACCCCTTAGTAAGACTGGTTGTCAGACTTTTTGGGCCACTCACTACCTGTAACGACTGTCAAAGAACTACAAATGGCAGCCGGGACCAACGGCTTAACGCGCTTTCCGATATACGGAGGAAACCTGGTATGTAATAATGGGTGGTCACCCATCCACAGACCAACCTAAACAAGCACGGCTTAACCTAAAGATCGGTCCAAGTTGCAGTTATTATTTAGCCACGAGCTCCTCTCCATATCATCATAATCATCACTTATAATAATTATATCTTGTCATTTTATTTATTAACTGTAATTTTAAATTAATTTGTAAATCTATACTTAATATTATAAAGCAGAAGAGTTTGTTTGTTTGTTTGATTGTTTGATTGTTTGATTGTTTGATTATTTGATTGTTTGATTGTTTGATTGTTTGGTTGTTTGATTGTTTGATTGTTTGATTGTTTGATTGTTTGGTTGAACGCGCTAATCTCAGAAACTACCGGCTCGAATTAAATAAATATATTTGCGTTGGATAGTCCATTTATCGAAGAAGGCTATAGGTTATATAACATCACGCTAGGACCAGTAGGAGCCGAGCAGCAATGAAAAATGTTACAAAATTGGGGAAAATTTTATTTCCTTTGTGAGCTTTTTCTCTCTTATGTGACGCAGATGAAGTTGCGTGGGCCAGCTAGTAGTTAGTAAAATTACAGCGTATGTTTTTCTTTGTATTATCTTGCGTAAGCTAAGTAATCTCTTAAATGTCAAAGTTAAAGTCGCTCATTGAAATTTTTATTTTTTTCTCTTATGTATCTTCTCGTGTGTTATTGGCGACTGTGTAAGTCCAAGACTGCAAAACCTATGTATATCTTAATGTTGTATAAAGAAGCTGTTGGTGAACCTATATCACTATCACCATCATTTCACTACATATTATAAAAGATAGTCTCCTGTGTCCCCTCTCCGCGTCTGTCTGTCCCTATGTATGCATAGATCTTTGTAATTACGCAAAGGATTTTGATGTGGGTTTTTTTTAATAAATAGAACGATTCTTCCTTGCTCGTTCACTATTTATGCGAAGACACTGCCTCCTAAGATACAGGATCTTCCTAGTTTAGGAGTCAGGGCTCAAATTTTGTATTGACTACCTACTGTAATCGTCTCTCGCACACTACTTCTGTTTGCCTATTTTTCTGTACTCTAGTGACTGTTGTGTACTTTATTATGTGTCAAAGTTGTATTTTTCCTAATAAATTATTATTATCTTTATTATTATTATTATTCAAGAGGAAGGTTTTAGTATATAATTTTACGCGGGGAAAGCCGCGGGCATCGGCTAGTTAACAAATAAATAAATAATCATAGTCCTGCCCACATCCGATTCACAACACTTCTGTCTGTAAATAATCAGTAGTTATGAGAAAAAGTGACAAAAATCATCCAATATGAGTTGAAAAAGTAATGAAGTATGGCAGAAGAAGACATGCTGCCGACACCAAATAAGATCAGACCCCGTTTTCACAAACGTTCGACTCGTTTCCGATTCGACAACTCGTATATCTGTCTTCTTCTGGCATTACGAAAACGACCGAGATAGATATACGACTTTTCGAATCTGAAACTGGTATTTATCGCGAATCTACCTTTAATTTAATTTTTTGATTTTTTTTACCTTTTTTTTTCTTTTCTATTTTATAATAATTAAGTATGCTGGCAGTGCGCGGAAAATCCCAGAGGGCCCTCGGTGTATAGCCCATAAAACGGGTCTATAATGTTATTGACATAATGTCAGAATAATGCCTCATCTACCTAAATTATCTGCTCAATACCAATCACATTATCAACCGCAAGAGTATTAACATTATCGAGTTCGATCCATCACAATATACGATGAAAAGTTAAACAATTTGACTTGTTACAATAATGTATTGAATTTTAGGATATTACAAATACTGGTAAAATTTGGATGGTGGTGTTTTTGTAAGACAAAATAATTTCATAACATCATGCTTGCTGCTTGCGTGCTTGTTTGACTGCCTTGTTGATATAGTAGTCGCGAGCGGACCTGAGCATGAGGTCCTGGGTTCGATTGTCTGGTTGGGAAAAGTGTTATTGGGTTTTTCCAATAGGAATTTCTCAGTAGCTGTCATAGAGTCTAGATTCGAGCCTGCATTCTGGCAATAGGCTCGCTCCCAATTACAGACTCAGATATAACTGACAAAATGTGTGTCTACTAATAGGTAATCTCAGGAACTACTGATCTGAAAAAATCTTTTTGTGTTGGATAGTCGTGTTGTGTTTGTGTTGACAGGCGGAGCAAAGCTGTCACCGAATGACCGAATGGCGTCCAAGAACTGGAAAAAGGAACGTGGGTCGGAATATTATAAAGCAGAAGAGTTTGTTTGTTTTTGTGGGTCGTCCGGCAGCGAGATGGGCAGACGACATAGTTGCCGTCGGGGGCAAAACCTGGATGAGGCTGGCGCAGGACCGTGGAAATTGGCACAACAAGTGAGAGGCCCCAGCAGTTGGGTGAGTTTGAGCTGTGGATGATGATGACGATCAGTCCATTTATGGAGGAAGGTTGTAGGCTTCTTTTTCTTCTTTATTTATCAATCACGCTACAACCAAAAGGAGAGATTGTAAGATTGCAATGAAAATTGTAATAAAAATAGAGGATATTTATTCCTTTCTTGGTCTTTTTCTCTTTTATGCGACGCAGACGAAATTGCGTGGGTCACCTAGTTACTAATAAATGAAGATGGTGATGGTTTTGTAAGACAAAATAATAACATAACATCAAGCCTGTGTTCTTCGAAGAAGCAGGGTGGTGTTATTAGTAAACCGACATTCAGCGATAAGTTTACGTCCTGTATTGTAATTAGATGCGTTTATTTTACAAGTAACTGGGAAAACTAAATACTAACTGAACTTTTTCTTAGAATTTCCGTAAACTAAAACCCGATGATGGTTTTGTAGATTCAGGGATCAAACCCATGCCGGGGTTGCGGGACTGTTCGAAAGAGATACCGTGGCCTCGGAACATAAAGGACGAGGAAGGAACATGGATGGGTTTTAGTCAGTAAAAGTCTGACATTCCCTCCCGCTCCACTCAGAGTGGCAGAAGTAATTTGATGATTACCCATCCGAAAATAAATTTAAAAAAGGGATCAAACCCAGAATTAAAGCTTTTGTGTCAGTCACAATGAAGAAACCTGTGTACCAGCAGTGTGAACCTTCCACGCTGAAAATGAAACAACAAAACCAGCAAAGATGGTCTACTTATGTGACCTTTGAACTGTCAAGTCATAGGTCTCGAGAACGAATGCAAGAGACACACCTCTTTTTTTGTCATTCATATGCGCATGTAACACGCGCATTCGTGCGGACAGATGGGCAACGATCGTCACTCACTGGACGCCTGTCGAAGGATATCGCAGACGAAGGGGGTGTGACGATCTGATCTCATTTGCGGGGCGATCATGACCAAATATAGCACAGGACGGTGAGATTTAAAAGGAGAAATGGAGGTCTTTGCCCAGCAGCAACAATCTTGTTCAACTTACATGAGGATCATGTAGGTATTAGTGTCTGAGATAGTCTTTTGAAGAAAGGACCACACAGGTTTGAGTGAACCTGTCCAGCCAGTGCAAGCATTTGTCAGTTATCGTGTAGCTCGACTTATAACACAAGGAGCTCAACTCCCGTTTCTCAAAAAAAAATACTGCCCCCATAATTCCACATAACTAGCCAATACAAAACATAACTGGTCAATACATAACAGTGTCATAGTAGCTACTAAAGCCTTTTTCCACGAAGTGCCCCACTGGGATTGCTTTGTGCCTTCCATTGTCTAAAGCCCTCTTTGAGACTACAAAGAAAATTTTATTTTTAAAACGCTTATAGTTCAGAGTTTGTAGAACCACTGGAATCGGTCGGTTTGCTGGTAAATATTTTCTGGAATTTATTTTTAATTGTGGATGTTTGAGACTGGATTTCAGCTTGGTTGATGGCAATAGGCTTGCCCCTATTATTAGAAACTAGCTGACGCACGCAACTTCGTCTGCGTCACAAAAGAGAGAAAAACGAAAGGAAAAAAACTCAGCTCCTAATGATTGTAGCGAGATTTTATATAGCCTTAAGCCTTTCTCGATAAATGGACTATCCAATAAAAAAAGAATTTTTCAATTCGAGCTGGAAGTTCCTGAGATTAGCGCGTTCAACCAAACAAACAACCAAACTCTTCTGCTTTATAATATTAGTATAGATGACTGGTGAAATGAAGGTGTATTAAGTAACCTCAGGGATTCAAAGTTTAGTGTGTTACTTACGGTGTACTTTTCAACCGACTTCCAAAAAGAGGAGGTTATCAATTCGTCTGTATTTTTTTTTTTTTTTTTTTTTTTTTTTTTTTTTTTTTTTTTTTTTTTTTTTTTTTTTTTTTTTTTGTGTTTGTTACCTCAGAACTTTCGACTGGGCGAACCGTTTTTGATGATTCTTTTTTTGTTTGAAAGCTGGTGCTTGTCGTTTGGTCCCATTTTAATTTGCTGAAGATCTGATGCTGATCTTCTGAGATACACAATGGAACTCTTCAAAAATAGACGGCAAATCTGCAGTAATTGCTGCAATTTACCTCAGAACTTTCGACCGGGTGAACCGATTTTGATGGTTCTTTTTTTATTTGAAAGCTGGTGCTTCCTGTTGGTCTCATAATCATCAAATCAGTATCTGTAGTAGTACATTTTATAGGCACACTAGAAGGGATTTGGGTAATTTTAGGAAGTGTACTTTCTCGAAGTGACCCCATTTCAATTTGATGAAGATCTGATGAAGAACTTCGGAGATATGCAACGGAACTCCTCAATAAATGATAGCAAATGTACTGGGATTGCCGAAATCTCATATCTGTCTATTGTTTACATCAGTTCATAATTTAAAATCACGCCGGTACGCTTTGAAGAGGTAAGCACAAGTGAACCACTAAAAAGCGAAAAATAAAAACTTTTTTACAAAAATTAAAACCGACTTCAGAGAAAACAAAAAAGTGAAAAATAACTTCAGAAAAACGCTTCAGAAGTCGGTGACAAAAAAACTAAATCAATCAAACAAAGGTCACAGACTTCTGAAGCGTTTTTCTGAAGTTATTTTTCACTTTTTTTCTTTTTTAAACTTCATGTAAAATAGTGGCACGCATACGCTGATATATATAAACCTGCTAGCACTCTTTTCGGGAAATACAAAAGCCGTAATGTATTTTGAAGTGTGTGATGTTGTTAAATGGGTTTCAAGGATGCGGCAGTGCTCCTTTTTATGGTTTTAAGCAACATTTCAGAGATATACAAATTCTCAGAAAGACAAATTATATAAAATGAACATTTATATACTGAAATGGAAAATAAAATGCATGATTTCCTCCGTTTATGGAGCTAATAGTATTAGAAAGTACCCACTGGTCTGGTACAACTAGGATTTTTTCATGTATTTTTTTAGTTATAGTGTAATGGAGGTATCATAAAGGCCTACCTACTCCAGATCCATCCCTCAACGAGATCATCATCATCATCATCATCATTTCAGCCGCAATACGTCCACAGCTGGACATAGGCCTCCCCCAAGTGTCACCATATTGACCGGTCCCGTGCGACTCGCATCCAGCGGATGGAAGTCTTCCAACTTTCATGGGTTAAAATTATCATTAATTATTATTGATTATTAATGATTTTGACATGATTTAGTGATTTTACATTATTTTTAAGGTTTTGTAATTTTTATTTCTTGTTTTTTAATTTTCTTCTCTCGTAAGAGAGTACAAAAACCCTACCCACGGGCCGTAGCCAAGTTTGTAGGGGGACGTTTAAATGGAGAATGTTGATGATATTGTAGACGAAGTTAAAAATTTCCGGGTGATGCGACAGGTGTTAAGAATTGTGGCTTTTTGGAGGAGATGAAGTGTGTGGGGCGGCATGTGTAAAGTGTTCAAGCTTTGCATAAGAGATTTCGGTACGATACCAGTGGAAGAGAGCACTATAGGGACGATGTGGACGGTTTGTGCTTCCCACTGTGTTTTTATTTCTATGGCGAGGTCTTGATATTTACTAAGCTTTTCAGATATTGTAGTTTGAATGTTGTGTGAGTTTGGGATAGCTATATCTATTAGGTAAACTGTTTATCTGGTTTTGTCGTGAAGGGTTATGTCTGGTCTATTGAAATGTATAGTTTTGTCTGTTATAATAGTCCTGTCCCAATAGATTTTCTGATTTCTATTTTCTAGTGTTATTTCGGGTTTATATTTATAGTAAGGTTTCATCTCATTTATGAATTTATATTTGAATGATAAGTGTTGGTGTATAATAGCGGCAACTTGGTCATGTCGATGCTTATAGTCAGTCTGTGCAAGTGATTTACAAGCTCCTGTAATATGTTGAATTGTCTCAGAGACAGTGTTGCAGTGTCTGCATAAGTCAGTCGGCTGATGAGGGTCTTTAATTATATATTTCCTGTAATTACAAGTAGCTATTATTTGGTCCTGGATTGCCAGCATAAATCCTTCTGTCTCGGGAAATAGCTCGCCTCGTTTGAGCCATTCGTTCGTTATTATTACCATTTTTTTCCAATTCCAATGGTAATTATGAACTAACACTAGTGGTTAAGATGTGTATGTATCAACTCATCATCATCATCAGCCTATAATGTTCCCACTGCTGGGACACGGCCTCCTCTCAATGAGAGGGAATGTATTAACTAACAAATTGAATTTTAAGATCTGTTCAATAAATGATTTGATTTTGATTCGAAAAATCAGTTCCCTTGCACAGTCACATCCAGCAACCTATCTCCATCCACTTGTCGGTTCCGTTTAGAGAGTAAACTAAGGACTTATTACTCCAACGACGATGGCATTTCGCAATGGTCTTGTCACTTTGTAATATCACAGAATAGATAAGGGGCAGAAGGACGGCTGCATATAGCGAGCGACAACGCACGCACAAACTCAAACTCAAACTTAACATGTATTTCAAGTAGATCATTACGGCAGTTTTGAAAGTCAAAAATACAAAACAAAATCAAAGCTACAGTCACAGTCACAAGGCATAATAACTTGAGAAAGTACTGTAGTTGCCCATTCCCTAGCGTAGATCTCTATGGAGAAGAACGGGCAAGAAACACCAAGGACACTCTTTTAAATCAATATGTTCTTACAAAATCTTGATTACATCATTCGTGTTGTGAATTACACACACATTAATACGCTCCGTTTGCAGCAAGTGTAAACGCAATCGCGAATGTCATTTGGTTCAGATTCCAAATACTCGAGAATATAGTCTATCGATCAATTGAAAGACTACTAAGCTTGTAAGCGACTAGATGAGCTAAATTACCAACTCTATTTGTGGTGGTTCAAACTTCGTTTGAAATGTGCTTAGGATAAAGTTCTAATCAGCTTGCACTACAAAGCCGTTGTTGCCTCAGTCACTGCGGACCAAATAATGCGAAATGTGTGGTTTCGATCGATTTACAATAAATCTATTGATTGGACTAAAAAACTAAAATACTAAAATGCTAATATATTGCTTGTAGAATTATTTTCCAAAAGATCAGAATGATCGCATCTACATTAGTATGTTTTTTTTGGTTGAAAGAAATTTTTAGACATAAGTTCGTGATTTTTTTCTATCGAGTCAAATTAATTGTATTATGTTTCCAGAACACTATGATACTAGCATATACATAATCCTGAAGAATATCATATATTTTTCAGTTTTTGTTTATAGCAGTGAATCATTTACTTTTAGCCATTATGAAACTCGCGTTTAGCTCATGTAATCGCCTTAAGGACCCGAGACCCTTTCGTGCTTTCTTTTTTATCTTGTGGTTAGTTTCTTACCTGGTGTAAGAGTTTAATGTCGCCTATGGGGCTCTGACTTGACAATACATGTCTTTGAGAAATATCTCTCGGAATGCTGGTTTCCTCACAATGTTTTCCTTCACCTTTAAGATAACTGGCTGTCACTCAAAGATCATTTGACATTCTTTACGGATAAAGAAAGTCTGGCATTCGTCAAATATACCCTTTGTAAGCGACTTACTAATATTATATAGAATTTCCGGATATTACGCTAATTTGCTAGATTGTATGCAGGTTAGATCTTTGGGATGTGTTAGCTACATCCAGTTGGCTTGAAAGCCGACCCTAACACAAAACTGGATGCGAAAATGCTGACTAAGCTACATAAAAATACGTCACTTTCAGCTAGTGCAAAAGCACTACGCACTCCCGCCTGTCATTTCTTTATGTCCTAACAAACACATAGACACGCTGCACGTACAGTGAGTGAATTCGTAACTGTAATTTGATTGAGATCTCCACGCACGCATAGACACGCTTCGCGTACAGTGAGTGCAAACGCATTCGTGGCTGGAATTTGTTTGAGATCTCCACGCACGCATAGACACGCTTCGCGTACAGTGAGTGCAAGCGCACTTGCGACTCTCATTTTTCGCTTACTCAGGATTGAAATTTAAAATCACTCGCTGCGCTCGTTATTCCAGTTTTCAATCCTTCGTTCGCTCAAGACTCAAAATCAAAACTCATAGGAAAAACGAACTTTCCTCACATGTTGGATAAATAACTATTTTTGGGGTGAAAATCATTGTGCTGGTGGATTGATTGATGTATAGGGTCGTGGAGGTGTTTAAAGTACTCGTATTTATATGTATGAAAACTTGGGAAAAGTTGGAACTTTGACCCCCAATATCTTCGTAACTAGAAGGTTCCCAGGTATGGTGTAAAACATAATTACTTGTTAGTGTGTATTTTTACACCCTTTATAGTGCATCAAAGTACAAAGAGTTCTAGTGGAACAATTTCGTTGCTTCACAGGTTTGTTCAGATGACTTTTGCCTTTTTGATGCAAATGAGTTAAATGGTTTGGTACGGAACTACCTTTGTCTGGTTCTGACGAATACGCTGCTGTGAAAAAGATCGTTTGGTGTAGCGGGTGAGTTTTATGTAGTTTGTTCCTATGGAATATAATAGAATACTCTTTCTTCTTTCTTTCTCTTTTATTCCTTTTTTACATCATCCAAAGCCTAAATTCAACCACTACTGAGCAAAGGCCTCTGTTGTCTTATGCCAATCTATCCCATCCAGGGTTTTCCTCAATGACAATAAAGAGTTTGGATTTGTACTCGGTTGATGGCAATAGGCTTGCCCCTATTACATGGGACTTAAACATAACTGGCATGTTATGCTGGCAACAATATTGTTAGCCCATATGGCCACTGAATGACCCATCTTTCTTTTTAATCCTTGGACGCCATTTGGTCACTGCTTTACTCAACCTGTCATCACTGCACCTTGCTAAGTTTCCTGCCTTACAGAAGATAAGTTCCAGTAGTTTCAACTAGCATAAATTCATACTCCAGCTGGAGTATCCCAGGTGTCAATTCGCCTGCACCCTTAGCAATCTAAGGCGCGGGACAAACACGAGTGGCGTATGGCCTATGGCGCGGGTGCGCCAGCGCCGCGCCACCGCCATAAGCCATTTGTATATGACTCGCGCCTAATCAATACCCTTTTTTTTCGGATGGGAAATCATCAAATGACTCCTCCCACTCTGGGCGGAGCCCATCCATGTTCCTTCTTAGCCCTTTGTGTTCCAGGGCTGCGGTATCTGTTTCGAACAGTCCCGTAGCCCAGTCAGACGCGCGTGAAACACGAACGCGCCTTCGACACGGCGCGGCGTGTCGTCATAAAACGGACAGACGGCGAGTTAGCCCATAGCTCATAGTTCCCAGGTCCACGCCTACGGTGGCCGGCGGCCACCACGTGGCCCCCGATGCCCGATACGTCTCCCGCGGCGGCTGGGACGTAAGGTTCTCTCCTTCTCACGTTCCGCCACTTCCTTCGCTAGCATGACTGATTTGCAGAAAGATGCCCGTGACCCACAATAAACGTGGCCACTTATTGGACCCAAACATTTTTAATATTATGAATTTATCGTCGAAACAAAAAGTAGAAGTTGGCTATTGAGAAATTCCTCAAAATCAAACGCAATAACATAACTGGGAATCGTATCAACCGCACACTTAAGAGTCTAGAATAGCGCTAGTGACCGCGACCTCAACCGAGGCATTCGATATATGATCAAATAAATTTCGATGATCTATCGTTCTTTACCAATACCCAGTGCCTTAATCCTCTGTCACAACCCTGAAATATCTCGTAAATAAATAGCGGTCTCAATTTATGACCCCCTTGGGAATATATTTATCATCCTAAAATCATGTCACTCAGTATGGTTTGAATTTCTGATCACTACAAGCTTGTGAAACTATATACTGTTGGGTGTCTAGGGGATCATCCATTACTTATTGTTAAATACAGATCGATTGCCTAAACGCATAATTTTCTGTTATTTGTTGTGTTAGGAGAGGATTATTGTAATCTATAACGAATTAGAATTATGTCCTTTATCGAACTATGTTTGGGTCAACTTACAGGCTAACTGGACGTTGCTGGGTAGCAGTATTTTACATGCAGCGACTGCCAATCTGATTTCCATAACCCATTTTGTATTACGTAATACGATATGGTACGACTGGTTGTCCGACTCACACCAGTGACTACCTACCTCTAACGACTTTCAAAAATCTACAAATAGCAGCAACGAACAATATGGCTTAACGTGCTTCCGAGATTAGGAGGAAACTAGGTGACCACGCGACAGAGCAACCCTGGCAAGTGCTGGTTAACCTGTGCGGCTGTGTTTATACAGCCAAGAGTTCCTCAGTAGTGGTATTCCACTACTGTGATTTAAATGATGTATGTGAATCTCTCTGAATTAGTACATATGTCACCGTAAAATTGTCAAACACGTTATATTACAATATAACGTGTTTTTCTCGCGATATTGTAATGTCTCGAATTATTGTCAACTGAACATACGGAAGTACCTCTGCCCCCATAATCGGGACTTGGGGCACCCCCCTGTTAGGTTAGTTAGGTTCCTTTAAACCCTGCACTCGGAAATAGGGGCCCCGCGAAGCGGGGCTCCGTCGACTACGCCTTTTAGATGGAATATAAAGTGTTTTAAGGTTATGTTATATTAATCGGTATTTCTCAGGAATGGTGCATTATCTTTTCATGAGAGTTGTGCCACTGGGCAAGGGGGACCCCTCCTTCCCTCCATACGTAAGTTGACTACCATCACATGCATTTCACGAAATATAATGCGTTTTGTTGTAAGCAGTATGTTCATTTGACAATAATTCGAGACTTTACAATATCGCTAGAGATATTTCAATATAACGTATTTGACAATTTTACGGTGACACATACTCCATTTAAATCACAAATGTAGAAATTATAGATATAGTGACAAAATGGCCGATCAAATCACATAGATTTTGTTAGTATCTTTTTTCAAGTAAAATGTATTGGTTATGATAAACAGTGATTCTGATCTTACAAATAAAACATATCATTTATTCTTCTGCGCAAAATGTTGTGAAATAAAAGTATCTCTTGAAAACATTTATTTTTCATGTAACCCGTCGCATTTATGATAACAAAAATGTGCTTTTTTGCCCAGATTTGCTTCACTTCAAATGGGTAAATAAGATTTTAATAAATAAAAATATTTACAGTGACTGTGAAAATTAAAAGTTAAAGATTATTTATTATTCAAGCAAATTATTTATCGAAGTTTTCTAAGATCTTCAAAAGGCTAGACACACTTGACATCTTAAGCATTTAGCAACCTTTTGCACGGTGCTAAGTGGACTATATTCAATGGATAAAAATCTTATTCGATATATGTCTTTTAGCATTATTGGAAATATGTCCTAGGCTAGACGCAGGCGACTTGTGTATTTACTTTTATTAAATATCGAAGAAACGACGGAATAAAAGATAAATTCAACTGGCACTAGTTTTTTGGAGATTATTGTTAGACTTTTGGTAAAATTGCCTTTGCTTGTTAGATTTTCAAATTAATGTAATTTGCGTTGATATGACACGTTAGTTCATTTATGGTGGATGACTTTCAATTTAAAAACTAAACTGTCCTAAAAAACTGCAGATGTCATGAAAAAAAGAAATAATTATTACTGGCTGCACCTTTCTGATTCCCACTTAAAGAAAAAGAAAACGGAACAACTGGTGCTCATCAAAACGCTTACTACAATTTGCGGTTTATGAACTAACAATTTTTAAGTCTCGACACGACGAAATTAATCAGACTAGCATGAAAGATAAGCATTCCGAATCAACGATATAAATGGAAAAATAAACTCTTGTCTACAGCATTTTACCAAAATTCTCTTAAATTTGAACAATATTGTGAATTCTCTGGAGAATAGCGTTTTTATAAAATAAAATAAAATAATGTTGTATAGACAAATAGTATAGTGTTCAAATTATAAGCGGTCAAATATTGTAAATAAATCAGATTTGAATTTTACCTCTCATTGTGGCCAACATACCTTTAACCATCTCTTAAGTCTCGTGAGTCTGTATGACTGGGAGTGAGTGTACCATAACCGAAACTAGAATTCCTCCCCACTATCCGGCTCGAAGGATCACAATTCCCGCGCCTACCCTGATAACCTCACACAGGGCCGCAGTAATGTTAAAGGTGTGACGGTAAGGTACATGAAAATAGACTATAACCTCATACCGTTAGAACTTACATTACAATTTACACCGCACGTTGAGCTAGGCCCATAGGTTTTCACGAGATTCCGCATTTTTGATAACAAAATCAGTCACGATATGTAATATTCAAAATCCATCACTTCACTTCTACATATCCAAAAACCCATCCGATGACAAATACCCAGTGATTTACAACCCACATTGCACCCCAACACTGTAACAAAGTTATAAGAAGAGGGGATGAAAGGGGATGGAAACAAATGTACGCAATTGACAACTCAAAAAGTTTTGATAGATGCACATTTGTCATTTTTATGTTTTTAAATCTATTGGGATTAATGGAAGGCAGCCATTTTTGTTATTAGATGACAGACGGGTAATTTAGATTCGATATATTTTCACGTTACCAAAACTAAATCACTTATTTTTCTGTCATTGTACTTTTAATAGCAGCTTAGGCTTTGTTATTTTAGGAGACAATGTAGGCAAAAAATTAGATTATTTGTTTGAAAAATCGAAATCATTAATCACCCAAATATGAAACATTATAGTGATAAATCAAAAAAAAAGAATTGCTCTACCCGTAGCTCGGGAGCTACGAATATCTGCTACGAATACGCGCTTGCTACGGCGTAGTAGTTGTAGAAAAGGACAGTCATGGACAAATCCTGCCCCAACTGAACAAAAATAAAAGTACCTATTATCAAAAATTATATTTAAAAAGATACAAATTTTTAGAAAATGATTAACGTGCGATACCAGATCTTGAATAGAACTAGACGAGACTAGACTTGTAGAGAGTTTGGCACGGTCCTCGGCCGTACCAAAAGGCTAGGCGCCAGGCCAGTGTCGCGCATGCGCAGCTACCGGCACACACCCAGCCCCCGCGCGCCGCCGCCGCGCTTTCGGCAACGCGGCGTCCTCGGGCTCGGCAGTCGCGCGCGCACCTACGCATATTATGTACGTCACACCGATTCTTCCGCGGCTCCCGCTCGCTCCCGCCAACAGTTGTTAAGATAATCCTAAAATATAAGTTTTCGTGTGAATAAACTGTTTAGTCGTGTTAAAAAACTCGTGTTTCACTGGCTATTAACCCACATACGAGTACCATCATAAAAGTGGTATACCGCCGTTTACCCGAATTTTATTTGCCCTAATATCATTTGCCATAATAGTCAACAGCCATAATATCATACGACATAATACTCATTTGCCCTACTCTCATTTGCCATATTAGTCACGTGCCAGAATCATTGTTTCCCATAAAGTCACTTACCATAACATCATATTTTGTCATAATCATTGTAAGCCCTAATTATCACATGCCATAATTATGATATGCCATAACATAATTTGCCATCGACATCGGGTGTGTAACGGTTGTTTACATCAAGAGAAATTGGATGCAATTGAGACTTTAGGGCACCCCGACTCGGACAGGTTAGGTTAGAAGGGGATGGCGGGGTCGTGTGAGCGAGCGAAGCGAGCGAATAGACCCCGCCATCCCCTTCGTGGTTATTTTTTTATAAACCACACAGAAGTAGGAGCCCCGCAAAGCGGGGCTCCGTCGACCTAGCCCACCATCAACCATGCACAGAAAAAAAAACCATGCACAGAATAAATAAGTTTGTCTAATACTTGTTATGCCATTTAAATATTATGTCTAATAATTATTATGGCACATAAAAATAAGGCAAACAATACTTATGGCATTCGTATCTTATGGTATCTAAAATTCGGGCAATTAAAAGTATGTCATATGTCTTTTAGGGCAAATGAAACATTCGGGAAAATGATGATTATGGCATATAATCTTCGGGCAATCAATAGACAACCCATAAAAGTATTTATTTTTGACTTCACTCGAAACGTCGAGTTTACCGCTGAACGTTGCCACACAGTGTTATCAAAGAACAGAATAGGGAAAAATAAACTCATACCGGGCCGAAAATATTACATTATACGTCATTCACGTAAATTAATCGTCACTCACCGCAATTTGAAGTGGTATATTAAATTAATCTTTATTAAAAAAAAAAAATAATTTGTGCATAATTGAGTATATTGTTAGTCTAAATTTGTTAGGAGTTTTTGATCAGAAAAGGTTTTTGAAATAAATTCAAATGAAGTTTTAATATGGGTATAGATTTTTTTACGCTAGTTACCTTATATTGATATAAATGCATTTTGTTTTAGAATTTTAATTTGTGCTTTGTTTTGTGTCAGACTTAAATCTCTTTGTGTGAAGCAGAGAGATTGCATACCTGCTTTTTTCCCGGTGATTTTATTGTTACAACTGTCTCATTTTGAAAAATCATTATCTCCCAGCGTATGTTAAGTACTTTTTAAACAATATAATTTGTTTATTAAACATCTGGGACGGATATTTTTTCAGACTTAAATCTCTTTGTGTGAAGCAAGGAATATGCATATCTGTTTTTTTCCCGGTGATCTTATTGTTAGAACTGTCTCATTTTGAAAAATAATTATCTCCCAGCGTATGTTAAGTGCTTTTAAACAATGTAATTTGTTTATATATTTTTTCATAATTTATGTACAAGAATATACATAAAAGTACTTTAGACGTGGTGACAAAAACAACTTCTCTTCGTAAACCCTTGTAACTTTTGTCAAAAACTGCAAAGCAATACGCACCTTTTTATTTTTGTTAAAATAGATTTTTACTATTAAATGACATAGATTTTATATCTGTTAATTTTGGGATATAGGCTCATATAAGTTTTGGGCTAGTCCTTTTCTGCAACAATACAACAATGGACCCGTCAATGTTTACCGTTAGGCTATTACCTCATATAGAAATAATATTATCAAATGCTGTTAATACAAAAAAAATCGTTGATCGAGTGGTTGCGCGACTGCTGAGCATGAATGAAAGAGATGAACGTATAAAATAGTCTAGGAGTGAAAGAGACAGCGAGTGAATGTTAAGAAAGGTGAAAAAGGAAGAGACTGCAATACGAGGAGAAAAAACGAAATACGTTATCTACGAAGACGTGAAAAAATAAATTATAGTTTATAATAAGAATCAGTGCTTTTATTTGGCCCACATCAAACAAATCCCATATTATTCTAGTCTGCTTACCATGTGCTAGGTAATTAGATTACTATCAGACATAATTATTACCACACCTAAACCTAGCAATAGCTTACTAACATGATTGCAAATTACCTCATTGCCTAATACCTACTTAAGTCAAATAACTAATTCACTGCTGAAATGACGAATCTGATTCACTGGACTGATTGCAAGGCATGACTTTGAGATGAGGTGTAATGATCAATCTTGGATTATAACATAACGCTTGTAATCACGGAAAGGTGAGGTAGACCTGGTGAAGGTTGCTGGAATCCGTTGGATGCGAGTTGCACGGGACCGGTCAATGTGACGACACTAGGGGGAGGCCTATGTCCAGCAGTGGACGTCTTTCGGCTGAAATAATGATGATGATGATGGGCCGTGCTTGTAAAACATATCATCACGCTTGTAATCCCCAAGGGGTTAGGCAGAGGTGTATCTAATAGGACACCAACATTTCGCCAGTTATGTTTAAGTCCCATCTAATATTGGGAGACCCTATGGCTTTGAACCCGAATATTCAGACTTTGTGGCTACTACTGAGAAATTTCTAATGGATAAACTCAATAACACTTTGCCCGACCCGGAAATTGAACCCAGGACCTCAAGCTTAGCAGTCGTACTTACTGACTTCTAGATAAATGACGTAGTGCTTGTTAAAAGTAGATCAACAATTAAGTGATTATTTTCAATACACTTCGTTGGCGTTTTCCATTCAACCGTAAACATTATTTCAATAAATGGTTTTGTATTTCCTCCTAAAATAACTGTAAATAAAATGTATTTATCCCTCCGTTGGAGACACTTTGGGGACTTTCAATTTAATTCGAAACTGTCCAACTTTATTTTAGAAAGAACTTTAAAATAACTACATCAAAGAACTTTAAATGTTTGAAAGGAATCGTGAATTCTCGATGCCCGAAAACAAGAGCCGAGAGAAATTCTCAGTTAGTCAAATGAAGTTAAAGAGTTTCTTTTAGAAATTGTATTTTACGAATTCGGAATAGATAAAGGACGGATAAAAGGAGTATTATTTTTCTTTCTATTGATAGTTTGGATATCATTGTGTTTGTGATACACCTTTCTGAGGCAGCAACCTTGGTTATTGGTGATACCCATCTTACTTTTTTTTTTAACATATGCGAAATCATCAAATATCTTCTCCCACTCTGGGCGGAGCGGGAGCGAGTTTCAGACTTTAACTGACTAAAACCCATCCATGTTTCTTCCTCGCCCTTTATGTTCCGGGACCGCGGTATCTCTTTCGAACAATAGCGCAGCCCCGGCAGCCTTCGGCCCTGGCGAGCCCCATCAATTTGCTGGGTCAAGTGGTGGCCGGGGGCCACATCCGATGCCCAGTGCGTCTCCTGCGGCAGCTAGGGCGAGAAGTCCTCTCCGCCACCTCCATTGCTAGCATGACTGTTTCGCAGAAGAAGTTGACAGCTTCCCATTCCGTTCACTCCGCGGACCATGAATTGAACCAGGGCCGGACGCGTTCTCCGCCGCTACGAGGATACGGCGGTGCTCCGCCCACGCAGGGCAGACCGTGTGCTCCACCGTGTCCTCCAGTCGATCCTCGCAGTGGAAACACCCGGGCGTTTCCTCCCGCCTGATTTGATACAGGAACCTCCCGAAATATCCATGTCCGGTGAGGACCTGCGACAGGCGGAAGGTGAGGATGCCGTGGCGCCTCTCAAGCTACTCCTCAAAGAGGGGACTAATAGCTACCATTGTGGCCCTATACCTATCTTACCTTAGTTGGCGTCGTTGGTCTCGTGGTTGTAAGCGCCAGTGCTAGACATGAGGTCCTGGGTTCGATACCCAGGTCGTGAAAAGTGTTATTGGGTTTTTCCCTCAGTAGCAGCCACGTTGTTTGGTTTTGTGCCCTGTTGATGGCAATAAGCTCGCGCCCAGGGGACTTTCATATAACTGGCGAAGTGGGTGTACCACCAGTGGATTACGTGCTTGATGTTATATCATTAAATCCAAATGTTGTTGAAAAAATCACACACTTCACTCTCTCACTCGCTCTCAT
This sequence comes from Xestia c-nigrum, assembly GCA_916618015.1. Lineage (NCBI taxonomy): Eukaryota > Metazoa > Arthropoda > Insecta > Lepidoptera > Noctuidae > Xestia > Xestia c-nigrum. The sequence continues at coordinate 8,016,966 of OU745269.1, read as the reverse complement.
TTCTTTAACTCATGAAATTATATTTTTATCAGCTGCCTTGCTGACATTATTTGTATAGTCACTCTTACCTAAAATAAACAAAAAACGAAACCCATTTTGTTCATAAACCTGTAAAGGAGATAGTTTTTTTTGGGCCCACCTGGTCGTTGCATTTATTATTCATAATAACACCAAAAAAAAGTAACCATTTTACTATGGTTTTAAAGGAAATATTACGTAGAAATGAAAACGGAATCTTAAAATCATAATAAATAAGCTATGCTATGATATTTTTTTGCGAGTCAAATCATTCCTGTTGTGGTCAATGTCATTTGACAGCAAATACTTACGTGAATAGGGGCGTTTTTCTGTTTACTAAAAAAAGTACGGTACCTATCCGTTGGAAATCATATGTGCTATATAATTATTATAGAATCAGAAAGAATATAAAAATAAAATATTATTAAACTATGAGCATTTTTAATGCCATTTTTATAGGTTTACACTAAAATCGCATAGGTGGTTTAAACAATCAACGTGGCATGAAACGTTATAAACCCACTTTTTTTGTGATTGACAGACAACTTCATTATTTTGACATTTACTTTTTCTGTTTATTTTGGTTTTCGTTAGTGTTTTTGCAGATTTTTCGCATTTATTCCGGTTAGACAATGCTAAGCTAATTAATCCACTGGAATCTAGAGGTTATAAGGAATAAATCAATGTAAGTTTCATTATTATATGCTAGAATTTATGTGGGAAACTAATCCTCGAACAAAAAAAATTGTCTCCTTTAACGAAATGAACTTTATATTTATAAGAATGACACCATAACATTAAACATTCGTTCATTCATTACGTCACAAAAGCAATATGGCGGACTTTTGTGAAATTAAATAATTTGACAGATGAAAAGCTGAAACGTCCATTGAAATTAATTTTAAATATACTTTAATTGATGTTACTAGATTATACTTTTTGCTTATTTATTTTATGCGTAAATTAATATGCATCTCTTGTGTCTTGTGGCTGCGGGTGATTTTTTTCTTGTTGAAGTTTTGTCTTTAGAGGGTTTTAGAAAATACATAGGCTTCAGAATTTTTTACGATAAGTTTTGATGTAGCTAGATTCATCCTACTTACTTTAGACCATTGCTAAACCTTAACTTTTTTCCGGTTAATATGTACCTACAGGGTGTAAACAATCTCATCACGAAGCCGTCAACCAAGCATTCTGTACATTAACAACATTGTAACTTGACGCAAAAATTACTGTTGGGAAACTACTTTTCTTTCTGGGGTGAAAAATCATGTTTTGTGAGAACTCAACGTAACGCACGTAAAACTGTGCTGATGGTTGAATGGAATAGGTTGCGGAGGCGTTTAATGTAAAAAATAAAATTAAAAACCTGCATTTAAAAAAACCTTGGCAAAAAGTTGGAACTTTAACCCATATCTCCGTAACTAGAAGGTTCCCAGGTATGGTGTAGAACAAAAAGAATATCGCAATGATGAGGAGAACAAGTGTCTTTCGGCTTCGTTAAAAGATTTTTTATATCCTTTAAATCACAGTGTATTATGGTGTTATTTAACCTATTACAGCCTCTTTCACAGAAAAGGCCTTTATCCCAGTAACCAGCACATCATAAGGAATGAGCAAAATTTGTGTGTGTCAATATAAAAACCATTTTCAATTTACCTACATAAAATAATTGCAGCTGCCACCGAAAGGCTCCAGGCCCCATTTCAATCAAGACATATTTTGGCTGACAAGATACAAACAGAAGATGAGGTAGGGCTAGAAAGAAAATGACCACTGATATGATCACAAACAAATCAGTATCGAAAAAGAAGATGTATATGATTATGAAGACACAATTTCAATTTGAAATCTGAGAATTTAATCCAAAATTCAACATGTTAAAACACTCTTTAAAAAATGTAACATTACTTTTTGCTGAGTGCAGTGAAGTCGGGGAATTCATTCATTCCCGCTAACGCGTCGATTCACTGTTTTTTGTGTTGGCAACTCCAATTCGAATCCGTGACGTGTCTACTAAATAGTTCCGTCCATTCATGCAGAAAGTTTTTGGATGTGGTAGCAACTAGGTTCTATAGTAAGTCAGGCCTATCTACAGTTAATTCGACGTGTCCACGACGTGGTTGTCAGTGTCCAGAGTCTTCAAGCTTTTATTACAGAGAAAACCAAAGAAAAGTCGTTATCTGTAAATAGTAATTGGTTTTAAAAATGTTATCATTTTTTTTTCAACACACTTGCTCAAAAAATGCATTTACGAACCCTGTATACATTGTACGAAAAAAAAAACTTACGCACCACACAACGGAACGTGCGGTAAAATAGGTACTCTCATCTATTTTACCGAGTACCTATTTTACCGCACTCCCCCTTTTTTTTTTTTTTTTTAAGGATTGGAAATCATCAAATGACCCCCCCCACTCTGGGCGGAGCGGGAGGGAGTGTCAGACTCTTACTGACTAAAAACCATCCATGTTCCTTCCTCGCCTTTTACGTTCCGGGGCCGCGGTATCTCTTTCGAACAGGCCCGCAACCCCGGCAGGCTTCGGCCCTTGCGGGCCCCTCTCTTTTTGCTGACATCTCTTTGAGGCGCGCGTGGAACACGAACGCGCCGTCGACACGGCCTGTCGTCGTCGTTAGACGGCCGGACGGCTAGCTAGCCCATAGCCAGCCGTCCACAGGCCCGCATCTACGGTGGCCGGTAGCCACCACGTGGCCCCCGACGCCCGTTGCGTCTCCCGCGGCGGCCGGGAAGAGAGGATCTCTCCCTCTCTCGTTCCGCCACCTCCTTCGCTAGCATGACTGCTTCGCAGAAGGAGGCGACGGCTTCCCATTCCATCTCGCTCCGGACCATGGATTGAACCAGGGCCGGACGCGAGAGGTCGCCGCCGACCGCACTCCCCCTTGTATAGCACCGTGCGTGTTCTAAACGGTTTTTTTTTTAATTTCCAAACAAAAGCATACTACCAAGGAGTTTCACATTGCAAGAATAAATAAGCCGACTGATCGAACCTCCCCGGAAGTGCATTTGCTCAATGCGTTTGATATATACTTTAATACAAAAGAGTAAGTGAGACGAAAGATGTAGTTCTAATTTTCACCACGTGCATGTGGCGCCAAGACTACAACAGTCCACGACAATACAGGAGAGACAACAAAAAACATGTGCCTATAGAAGTTGCAAACGAAGTAATCCAAAATAAACTTTCTCTTAGTTGTATAAGTTTGATTTTGACTAACCGTTCTTTAGAAGCGTTCGGTAACGATAGCGTAAGTTTCATGTGTTTTGTTCACCCAAAAGTGGTAATTGCGCCTAAAGAATTTTTTACTTCAAATAAAGGTATTTTGTACCTACGCGGTTCAGTGGGGTCCCGACCTAGACAGTCTGTTGCTGTTCTTTGTGTTATGTATTTTATCAGCGCTGCTTTTAGACCCACTCACCATGCTGAGATAGGAGCCTTTTGGCCTCGTACAGGAGGAGTTTCATTCTTTTAATTTTTAAATAAATATTTGTTTTTTTTTCTGTGTAATTTTTATAAGTACTGTTAATTTTGATGTGTTTGTCCTGTGTGGGCTAATAAATGCTTTTTCTGTCTTTCTTTCTTTCCACTCCTTCAAGCCTGCGTCCGTGCATCGAGAACAATATAAACAGATTACGCTGTTGTACACGTAACTTAGAGCAGCGGTGGCCCAGTGGTGGTGGTCTCGACTTAGGCTAGTCTGGGTTCGAACCCACGACTTACTGTTAGTCGTGGGTTCGAACCCAGACTAGCGCATAACTTTGTGTGATTTATTTCATCACCACTGCTCTCAAAACGGTGAAGGTAGAATCCAATATGTCCTAGAGTCAAACATTCGAAGACATTTGATATCTACCACTCGGCACCGGGCTCGCGTGATGTGGTGCCCATTCCTTCTCATTGAGAGGAAGCCGTGTCCCAGCAGTGGAAGCATTATGGGCTGATGAAGATGATGATGACGAACCTTCTTAATCTAGAAATTAAAAAAAAAAAACTCAAATTAAAACTTCTCGCTTAATTTTCTTTCTGTATCCGTGTGGTGGGAACACCAACAATCGGTCGTTAAGTTTGACTGACGCAGCGGCAACTCGTTGCACTATGCCCTTTGTAACTTTTTCATTTCACCGTCAGCCCACGTTGACGTAAGGTTTTGAACACGCTTGAAATTCAACGTCAATTTCTGTGTGATGCTGCTTTGAAATGTTGTAGCTGACGTTTTAAGATGAAAATATTATTTTGTACGAGTTTATTTTGCTTGAAAACGTGGTTCTTGGTCCGTATTTTAAATGTTTTACTGACATTTGGAGTAAAAGCTGCTTTGATGCAATGTTTAACTTGTTAGTTTTTATATTTCTTGTTATTTTTTAATTATTTTCGAGGCTTTAGTTTTAAAATAAAGATTTTTTTTTTATACATTGACCTGATTATAAGGCGCATAAATTATTGATATTGTCAGCGTACGTCTAAATGGAAATATTTTTTTTTGCTGCTCCAAGACATCAATAACTACGAAAATTAATAAAACCACTTCCAAAACATCGAAGTACCAAATCAGTTTTTCAAAACAAATATCGCAAAAGCAATCGCTCATAATACATACGGGTGATGTGCAAACAAATCAGTGAAAGTAAATAATATCATGCTTAGCAATATTTGTTTAACTCCACGCTCAGATGAAATGTAAATAAACATCCGAGGGTGACTGATTGTAATTTGGATTCAAGAAAATTTGTTTTCTGCAGAACCGTTTCCGCTTTCCTTCAATTCGAGTGTGTGATGAGAGTTGGTGTTTCTACCTCATTTAATGGGAGAATTATTTTATGTTTAGATCATTAGTAGTTGGATTTATATGAATGTTTGGGTCGGCTTCTATTTAACCAGATGCAGGTGAATATCAGTATCTTATATGGAGCGATTGCCTAAATCCTGATGTCCACAACCCAGTTAGTACTGCTTAATCAAATGACGTGTCCCGCTCTGGGCGGAGCGGGAGGGAGTTTCAAACTCTTACTGTATAGAACCCATCCATGTTCTTTCGAACAGTCACGCAGCCCCGGCAGGTTTCGGCCTGTGCTTGGATCACGAAAGCGCCGTCGACACGGCGTGTCGTCATAAGATGGACAGACGTCGAGCTAGCCCATAGCTCACCGTCCACAGGCCTGCGTCTACGGTGGCCCCCGGTGACGCCCAGTGTGGCTCCCGCGGCGGCTGGGCCGGGAGGTTTTCTCCCTCTCGAGTTCCGCCACCTCCTTCGCTAGCGTGACTGCTTCGCCGAAGGTGAAAAAAACCCTATAACACTGCTAGACCCAGGGAATTACAGTTTTCTTTCCAACTCCTCCGCTATACTTTCTGATTAATTTCGTTGCGGGATCCAAGACAGTTGTTCCGTAACCATACATGTTTTTTTTAATCTATGCGCGCACTGTGCTTGCGAACGAATGAGAGACCGGAGTCGAATCCAAGATGGCAGAAATTCAAGTTGCCTAAGTGCGCGCTCCCGGTAAAATCCTATGGATGAAGGTTAATCGTCGCTAAATCGCTATCTTTATAAATCTACCTGGACTTATTGTGATTCCTCAAGGCTCATATAGTGCAGTATTGACTTTGGTGCACCATTTTCGTAAAAACTCAACCAGACCGGCCGGTCGTCGTGCAACGTCAGCCACGTGCCACCACAGGACAAGATTCCCTCGAAAAGCCTCAGGAGACTAGCAGGTGAGTGACGCACTTATACTTGGAGAAGGTCTAACGATCTCCCCTCGAGCAAGCACAGTTAATCTTAATACGAAATATTCAACAAAAATACGAACACATCGAAAGCTGAGTTTGCCCTCCAATGTACCACCATCGGCTTGGTACAACAGTTAAATTCATTCTCTGGGACTTCGTCGAGCTTCATTGTCTCGGCGCTTGCTGCAGCATTGTCGCCACCGTTGATTCTGGCTTTCAGGAGTTACAGTGGTTTGGGAATAGTGTGGCAGGCTTGGCCGACCCGGGAATTGAACCAAGGACCTCATGTGTCGTGACCCCTTTCTCCCCTTCTCTACTTCTTCGTACAAACCAAAACAAATGAACCATGTATCGTTTTTGAGTGGAAAAAATGTTGAAGATTACGATAAATGACCATACAAGAATTGAGCAGGTTTTTCGTTTGTCACAGTAACGATAAACCAAGTCACCTTTGCATTAATAAAGAAATTTGCCATTTTCCTAATAAAGGGATTTTTGACATTTGAACCACTAACACAAAAGTTCGAAAAAAAGACTGAAATAACAGTTTTCTTTAAAATTTTATTAGGTAACTTAAACAATTAATAATCCGTGTTTCTACCGCGAACACTAACAACACAAGAACATCGGTTTGGCATACTCAAAATGAGTTCATCCAAATCACGCTGTGGAATGGCCGCCCATGTTCGTTGCAACAACAAAAAAAGGTCTTCTTGCGACTGGATACCCTCCATATTCGGCAGAGCTCTTCTCTGTAGCATATCCCATGCATGCTCAATCGGATTCAAGTCTGGCGACTGAGCAGGCCAGGGCAGGACATTGATGTTAGCTGCGGCGAGAGTCTGTCTCACAACTCTTGCGGTGTGCGGTCGTGCATTATCATGCATTAACTGAAATAAGGGACCGATTTGCACTTGTAGAGGAACGATGACGTCTGATACAATCGTCTCAGCATAAATTTGAGCGTTGAGGTTGCCTCTGATCCAAATCAACTCAGTTCTTCCGCCGATCCAAATACCCGCCCATACCATGATGGTTCCACCACTATAAGGATGGACTTCCTGGCAGGATTTTAATCGCTGTTGGCGTCCAGGGGTTCTCCAGTGTCGTATACGTCTTGTATCCGGTCTCATACCAAAACGAGACTCATCAGAAAAGCACACGAAACGCCATTGTTCTTCTGCCCAATTTCTGTGTTCAAGAGCCCATTGATATCGAATCCTACGATTGTGCATTACTATAGGTGGTACCCGTAGCGGTCTTCGGGAATGAAGGTTCACTTCATGCAAGCGGTTTCTGACTGTTTGGTCGCTAATTAAGTTCCCTGAAGAGTGATGAAGCCTCACGGCTAACATCATGGCGGTTATTGTTGAAGCTCTTCGAGTTAAGATTTGAATGTATCGGTCTTGTCTCCGTGTGGTGCAGCGATACCGTCCTCCATGGCGCTCAGCCACGGTACCAGTGCTTCGGTAACGTGTCCAAAGTCGACTGATAACACTCTGACTTGTATTCAGAGCTAAAGCCACAGTACGTTGCCGGGAACCAGCTTCTATCATTCCCACGGCTCTGAGCATTTCTTCCCTGCTTAAATGACGTCGCCGCTCCATAATAACGTTGGTTTTAATCAGTAGTAGGGAAACAGTAGCACTAATAATGTCTTCAATGCGTTGTATGTTTTTATAGGGAAAATATTGACAGCTGATTTTCATCTTTTACTCGAATTTGATTCACAGTTCCTGATTCAAATTATGAAATGCACCAAAAAGGATCCATATAAATTTATAAAATCATAAATTTATTACAAAGCCACATCTCAATCTCAAGAAATCCGCATAAAAATGCTTGATCCCTAGACACTTTTGATGTGTGTATTTGGTTTTCAAAGTTTAGAACTTTAATAAATGTAGGTTAGTCAATGACCGCAATAATTGCGATCTTAACTGACATTTACTATATTAACCTCACCATCCTTTACTTAAGAAAACCTCTTTAAAAGATACTTCAACCCAAGTCCCGCCGCTGACTTTAGCCATTAAACTCAGCTGCAACTGTTGACCCCAACAACAAAACAACAGAATTGTATCTACATAATTCTACATAATAGTGTACCGACGAATGCAGATTGTAAACTCGACACTAGAGTTGGACTGTCCACTGTCGGGTGCCCATCGGGACAGGTTGTCCAACAAAGTTACGTGGACTGAATCGGGAATGAGTACTATCGGAACGATATGTTTGATGTTGAATGTACTTAAGTATCGGTACTATTTTATTTAGACTTAAGATTGTAGACATAATAGATCCAGTTATATTTTAGTCTCATAAAGGGTGTAAAAAACCTTTTAACGAAGCTGAAAAGCACTTGTACTCCCCGTCATTGCGTTTTTTTTTGTTCTACACCATACCTGCATGAGAACCTTCTAGTTACGGAGATATTGGGGGCCGAATTTCCAACTTTTTGATATATTTTTTTTTTAATACAATTTTTAATGTAAAACTTCAAACACCTCCACGACCCCCGTACTATTCAAATCCATCCATCCGAACAATGTTTTAAGTGCGTTACATTGACGGCAATAATTTTTGTGTCAATTTACTGAGTTTGATATACATAATGCTTGATTGGTAGCTTCGTGATGAGTCTGTTTTCGTTTTAATACAATTTTTAATGTAAAACTTCAAACACCTCCACGACCCCCGTACTATTCAAATTCATCCATCCAAACAATGTTTTAAGTGCGTTAAATTGATCAGCAATAATGTTTGTGTCAATTTACTGAGTTTGATGTACATAATGCTTGGTTGGTAGCTTCGTGATGAGTCTGTTCTCACCCTATTTAGTCGCAAATAGGGGGGCTTATATTGCCGTCAACCGAGAAAAAATCCTAACACAGTTGTAGTAGTTCTTGGTCTTATGCCAACCGGTTTTATAGGGAGGTTTTGTAAAACATACTAGTTATTATAAATCTCGATGTATATAATAATTTGTGTGAGTTCAGAAGCAAAACGTACTTCATATTGCGTAGCGCTGCAGATGCTGACATAGGCATAAGGGTACTTTCAAATCAGAGGCGTGAAGAAACACTGCAGTAGCGCTACTGCTACATGCTAGATGCACCTAAACTGAAGCGTTACAAACGCGTGCCTACTACGCGGCAGGAGCATGCGAAGCGTTTTTCTATGGCAGCGCCACTGCAACCCTTCTTCATATTCAGCAGCGGGGTGTTACATGGGCAGTTTCTTTCCATTCTCCAAACTGACGGCCTAAGTCATAATTCTATTTATAGCAGTAAATTTGTCAAAGAGGTTCATCATGCCTAATATTGTATTCTACCACAATATGAAACTCCAAACCAAGCTATATCAATTACCATTAAGAATATAACGCTTCTAAATCCATTCTCTAAACTACGTAAATTCTCACAATATACAAAGTTAATGTCTAGTGGAAACTATTCCGGTGTACCCATTCATCTTATGATTAAATTCCTCTCTGGAATCAGGCGTGGCTTAATTTTCGGGTGCCTCGTGCATGTGCTTATAAAGTTAGTTTTGTGAATTGTATACTCGTAGTATAGTAGTCTATGCGTTGGTTTTATGTGTGTTTTGTGGGGTTTTCGTGTAATTTTAGAACCTAGAATGTGTTTATGTGACGACTCGAATGGCGTAGTGGTAGTGAGGCTGCCTTACGTTCATAGGGTCCTGGTTTCGAGTCCCGGTAGGAGCAAATATTTGTGTGATGAGCATGGACAATTGTTTCCGAGTCATGGATGTATAAATGTATGATAAGTATGTATTTACAAACAAAAAAGTATATATATCAACTATCTGGTGTCCAAGACACAAGCCCTGCTTAGTGTGGCACTAGATCGCGCTGTGTGTTAATGTCCAGCGATATTTTTTTTATTTAGGAAGTCTTGGCTCAATAAAACATGCAAGACTGTCTTTGGGGTCAATCTGTAGAAAGAAAAACTCATACGGCTATGGCCCTAGCGGATGGGCTACGAGTGCTACGAAGCGTTAGGTGATGGTCACGCGAGTTCCATGATTTTTGTTCACTAAAAAAGTGCTGAACGCGCCTGAAGAAGTTAACACTTCAACAAGTCGCTCGTCATTCTTCAAGTTAAGCCGCGCTTGTCTAGGTTGGTCCAAGGATGGGTGACTACCCATTACTTATTTATCCACCGTGCCTTGGAAAACTCGTTACGAAGAAACAATTGTCAAAAATACAGATTTCTTTTGTTTATATTTATCATTTTGTCAATTCTTTGTAGACAAAACCCGTTCCCACGGCGGGCATGCTACGCGGGTAGATCTGTGGCATTCGTTACAGGTACGGATAAACTGAAGTTAAAATAAGGTGTTGTTGTGAGAATTTAGTTCTGAGTGACGGTGGTAGCGGTATCTACCAAATGCAAAAAGGGACAAGAAAGAGGGTCGACAGATTTCTCTTCTTTTAAACACTTCAGTTTATCTGTGATGATGGTGCTTGAAACACGTAATATCGGTATCTCAAACAGTAGGCATGGTAAAATGTCCCGTTTTCAGGTTTAATGATAAAATTTGGGCAGTTTTGCTAACTACCTAATGCAATGCAATTTCCAAAATCTGTACCAAAACACAAGTTATTTAAATCGCAATAATAATATTCCATACCTTCTAACAACCAAAATTCAGCGTGATAATCTTCTCAAATCCCCATAATAAGATTATTACGGTACCCTCGCTTTGTTCCTTTGATTTCCCAGTGCCAATATCCGTCCCTACGAATATCTGCGAATTAACAAATTAGATTTTATATAATTTAATATTTTTCGAGGCCAAAAGTATTTGGATTAATATAATTCTCATTTTATTTGAATACCATGTCGAGTACTTTTAATATCATTCGTAAGGAATATGGATGTATAATTAATTAAATTTTGTGGGCGAGTATATGATTTTCTTGTAGGCAGTTGTAGATACCCAGTTTTTATATTTCTTTCACATTGAATTCCAGACAAAAAACAAAAGAAAACCTTTATATACAGGGTGTAAAGCCATCAACCAAGCATACTGCACACTAAACTAAAAGAAAAAAAATAATAAAAGAAAAAGTAACTAAGTAACTATCCGCAAGTTTTGCTGGGAATTTCCTTTTTTTTGTGAAAAGCCAAGGTTTATATACGAGTATATGCTTTGAATTGGATAGACGACAAAAAATATTAGGCCCGTCAGTTAGATTATCAAAAAAATTTGAACCTTTTTTTTTTCTTTTGTTACTTAAACCAAAATTGACGAAGATACGACGCTTTTAAAACTCTCAATACGTCACGCCTTGGTATATTTTTTTGTGAGTTTGGTCGTCACGAGCCCCCCACTCCCGAGTTTTGATGAGCTTTATCTTTGTCAATATTCCTAGATTTACAAAAAAAAAAATACTTTCCATTATTTTCCGATGCTGCGGACTAAATATATTTGCCATTTTTGAAACTGTCGCCATGCCTGTAATGCAGGAGTCATAGAAATATTTAAATCCAAGAACTTGTATTTAAAAAAAATGCATTAAGTCGAAACTTTAACCCCCCCGTATCTCCGTAACTAGAAGGTTCCCAGATATGGTCTTCGGCAAAATAATGATTGCAACGACAGGGAGAATAAGTGCCTTTCAGGTTCAAAAATGGTTTTTTTACACCCATAATAGGAATGAGCAACTGTAAGTGCTATTTCGAGAACCCTCCCAATGAAGAACTTCGTGTTCCCATCTGCTTTGTATATCTCTTCGTATAGGTATACCCGTCCGTTTACCTCAACAGGTTTAAGACAACTTGAACCACGATTTCAATCATTTTACACCTACTACTAGCTGACCCACGCAACTTTGTCTGCGTCACATTATAGAGAAAAGCTCACAAAAAGAGTTTTTTTTCGTTTTTGCAACATTTTCCATTTATGTTCCGCTCCTAGTGGTCGTAGGGGAATGTTATATAACCTTTACCTTCCTCGATAAATGGACTATCCAACAGAAAATGATTTTTTCAATTCCAACGGAGTTCCTGAAATTAGCGCGTTCAAACAAACAAACTCTTCAGCTTTTTATCAATCTTCTATCTTCTAATATATAAAATTCTCGTGTCACAGTGTTTGTTACCATACTCCTCTGAAACGGCTTGACCGATTTTTATGAAATTTTATATGCATATTCAGTAGGTCGGAAAATCGGCTACTATCTATTTTTCATACCCCTAAGTGATAAGGGTTATCCACCCCTAACATTTTTTTAACTAGAAAAAAATTATATGGCGAAACAATGTTTGCCGGGTCAGCTAGTATTAGTATAGATTCTAATAACTCCTTTCTTATTCTTCAAAAATATTCCAAACATCTCACACTCGCACACTTCCCAAGAAATAAGGCCCTAAACACACACAGAATAATTTATTTCGCACACAAAAGAGAAACAAAATAAACATATTGCCAAAAGATTCCGCCCGAAAGCTTCTGTAGAGGAAAAAAAGTATAAAATATGCAAAAAAATCAAAGGATTGGTTTGTTTCTAAACACCGTCCTTGGGGTACAAAAGGCCCCGAAACCCCCAACGTGTTTAAGTGGCACTGTGGCTTCGTAAAAATATGGGTTCTATTATATTTTGTTTACCCCATATTCGCATTTTCAATTGACATATAAAGGGGTGAAATGAAAAGGTGGGTACGGCTATTTTGGGGAGAATTAATGGAAGAAACTTACGCAATCTTTTCTTTTAAACCTTTTTAACTTCTAAGTTTATATTTGTCACCGTAAAATTGTCAAACACGTTATATTACAATATAACGTGTTTTTTCTCGCGATATTGTAATGTAGATAGATAGATAGATAGATAGATAAATCATTTATTTAGTGCACACAAAAGACAAAGCACAGCACCCAGAAATACAATTAAATAAAGCAGTTCACTTAAAACAAATAAAAACATATACCCCATATGTCTCGAATTATTGTCAACTGAACATACGGAAGTATCTCTGCCCCCATAATCGGGACTTAGGGCACCCCCCCGTTAGGTTAGTTAGGTTCCTTCAAACCCTGCACTCGGAAATAGGGGCCCCGCGAAGCGGGGCTCCGTCGACTACGCTTTTTAGGGGGAATATAAAGTGTTTCAAGGTTATGTTATATTAATCGGTATTTCTCAGGAATGGTGCATTATCTTTTCATGAGAGTTGTGCCACTGGGCAAGGGGGACCCCTCCTTCCCTCCACACCGCGTAAGTTGACTACCATCGCATGCATTTCACGAAAAATAATGCGTTTTGTCGTAAGCAGTGTGTTCATTTGACAATAATTCGAGACTTTACAATATCGCTAGAGATATTATAATATAACGTATTTGACAATTTTACGGTGACATATTTAAATTTTGATAACTCACCAGTTTCTTGCCATGATATTATGATTTTGGTGCCAAAGTAAACTCTTTCAGCCTGATTGAGTGGGGTACTTCAAGAAGTCAAGAATACGGTAGAGCTTTTGATTACATATCAAAAGTCTAGCATACACATTGACCGCATTCAGTCCAAGAACTTGCGGTAATTTTGACATTTTGTAAGATTTTCAGGACAATGTTTTGAGTGCGTTACATTGACTCCTACTGTAAAACATGATTTTTCCTCACAAAAATGCCGTTTCCCAGCAATATTTTTTGTGATAAGTAACTAAGTTTAATATTATAGTTTAATATACAGAGAAGACATCTGCAAGAGAACCAAGTTCACCGACGTAGCCCAAAGAATTGCCAAACTTAAGTGGCAGTGGGCAGGGCACATTGCTCGAAGAACTGCATGACGATGCGTTAGAAGACCTCCCACTAGGTGGACAGATGAACTGGTGAAGGTTGCGGGAATCCGTTGGATGCGAATCGTCCGGGACCGGTCAATTTGGCGACACATGTGGGAGGCCTATGTCCAGCTGTGGACGTCTTTCGGCTGAATTGATGATGATGATGATGAGTGTTTAGATGACAATTTCGTGAAGAGTCCGTTTACACCCTATATTCCTTCCAAACTGGAACGATTTTTCTTTCTTTCTTCCTAATGTAGGTAATAATAATTAAATTCTCTCCTAATGGACACACACCTGGAATAACGTGTGAATGCGTAATTACACCGTATATCTACTTAATGAGCAAGAAGCTCATTTAATTTGAAACAAACCATTTGCCATGGCTAAATCACTTAGCAGTTCGTTATAAAATACCACGGAATATGTTATGTGGGAACAAATGGAATTTTGTACAGATTGTATGTAATAATAAGGCTTGGATCGAAAGAACAGGGGCCTAATCGTCAGGGGTAGATCATTGGTCGGTCAATGGTCTCGTAAAATATTGTGTTTTAATGACATCGTCGTATTGCCATTATTATTAAACCCTTAGCACAATTGGTTTTCGAAATTTACTACAAAATGCGAACATTTACATGCCACATTTCATTAATAATATATTTTTACACAATTGTCAATACCTATGTACGAGATTACCATTCTATGACATTTCTTTCAATGGAGTCTCAGTGGTTGACCATTAGAAAGTCATAATGACGCCATCGTAGATTACCAAACTTGACAGAACTTTACAATTAAAAAATCAATGATCGACTATTCTGACACTATTGTAATAGCAGATTTGAGGCCCTGGACGTCACGTGGACAAACGTTTTTACCCAGCAGTGGAATTACGCGGGCTAACAGTGGTACAAGTTTTGTTATTAAAGAGGATGATAATCTTCTGCCAATTTAAGAGATTTAATTTTTTCCAAGCGTTGATATTACCCACCCATAACTAGCGGTTTTTTTAACTCCAAGAAAGTAAATAATTTCTTTTCTAACCAAAAAACTTTTAACAATTTATCCATAAGATTCAATTCAAACCAAATATTGAAAATGACTGGGCCGCAGAATAGTAAGCACTAAAAACTGCGTGGAGTATCGTTAACGGTATAATTTTCACATTGACCATTAAATTGCATCAGACTTACTTGACTTTGATGGCTATAAAAAACATGCCAAAGCACTGAAGAATCAAAACGCACTATTGTGCTAATAGAGACCATGAGTATTTAAATCGGTCACTCTATACAGGGTGTAAACCACCTCATCACAAAGCCGTTAACCAAGCATTCTGTTTATCAAACTAAGTAACTTTACGCAAAAATTATTGCTGGGAAACAAGGCTTTTTTTTTTGAAGTTATAAATCATGTTTTGTGGTAGAACTCAATGTAACGCACTTAAAACACTGTGCTGATGGATGGATTGAATAGTACGGGGGTCGTGGAGGTGTTAAAAGTCAAAATCTCACAAAACAAACTAGTATTTAAAAAAAAACTTGTCAAAAAGTTGTAACTTTGACCCCCCATATCTCCGTAACTAGAAGGTTCCCAGGTATGGTGTAGAACAAAAAAAATATCAGAATGCCGAGGAAAATAAGTGCCTTTCGTATTCGTAAAGAGGTGTTTTACACCCTATAAAACCTGTAACGTCCAGGATTGACTATAATAGACAACCAGTTCCAAGAAACACTCGATAGCTCGTAAATATGGAACTAGCGAGTATTTCCCCCCGAAAAATCAAACAAATAAACAATAAGAAAAAAAATAAACACAGACACACAATTTCACATCCAAAACGACCATACAATCCCACCCTACATTAACTTCGTATAAAACTAATTTTCTCTTAAATTCCGACTCAATAAAGATGTACAGAACATTGCCTTAAGGCCATTACGACGCTTTTTACATTAGGGACTTGGCAGATGTCCAAGACGCTGGAATGATAACTCTTGGTCCAGAAAGTTCCTGCCACTATATCTCTTTGGGAGGCTGCAACTGAGTACGTCCTCTCAAACAGTCTGGGTAGCTGGTTTAGAGTTTAAATTTTAAAATAGTTCCTGAAATAAACTCTTTGGGCTGTGGCTGTAATGTAAAGCCTAATTAAAAGTACTAAATATTTTATATTTTCTGGAAATTCGCTTCTGTGTTTAATATTATTTTTCTCAGTAAATATTTGATAGCTGTATTATAAGGCTTACTATACTAGAAGCCTTTCCATAATTAATATTGTTTGACTCCTAAAATAATTTTGCTACTACTATAGTTGTTGCCAGTTATTATCGCAATAATGGCCTTTCTCTAAAGCTGCTTTTGGATTACGCTATAATATAAAAGCATTTAGTATATAGCTCATCGCATAATAATATCGCGCACTATACATTGTTATGGATACGTTCACACTGTACTATACTATATATTATTGGCTTACTATATGCTATAAAATGGTGCAATGCGCTGAGTCCATGCTATGCTACACCACACACCGCGCCGCCCTATACCTACTCCTTCGCCCCCGGCTGTACCGCAAGACTCTTTGAAGATCGCGGTCAACTGAGCTAGCTTTAAAGGGTGTTAAAAAAAACACCTCTTCACGAAGCCGAAAGGCACTGGTTCTCCCCATCATTGCGATCAGTTTTTTGTTCACACCATACCTGGGAACATTCTAGTTACGGAGATATGGGGGGTCAAAGTTACAACTTTTTGACAAGTTTTTTTTTTAATACTTACAAGCTTTTTTGTAAGATTTTAACTTTGAACACCTCCACGACCTACGTTCTTTTGAATCCATCCATCAACACAATGTTTTAAAACCTCTAAAAAAAAAGTTCTTTCCCAGGAATATTTTTTGCGTAAAGTTACTTAGTTTGATATACAGAATGCTTGGTTAACGGCTATGTGATGAGGTGTACCCTGTACACTATAGGTACTTGCAATAATATCGGGTAATGTGAACGTCGTGCTATATAGTAAAGTATTAGGTCCTTATTTGTTGTACTATATTGCACAATAGAATAGCGTAGTCTGAAAGCAGCTTTATATCTCCTCGTACGAAATAAATGAACTATGTGTCATTCTTCATTAGATAAAAATAATGGAGATTCAAGACTTGAACTGGGTTATTTTTGAATTAAGAACTTAAATTAATGTAGGTGTGTCAATAACCGCTATTGTGATCTTAAGGTCGTAGCACACTTATCAACTCGGAAAGGGATCGTCACCGCCTCGCCTTTCCCCTTGGCGTCAAACAGGCGTCCACGAAACGTAAACACGTAATATAAGCGGATCAGAAGCTCCGGCATGACGACTCGGCTACAGCTAGGCGACGTGCAAACGGCTCGCCGACCGCAGTATGACGGCTGGGCGGCACTAGTTCGATCATTTTGAATCCGAACGTTAACGTAAGCTAGGGTACGGAGATCCGTAAGCGCGGGGACTGCAAGTCGACCACGCACCGCGCCGCGGTTCGTGAGCTTGTTCCGAGGCGACGCGATTACGTTACGATTCCGATTAGTGTCCGTTACAGTAGGGAGTTTCATACAAATAATACTGAACAGCTCGAATTGATACGGTGACGAGTCCTTTCCGATTTGGTAAGTGTGCTACGACCCTTAACTAGCAGCAACTTTACAACCGAAGATCGATCCGAAGGGTTGTTATTATTTAGACACGAACTGCTCAAGAGCCGAGTTTATTCTACCTAATTATTTTGTTCAAATCTTACTTACATATCTATACTAATATTATAAAGCAGAATAGTTTGTTTGTTTGTTTGGTTGAACGCGCTAATCTCAGAAACTACTGAAGAACTCTTTTTGTGTTGGATAGTCCATTTATCGAGGAAGGCTTTAGGCCTCTGCCTCGAATCTTGCGGGCAGCGGGGCGGCGGCGGCGCCGGCGCGGGAGCGGCGGAATCTTTTCCGTAAAATCAAATGGACCGGCCCTCGAAAACAGCGGCGCGGCAGCGGGGCGGCGGCGGGCAGCGAGCGGTGTACTTTAGTCAAGCGGTGACCGCCCGTGCGTCTGCGTTGTAGTGTTGTGCAATTTATTTTTGTGACGTGTCGAAATGTCCTCGGACGTGTTAGAGCAAATTATTTCAGCAATTTTTGAGAGGACACCGATATGGAACAGCAAAGATGTGAACCATAAAAACAGAAGAGTAATTAACCAGTTATGGGAAGAAATTAAAAACGAACTGAATTCTGATTCACTGATTCTGGTGTAGTCGTAGAATTTGCCGGAACATTGTCTCTGTTCTTCATAATTTCGATAAAACTTGCATTTTATTTTCCTTGCTTTATAGTAGGGATTTACTTCTTCTTTTGCCCACAATATATATCGAGCGTTAGGAATAAATTTGAATAAAAAAGATGTTGCCGCCAATGTTCAGACACTTTTTTCGCGAATAAAAACAAATATTTCGACGACACAGTCACGAAAACAACACTACGCGGCTATAGTGGTGCGCGATCTGCCCGCTAGTTTCGAGAACGGGTCTGCGATGCCCGCGCCGCTCTCGCGCCGCCGCCGCCACCGCCCCGCTGCCCGCAAGATTCGAGGCAAAGGCCTTAGGCTATATAACATCACGCTACGATTATTAGTACCGGAGTAGGAATGAAAAATGATGCAAAAACGGGAATTTGGATGGACGGATGGATGTTTATTAATTAATTTATTTATTAAAACTTTATGCACAATTAAAACTGTACAAAGGCGGACTTAATGCCTAAGGCATTAATCAATCACGGAAGAATGCATCGAACGAAGTCACATCCCTAGTAGCATTTTTTGTTGGCATTTAGTTGGGCCACATACCTCTGGTTAGTTGGCAAATGCATACAATTGGCGGGCAGTTTGCGGGTTGGGCCCAAAACTGATGGCCTACATGGATTTGCCAACGAAGGCCCAACGTGGATTTGCCTACGAAGGTCCAAAGTAAGTAAGTAAGTACTTGAGCCTGCAACCACTACCAATGTTTATGTTTACTACCGAGCTGGTAGTGTTGAACTAACAACAACCTTGTGTGATCAGTGTTCACAGTGTGAACACTAGTAGGGTTGAAAAAAAATACAGTCCAGTTGAGAACCTCCTCTTCTTGGAAATCGGTTGATTAAACTAACTGTCGCTCTGATGTAAACTGGTGATAGGTATATTTTCTAGAATTCACTCGAACCCAACCAAATCGTGGTAACACAACGATAGCGACTTCTAATTGGACTACAACGCCATCTATCGAGGTTGGGTACAACTTTTGAATCTTTACGATACTATCATCACGGAACACAGAAAACAAATGAAGTGTAATGCACCAAAATTACTGCAGGAACCGTTGTCACCAAACTCACACATTTAAACCGATAATCATATATTGCACTACAAAAAAACTATTCGTTTGATTCGTTGTTCAAAGTTTAGTCAAAATTAGCCTACATCACAGATTTGGAAATAAACCCTGACGTTTTACAAATAAGATGTATTTTGCTTTAGCGGCAAAACGTGTTTACGATTTATAGTCACACTAGATTCGATTGACGAGTCAATTCCGCTACTTGACCATACATGGCGGTATTCTGAGTGGTTGCAATTATGAACTTAAACGCGTAAATCATATGGTTGACATTTGCGTGATCGGTCGGTTTCTGCTGCTACTCGGTCAAGGCCGGACCACGTAGCATATTAAATTTATTTATCGATGTCGATAGATACCCCATATTATGGTCTTCAATTCTCAAAAATAAGAGTTGTTGGGAGTACATTTATTTATTTGGTACACAAGCTGCTATTCATTTAAATTATAAATAAATAGACACAGACAGACAGGTAAATTTAGAATTAAGTAATAAAAGTGCTGGTATGTATGCATGCATGCCTTTTACAAGTGTTCAAAGGAGACATTTTTTTTTTTTTTGTAAAACCTAAAAGTATTTTAAATGAAGGTTAGAGGACCTGCTGATGTCTATTTAGTGATCAATGCAAGGTCTCAATCATTAATAAATTATAATAATTACGTTACTATTTAAAACATTGATTATACATATTTTTGCTTTAAAGCGTTTATGCAATCTATGAAAAATGAAGGCGACCTTATACTTGTATTGTAATGTAAAACTAAATAAATAATTAATTTAAAAATTGTTTATTCCTTGTATCGATATCAATCTATAAATTCAATATTCGACTTGACCACATCACTACTTGAGTAGCGAAGTGCTTTCGAGGGTGTTCTATTGAATAGAATCAATCCAAAATAAACTTTATCTTAATTGTGTCAGGTTGATTTTGCCCAACCGTTCTATTAAATATTAATAAATATTAACAAAATAAGATTTTTATTAGAAAACAATGAAAATTGTACTAACCAATGATACGAAATACCTCCATTTTTAAGATTTTTCCTCTTACTATCATTTTTACACTCTAAAATGGAACAATACGGCATTGCTAGGGATGTAAGTTGTTATCATAACTTAAATCCCTACAAGAAACTCCCAACAGTAGGAATAGACGCAGCAGGCCCGTCGTTAGTTGGCCTAATGTTGTTATAATAACTGAAATCCCTGCAAAAATCACCCATCAGTAGGAATAGTAACAGAAGGCCCTTCGTTGGCTATTCATTGGGCAAATAGTGCATGTTTATGACAACGGGCCTATTTTAAGTTTAGGTTGGCGGAACAACTAACCGTCTGCCAATACATTCCCAACTGTTGGCATAAGGAAGCCAACGGCAATTGCTACTAGGGATGTAACAACAAGTAAATAAATACCTATAAGTTTACCTATACACACCTACTGTATGTGTAGTCCTAAGAGTTCATCAATTGTTCTAGAAATCGGAACTAATGGTCTAACTAATGACGTTCTAATTAGTACTTCGACTAGTTTTAGTACACTGTCTATTAGTACTACAGATGGTCTGTGTTCGTCGGTAAATGTTAGTGGAAAAATATTTTGGGAACACATCATTCATTGAGTGGAGAGCAGTGGTGGCCCAGTGGTGGCGAACCCCTGACTTACGAACAGTAAGTCGTGGGTTCGAACCCAGACAGGCGCATTACTTTGTGTAATTTATTTCATCACCACTGCTCTCAAAACGGTGAAGGAAAACATCGTGACTAAAATAGCATGTCCTAGAACCAAAAAATTCGAAGACATGTGACATCTACCAACCCGCACTGGGCCCGCATGGTAGATTATAGCTCATTCCCTCTCATTAAGAGGAGGCCGTGTCCCAGCAGTGGGAACATTATAGGCTGATGATGATGATGATGATGATTCATTGAGCTATCAACATATTCTGCCCAGCCTTTTTCCAACTAAATAAGGAGTGTAAAAAACCTGTTAACGAAGCGAATAGGCACTTGTTCTCCCCGTCATTTTTATTATTTTATTGTTCTACGCCATACCTGGGAACCTTCTAGTTGCGGAGATATTGAAGGTCAAAGTTCGAACATTTCGACAAGTCTTTTTTTTTTAGGTTTTTTTTTTAAGGCGCTTAGACGAGCTAAATTAGCCACTCTATTGTGGTGGTTCAAACTTTGTTTGAAATGCTGTTAGAATAAAGTTATAATCAGCTTGCACTGCAAAGTGGTTGTTACGTCAGCCACTGCGGGCCAAATAGCGCGAAATAAGTGGTTTCTATCGATTTACGAAAAGACTATATATTGGATTAAAAAACTAAAACAGTATCATGCTAATATATTGCTTGTACAAATTTTTGGCAAAAAATCAGAATAACCGTATGCATAGTAGTATATTTTTTATTGTTTGAAATATATTTTTAAAGGTAAGTTCGTGATTTCTTTTTATAGAGCCAAATTAATTGTATTATGTTTTCAAAACATATATCCTGAAGAACAGCATATATTTTTCTGTTCTTGTTTATAGCAGTGAATCATATATTTTTAGTAATTATAAAACTCGCGTTTAGCTCATGTGATCGCCTTAATGTTAGACTTTTACTTTAAATGCGTCCTCGACCCCCTATTCAGTTTAAATCCATCAGCATAATGTTTTGAGTGCGTTACATTGAGTTGTACCTACCACAAAACATGACGTTTCACCCCGAAAAGAAAAGTCGTTTCCCAGTATTTTTTTGCGTTTAATACACTTATTTTGATATACAGAATGCTTGATTGACGGCTTTGTGATGAGTCTGCTTGCACCCTGTATAGTGGGATAGGCTTCCAGTCTAACCTGATGCAGCTGAATACCAGTGTTTAGCGACTGTCTATCTTACCTCATAACTCATTTAATCATTTGTTAACAAAGGTAAAATAAATAGTTGTTTTAAAAGATTACAAGCGCGCTATGTTATGCCCGAAGACTTGAATGCAAAAAGTAATTAATAAAAAAAAACAAAACAATGAAAAAATATATAAATGTCAAAACTAAGGGTCACCTGGTTGCTTTTATTACTTGAAATGTTCAAGAATACATTTTTGTTTGGCAAACTAGAACACAAACGTCTTTTAACTTAACGGAAATTACATACATAGATAGTTTAACTGTCGAGTAATACCTAACAAATACCCCTATTTTACTATTTGACAACGAACCTACGTTTCCCGCACCACCGACAAAGCCTATTTAATCCATGGGGGCTATGGTGGAATACTCCATAAATTGCGTCGACTGCAGATTCCACGCATTTATCATTGTTTTATTGTTTTCAAATAAATTCCAGTTTGGTTTATTTTTTCATTCATTTGCAACCGCCGCCCTATACGGCGGGACCTGCTGTTTTGTTTCAGCTATCATTAATTTTAATTGTTTATTTTTGTTTGATTTTTTTGTTGTTTTTTTTTTGTTGCTGCATTTCTGGTTTTGTGAGATATGTCTGTCAGATTCAGGTGTGTGTATTTTGAATTTGTTTGCAAACACACTATTAGGAATTATATGTCTGGGCTTCAAAGAGACTATGACCTCTGAGTTTGTTTCGGCTGTTTCTTCTCAGAGTAGATAGTAGTCAGGTACGAAGTACCGGTCCCATCTAGTTAAAGTCCAAATTAGTAAACGATCAAGGAATCGATTGTTTCTATTTGATATGCTCGGGGGTATATAAGGCCTGATATTTTTGCAATGTTCAATTTTTTTATTAATAAATCTATACTAATATAATAAAGCAGAAGAGTTTGATTGTTTGTTTGTTTGGTTGAACGCGATAATCTCAGGAATTACAGGTTCAAATCGAAAAAATATTTTTGTGTTGTATAGTACATTTATCGAGTAAGGCTTTAGGCTATATAACATCACGCTACGGCCGAAGCAGGAATGAAAAATGTTGCAAAAACAAAAAAAAAAAACCTTTCGTTTTTCTCTCTTATATGACGCAGACGAGGTTGCGTGAGTCAGCTAGTTAATATAATATAATTATACTAGATTTAGACCGATGACCTGGTGAAGGTTGCGGAAATCCGTTGGACGCGATTCGCAAGGGACCGGTCAATCTGGCGTCACTTGGGGGAGGCCTATGTCCAGCAGTGGACGTCTTTCGGCTGAAATGAGAAACTAGATGTTGCCGGTAATTGACCGCGGTTGTGGAGTCGTACTGTCGGAATAAAAAGTATTCTATGTGTTAATCCAGATTCTAGACTATCTGTGTGACAAATCTCATCTAAATCTGGTCTACAGTTTTCGCATGAAATAGTAACAAACAACCTTCAATCCCCTACAAACTTTCGCATTTGTAATATTAGTAGGAAGTACGACGTTTTTCATACAAATTATTGAAAAAAAAACTGACTTAAAAAAAAACGAAAACGTTAAAAATAACTTTAG
The DNA here is from genome assembly GCA_916618015.1 of Xestia c-nigrum. Classification (NCBI taxonomy): domain Eukaryota; kingdom Metazoa; phylum Arthropoda; class Insecta; order Lepidoptera; family Noctuidae; genus Xestia; species Xestia c-nigrum. The sequence goes on along the minus strand of OU745269.1, from coordinate 7,993,565 downwards.
CTTCTGAAGTCGGTGACCTTTGTTTGATTGTTTTTTTTTTGGTTACCGACTTCAGAAGCTAAAGTTATTTTAACATTTTAGTTTTTTTTTTGAAGTCAGTTTTATTTTTTACAAAAAAGTTTTTATTTTTCACTTTTTAGTGGTTCACATGTGCTTGATACACATGGAAAGTGCCTACGTTACAATTACAAGAAGCCCAAACATGACTAGGATACATTGTCTCATTATGGAGTTCCGTGACTCTTGACTTCATCATCAGATCTGATGGTAGAATGGTTCTTATCGAACGCAAATGCTTCATTTGTTGCAGAAAATACCAAAATCGCTGTACGTTATCCTATAAATTTTGATAAGTTCCCTCGATTTCGCCAAGATTTCACCATCAGATCCCGACTTGGTGGCTATGGGACCATTTGGAAAGTATACCCTTTCCAATAAAAAATCTTTCAAATCGGTTGGCAAGCACGAAGTAATGCGCGAACAAACATAAAAAAAAAAAAATAGAGACATCCAAATTGAGAACCTTCTTTTTTTTAGAAGTCGGTTAAATAAAAAAACTATTTAATCTGCAGGTAAAATTAGTTTTTTATTGTATTGTATTTTTGTTTATTGTATTGTACAACGGGCTGGTGTCCGCAACTCCAAAGCGCGTATTTTGCGCATTGGCTATAATCCACCATGCGGGCCCAGTGCGGGTTGGTAAATGTCACGTCTTCGAATATTTGGTTCTAGGTCATGCCGGTTTCCTCACGATGTTTTTCTTCACCGTGTTATAGGTATTTATTTACCAAAACAACTGATCTTAACAGTACATTTTAATCATAGAACATTCTAAACATCGTCATATTCGAAATATTCCAAAATCTGAACCTCCTTCCGGTTCAAAACCCGTGTAATATAGTTTAGTTATTGTTCAAGACATTAATTTGAACGGATTACAAGAGGTTCCAAACAGTTTCATCCTACGAAAATGCTAGTAAGCAGGCTTCCTTTGTGTATTTAGGCTATGAAGTCTTTAGTTCAGAGATCAGAGGAGTAGGAACATTATTATTTGTTGGTTTGTTATTATTTTGCTACAGAGCAAGCGTCACGTTTTAAACACCGAAAATGGTACTTGGTACAAGTCGTTTTGTATTAGTTCTAAGCAGAGTACGCAATTATTTAAGATAATTTATTTTCTTTGTTTATTTATTTATTTATTTAACACTTCAAGCACATGGTACAGAGGCGGTCTTAATGCCACTGGCATTCTCTTCCAGTCAACCTTTGGGTGATGCAGAGAAAAGCAGTGGTTGGTGTACATCTGAAAATAATTCGATTAATACTCAGGTTAACTACAAAGATATATACAATACTATAAATATATATATACTATAAATAAATATCAAATTATATATTACTGTAAAAAAGAAAATAAACACGAATATACTAAAACAAAAAGACAAACAATGGAAAAAAACACTACTGTTGTGATGAACCTGCCAGTTTCTCGCGAATGAGAACACGGTTACGCGATGATCGCAGACTCCTATTATGGTTGGCACAAATGTACTGAAAGTGGGGAGCAAGGTAACTAGGGGAAGTGGGAGAAATAAGTAAAGAAAACAAGGTAGTAAGCGCCCTTTGCTCCCTACGCTGACGTATGGGCAACCACTTAAGAAAAGACCGGTGCTCGGAGACATGATCATATTTACGCAGATTAAAAACGAATCGAATGCAGTTATTAAGAAGACGGTCAAGTTCAGTTTATTATCATGAAAATTTATCAATGATAATTTATCAACGCTCATTCATAACTTGATCCTTTGTATTTGTTTATTTATTTAGGGTAATATGAGGGTTATTGATAGAAGGTCACCAACTGTATCGGAGATACAAATAATAAAGGTAATACGTGTTCTCGTAAACTGCATTTAATTGCGACTGAGCTTACGTGGCGGGCGTAGCCGCCTCTATACACCTATATAATACTATGCGCGCACACTTACATCCATGTATCTCGTCACACATATAAACATGTCCCTACATCATTCCCCCCTTTAAACTGAAAAATATTTTTAAAATATACAAAAATATTTTTAAACAAAAATTATACGAAAATATTTTTAAACTACGTTATACAAAAATATTTTTAAACTAAAGGTTATACATCTATGAAAACACAATAAGATACATTTTTAAATTTGTCACTGCATCGTACCTACATGCAACCATTTGCAGTTCACATGTATGCATTGCCTGCTGCTGCCTGCTGCTGCGGCACCGCCTGCACGGTGACCATATTTGGGTTGCTGGCCGTTTGCTTGCGAACCCATGATTTCGCCGTACTCTTGCAGCGACGCCACGCCACACATCCAACAGTTACTGATAATATTATCACCATAGCGATCACAATCCAAACAATATTGTCCAATTTTTCATTGAAATTGTTCGTGATTCTTTGTGCGATTATTCCACTGTTTGAATTATGTTCCTCTTTAGTCTGAGTAGAACCCATTGTCAATAATGTCTACAATGATGGCTTTTATTAAAATAAACTTAGATACATTTATGTGTAACTATATAAGCATAATATTGAATTTTAATTTTGCAATTAATACCTTTTTTCTAGGTGACTAATGTGTTACAGTTTGGTGCAGTGCATTCAGCTAATTAATATAAAAATAAAACTAATAATTAATCGATCTTGTTTACACGAATTTCTATCTTATTCCAATGACATAGGTTTGTTAATCTAAACACGATGCAATAGTGCATTACAATTGATTTCATTTATTAAATACATCTAAGTACGTGACTACGCTCGCATTGCTTAGTTAGCAAAACGTAGCGGTGTTTTGATAACTCGGCCACTTCGCGTTGTTTTATGATGTAAAACTTTGCTAGAAGTGCCCTCATCATTGTCACTATTATTATTGTCACTGTTATTTTCTACATCTAAGTTAGGACTTACATTGTCGCTACAACTATTATTATCTAATATATAGGCAGGTTTGAGCCTGTCTATAGAAATACAGGATTCCTTATCTCCTAACTTAATAATAAATGTCTTCTCTTGCCTTTTAATTACATTATATGGACCGTCATATGGTGGCTGTAGTGATTTTCTTATCATATCATTCCTAACGAATACGCTTTTACACGTCTTAAGGTCCTTTGACACAAACAATGATCGTGAATTACCATGACATGTTGGTCGCGGTTTAAATTTGTTTATTGCGTCCCTAAGTAATTGTAAATATTCCGAGTCCGACATACATATTTTGGTTTCATCGTAAAAATCGCCCGGTAATCGAATCGTTTTACCGTAGGTTAATTCCGCTGCGCTCACTCCGCTATCACTTCTAGTAGCTGCACGCAGGCCTAATAAAACTATCGGAAGCTCGTCCACCCAAGATTTGTTGTCTTGTAAACGTGCCATCAGAGCCACTTTTAGTGCTCGATGCCAGCGCTCCAAAAGACCATTGCTCTGAGGGTGATAAGGGGTTGTACGTAATTTATGTATACCTAGGTACTTCATAAGATTCCCAAAAAGATCGCTCTCGAATTGTCTACCCTGGTCGCTTGTAAGCTTAGTAGGGCAACCAAAACGAGAGATCCAGGATTCAAATACCGCTCTAGCCACAGTCTCCGCTGTGATGTTTTGGACAGCCACGAGTTCTGGCCAACCCGTGGCGCGATCGATGAGAGTCACGCAATATTTTTGTCCCTCCTGTGAGATTGGAAGGGGCCCAACCAAATCAATGTGTAGCCACTGAAAACGATCGGCCCGTTCAAACTTGCCTACATCAGAAATGGTGTGTCTGGTAATTTTTACTTTTTGACACCTAGGACAAGCTCTGGCCCACTTGGCAACATCTCTATCCATATTTGGCCAAAAGAACTTCTGTTTTACCATCTGTTTACTACATTTAATGCCAGGATGGCTGAGGTCATGTACTGAATGAAAAGCTAATAATCTAAAATCTTCAGTTAAATAAGGTCTAATTTTATTTGATGAGACCTCACAGTAAACTTGTTTCTCACAGTCCGGCAAGTAAAATTGCTTGAACTGCAATTTGTTATCTGACACTCGCAACACCTGCAGTAAGTACTCGTCACTAGCTTGTTGTTGTGCCAATGCCGCATAATCTAATATCGTGGGACAGTTTATTGTCTCTATGCGAGATAAGGCGTCTGCTACTACATTTTGGTTGCCACTTATAAACCTTATATCTGTACTAAACTCGCTTATATAGGACAATTGACGGATTCGTCTGGGACTTTCTTTATCACTATTTAATTTACTAAATGCGTATATAAGTGGTTTATGATCTGTGAAAACTATTATTTGTCGCCCTTCTACTAAATTTTTAAAATGTCTGATAGCCATGTAAATTGCTAACAATTCGCGGTCATATGTAGAGTAATTCATTTCTGTTTGTGTCAGTTTTCTAGAAAAATATCCTAGTGGTCTCCAATTGTTATCAACTTGTTGTTGAAGAACCGCACCTATGCTAGTATTTGACGCGTCGGACATTAGCGATAAATTAGCATCGGGTAAAGGGTGAGATAACGTAACGGCGCTTTTTAAGCTTGCCTTACATTTCTCGAACGCCTCGATAGCCTTATTAGTCCATTTAATCACTGTCTTGTCCCGTTTTTTGGAATTATGCAAATAGCTATTTAACTCTGCCTGACAATCGACGGCTTTTGGAATGTGTGAACGGTAGAAATTAACCATACCGAGGAAACGACGTAATTGCTCGATATTTTCGGGTCTCGGAAATTTTACGATTGCTTCTACCTTATCGTCTAGCGGACGAACGCCATCTGCTGACACCTCAAACCCTAAGAAACTTAGTTTTGATACTCCGAATACACATTTTGAGATATTAATTGTAATACCAAATTCGTTAAACCTCTCAAAAATCGCTTTCAGATGCTCTTTATGCGCCTTTTCCGATTCACTTGCAATACACACATCGTCAATGTAGTTGTATACAAAATCAAATCCACGTAAAACTGTCGTATCCATGAATCTCTGGAACGATTGCGCTGCGTTGCGCAACCCAAAAGTCATACGCGTAAATTCGAATAGCCCAAAAGGTGTTATTATTGCGGTCTTCTCAATGTCGCCTGGTGCGACGGGTATGAAATGATAAGCTCTATTTAAATCTAACTTACTAAATATGGTCTTTTTCCCTGCTATTAAATACTTAAAGTCATTTATGCGCGGGATGGGATATCGATCTGGCTTAGTTATTGCATTTAGCCTTCTGTAATCCCCACACGGTCGAATTTCCCCATTTTTCTTGGGTACCACATGCAGTGGGCTTGCCCATGGGCTTTTTGATATTCCTAAATCTAACATATTCTGAAATTCCGCTTTTACTTTTTTATATCTTTCTGGCGGAAGCGGTCTAGCCTTAGCATGTACCGGTGGTCCCGAAGTTTCGATATGATGACACACCGAATGTTTAGGAATATCTTTATACGATACTGGCCTAGTAATGTCTGGATATTTACATAATATATCATGCCACATATCACTGTTTATTACCGTTTTTACCGATGACTCATACTCGCCATGGCACACGACTGATGCGATAACCCTTAAATGTGTAACTTGATCTACTAGTCTCCGCGCGCTTAAGTCGACTAACAGCTTATAGTGGGTCAAAAAATCTGCCCCTATTATAGGTTGTTTTACAGTCGCCACTATGAATGTCCATTTGAAAGCTCGCCTTAAACTAAGATCTAAAGTTAAAGTACGCACGCCATACGTTTCTATCTCGGTGCCGTTCGCCGCGTAAAGTTTATATTCATCACTCGCGAGTTTTTTTACATTCATTTTTGCAACCGGAATTACCGATACGTTTGCACCCGTATCTATCAAAAACTTTAATTTACTATTTCGGTCTAGAACACATAGGCGATTTGACGAGTTGATACAAACCTCCGCCACAGGTTGCATCGTCTTTAGTTTTCCGTCGGGGTTGTGTTTTTAGCCGCTTTCCAATTACACGGTTCTACACACTTAGTAGCTTTCGACCGGAACTTATAATGATAATAACACAACCATTCGGGGTCTCGACGACTTCTACTCACGTCTCTCGTGCGCGACCTTGACCGACGGTATCCGTTGCCGTTACCTCTACCACGCCGTGGTTGCCGCTCACGCCGTAGCTCTGCAACCTCGATGTTGAGCTTCTCCACCGCGGCCGCCAGATCCAACGTAGTACTGGTATCCTTGGGGTTGGGGTTTGGCGTCACCGCCGCTATCTCCGCTGGACGGGTAGCCTCCATGACCTTGTCAGCTACCACAGCCAAGTTGTCCAACTCCTTTTCTTCCATCACCGCCAGTACAGCTTGGACTGCCGCCGGTAGATGACTGTTCCACATAATCTGCAACGTGGAGTCTGGTATCTTCGCACGTGCCAAGTCCTTCATTCGCCTTAGGAGCTGAGAAGGCTTCTGGTTTCCAAGCTCCATCTCTCCTAGCAACTTCTGGAATTGACGAGTCTCCGACTCTTCGAAAACTTGCAACAATCTGTCCTTCAACGTATCATATCTACGTGTCTCTATTGGTGTTAGAAGTAGATCACTGACCTGCTGGATTGCAGTTTTATTTAGTTTCGTGACAACTAAATTTTGTTTCGCGGCCTCACTGAGTTTTTGGTTTGCCACAACCGCCTCAAACTGAACGAACCAGAGTCGCGGTTGGTCCGCCCAAAAGTCTGGTATGCGCGACGACACTGTAATACTGGCCAGCGCTGACATGTCTTCAGCACGTGGCTCTGGTTTCGGCTCTGGAGCACGTGGTTGATTCGTGCCTGCAGTAGCCATCATCCCGGATAATTTTCTTGGCACCAATTATAAACAAATACAGTTTACTCGGGGGTCACCACTTTAGGGTAATATGAGGGTTATTGATAGAAGGTCACCAACTGTATCGGAGATACAAATAATAAAGGTAATACGTGTTCTCGTAAACTGCATTTAATTGCGACTGAGCTTACGTGGCGGGCGCAGCCGCCTCTATACACCTATACTATGCGCGCACACTTACATCCATGTATCTCGTCACACATATAAACATGTCCCTACAATTTACAAATGCTAATTTTATTTGTAACTAGCTGATGTCCGCAGCTTCGTTCGAGCATAAATTACATAAAATCTTCCTCGAGAACCGCACTCTATCAATAGGTGAAAACAGCATAAAAATCGGTGCAGTAGTTTTTGAGTTTATCGCAAACAGACAGACAGACGCGGTGTAGAACTTTGTTTAAATTAATTATAGTGATAGTGGAACATGATGTCAAGAAAGACATTTCAAGGTGAATATACGGTAAGGGGCGCAAATTGCAACCGTCGGCAGTATTGAATCGGCGAACACGAGTGCGTCCCCAGCTGCCGATAACGCTGAGCAAGCCTGCGCCACAGCACCAGCTGCGGTAACGTCACATGTGGGTACGTCGACCCCTAAACGTGCCTATGCTGCTATCGTCACCTGAGGCAAATCTGATGCGTTGCGGCCTAAGCGACAAACCAGAAAAGGGGAAAAACGGAAAGTTGGTACTCAACCTGCCCTGACTGCGGTCCATAGCTCCGTGTCAAGAACGAGCCAAGTTGATGAGGAGGGCTTCACTAAAGTCGAAAGGAAGAAGAAGAAGCCCAGTTCTCGTAACCTGTGCGGTACCGCACCGAGTGGACCCAACATGCTGCTGCGTCCTGCTGTGCCTACGACGCAGCTGTACCTTTCACGTCTGCATCACTCAACTACAACTGAGGAAGTGGTGCAGTATGTCAAAGTGAAGACCAACTGGACTCTGAGGGTTGAAAGGTTTGAATCGCGCCTTAATATCAACTTTAAGTCATTCATGGTGCGAGTTCCAACCCACCATCTATAGACCTACATGAAGGAGGACTTTTGGCCGAAAGGACAACAGGAGGGAGGGCAGGAGGGTATATCGACGTTTCCGAGGACGGTTACGTGACACCACGAAGCGAAACACGACGCCGTCAAGGTTACGTGATTAGTTTTAGTTTGATAAGGTTTTAAAATATGTATTAGTTTATTGTTGTTGTTATTGTGTGTATTTTATACAGAGTGGAGAAGACAATACGACAATAAATGAAAACACGCGTAATACTAGTTCATAGGAATAATTCTACACAATTAAAAAAACCCAAAACCGAAATAAAAAAATAAAAAAAAACAGACAAAATCTAACTCTAAGGATACTCTTTATGACTCTTATTGGCCTGGTTTAAGGTCTAATTTGCAGTAAATCAAATTAGCGAAAGTTTTTAAATAGCGAGTTGGCAAGGGGTCATTAACCTGATAGTCCTTCCTTAAAATCAGATACATCATGTAGCAAATGTTGAAGGTGAAAAATAATTTCCTGTGACTAAACTACTTGATATTTTCAAACGATTTTTTTTTTGTATGTTAGGAACGTCTTGAGGTATGCGTAGTTTAATTTATTGTCGTATTGTCATCACCATCCTGTATATGGGCCTTTTGTTGCCTGATAATAAACTGATTATTATTATTATTTATATTTACCATTTGGTTAATTCTTTAGTTTTAACACAAATGTACTTAAACATGTACAATGTTTATGACTGTTTTATATGTATATACTGTTTACTGTTTTATATGTAACCGAAATAAAAAAATAAAAAAAAACAGACAAAATCTAACTCTAAGGATACTCTTTATGACTCTTATTGGCCTGGTTTAAGGTCTAATTTGCAGTAAATCAAATTAGCGAAAGTTTTTAAATAGCGAGTTGGCAAGGGGTCATTAACCTGATAGTCCTTCCTTAAAATCAGATACATCATGTAGCAAATGTTGAAGGTGAAAAATAATTTCCTGTGACTAAACTACTTGATATTTTCAAACGATTTTTTTTTTGTATGTTAGGAACGTCTTGAGGTATGCGTAGTTTAATTTATTGTCGTATTGTCATCACCATCCTGTATATGGGCCTTTTGTTGCCTGATAATAAACTGATTATTATTATTATTTATATTTACCATTTGGTTAATTCTTTAGTTTTAACACAAATGTACTTAAACATGTACAATGTTTATGACTGTTTTATATGTATATACGAGTACATAAGGATTATTATCACTTTGAACGCTGCTTTTAAGACTATCAGCAGTATTATCCGTGTTATGTAATAATACACCTTCATATAAGTATGTTAGCGAAGTACACACAAAAGTTAAACAATGGCCTAGCAAATACCGCTTCGGTCGGGTTTCACAGACACAGAATTACTTCACGCAGACGAAATCGTAGGCATAAGCTAGTATCATAATAAACTTTTGTCAAAGGATTTGTTAATCGTGTGTCAGCCGTCAAAAAAAAAATTTAAAACTTGGACTCAAACCTGTTATCAACTTAACACAAAGCCCCATTATAATCGCGATATTCGCGATACTACAACACTCAACCTTTGTACTTCCCCCTAACTCGCCCCAACTCGCCCCGACTTGCCCCTTTAACCCATAACTCTTCATCTACCATTAATCCTCAATTATTTGTCTGCGTGCATATTTTGAGATTAAAAACACAATAGGCTGGCTACACAAAGCGACGCGCGATTATTTTTACCGCTAGGTGAGTTTGTTTACAAAACCTGCAGCATCGCGAAATTTATATTCAGGCTTGTATGCTCTGAAGAGGTAGGCAGAATTTTATGGCATGATGGTATAATAATCAGATGCTGATGAATTACAGTAATTAATCATATTATTTACAACAATACTATAGCTACGAGTAAGTCGCAGGTTCGAACCCAGGCAGGCGCATTACTTTGTGTAATTTATTTCATCACTGCTGCTCTCAAAACGGTGAAGGAAAACATCGTGAGGAAACCGGCATGTCCTAGAACCAAAAATTCGAAGGCATGTGATATTTACCAATCCGCACTGGACCCGCATGGTAGATTATAGCCCATTTCCTCTCATTGAGAGGAGGCCGTGTCCCAGCAGTGGGAACATTATAGGCTGATGATGATGATGATGATAGCTACGAGAGTAGGAGCTCGTGGCTAAGTACAGCCGCCCGGGTCGATCTTTAGGTTAAGCCGTGCTAGTCTAAGTTGATCTTTGGTTATGTCGCCAGTTCGTGGTGAACTGGTGACCTAACCACAGACCAACCTAGACTAGCATACACTCCGAGTTTTCTTCGTGCTTCGGAAAGCACGTTAAGCCGACATTTGTAGATCTTTGACAGTCGTTACAGCGGCCCAAAAAGTCTGACAACCAGGCGTACCAGGGGGTATCGTATTACCCAGTACTAACTGGGTTGTGGAGGTCAGATAGGCAGTCGCTCCATGTAAAATACTGGTATTCAGCTGCATCCGATTAGACTGGAAGCCGACCCCAACATAGTTGGGAAAAGGCTAGCGGATGATGATGATATTGGTCACTTAAAATATCATGCATATCGGGATATTTAACAGCGTCAAAATACCGGGAACTCGAACAAAAAGTAAACCTGGAAAATATTTCAAACTTGTCACTTACGGGATATTTTTCGAGATTGGTATTTATTTTGAGCTCCCGATATTTTGACGCTGTTGCAGCACCATGATCGCGGGTTGACTGGAAAATTCCGGTGGATGGAAATAAAATTGATAGGAGCTGACAAATATGTCTCGTCTGTATACCGTAAGTGACAGTATAATAAACCACATTACTAAACAAAGTAAATATCTCGTTTTTTAGTATTTTCATATTTTGACCACATGATCCACTTTGTTTAGTTCAGTGCGTCTGGGTAGTTCTTTGGTGTCCGTTAATTGTTTGCTATTTAGTTCATTGAGTTGGCAAATTAAGATTTCACATCGGTCACAAGTAATAAATCCGGCAATGGCGTTTTCACAGCTGATAAAAATATGTCTAGTGATGGGTAGTGTCAATTATAGGATATAAGAATGTGTGGCCAGCACTGACATCTTACATTGTCCTTGTTGTAACATCACTATGTAAAATTGTCAAACACGTTATATAACAATATAGCGTGTTTCTCTCTAGCGATATTGTAAACTCTCGAATTATTGTCAACTGAACATACGGAAGTATCTCTGCCCCCATAATCGGGACTTGGGGCACCCCTCCGTTAGGTTAGTTAGGTTCCTTTAAATCCTGCACTCGGAAATAAGGGCCCCGCAAAGCGGGGCTCCGTCGACTACGCTTTTTAGGGGAATATAAAGTGTTTTAAGGTTAGGTTATATTAATCGATATTTCTCAGGAATGGTACAGTATCTTTTCATGAGAGTGGTACCACTGGGCAAGGGGGACCCCTCCTTCTCTCCACACCGCGTGAGTTGACTACCATCGCATGCATTTCACGAAAAATAATGCGTTTTATTGTAAGCAGTATGTTCATTTGACAACAATTCGAGAGTTTACAATATCGCTAGAGATATTACAATATTACGTTTTTGACAATTTTACGGTGACATATACATCACTAGGCATTATCTATGTCTTGTCTATGATTGTCGACACGTCTTGCTTAACGGCTGTGTTAATGTGACCCTGTAATAATAAACCAAATCTTCCAATGGAATCTTTTATTCAACTAACCAACGAACACGGCAGTTCTATGTGGCCACCAGAAAAGTGAGAGATACCTACAACGGCGATTCTGCTAACTACAATAAAGTCGGCGACACATCCTTGACCCGCGACGCGACGCTGTTGCTACCGCTGCGCGCAGTTTTGTTTTAACCCGACGTGTTCGCGATCGGAAGCGTATCGACATGACTTTGGCGGCAGCTTTAATATGCTGCATGAGATGTTGTTATTAAAACTGGAAGGTGTGTAGTAAAAAGTGTGTGTGCATCAGATCTTTGTATTTCTTTGATTTAGCATCTTAAGTAATAATGATCACATAGAGACCCACCTCTGCTCTAAATGGGTGAAATTGATTTGGTGACTAGCGACTGGCTCTTTTTCTTTCACAGCTTTCAACCAATAAATTATCTATCTTTTGTTAATTATCTTCACACAAACCGATTCAAAGAGCAATTTTATTTTCTTACTGTGTTTATACAATAATAATAAAGTTAGAAATTAAAATTAAGTATAAGTTTAATAACCCACATATTTGTTACTGCTGTAATTATTGTGCTATGGAAGAGCGGGGTCTCCTAACACAGGCAAAATTTGCTTAAAAGGAGTCCCTAAACACAATCCACCTATTTTTGTAACAAATTTCGTGAATAAATCTTTTTGTATTTTGTATACTACAACTACTTAGCTTGTGTTGCTTTGCCCACGTGAAGTTTCATAACTTAACGATGGGTTCATCTACTGAAATAAAAGTTTATTTTTGTGTGTTTTCCAGGTTGTAAACTATCTATTTGCCTAATTTCATCCAATTCCTTTCAATACGTTTTGTGTGAAAGTGTAACAAACACCCATCCGTCCTCAAAATTTTCGTATTTACAATATTTCTATCTATTGAAGTGGTAACCTGCGGCTTTTACAGTATTCAACCAAAAATCTATCTATATTAATTATCTTTACAGAGACCGAGCTAAAAAGCGATTTTGTTTTCCTTGAGTTTATAACGAAAAGAAGTCGCAGATTGTAATACAAAATGATTACTTATATTACTGTGCCTACCAAATATTAGCTAGCACGAACTTAATTAACATGTAACAATATAACCATTTCGATATTCAACAAGCAACATGAATATCAGCCACAAAAACCTAGATAAAACAAACAATGTTAGTTAATGAAACAACACTTCTCTTTTAACCCAATGTAACCCAACAACATATTCAAAGCGCCATTTTACCGCCCTTCAAGCCTATCAGTACATAATAATATATGCGCATATCATTTGTTTCGAATGTCGTGTTGTTGCCCTATCGGTCGTGTGTAGAGGCCCTAACACCTATGAAAATGATTTGAAAAAACCATGACATAAAGCCTCGTATACACCGACGACAAAATTCATGTTGACGAATGATTGAGCGGCTGAAATATGTTTGGGTTTATGCTAGATTTTTATACGACTTTGTTTAGATAAAAGCCTGTTTTTTTTTGAAAAAATACTTCGTTGAATACAGTAAAGTGTATCGTACGTTTTGTTGGATTTTTGCACAGAAATATTGGAGTTTTTTCAACGATGTTTTGATTTTTATACGAATATTCTCATAGTCTAGCACAAAAGCCGTTGCCGTTGACTTTAACTTATTTTAATAGTTTTTCTCCCTTTCTACTTCCAGACCGCTCTGTTTCGAAATTATTATAAACAAATTACTTCCCCATATGAATCGGAATTTGTCAACAATTTTAAGGTTGGTTTTATACATGGTTTGATTCATAAGAAGAGATATTAGACAAAGGGCAATGACCGGCAGTAACTAAGGTTTCGCTACAGTACAACTAATGTTATTTTCTATTTGACAAAGATGGCCTTCTTTTCAGGTAGACTTATAGCAAATATCCATTAGACCAAGTATTAAAATAGTCTAGAATTCTACTAATGACTTTTCCGGACACAGTTAAAACTTAACCAATGAGCACACAGAAAACTAAACTACAAAGAAAGCCAAGTTATGTCTAAGTAAGGACACAACAATTAAGTAATAATACAGTGAACTATGCCACGACATTGTAACAATCGTTAACGTTAGAACTCAACTTAGCTGTAATGGTAACATTAAAAGTTTAAATGTTGACTTCTGTTACTTTGCATGTAAATAGAGCAATATCTGGGACGGTTTGTGTTTCGAATAAAATTAAGCTTGCATTCTACCGAGAGTTAGGCACAGACAATCTATAAAGTGAATACCTTTTTTTGATTCTCTTGATTTTTGAACTTGTTACATTGCGGTTTGAAAATCTGGAAAGCATTGTCTATGTTTCAATTCAGTTATAATTTCTGGTTTAGTTCTTTTGTAGGCACAGTTTCCGCAAAAAGTAATAGAGGTCTTATTTTTGATATTTCAACTCACTTTAAAAAGTACTTAATCGTCATCTTCTTTCTTCTTCTTCTTCTTCTTATGTTACTTTGGGTCGGCGCAAACCGTTTTATTATTCCAATCTCCTCAGTTGTCAACCGTCACGCTATTATTTACTCCTTTAGCTTTCATAATATCATTCCTCCCGCAATCCTTGCATCATTTCTTGGGTCTTCCTCTCCCTCTGCATTTATCAAACATTTATTCAACACAGTTTAAGTCACATGCTGGTCTAATGTATGCACAATAATGCAAAAGATTGGGTTCAAACCAATGGTTCCTTCAATGACACCAAAATTGAATACCAACAGTAGCGTAAAACAACAAAACAAATAAAATAATAAACCGTTTAAATACCCCAAAAAACCAAAACATTATTCTGGAATGGTTCATAAGAATGCCAAACGCGCCCCCTCGACCGAACCCGGTGGTTTAGCAATAGAATGGGGGACTACATTCTGGAAACATCTGGCTGCTAATAAAGCGATCTTGTGACCACAATCTGGGTAGTCAAGGATCCCTGGAATCTTAGGCCGTGATCCCAATAATATATAGAATAACAGGTATTGTTAGCGAGATAGATGATTAATTTGATGTGAGAGCAAAAAGGCCTTATCATTTTTCCTATTCATTTGTTTATTTTTGTATTATTTTGAAGTGAATACTTGTATAAGAGCGTTGAGCACTTTTTGAGTGAAAAAAGTCCCCGAAGACTGTCCCGTGTGTCTTTTTTATTTTTATTTTAAGGTGTTTTTGTTGAGGTTCTTATTACTAAAGTGTCAAAAAGGGTAAAGTGAAAACAAAATATTGTAAAATTAAACGATACAGTTTGTTTTATTTATATTTTTTCGAATATTAGGTTAAACCGCGCTTGCTTAAGTTGGCAGACCTGTGAGAATAAAGATACATTCCCCGATATTTGCTACAGTTAAAGAGAATCTTATTCACAGTCATCTCCTACTTCAAATTCCCGTGAAGTAATAAAAGTAAACAACACAACATTGCTTTAATTTCCTCTGTCGCATTACGCAACCTACGTTATCTGGGCCTACTTGTGTGGACATGAAAACAGCGGTATTTTTTTTTTTGTTTTTGTTTTTTTATGCGTGGAGCAACGAGGAAAGTAAACTTAAAATGTCACTTACGGGGTATCTTCTATGATTGGGGGTACCCTACTTGTGTGGACTTAAAATCAGCGGTAATTTTCAAGTGTCAATTTTCAGCCTTTTTTATGTTCTAATAAATCATTAGTGATAGTGATTAAAGACGATTTTATATTAAGTATGCTTATCATCAGATCCTGACTTGATGATTATGGGACCACCTGGAAACAAAAAAATAATAATTCAAACCGCTCCAGCCATCTTCGAGTAATCGGGGAACTTACGTAAAAAAAACGTTATGAATTGAGAATCTCCTCCTTTTTTAAGTCGGTTAAAAAACAAATTTATAAACTAGATACCATTCAAAGTTGCTAAATAAATACGAACGCCTTTGAAGCAATTTTCACCTGTCTAGGCCTGCTAAGACAAAAAGCATGAGCCTAATATAACGCGAAAAATATTTCCATCTGTTTTCCTAATATTAACAAGAAGCAACTAATTCTTTTTAATTTTTTTATTGTACTTTAGCACCATTTAATTTTCACAAAAACTATATAAACAACAGTAACTATCACATGAATCCGTGTCAATTTTCAGCCTTATTTATGTTCTAATAAATCATAGTTTACAAACTATCGCACTACACAACCCTTGGTCCTATAAAAACTTCGTAATAAATATGAGGAACTAGCTTACCCGCCTCATCATTAAGTAAAAAAGGGGTTCGCAGTTAAACTTTGATTTACATTCGGACCTTCCATCCATCAGAACTAAGTTTGGAGTGAGACTATAAACAAACAACCCTTCCTCCATACATGGTTTTAATTTTACATACTAAATTCTTCACTATATCATTTGATTTAAGACTGACAATAGTCTGTACCAAGGTATTTTTTTTGCGTGGTAACTATATACCCCAGGGGTACCTTACCTTAAATTGACATTTATAACATTAGTTCAGCTATTTATAATAATATAACTTCACGAATTCGAATACAGTATTTCAATTTTGACACTAAAATCCCATAATAAAACTACCGCACCCAAGCTATTTTCACACAAAAGATTTGAGATAAATGATTTTTTTTTTTTCATTGATGAAATAATAGGGAATAAGCAAGAAATTCAAAATGTTTTATTCCACAAAAATAGCTTGTATTGGCACAATACTGTGGTATACTTGTTTAACTATCTAATTCAACAGTAAACTTATTTTACAATTTAATATTAATAATATAGAACGTAATGCAAATTCAAAACGCATCGTCACCGGTAGTGACGTCAAACGCTTTGTATCAAAGAAACACTTTTCTTTGACAACTACCTTAAGTTAATGTTTGCATGAATAAAACACATACATTTAGTAAAAATATAAGACGTAAACAAGGCTTATAGAGGGAAATGATGTCCACCGCTTGACAGAAATGGCCGTACAGACGTTTGATCTGCCGTATGATTTTTTTTTTGGAACGGCAAGCAGTCGTTGAAATTTACTTTTAATTATTTTCTTGGGTTGATAGTACTGCATAAAGTGCAGTAGTAGTGCTGATTTAAGTGGAGAAAAAAATGAATGCATATTCCCTATTGTCAAGTTTTGCACTTTACACTTGTATTGGCAGCAGCAAATTGGTTAGCCTTAGTGCAAGTACGAGTAGATAACGTTTTGCTCGAATGTTTCACTCTGTATCGGCTTTCGTAAATGTAATTATGGAGATAAATGTATTTTTTTCAGACCGCACACGTGCCTAATATCATTAAAACTACACATAATCACGTCTATTCACAGGTATGTCTATTATTTTAGCTACCTATGTTCACTGAAAAGATAACAGTCTGATTATCTAAAAACAGCTGTCACTGTGACGTGTTCTCATACAAAAATGTGGTTTAAGCAGTTGATTTTAGATAATCAGAGCGACATCTTTTTGGTGAACATGTAGATCCATGTTCACCAAAAAGATACTAAGTACTACTTTAAGTACTACTCAACCGCTTTTTCCGTAGCCCAACACCGCGCGTGTGTAGAACAATCATTCGCAAAATAAAATTATCGCACCACAAACTTCGATGTTTCTCTCTTACAATCTGTTACTCTGTAAAATTTTCTACAAAACTCTGAACTTTGTACACCGAGCAACATGTTGTGTTTAGTGTTAAAAAAGCTCAAAGGACTTCAGTAAACGATTTTTGACTCTATCCTGAAAAGGTAGACCGATGACCGCAGGAATCCTTTGGATGCGAGAAGTACTGGACTCGTCGACGTGGCGACAATAAGGAGAGGAATATTGTCAATCTGCTGTTATGATAATCATGAAAAAACCAACATACGTTTCTGAAATTATTTGCCGTTTTAACTGAATTAGTTTTTGCCGTATTTATAAAGGGTGTAATGTAAACACCTTTTCACGAAGCTGAAAGGCACTTGTTCTCCCTACCATTGCGATATTTTTTTTGTTCTACACCATACCTGGGAACCTTCTAGTTACGGAGATATAGGGGGTCAAAGTTTTGACAAGTTTTTTTTTTAAGATTTACCCCCGTACTATTCAATCCATCCATCAGCACAATGTTTTAAGTGCGTTAAATTGAGTTCTACCTCAAAATAAAAATGTTGTTCCCAGCAATATTGTTTGCGTAAAGTTACTTAGTTTGATACGATATACGCTCCCGTATGGTCGATCGCGTACGAGTATACATTGTGTCCTATATGTTTAGCGCCATTCTGCTACGCTGACGTTAGCGGTGACCAATAATCGTATTTTGTTCTTGCTGACGTCACGACCGACCGTATGCGACCGACCGTCAGCGTGACAAGATTTAAGGCCTAAACTTTTTTTCTTGGAGTGTAATTAATTTTTTTTTTGTTATTGATATTGTAGAATGCACGCAAAGTAGGTGTTTGAAAATATACTTAGGCATCGTTCACACCAAACGTATAGTCGGCCGCTGATTTCCCAAATGTTTGAAAAATAAAAGCGAATCAGTCGGCGGTTGAAATAAATCTTTCATACATTTTGTACTAGATACTCACAGTCGGCGGCTGATTATACGCATTGGTGTGAACGATCCCTTAGTACTGACTACGTTCAATTTCAGTGTGTGTGGGGTTACCTTTATGAAGCGGGTGTGTTAGCTGTGTCACAAATTATGTTTCATCTCCTAATACTGCCCTCTAAGCTCAAAAACATGCAGCCGAAGTGACCTTTGTTCTGCCACCGACCATGCGGTGGTGAAGTTCTGGGCAAAAAAAAACGAGGTGTTCCTTTGCAGCCTGGTCAAATTCAAGAAGATATCTATGCCAATGATTCTCAACCCGAATCGATACAATGGGTAGTTTTTTTTTCTTCCAGTAATCGGCAAGTGTAAACCGCTTGTATTAAAACGCAGCCCGTCTGTAACAGGCCCTGTAACCGCGCCTTCACACACACAGAGACGTAACGCGTGATGGGTTGTACTTTTTTTATTACATTTCGTGTTATTCCGAAATATTGTCAAGTGAAACAATTAAAATAGCAGCTTTATGGTTAAGCCGTGCTTGCCTAGGTTGATCTGAGGATGGATGACCACCCTTACATACCGAGTTTTCTCCATGCCTCGGAGAGCAAGTTAAGCTATTGGTCCCGGCTGTCATTTGTCTATCTTTCGCAATCGTTACAGGTAATCAGTGCCCAAAAAGTCTTACCAAGTCGTAGTATATTACCCAGTATAAACTGGGTTGTGAAGGTCAGATAGGCAATCGCCCCATTTAAAATACTGTTAATCAGCTGCATTCTGTAGACTGGAAGCCGACCCCAATAAAGTTGGGATAAGGCTAGGCAGATGATGATGTTCTATGTATTTTGTGACAAGCTCCTGAATTTTGTCTACAATGCAAAACTAGTATAAAATGTGTCATGCCAGCGATACGAAGACAAAGAAGTGTGTGCAATCTACACTCATATGTGGTAGCTATTCGATTTGAAAAGCAACATTGAACTAACAAGATTACCTACTTCTATTCTACACCTACCCCTACATCATAAACCGACCTACTTTAAAAGTAACAATCTTACAACAATTCCCCAGTAATCCATCTGCTGCGGTACATTCGCGCACAAGTGCTTCTACTTGAAAATTCCATTTCGCAGCGTCTTTGTCCGCACCACTCTACCCGACTGTCCGATTGTGCGATACCCTGACGGATTACATGAATAATGCTGTACTCGTACATTCTGTATTCAGAAATATTAAAGGTAAAGGAACAAAATGAGTTACGATTATTTGAATGTAGACCGTTTAATGGTGAATGAAGAAAAAATGAAGAACGTTGGAGTTGATTATCATTCAGTTGGAAATGAAAGCGGCATGGGATCACCGTATCGTTTATGCGAATTGAATACTGAATAAACGATTTCATCTTTTTCATGTTGGTATCGTAACAGGCGATTAGGAAACATCAGAGGGATGAGTAAAAGGAATCGGAATCTGTGCTGTTTTTAACAGAAAAACGATTTCGTTCTGCGTCCATGGATGGTTTTTTCATTCGATATTTAAACATGTCGTTGTTCATGTGTCTATAAACAATAATCCCATGGTTATTCTCAGTACACAACTCAAAAGTAGGTAGATACATACAGGGTGTAAACCAGCTCATCACAAAGCCGTTAACCAAGCATTCTATACATCAAACTAAGTAACTTTACGTAAAAAAGATTGCTGGGAAACAACTTTTTTTTTGAGGTTATATATCATGTTTTTTGGTAGAACTCAATGTAACGCACTTATAACATTGTGCTGATTGATGGATTGAATAGTGCGGGGGTCGTTGAGGAGTTAAAAGTTAAAATCTAACAAAAAAAAGAATTGTATTTAAAAAAAAAACTTGTCAAAAAGTTGTAACTTTGACCCCCCATATTTCCCTAACTAGAAGGTTCTCAGGTATGGTGTAGAACAAAAAAATGATCGCAGTGATGGGGAGAACCAGTGCCTTTCGGCTTCGTGAAGAGGTGTTTTACACCCTTCATAAGATTGATGTTCAATCTAGAATCTAACAGCAAATCGTGAATATTAAATGGTTGGAAACTTCAATATTGTCATTATTTGCCTAGCTAGCCTTCTCCCAACTATGTTGGTGTTGGCTTCCAGTCTAACCGGATGCAGCTGAATACCAGTATTATTTATAAAGCGACTGCTTATTTGACCTCCCCAATACTGAGTCATACGATACCCCTAGGTAAGACTGGTTGTCAGATTTATTGGGCACCTGTTCGTGAACGGGCGCTGTCAGTTGTGACTGGTCATCTCTTAGTTGCCATGGCTTATTTGAAAGAATTATTTTGTTTTTACTATGGACACTTTTAACGTGCACATCTTGCTACATTGTTCTCACATAATTTACCATCTCAACATGAATGATGTAACCAAGATGTTGTAACAATAATTTGATTTAAAAGAGTGTCCATGGAGTTTCTTGCCCGTTCTTCTCCATAGAGATCTACGTTAGGGAATGGGCAACTACATTTAATTTTCATCTTTGTTTTGACAATTCAAAAGTGCATGTTAATGGCCTACTTGAAATAAATGTTTTGATTTTGATTTTTGATTGACTGACTACTTGTAACGACTGTCGAAAATCAGACCAGACCAACGGCTTAATGTCCTTTTCGAGGCACGGAGGAAACTCGGGACGTAATGGTCACCCATCCGCAGACTAAGCTATGCAAGCAGGGCGTAACCTAAAGATCGACCCGAGCGGCTGTTATTATTTAGCCACGAGCTCCACAATGTTATCTGGCTACTTAATCTTTTAAAGCCTGTTCTAAAACTATACCGTTTAGTTAACGATATAAAAAACTACCCAAAGTTCTTATTC
This sequence comes from Xestia c-nigrum, assembly GCA_916618015.1. NCBI lineage: Eukaryota > Metazoa > Arthropoda > Insecta > Lepidoptera > Noctuidae > Xestia > Xestia c-nigrum. Next base: position 7,972,623 of record OU745269.1, on the reverse strand, counting down.
CAAAAACAAAACCAAAAAACTTAAAATTCTACTAAAAGAATTCTACCATCAAATTCGTACCACGTCTGGTAATTACATCTCATTCTGCCATTTTCTCACAAAAACCATTTTCTACAGAACGATTATTCACTTAAGACCCTACTCAGTATTGTCGTCGGCATAAAGGTGTAGTCACACTAGTCGAAAGCGACGGCCGCATTATGGAATATTCCACTTTGCACTTCCGATTTGTCGCACTAGTGGGAAAAAGTTCTTATACAGGGTGTAAACAGACTCTAAAATTTTTAATGGTACGGGGGTCGTGAAGAGAGTTTTCAAGTATATGTAAGTGTACACATTTCACATTCTTAATAAGGTATAAATTATTAATGAAATATGTTTATGTTGTAGATGTACCTACTTGATTTAAAGTTTATTGTAAGAGACTCAGTGATCTCACAGTTAAACTGCGTAAGCAGTTTTGTGGGGCAATGAATTTAGTTTTAAATTTTTTATGTACTTAAATAAATCATTCATTCATTCATTCAAGTAAAAAACAAAACTTGATAAAAAGTTCGAACTTTGACCTCCAATAATAGTAACTAGAAGCTTCCTAGGTACGGTCTAGATAAAAAAATTGATCGCAATGATGCGGAAAAAAGGGCCTTGCGGGTTCATTATGAGTCTTTTTCTACCATAAGTATTTATAATACCTATTGTAAGAAACAGAAATGCTGCGCCGACCCCAAAAATTTGGGATTAGGTCAAAAGAAGGGTGTATGCTTATAGTATTGATGTTCAATAATTGTCTATGTCTATTTGGTCATTTATGGTCAACGCGGTAATATGCGTGAATAATCTAAAGTTAAATTAAATCCGTTTGACAGAAACCGTCACACTTTTTTATCTACACTTAGCAATATTATAAAGACGTAAAGTTTCTCTGTAAGTTTGTATGTAGGGTGTAATCTCCCTAATTCATGATCGAGTATAGATATTTTGAATCTAAAAAGTAGTTGATGGAGTTTCCTGCTGACTGATCTCCATTGAAACCTACGCTTTAGAATAGACAACTACAGTTCTTACGACGAGAATTATAACTTCATATTTTTAACCGACTTCTAAAAAAGGAAGAAGTTCTCAATTCCCATGTTTTTATATTTATTTCCTTTTTTTTTATGTTGTTCGGGCATAACTCCGTCGCTTGCCAAACGATTTGGAAAATTCTTTTTTTGTTGGAAAGGGTATTCTTTCCAAATGGTCCCATAGCCACCAAGTCGGGATCTGATGATGGAATCTTGGCGAAATCGATGGAACTCTTCAAATTTTATATGATAACGTGTTGCGATTTTGGTATTTTCTACAAAAAGTGAAGCATTCGCGTTTGATAAAAACCATTATACCATAAGATCTGATGATGAAGCCAAGAGTCACGGAACTCCATAATGAGACAATGTACCAAAGTCGTGTTTGGGCTTGTTGTAATTGTAACGGTATGCACTTTCCATGTATCAAGCACATGTGAACCACTAAAAGTGAAAAATAAAAACTTTTTAGTGGACAACAAAACTAAAGCAATCAAACAAAGGTCACCGACTTCAGAAGCTATTATTATTTTTCACTTTTTTGTTTTTTTTGTAAGTCGGTTTTATTTTTTGCAAAAAAGTTTTTTTTCTTAAAACTTCAAAAGCTTTAAGAAAAAATCAGCTGTACTTCAAATATTATACAGAGGAAAGATTTGATTGTTTTGTTTGTATTTTGTTACGATTACAATCAAAACTACTCGACCGATTTCTAAAATTCTTTTACCAATAGAAAGAATCATCTACATCTTTACCGGCTATCAATTATTATTGATATTATGGAAATTAGCTGGCCTATCACAATTTTCGCGGACGGAGACGCGGGCGAGATGCTATGAATTTGAAAACATTCCCCTTTGTCCTACAGACAGTCGTACAAATCTATGGGGCTAAGTGGAATAGTCCCGCATTATATATTCCGGTGCACTCTTGTTGCGTGTAGCCAACGCCAAATAAAAGCTTTATTTTTGCATTTTTGTTTAAGAGAATAATAAAAATTGTTTTATTTAATTGTTTTTTTTAGAATGGATGGTTAAATAAATATATTCGTTTTGGTTGACAATGCTGAATATTGTTAGGTAGGTTAGTTATATCGTGCATCGTAAGTATGACAAAGTACATGCTTGAAAACAATTATTTTGTCATTTCCAAATAATGTTTTTGGAGCTCTTGGCTAAATAATAACAGCAGCTCGGGTCGCTCTTTAGGCTAAGCCGTGCTTGCCTAGTTCAGTCTGTGGATGGGTGATCACCCATTACATACCGAGTTTTCTCCATGCCGCAGTTGGTCCCGGCTGTCTTTTGTAGATGTTTGATGGCCCAAAAAGTATGACAACCAGTCTTACCATGGGGTATCGTATTACCCAGTGCTAAGCTGGGTTATGGAGGTCAGATAGGCAGTCGCTACTTGTAAAATATTGGTATTCAGCTGCCTCCGGTTAGACTGGAATCCGAACTGGAAAGGACTAGGCTGATGATGATGATTTTTAAGTTTCGTTCTCCAGTTGCTTAAAACGTGATTATGAAATGCTCGTAATTTAGAAACTGAAAGGAATCGATCCTTCGATCCTTTAAAATGGATCAAAATAAGTGTAATAATAACACAGGTCTGCAATGGTTTTCCCCTTTCAGTTTTGATGAGCGATTTGGATAGATTTTGGGGCGCTGATTACGGGAAAAATATTAAAAAAATTCCATCACGTCAGGATTTTTAGTTATAGATCATCCTTTTTTTTGCCTAAATTACTTAAGCCTTCCTAGTAATTTATTAATTATTTTATTTTAATCGTATCTTATTGAACAAAAAACACACTAAATGGTTGAAGTAGACATTAATGAATGAGTTCTCATGAATGTAGTTAAACATAACTCTTAATTAAGTATGTGATATACCCTTATTATCAAAAAAACTAGTGGATTTTTAGGTCATTTGCTAAAGACCTCATTTCTTGTAGGCTAAATGCTTTTTTTTATAGAAATTAACTTAAATCGTTAGAAGACAGTTAATGAGGGTAGATTAATATTATTTTGTATAAATATAAATAGCACCATCACTATTTTTAAAAAGTCAGTACTTCTGTGCAATTCGTAACGCTTACTTGAAAAATGTCATCGCGAAAGTGTTTAAACTCTCCGGACAATTTTTGCTACATTTGTGGGCAATTTATGCTGAGAAAACAGCAGCATAACATAACCGAATATATAAGGAATGTTTACAATATGTATTTTGGCCTATAAATCGCCAATCAAGATAAACAGTGGGTCCCACATAAAGTTTGTACGATTTCGATGAAAAATTGAGTGAAATTGAATTAGAAGCCTGGAAATCTTTTAAGGAAGTAGTGAGGCATTTTCTAGGAAACCATAAAAGTCCAAATTATGAGGAAATTGTAAAGAAAATGATTGAAAATTTCGGCAAAATGGGATGTTCGATGAGCATTAAACTTCACTTCCTTAATTCGCATTTGGACTACTTTCCTGATAACTTGGGATCTGTAAGTGAAGAGCAAGGCGAAAGATTTCACCAGGACTTGAAGGAGATGGAACGTCGCTATCAGGGAAAGTGGAATAAAGTAATGATGGCAGACTACTGTTGGCTATTAAAGCGTGATGATCCAAGTCGGAATTTCAAGCGAAAATCTCACAATCGGAGCTTCAGTGAAAAAAAAGCAAGATACCATAAAAGTATTTAATATTTTTAATTTATTTATTACTGTCTCTTCAATGTATTTTTAATGTTTTAAGTTTAGTAATATAATTGTTACTTCATTGTAATAAAAAAAAAACTTTGTAAAGTTGGCCTTTTTTCCGATTTCACATAAAAGGATTTTTCAAAAAAACTGAGGGTGATAGGACAAATCCAAGTACATATTTCGTAATCAGCGCACCAAAATACCTCAAGATCAGCAATCAAATCCAAAAGGGGAAAATAAGAGTTCAAATTTGCAGACCTGTGTAATGATATTAATAATTTCAAATGTTTGCATGCCGATTGGTAAAATGTGGCTGAGCTAAATGTAATCTTAAGAACTATTATGTATTACCCATATTTGCAAAATAAAATTCTATTTTATTCTTCTATTCTACACTTTCTAATTACTGGCATTTTACCATTGAAAATGTATTACCCAGTACTATTTAATTTTTATACAACTTACAACGTTCATTAAAGGTATTCTTGAATCTGTATTTTTACTTTTTCCGTAAATACATACAAGTCTTACTTTACATTATTTTAAACCAATTCTTATTTTAACTCGCAAGGTTTTTAAGGTTTTCATGAATTTCGACGTAATAATAATTAATTCAACTTCATTTGAAATGTTATTTATTTCAAAAGGTCGAGTACTCGATAAAATAATGCTTATATTCCACACATACTTCCTAGAAAAAATAAAAATAGGTTTAACAAAACTTCGGCTCTGAAATAACCGAGTACCGAATGTTGATTATATCGGTATTTTGCAATTCCTGTTAAAAAGTAACATAACATTCGATAACAAAAAAATGGGCATATTACCAACGTTGAGAAGGAATTTTTGATACCCTTTTATAGTTAGTTAAATTATTGTTTTAGTTTCATTAAATTGTAATAATAAAACCTGAAGTTGGTGTTGTAGTAGTGTAGTGTGTGTGCGTGTGTGGTGTGTAATATTAGTGTGGGTAGTGTGTAGTGGTGTCTTAGTGTAACTAATTCAGTGATATCAAAATATATTTATTCAAACTTGGCTGGAAATCAACACTTTCCCAAAATTAGAAATAATAATTGTTGTTCTCTATTGACGCTTTCTTTAAAATATTTAGTTGGTGTTGTAAAAATACGTATCTTATCTGGAAACTTTCCCATTTACTCGTTGCTCAGATACGTGTGCGTGTGCGTGTGATGCGTTCCGTTTCACCAAAAACATGCTTCATAAAACAATAATAATTGTAAAATAAGTGAAGTTTGTTTTAATGTTCTTAAGCGCCAATACCAGGCATTTTTAATAAATAAATAGAGTTTTGTATTTCTTGCATAATCCCTATTGCCAAGTCTAACACGTTACATTTGTGCCAACAACACAAAGTCCCTTGAAAGTAGATTACGTTTTTATTTGCATTGTTCAATTCGCAAGTAAATTCAAATGTCTTTGTTTGAAACAATTCTCTAGCATTGCCAGAGCAATTGTTACAAGTACTCGTATGTTTACACCCGATAGACACGAGATTTGTAAACACGGAGAGTCGGTGCACCTACGTCTATTTGTAGTATATACTTGGGTACCTAGTATGTCTAAGTACTAGCAGCGTTGTAAACAGAGCATCGGTGAAGAGAATGGACGGTCGTACGGGAGGTGGAAAAGTGCAGCTTTTTAGACGGAGAATGAAAAGTGTTCCTTGTAAATTATCGAAAAGTTTAAGATTGCTTAAACAGAAAATGGGCAATGTCGCAATTAGCTGTCAAATATTATGCCGTTTTGATTAATTTGGCAATATTGCTGTATGGAAATGAGAAATATAGTTAACAAACTATATATACTTTGGAACATTGATTATATAATGCAATAATTAATATCGTAACGTAATTAGCGTTAGATACAAAAAAATGAGAAAACCATCATATTTAGAAAATTAGGAAAGATAAATTAGTACTAATTAAAAGTAATTATTGTTTGCTAAATGCTTTATTGTTTCTATAATCAAAGTTAACATAAATCTTATAAACTTCTCAAAAATAAACAATTAAAAAAAAACGAAAAAAGTACGATTTAAGACCATTCATCCCAAATCGTACTTTGAGATCTATTCATTGGTATACAGTATTGAGAATCACCATCATAATCAACAATGTGTTATTAAAACAAGTAGTAATTCTTAACTAATTTGACGGATGGTCTTCGCCAATTCTCGGAAATCATCGTTATATCGTACCAGTACGTTTTAAGCTGTTTTAAGAACTTTACTCAAGTACGAAATAGGAGCAAGAGCCCATCAAATTTTAAATTTACCGGCAAAAAAATTGGCAACAGTTACGAGTATGATAACAAGTCAGATGAAATCGCAAAGATACACGTTAATACGTATCAAATTGTAAAATATGTTATACATGACCTTATTTGAATAAAACTCTTACGAAATGTGTAAAAATATTACAGCAATCGTTGAAAAAAACTTAATTTTTCAATGTTTTTGTCGAGAGCAGCTTCAGAGGTGTTATCTGTCAGGTGGTAAAATGGCCGACTGTTATTTCTATTTTTTGATACAAGAGGCGCTGATAGCTGTTACCAAAGCCGAGTTTTAAGTGGAGTACGAATTTGGCGTAAGTACGAATTAGGCAAGTTTACCCTAATCTTTCCAAATGCGTTTTGTACATCTAACCCTGATTATTCGGTGTTACGATACTAATAATTCCATTTCATAATCAATGTTCTAGATAGTTTGTTAGCTACATTTCTTACACTAAAAATTATTTCGAAATTAGTTAAAACCAAGAAAAGAAGGTTACCAACTTTCTGAATAGGTATTTAATTTTTTGATATCATTATTTTTTGATGCCAGAATTTAAAAAAATCGTTTGTAAAAATAAATCAAATCAAATTATTCATAAAAATGACAACATTAAAAAAAGTCTAAAATAAAAACATAAAAAATTAAATTACATTGGTGAGTTGAAATTGATAAATTATAAATACAGATCGACATAAAATTATAATTAATTGACTAAAATTGATAAAATTGAATAAAACTTATAAATTGTTGTTAAGTATACATTTTTAACATGAAAAAAAAACGACAATCATTAAATATTAAATTAAGAACAATGATAAAAAAAGGTATGCGCTCTTAATATAGTGTTTCTTTTTAGTTGCCAGTCAGTGTATTATATAAATATAAGAATTTAACATTTTAGTGGTCCTAGACGAACTTATAATAAAAAATGTTGACTTTTAAATGACCGGTGGAAGTTTACCGTATTTTTGTGTTGCCCAAAAAACTTAACGTGAAAGGCTATTTTTAATGCTTAGGCCATAAATTATCCGGGGCTGCGGGACTGTTCGAAAGAGATACTGCGGCCCCGGAAAGTAAAGGGCGAGGATGGATGGTTTTTAGTCAGTAAAAGTCTGACAGTCCCACCCGCTCCGCCCGGAGTGGGAGGGGTCATTTGATGATTTCTTATCCGAAATAAAGAAAGGCTAAGTATAAATTATACTGATAGGTATCATGCCGGCCCCATCGAGTTTAAAAAAAAATTGACGTGTAAAAGTGTTTGTGAAAACCTACTTACAAAATAAAGATCATTTATCATTTATCTTTTATCATTTATCATTTATCATTTATCATTTATCATTTATCATTTATCATTTATCATTTATCATTTATCATTTATCATTTATCATTTATCATTTATCATTTATCATTTATCATTTATCATTTATCATTTATCATTTATCATTTATCATTTATCATTTATCATTTATCATTTATCATTTATCATTTATCATTTATCATTTATCATTTATCATTTATCATTTATCATTTATCATTTATCATTTATCATTTATCATTTATCATTTATCATTTATCATTTATCATTTATCATTTATCATTTATCATTTATCATTTATCATTTATCATTTATCATTTATCATTTATCATTTATCATTTATCATTTATCATTTATCATTTATCATTTATCATTTATCATTTATCATTTATCATTTATCATTTATGCAAATTAGCTGCATAATCACAATGTTTGCAGACGAAGTCGCGGGTGAAGTGTTAGTTTATTTTAAGGTATGTTGTAACACAAAGTTACAGGCAAGGTAGGTACAATTGTTGACAAAAGCATGCACTGACTAGCACATTGTGTTGGTACCGTCGAAAACTAAAGTGTTTGTTATTTTTGTAAGAGCGTAACAAAGTAACAGTACCAGTTGGCTAGTATTTTTTAGAACCTTGTAGTTTTATCGGTTGTTATCAAATACATTTTTTTAACTTTTTGCTGTGACTAAAATGTTCTGTTATTTATTGAAATGGAAAGCTTTTAGATGAAATAAATAAATATCTGCTATAGGTATGTTGTAAAAAGTTATTTGCATTCTGAAATACATATTAGGTACAATTCGATATTTCAATGTTACCAATATCCATTGTATCAATAAGTATCATGTTTATGTATTCAATATTTATTATTCTAAAACGAACTGTAACTGGGTTGTGGAAGTCAGATAGGTAGTCGCTCCATGTAAAATACTGGTATTCAGCTGAATCCGGTTAGATTGGAAGACAACTCCAACAAATTTGGGAAAAGGCTAGGCAGATGATGATTGTCCTAAAATGACTAATTTTACCCGGAAGACGTTGCGTTAGGAAACCTCCCACTAAAGTGGTCAGATGACCCGGTGAAGGTAAAATTGCGGGGGCTGCGGGAATCCGCTGGATGCGCATGGGACAGGTAAATGTGGCGACACTTGGGTGAAGCCTATGTCCAGCAGTGGACGTCTTTCGGCCGAAATGATGATGATGATGATGATTCGTTTTATGGTTGTTGTGCAAAAATAACTGATCCAGTTCATATTGTATTTAAGTAAGCCATCAACTTTTTGTAAAGTAATTCAATTAAACCTCGTACGCAATGCTATGTAAAAAAACGGCATTGTTGTACTCGCGTGCCAAGGATACAATCAAACAGTTTATTTGTGATACACAGGTTAGGTACCTACAATATAAGTCTTACAATATACAGTGATACTTTTTTTTTTAGGATGTTAAATCATCAAATGACTTCTCCCACTTTCGTCGTCGACACGGCCTGTCGTCGTCGTTGGACGGACGGACGGCTAGCTAGCCCATAGCCAACCGTCCACAGACCCGCATATACAGTGATACTTCCGTATTAAACTTATTACTTACTTGTATGTACTATGTTATTAATTATTAAACTACATAATTGTCTTGACGACCCGAATGGCGTAGTGGTAGTAACGCTGCCTTGCGTTCTTAGGGTCCCGGGTTCGAATCCCGGTAGGAGCAAATGTTTGTGTGATGAGCATGGAAATTTTGTTTCCGAGTCATGGATGTTTATATGTATAATAAGTATGTATTTACAAACAAAACAGTATTTATGTAGTATATCAATTATCTAGTGTCCACGACACAAGCTTTGCTTAGTGTGGCACTAGGTGGCGCTGTGTGTTAATGTCCAGCGATATTTATTATTTATTTTATAATTACGGATTTCCTGTGCATGTGCTGTATGGCATTGCTTCTTGCCAAATTTCGTGATTCTATGACAACGCGTAATACACTTTAGGTTTTGATTCCCTTATAATAATAATAATAAAATTTATTTCAGACCATCGAGTCCATATTTAAAACATTTCAATTTTTATCGTTCATACATAAAACACACACATGAAAGAACACAAAAACATAGGTACATAAAATGAAAAAATACACACATACATTATAGTGAGAATTTCATTTTAAACTAGCTGTACCCGGCATGCGTTGCAATGCATTTTTTCCTACCTACCTACTACCTACCTACCTACCTGTCTACTTCTCACCGTTTAAACCTTCCCTGGACTACGACAAACATTTTAAAACCAAAATCAGCTAAATCGACCCAGCCGTTCTCGAGTTTTAATCAGACTAACGAACAACAATTCATTTTTATTTATATAGATATCTAAATGACGCACGATGAGTGGTCATCCAGTGCCACATCATTGGACTGTCCATTCTGTCAGCCATGACAGCCACCAAGCTGTTAGAAATCGCAAAATATGCGGCATTCCTTGGATCGCATTGGCTCACTTGATGTTTTTTCACTGCTGTGATGGGTAGTAGACCTGAGTATTTGATATAAATTTTAGCTTCATACCTACACGTGTTCCTTAGAAAAAGGGTCTTGAATAACAGACAACCTTACGGGAACCTTGAGGGTTTCGTTTTTGTCGACTACGGTACGGAACCCTTAAATGTACTCAAAAAAAAATTGACTTGCCCCAGATATAAAACCCAGTTTAAATCTCAAAACACAATCATCTAAAAACTGACGTAGATCGTATTTTTACCGCCGACCCTCGGCAAATTTCGTAGAATCCAGCCAAAATAATATTAGGTTCCAATTGGCCATCCCTGGATTGGCGGAAAGCGAATTTCATTGAATTTCCATACCAATGTGATGGATGGAGATTTTCGCAGAAGTTTGTTAAAGCTAACACTGTGGAAAGTAAACTGTGGTTTCTTTGTAGTTAACTTCTAAAGGCTTTGGATTAGATAAAATTGTAGCGTTTCTCAATAAACGACGTGGGCTGTCTGGGAATAGTTTAAGGTAAAATTAAGACTTAATAAAGAGCAGTACGATTTATTTTTTGAGGCAATTTATTACACGAAACGGAAACCGATTTAGGTTTGTTGGAAAATCTCACAGCTAGCTAGAGATATCATTGTATGCAATTATGTGCTGGGTGCACTCTTTTTAAAAGACTTCTAAAAAAGGAGGAGGTTCTCAATCGGATGTTTCAATTTGGATTTTTATTTTTTTTATGTTTGGTCGCGAATAACTCCGTCGCTTGCCAACCGATTTGAAAAAATATTTTTTTGTTGGAAAGGGATACTTTCCAAATGGCCCCATAGCCACCAAGTCGAGATCTGACGATGGAATCTTGGCGAAATCGGGGGAACTCTTAAAATGTTATAGGATAACGTACAGCGATTTTGGTATTTTCTACAACAAGTAAAGCATTTGCGTTTGAATAGAACCATTTTACTATCAGAACTGATGATGAAGCCAAGAGTCACGGAACTCCAAAATGAGACAATGTATCCTAGTTGTGTTTGAGCTTGTTGTAATTGATACACTTTCCATGAGTATCAAGCTCATGTGAACCACTAAAAAGTGAAAAATAAAAACTTTTTTAAAAATGAAACCGACTTAAAAAAAAGAGAAAAATAACTTGAGCTTCTGAAATCGGTGACAAAAAAATTAAATCAATAAGAAAAAGGTGAAACAAACTTGAGAAGCTAAAGTTATTTTTCACTTTTTTGATTTTTTTTAAGTCGGTTTAATTTTTTGCAAAAAATATTTTTCATTTATTTTATTTTACGAGTATTAATGAAAAGTTACAGCTAATACAATCGAGCAGTAAAGTAAAAAGAAAAAAAAAAACCTGTCATGTCTTTGCTATTGTGTTTGTTTTGTTCAGCCTGCAGTCTGTATCCTATTGTACCTTTATTTTCTATTTAAAATGTTTTTGTTTTTATGCTCATTATTGTATACTCTAAGTCCGATCTGTTTTATTTTAGTTACATACTCATTTATTCAAATATCGCTGTATTGGCTTCCGTACGTTTTTCACAGGTGACCACTGAAAACCAGCGCTGTTCTGTGGGTTCCCCGTAGCACAGCATCATGCTGAGTGGTAACCTATTTGTCGCACTCACGGCGTGCAATTTTTTATTTTTTGTCCGGTTAGTCTTGGAATTTTATTATGTTAATGTTGCTGTGTTAATTTTCGTATTAAGTTTAAGTGTTTGTGTTTGTATTAATGCGTTCTATGTTTACCTTATTAATATCGTATGCACGTCATGACTTTGCGACGAATAAACATTTTTTTCTTTCTAATATGTAGAAAAAAGCCATTTACAACTTTCCACTTATAACACTCATATCCCGATAGGACGGAAATCCAATACGACCGGAGACAACTAAACCTACTGCTTATGATTGTCCTTCTACCAAAAATAACTACAATTGGCACTAAAACAGATGGAGTATAGTAAATATAAATTACTGGCGGAAATCACGTGGTTTTACCCGCGCAGTTCCCGTTTCCGTGGGAGTATGGGGATAAAGTATTGTCTCTGTTACTCAATATATACATGGCTTTATAATGGTTAAAGAATGTTTTAAATCAATGAAGTAGTTTTAGAGTAAAACAAACAAAAAAAAAAAATAATCTTTCCTCTCATAAATAACTATAGATGAAATGTTTTCTCAACGAACCTGTGAATCATACAATAGACATCTTGAGGACTAGCTCCTTTCCCAAATGGAATATTTCCATAACGTCGTTATCTGCCTAGATGTTCCAATGTTCGGGTCGTATTTTAATAGTAGTTTATGCGACTGTGCATAATGAAGGGCATTACAACACAAGTGTGGGTTTAAGAAACGAGCCGAAGGCGAGTTTCTTAATAGCATCACACGAGTGTTGTAATGCCTAATTATGTATAGTTGCATACACTACTTTATCTACCCAAATATCATAAGGGCTCTATGATGGGTTCAGTCAGGAACCATAGGGAAATGACCAGCATTGTTACTTGGCCCTTGATTTTTGTAGCAACAGGTTATTAGTTGCATTACGTGCTGCATTTACGATATCTGGCGGAGTGTTCATGTCAATTTCTGAGTCACTATCACTCATTTTCGACAGAAATAAAGAACTTATCAGAAAATTTGTCTACTCGTAACTGGAAATAAAAAGCTAACGAACAAATGACAGCTCGAAATGGCGTTGTTTCGAATATCTGTATTTTTTTTTTAACAAAGGCAAACGAACAAAGGCACTATTTTTGTGTCACTCGAGAACAAAATGTCGTGCTATTTATAATTAAAATCATACTGAATTGGGGTTTCGTATCGATATCTGATTTAATGTAGATACTAGAATAGCACACTCACTTGAATTTGACACCTGTTCCAAATTTAAACTCATAACCTACTGTTTTCAGTAGGTGAGTTCATTACAGTTCCGTTTATTTCTGCTGGTTGGTAATCCTGGTCATTGCCTATGGTTTTTGAACGCATTAGAGAGGGTTTATTATATTTGGGTAGATAAAGTATCTTAATACCACTATTCATCAAGGAACGACAGCCCAACTACGTAACAGTCACATTAAAAGACTATCGGACTAAAGATGCGAAGATTTTCAAGACATTGCTTTAAAAAACTCAATTGGATGTACCAGGAATACATACAGCTGCAATCAATACAAGCTTTCTTCCGTTACAAACCAAACAATAAAAACCCTTATAAACACCCAGTTTAAAACAGATTGTAATTTGCTCACGCCACGCCAGTACTCTGTGATGTTTGCTGTTCAAACAAAGTGAGGATCGAGTCCCACAATGCTGCTTCAATGTACTAGGTACGTCATTCACTCGTGAGCAATCGTACGGAGTAGTCAACTATTATTTAACTATCTACCCTATCCCCCAACGGAAAAAATGCCTAAATGCGATAATTGTGATAAAACTATTACAAAAAAATCACCGGGGCTGGAGTGCAACAAATGTGGCAAAGTAGTTCACGCAAATCAAATATGCACAGGCTTATCCTCTAAGCAGCTGTCAGCTCTGCGGAATGCCGAAAACCTGGAGTGGACATGTGATGATTGTCACAAGGAGTCTCCTCATCGTAAGTCCTTCGTAATTCCGGAAGATGATGAAAATGAGGATGATAATGGTAGCGAGCTGGATGGGAACAGTGCTGCAGTGAATAAATTACTCCGTGATGTTTCACTCGAAGTTAAGAAAGCAGTGAAGAAAGAACTGGCATCAGTGAATGATTCGCTTAGCAACTGGTGCTTAAAGATGAATGCTGTAAATTCTACACTGGAAATTCTAACAGAGAAAGTTAAAGAAATGGAGAAGAAAAACACACACCTCGCGAATCAAAACACACACTTGGAATTAAAAATTGATGCATTGGAACAACACATCCGAAATATTGAGCAAGAAACACTGGCCAATGTGTTGGAGATCACTGGTATTCCTGATAATGAGAACGAGGACCTCGGCATACTCTCAACTAAAATAGCCTCAAAGCTCAACATTGAAAAACACCAAGTCACAACGATCAAAAGGCTTAAAGGCAGAAATGGTAAAGAAGGCGTTATTCAGGTGATGTTACAACATGAGCAGCAGGTGGATCAGTGGATACGTACGGCGCGGAAGGGACCAATTGTTGTTCAAGATGTAGTACCCGAGGTCAGTCCTGACTTAGCTAAGTCAAAAGTTTTGTTTCGTTACGCTCTTACCAAAGCGAATAAATCACTACTATGGCAAGCAAAACAATCGTTGAAGGAAACGTACAAATACATCTGGTTCCAGAGTGGAAGAATATTGGTACGTAAAACCGAAAACGACAAACCGACTGTCATTAGGTGCACTAGTGATATTGACAAAATGGTGGTTCAGGGGAATAATTGTCGATAATAGTTAGACACAGTGATCACGTCAGTTTCTTCACCGGAAGTATCGGAATTACTTGAGTGTTCAACCATCAACGAGTTTAGTGATCACCTCCCAAACAGTAAACAAAAACTAAATATTGTCCATATTAACATTCGCTCGATTGTTAAAAACTTTTCTTTAGTCCTTCAATTTATTGGTTCTTCTAAAATTAATATTGATGTTATTATTTTAACGGAGGTAGGTATTTCTATAAACAGTAATCTCATTCAATTCTTCAATATAAATGGCTATGAAATGTACCATAAGTTGCGAGAACAGCGCAGAGGTGGTGGTATCGTGATGTATGTTAAATGTACCAACAACTTTCAAATTATGGATAATGTATCACTAAATCACTGCGAATACATAATTGGACACTTGACTACATCATATCACTACACGGCATCAATCTGCGCAGTGTATAGACCTCCGAAAGATAGTAAGCACTTGTTTGTCAGAGAGTTGAAAGAACTATTGTGTAAGGACAACTTTAAACACTCAGATTTATACTTTTTAGGAGATGTCAACATTGATTTAAAATTGAAAGATAATATCCGGGATTACTACATAAGTTGTTTGGCTGAGTGTGGCCTAACGAGCGCAATTTCAGATTACACAAGAATCGAAAAACGAAATGATATTATCACTCGTAGTTGTATTGATCATATTTTTGTAAGATCACGCTCGTTAGACCTTTACTCGGCGGCGCTCGGCGCGGTTTGGGCAGACCATCGCATGATCGTGTTGTCTTGTATTGGTGGGGGTGCTAGAAACGCTGTACAGGATGTCGTAAAAGTTAAAGAGTTATTTGATTACAATAAGTTGAAACAAAAATTGGACGCCATAGATTGGAATGTAGTTGATAGTATGCAATGCCCTTTAGAGATATATAGCTATATTAAAAACAGCTTCGATTATTGTTATGGGCAGTCGAAGTATTCAAAAATAATAAATACGAACAGTAAAAGGAATAAAGAGTCATGGATAAACAGTAAAATTAATAATATGTGTCATAAAAGAGATTTGCTTTTCAGTCAGTGGAAACAAGATACAAATAATAAAATACTTAGATTACAATACAACAAACAAAGAAACAAAACTAAAAAAGTCATAGACAAGTCTAGAAACCAATACTACTTTAACCTAATTAATGAAAATAAAATGAATAAAAAGAAAATGTGGGATATATTAAACACACTATCTGGTCGAATTTGTAAGACGGTAGATGAAGCAATACTCAAAGCATTCAAGAAAAATAACGTAACCATAAATACGTTAGCTAATAACTTCAGTAAGGAATTTAGCGAAAATGTAAATAAAATATTACCTAAATGCAACATAAAACTATTACCAGAATCAGAATATATGTTTCCAATTAACAAGTCCATGTTATTTAAAAACCCTTCTGTTCGTAATATTTCAACTATTATAAAAAATCTCAATGTTAATAAATCTGCTGGTGTAGATGGCATCCGATGTTTAGACGTTAAAGTTCTAAGTGATAAGATAGCTAAGGTAATAGTTAAGCTAATAAGTACTAGTATACAAGTTGGGGAATATCCTCAAGAATTAAAATCAGGCGTCGTGCGACCAGTTTATAAAAATGGATCACATAGTAACTATGACAGTTACAGGCCAGTCACAATATTACCAGTCATAGATAAGGTAGTAGAAAAATACGTATGTCAGCAAATACAAAAATTTTACATTGAAAACGATGTCTTATCGGGTTCTCAGTATGGCTTTCAGCCTAATAAATCTACTTCAATACTGCTTTCTAAATTCACAGATGAAATAAATCATCACCTGAACGATAGAAAACATGTTATCTTGTTATTCATTGATTTTAGCAAAGCTTTTGATACCCTTAGGCATGATACACTAATACACAAGCTTGACAATACAGGGGTTCGAGGCCCAATTCTAAACTGGTGCAAAGATTACCTAAAAAATAGAACTTCTCGTGTAAAGATAAGCAATGAACTCAGTGACGTAACTGTAGTAACTACGGGAACAGCACAAGGCTCAGTTATAGGACCCCTGCATTATTTAACTTACGTCAATGACATGGAAAACGTTATAAACAATTGCTCGGTCTACCAATACGCAGATGACACCTGTCTCGTAGCAGCTGATAAAGACTTAGCGAAGGCTGAACAATCAATTCAAAACGATTTTAATAATTTATGTAAGTGGTCTCATGATGCTGGACTGGTGCTTAACGCTGGGAAAACTAAGACTATCCACGTGCGTTCCAATCACTTACTCAATTCTGACAAGCCAGTTACAATAGTCGCGCACACTCACCAATGTTTGCATAAAAGTAATAAAGTGCAATTATCCAGACTTGGTTGCAAATGTGAACCATTACAGCAAGTTACCAACTACAAATATTTGGGTTTGATTGTTGATGACAGATTTAACTGGGGTAATCATATTGACTCCGTCTGTGATAAACTGCGAGCAATGCTAGCTAAATTTTCAATAATTAAATACAAAGTACCTTTTAAAATATTACTTAACCTTTATAATGCACTCGCGGAATCAATCATTTCATATGGAATAACTAGCTATGGCAGAACCTTTAAAACTTACATAGATAAAATATATAACCTACAACTTCGTTTATTAAAAATAATAATACCAAATAAAATAAGAAATACACTTTATGATGGTGATGACGTCACAGGTTTCTTTAGATATTGTAAAATTTTGCCGGTACACACAAAAATACGAAAGTTGTTATTATTAGAACAGTTCACCAACAAAGAATTGCAAATTAAAGTCCATCATAGCAAAGCAACAAGATCAGCAGCCCAATCAAAACTAATAGTACCACGATTCAAGAACTATTACGGGAAACGAACCGTCGCTTATTTAATGCCTACTCTGATTAATGAGGTTCCAACAAAAATTCAATCGGAAATAACAAATAGTAACTATAAATATAAGTACAAAAAATTCTTTAACTCTCTTTGAAATGCACCATCCTGTACTTACATGTTACTTACAGTAGTTACTACCATCGACGCGATGTCTGTACCCGACCCGCGCCGTGTTTGTTTTTTAGGACCTGTCTACCTTACAAATTGTTATAATACGTGTATGATAATTTTATAGTCTAGTGTTAAGATAGCTTATAAGTGGATCAACATCCGGACAAACCTATTGAGGTTTTTGTGATGTTCCTATATTTATATTTTGTTTTGTTCTTTATTTAATAAACAATAAAAAAAAAAAAAAAAAAAAAAAAAACGTAATAGCTCTTCGATTTTCTGAGTGCCTAGTACTGCGGTTTTCACGACAGGAGATGATTTGTTCTTGTGTCTAAATAGTAGTTGTTCTAATATATACAGGGTGTAAACCACCTCATCACAAAGCCGTTAACCGAGCATTCTGTACATCAAACTAAATAACTTTACGCAAAAATTATTGCTGGGAAACAACTTTTTTTTTGAGGTTATAAATCTTGTTTTGTGGTAGAACTCATTGTAACGCACTTAGAACATTGTGCTGATGGATGGATTTAATAGTACGGGGGCCGTGAAGGTGTTAAAAGTCAAAATCTTACAAAAAAAGTGTATTTATAAAAAATCTTGTCAAAAAGTTGCAATTTTCACCCCCCCATATCTCCGTAACTAAAAGGTTCCCAGGTATGGTGTAGAACAAAAACATGATCACAATGATGGGGAGGACAAGTGCCTTTCGGCTTCGTGAAGAGGTTTTTTACACCCTATAGAGTTCTACCAGAAGAATGACTGACTGGACTAACAGCTTATCTTGCATTTCGGACCACACGTAGGTCGCTGTAGGAAATGAATGACCACCCATCATTTGCCTAGCCTTTTCCCAACTATGTTGGGGTCAGCTTCCAGTCTAACCGGATGCAGCTGAATACCAATATTTTACATGGAGCGACTGCCTATCTGACCTCCACAACCCAGTTAATACTGGGAAACACGATACCACTTGGTAAGACTGGTTTCAGACTTTTGGGGCCACTGACTACCTGTAACGACTGTCAAAGATGGACAAATGACAACCGGGACCAACGGGTTAACGTGCTTTCCGAGGCACGGAGGAAACTCGGTATGTAAGGGTGGTCACCCATCCACAGACCAACCTAGGCCAGCACGGTTTAACCTAAAGATTGAACCGAGCGGCTGATAATATTTAGCCACGAGCTCCTCCAAAAAAATGAATTACCATCTGAGATATAACCTCAACAAACGCCGCACTGGGCGATTGGAATGGCATCACAAAGTTCCTATTTTCAGTGTTTTCTTCCATCTTCTTGTCTTCTTGATTTTTCCTTACTGTTGCATCTCTAAAAAATAAAGCAACAACCTCCTCTCCACTTTAGGGTTCCGCAAACATTTCCGAAATAAAAGGATGATGATACTATAACGATATTCAAATCCGGAACCCAATACCTGTACGGTACCGTGGATCATCCGTCAAGTGCCGTCATATACCTATTTGATTTATCTTTGTTTGCTCGCGTCTTTATATATTGAGTTCTCTTCACTAAAAATATAAAGAAATTTTGCTTGAGACTATTTTTGGGATCTTGCATGAGTTTGTTACTGATTTGAAAGTGAACAAGTATTTTCATTGTAGGTATACTACCACTAAAAACCAGATTATGTACTGAAATGTCACGTATTTAAATGGGTGTATAAAGTTAAATCGACTTCTTTATTTTGAAGTCGGTTAAAATGTAGCCTACGTTATTCGGGCCATAATAAAAAATCGATTGACACTTCATTCACTAAAATCGAACGAATAGTTTAAAATAACGTCATTATTCATGATATTTGTGATTTTAACATAAACAACAAAATTTTCGCTCCCTTTCCAGCCTTTAAAGTATTGAAATCCTAACTAACTATACACCTAGATTTTTAGTGTTTTCTTTCTTATTTTGTTTTCTTAGGACTTTCCATACTTTTTAACCCTTTGGGGGTGGAATTATCAAAAACGCTGAGAGAGGTATTAATTAATTTTCAATCGTCAGCCGCAGAATTTAAAGTTATAACTTTAAAACTGACGGACTTTCATACAAACTTTCTTCCCCTATTTAACTCCCTTAGGGGTTCAATTAAATAAAATCCTTCCTTGTTCCTTGTCTACATTATACTTAAAGGAAACAACTGTGCAAAGTTCATATTTCTAGGTTCAAGGGTTTGGGATGATCGGAGTGGTGTTTATCGATTTATAAAACGTCATCACGTCAAAAAAAAAATCAAGCGAATCCATAACTTTCTCCTTTTGGAAGTCGGTTAAAAACACTCAAACGTTACTTGTTCCCCAAAAGAAACCGCTAAGTTAAAAAAGCATACTTTTGTAAAACAAGCAGCCCTCCCCATACAATAAATACACGGTGTATATTATTTCCCTTATTTGTATGCTAATTCAGTTTTATCGCGGAATTCACGTCACCTCGCTAGGAGCGTTTAAAGATCATTTTGTTTAATTTAAAATGTTATTATTGTTTCTGTAAAGGTATTATGAGTATAATTTTGTGTTTGCCGTGTGTTGTTCTCATTTAAATTGTGTAGAACACATTCTTAGCAAGTTCTAGTGTAATTTAGGATGGGATATTAGAAAGGATATGCTTAGAGGGTTTGATCATGTGGCGAGGATGAGTGAAAGGCGACTAACAAAAAACACAATAAAGTGAAAAATAACTTTAGCTTCAGAAGTCGGTGACCTTTGTTTGATTGATTTTCTTAGTTTTTGTCACCGATTTCTGAAGCTAAAGTAATTTTTTACTTTTTTGTGTTTTTTGGAGTCGGTTTTATTTTTCACTTTTCAGTGGTTCACTTGTGCTTACCCCTTCACAGCGTAGCGGTGTGATGTTATGTAACTAGTGTAAACAATAGAGAGACATGAGATTTCAGCAATTCCAGTCCATTTGCTATCATTTATTGAGGAGTTCCGTTGCCTATCTCCGAAGTTCTTCATCAGATCTTCAGCAAATTGAAATGGGACCACTTTAAGAAAGTATTCTTCCAAAATCTACCCAAATCACATCAACTGTGCCTATAAAATTTGAAGAGTTCTCTCAATTTCTCCAAGATCCCATCATCAGATCCCGACATGATGATTTTGGGACTACCTGGGAAGTAGGCATACCCTTGTAAACTGTAAAAGAATAATTCAAATCGCTCTATCTATCTTCGAGTAATCGGGGAACATACATAAAAAATAAAAAAGGTTACGACGCATTGAGAACTTCCTCCTTTTTGAAGTCGGTTAAAAAGATATTTACAAAGTAGATGTGAGCGGCAACGCCTGGAGGGGAGGCCCTAGAAGGAAATACACTGACATTAGTGAGGTTCTTCAGTACAGTCAGGTGCATAGTACTTGTAACTTGAAAGGAGTTTATAAAGAACGTAGCAGGTAGCATTCTGTGGTTTCGGCCACGAGGAAAAATGCGTGACAGTTTATGTATGTATTCGAAAATAGTACCTATTATATCACAATTATTGCAGACGATGTCGCGGTTGAAGTGCTAGTTTAAAATAAACTGAAGAGTCCAATATGGTCGTAAACAGGGTGTAATCTTTGATCGAATAGCCGGGCGTTGAAGAAACCTGGTCTGATGAAGAGACAGAACAGATATTGGAATGGTATGTTTTGAATTCCAGTCACAATTTAGGAACTAGTCACAAACGACATAAAATATCAATTTAAAATACAGAACCCAATAATGAATAATGTTTATTTATTTATGTACAAACCGAATACTTAACATTAGGATAGAAGAGCACAAAGGTACTGCTTCTTCCATTAAAAATCACTTCCACCAGACTTGCGAGGGGAAAGTTGGAAGCTTCTATTTCATATAAATTGTTAAATTTAACAACATTTCAGAATTACCCAAAAAATACATATATACAGAATGACCATCCCGCGACATTTCGTTGTGTGCTTTTGCTTATGGGCTGCGATTAAATTAAGAAAAAAACAGAACCTGCCCATTTTTATTATTGATTCGGTTCGAGAATCACAAGCATAGATACCTCCTTGAATTTGTCAAGGAAGCATAGCGACGACCTTGTATAACCGAAACATTTGAAGCAATAGATATTTCGTTGAAATCTTTATGTAAACACCAAAACAGCGGAAAATTCTTCGAAATATACTCGCTCTTAATCTACGCAGCAATTAAAACAATAACCCCCAAATTGTATTCCCTATAGACCCTTTTATTTAGCTATAAACGTGGTTTTTAATCTTTTTCCCTCTGTTTAATATTAACCCCTTTGTGGGGATTAAGTGGTTAAAAACTACGAGTTTTTGAGGGTTTTCTTGTAAACGATTTGAGGTTAATGTTTTACTTTTAAGAATTAAGGGTTATGTTTAAGCGTTTGTTATGTGATTAAGAAAAAAAGTATTCAAAAGTGTTTTTGTTGGTTTTGTAATGAATATTTAGGGTGCGTGGCTTGTTAAGTTGGATAGACAAGGTGAAGCGATGCTAGCCGCGGTTGGACTGGGGATGGGTGGTCATCTTCGCGGTGACCTGAATATTTATTTAGATGCATCGGCCCAGGTGACCATTTGTCGAGTTTTGACTGCAACCAGTCGTACCATGGATTCTGTCATTTATAACTTTATTTTACACCGTGTCTTTCTTTTTGTATGTGCTACGGGGCACTTGTTTGGGCCGATAGGGCCGCAATAAGAGCGGTGCGACGAAGAATTGCGTCCAAGACTGCGTTTGGGCTTTGATATTCTTCGTATAGAACGGTTAGTAATGAAGCCTACCGGTGCTTGCAGATGTACTTCCAGTCAATCTTGAAGAGCAGCAACAGGCTGCAATGTACAATAGACACGCTGAAATTTTAGTGGTTGAGATAAACAAAACTCGAAGCGACTTGAACCAACAAGAATATCTACGCGGAACGCGGGCCGCGGGGGGTGTCCAGAACAGCCGCGCGGTCATTGCACTTCGCGTATAAATCCAGCTGATCACTACTCCTGACTTAATAAAACACAAAACCCAATAAGTTATAAAAATAATTTAAACAAAAAAACTTTTTTTTTTAAGTAAACTTTGCGTTTCGGTAGTGCTACTGACGGGTAATCGTCCTGCCGCGGGAACACAACCATTATTTCATGCTGCTAGCGCGGTATTGATCAGCAGTTGCAGATGCTGCTGTTGTTGTTGCTTCAGGAGTTGCAGTGGTTTGGAAATAGTATGGCGGACAGTCGTACCTTGGAGTTTTGCGATGAGCAGGAGTTGTAGATGTCTGAATAGCAGTCGCCCCATGTAAAATAGTGGTATTCAGCTCTCTCCGTTTCGGCTGGAAACCGACCCCAATGCACATCGGAAAAAGCTCGGCTCGGTTATTAATATTTCCTACAGACTCTGACTACATTGTTGGTCTGGTGGTTGCCAGCGCGACTGTTGAGTCCTGAGGTCCTGAGTTCGATTCCAAGGTAGGGCAAAGCGTTAAAGGGTTTTTCCATTGGGAACATCTCAGATTTGTGCCCGGTTGATGTCAATAGGCTCGCATCCTATTACATGGGACTTAAATATACCTAGCAAAATGTGGGTGTACTATTAGATACACTACTGCCTAACCCTTCAGGGATTAAATAAATAAATATCGCTGGTCATTAAACACACAGCGCCATCTAGTGCCACACTAAGTAAGGCTTGTGTCGTGGACACCAGATAGTTGATATACTGCATATATACTTTTTTGTTTGTAAATACATACTTATTATACATTATAAACATCCATGACTCGGTAACAAATGTCCATGATCATCACACAAATATAAGCTCCTACCGGGATTCGAAACCAGGACTCTATGAACGTATGGCAGCCTCACTACCACTACGCCATTCGAGTTGTCAAATTTTCGATTACCGGCGTGATGTTATGTTTATGTTATTTCTTGTGGAGAATTAAGGTGTGATGATGTTTTTCATTCTTTACAGATAAAGATAAGATAAAGATTCATTTATTTGCAAAAACATGTGTAGGTAATATTTATAGAATGATGCTTATTATAGGTGTTACAGGATATTCTTTGGCACAACATGTTTGACCATGGTTGGTGTACAAATTAGGTCAGAAGATTACCTGTTCTCATTTTCAATTTAACACCAATAAACGGTTTATCGTCACATTAAATATTACTCCGTTTAGACATAATATATCATAAAGAGAGGTATGAAATACAAGCCGTAAAATAAATAGATTTATGACTCTCGTAAAATGCTGAATGAATTTCCAACGAACTTTTACTACTGTATAAGCGTATGCAGGAAATTTTATCACGTTTAGTGTTAGACTATGGTTTTATGTATAAAATAACAAACTCGACTGGTGACCAGGAAATTGAGTGGAAATCGTGCATCGTTCGGCTGAGTTCGTTGTTCATAATCGTCAGCTGAGTTCGTTGTTCATAATCGTCAGCTGAGTTCGCATAGTGATGTGTTGGGGATGCGTCTTCATCTGCCTAGCATTTTCCCAACTATGTTGGGGTCAGCTTCCAGTCTAACCGGATGTAGCTGAATGCCAGTATTTTACAATGAGCGACTACCTATCTGACCTCCACAACCCAGTTAATACTGGGAAATACCACTTGGTAAGACTGGTGTCAGACTTTTGGGGCCACTGACTACCTGTAACGACTGTCAAAGATGGACAAATGACAGCCGAGACCAATGGCTTAACGTGCTTTCCGAGGCACGGAGGGAACTCGGTGTGTAAGGGTGGTCACCCATCCACAGACCAACCTAGGCAAGCATGACTTAACCTAAAGATCGAGCCGAGCGGCTGATATTATTTAGCCACGAGCTCCTGTTGTATTGGGGATGCGTAATGTATGAATATCTTCTAGATCCTTGTCTTCCTCGTAGCATGACCACAGTAGAAGCGGATTTCTTCGAAGAAAGAATCGACACGATGACATATATATGTAGGATTTTAATTCTGAACGCACCATAATTTTATAAAAGTAGTTGAGCATGAACGCAGCGATGAATGAAAGAGAGAGGATGGGTGTGAGCAAGACGGGGAGAATGATGGCGAGCTAGTTAAGACGAACAAGACGACTCTTATGTTTTTATTTAAATAAAAGAAGATTTTCGGTCATCCACACCCCGCTACATATATTTTTCGTTCATCGGTCAGGCGGAGTCATTTTGTCGATTCTTACTTCCAAGAAAACCGTGTCTACGGTGGTCATGTTACGCTGGCTGGTAGTACCTAGTAATAGGCACCGACAAAACCCTTCGTTCTCCCCAAATAGAAGATGCATCCATGAAAATTTTCTCACGGATACAAGGGCTCGTGGAAAAATTAAGAAGATGTCGCGGGAAAATTTTAGAGCACAAATGTGAAAGGTTAAAATGAGTTTGATGAATTGTATCAATGATGACGTGAGTATGATATTGTATTGTATTGTACAACGGGCTGGTGTCCGCAACTCCACGTCAAAGTGCGTATTTTGCGTGTGGGCTATAATCCACCCCGCGGGCCCAGTGCGGGTTGATAGATGTCACATGTCTTCGAATTTTTGGTTCCAGGTCATGCCGGTTTCCTCACGATGTTTTCCTTCACCGTTTTTGAGAGCAGTGGTGATGAAATAAATTACACAAAGTAATGTGCCTGCCTGGGTTCGAACCCAAGACCTACTGTTCGTAAGTTGAGGCCGCCTCCACTTTGTAAATTTTGACAAAATCATAGACTCCGGGCACCGGTTTGCTGAAGCAAGGAAAACCTGTTTAGATGATGATTCGAATCTAAAAATAAGAAGAATCTAGAGTCATCTGACTCTGCCCTGGAGTGTACCTAGGTGTTGCCCCCACAATAGATCGGACATTTGATATCGTGTCATGCCTTTCCTGTTGTTTGCTCATCACAGGAGCTGATGGACGCTAAATTTAGGGCTGACTCAATTCAAATTGTTATGGACACGTTAAGGACCATCATAAACTACGCAATCACAATAATACACCTAAAATACTAGGTAGATACCCACACACCCACGAGTTGCAATTATTAAAAGCAAAGAGCACCGCCAACAAACAAGTCGCATTAATTTAAAAGTTATTATTACCCTCCCTCCCTACCTCTTTGTACAGCCAACGGCAAAAAACTCTGCTCATTTCAATATTTCAATAATTAAACTACGCAGAACCGAATGAGGAATTTTCTTTTTCAACTCTTCCCTAGTCGCTGGATAGATGGCGTTGGTCTGACTACGTTACTGCAAGGAACAGAACGTCACATAATTTCACTTGGACCTAATGATTATATTCGGAAGCTTATGCAAACGAAAGTGTCAGTCAACGAGCGTATGTGACGTGTGGTTTTTCAAGTGTTTTGGCTTTGGCACCTAGTAACGTAGTCAGATCAACGCCATCTATCGAGTTCATGGAAACTATTTTTTTTTAATTCTCAAAAAGAAAACTTCTCATTGTTTTGCGTCAGTTCACACCGAGACGCGATGCAACGCGACGCGGCGCGACGGTACTGGAAGAAGCCAGTGATTTCGCGCTGCGCCATACGCCACACGCCGCCGCCGCATTGCAATTAAATGTGTATCTTTTCGTGTTTTAGTAACTAAAGTTAAAAGTTACAAAGTAGTAGTAAATATTTTGAGTCGCTCTACGCGACTACGCTCTACGCGTCGCGTCTCGGTGTGATATGACCATAACCAGTATTGGGTCAGCAGATTAGGCAGATTCAGCAGCTATGTTTCATCATCTGCCTAGCCTTTCCCCAACAATGTTAGGTTTGGCTTCCAATATAACTGGAAGAAGTTGAATACCAGTATTTTACATGGAGCGACTGCCTATCTGACCTACACATTCCTGTTAGTAGTCTGAAAACCAGTCATGCCAAGGGGTATTAGAATACCCCTCGGCATGACTGGTTGTCAGACTTTCTGGTGACCAGTAACAAATGTCAAAAATCCAGAAATTACAACTAAGGCCAACGACTTAAGAGGCCTGCGGAGCATGCGAAGTTCATACAAACCCAATACCAAAATAATTTGTAAATGAAACATATTCTTAAGGTAGTGTGTATTTATTTCGATTGAATTACAGAGTAGATAGGTCCCCAAACACATACTATTTTGAATTAGACAAGAGTTATGAGTTTTTTTATTTTTTTATTTTAAATTCTTCATATCTCGTTTTTATTATAATATATCATTGTCATATCAAAATATTTATTTGGGAACATAGATATTCTGTAATCCAATCGAAATAGATAAATACACACTATGTTAAGAATATGTTTGATTTTCATACTCTTTTGTTATTACGTTTGTATGAAAAACACATGCTCCCCACATGCTCCATGCCCTTAAACGTACTTACCGAAGCTCAGTTTGTAATGGGTGGTCAGGTAGACACCCTCCTCGGACTAACAAAGCCAAAACCAAAACTGGCTTAACCTGAAGATCGACCCGAGCGGCTGTTATTATTTAGCCTCAAACCCTTGTGGCTGACTGTACCTCCCCATACACCACCAAGTAATGGAGTCAAAAAACTTGATTATTTGTTATATGCAAGGATTTTAGACCCGTACAGGTGACTCGGTATTGGAGTTGATTCTAGAAGCTTTTTAGTTAAAATATTATTTTCTCCGAAGAAAATTAAATAACATACCATCACGCTGTAATCCCAGAAGGGGTAGGCAGAGATGTGCCTAATAGTACCTACACCCACATTTCGCCAGTTATGGTTAAGTCCCAAGTAATAAACGATATTTTTTTTAATTTCTTTTTTATTTAATAGGGGGCGAATTCTATTGCCATCAACCCGGCCGGCGTAAATCCAGACTCCATGGCTGCTACTGAAAAATTCCATGGAAAAACTCAACATCACTCAACTTGCGACTCTACCCCATTTTCTTTCTAATCATTCCTCTTACAATACATCCATCGTTTCTTTGTTCTTCCTCTCCCTCTTCATCCATCAACATGTAAAAAAAAATAAAAAAAATAAAATATCGCTGGTTAGTACACGTAGCGCCATCTAGTGCCACACTGAGCAAGGCTTATGTCGTGGTCACCAGACAGTTGATATACTACATAATATATTATTTTAGTTTGTAAATACATACTTATTATACATTATAAACATCTATGACTCGGAAACAAAATGTCCATGCTCATCACACAAACATTTGCTCCTACCGGGATTCGAGAACGGGATCCGAAAAACGTAAGGCAGCCTCACTACCGCTGCGCCATTCGGGTCGTCAAACAATAATGATCACTCATTCAGGGCCGATTTTTCAATCTATACTTTTAATATTATAAAGCAGAAGAGTTTGTTTGTTTGTTTGGTTGAACGCGGTAATCACAGGAACTACCGGCTCGAATTGAAAAATTCTTTTTGTGTTGGATAGTCCATTTATTGAGGAAGGCTTTAGGCTATATAACATCACGCTATGATTATTAGGAGCGGAGCAGGAATGAAAAATGTTTGTGAAAAGGGTTTTTTTTTCCTTTAGTTTTTTTCTCTTATGTAACGTAGACGAAGATGCGTGGGTCAGCTAGTTATTAGATAAGGTTTATCTGAAGAGTAAATCTGACATTTTGGCCGAGTGTCTAAGTTTGATATGTTGACAAAAACTGTCAACATATCAAACTTATTCGTCGGGTAAAAGTTAACTGGCGATTGAAAAATCGGCCCTAAGTCTCATGCGATTCGTCCCTCATTCAACTTTATTGTAACTGGTGCACTAAACCAAAAACACCATTAAACTAAAAACAGTTAAAACTAAAACTAAACATAGGTAAGTACAGCCTTCCATTACCTCAGTATTTAAAGCCCGCTTGCGTAGATAAGGCGGAACTAACCGGTGCTCGCTAGTAATTAGAAACCGTAAAGTTTCTGGACTTAGATCTAGTGATAACCAGCTTTAAAATTGCTTCTTGAAACGTAGAGAATTGGGTTTATTTGTTGGCTTTTGTGGGGTTAAAATTGTGGGTTAGTTTTATTGGGGGGACGTGTTAATGTCACCGTTTGTTACCTGATGATGGAAGGGTTATGAATTTATGTAGCTCTATAAATGCCTAAGGTGCCGGCGGAGCATGTGTTTTTCATACAAACGTAATACCAAAATAATATGAAAATCAAACATATTTTTAAGGTAGTGTGTATATATTTCGAATGGATTTCAGAATATCTATGTTCCCAAATAAATATGTTGAAAGGAGAATGATATAAAGACGAGATATGAAAATTTGTTCCAGGTGATGTAGGGAACATTTTATGAGAACAAAGCCAATGTGACGCATTCTACATCTACAACAAAAAAGTGTGGGTCGCTGAATCATTTATTAAAACATCACAATCATGAAAGAAGAAAATATGCTGAGCTTCAAATGAGTAAATCTTTACTTTTTTTTATATGGAACATGTTCTGATTTAATAAATAGCGCTTTATCTGATAAAACTCCTATAGCGGGCACAACAGATACTATAAGGACATCTATGCCAGAAAGGAAACACTAATTTATACGAGTATATAAATTCTGAATCTTCTTTTATATAAAAACCGCAATAGCCCACCAGTCACAAGATCGTCCTTTTCTCGCACTAAGATGTGGTATGAAGAACTTTACGTATCATAAACACACATTTGTTTTGAGTTTCCAAAAACACGCAAAAAAAAACCAATAATAAAACATGATAAATATACCACTTTCAGTGTCAGTGATTGATTATGGCCAAATCAGTTTTAAAACTTTATTTCCACCCGTTCTTAACCCTTAAAATGCATTGACTTCACCGCACAGAAAAAACTAATTTATTTTATCAAGATTTTAATTCGCGACCAACTAGTCTTGATACTTTAAAAGCAGACCACTTGGCTGCAACAGGTGGCTATCGAGTATTCTTCTATTCTTCTTCATACTCGCTTGTCCATGCTGTTTTTAATAAACTTATCCTCTGCACATTGTTCATGATTATTTATGGTAACTCCTTGATATAAAACTAGTTTGTCATGATATTTTCTAAGAGTTTTGGTTTTGATGCTGTTAAAATCATTTTTTTTTCATTTGCCTAGCCTTATCCCAACTATGTTGGGGTCGGCTTTCAGTTTAACCAGATGCAGCCGAATACCAGTATTTTACATGGAGCGACTGGCTATCTGACTTCCACAACCCAGTTAATACTGGTTACCACTTGGTAAGACTGGTTGTCAGACTTTTTGGGCCACTGACTAAGTACCTAGTCAGTGGCCGCGTGGTGGCATCTTTGGCAGTCGTTACAACGACTGCCAAAGATGGACAAATGACAGCCAGGACCAACGACTTAACATGCTTTCCGAGGCACGGAGGGAACTTGGTATGTAAGGGTGGTCACCCACCCGTCCCCGGACCAACCTTGCCAAGCACGGCTTAACCTAAAGATCGGCCCGAGTGGCTGTTATTATTTAGTGACGTAAATGACGATGTAATATAAACGGGGTATAAATCCGCTGAGCAAAGGTCTCAACACGATATGCGACTGAGGATAGACGGCGCCGCCGAGGCCGGTCTAGAAAGAGGTGGCGCTGGAGAAGAGTACTTAGACCGACATAGTGGAGACCTTTGCCCTGGGCAAAGCCTACTGGCAGTTGGACATACAAGGCAATTGAAAATAATAATAATAAGTGCCTATGTCTTTGGGGTAATCAAAAGCTAATCGTGATGTTTCGTTTACAAATACACGCACACACACAAGGCACGTACTCCAGAAACGCACCCGAAAAAAAAAAAGTATATAATAAAAAAACTTTTCTTGTCACTCACGTGGTTTCTTCCTTGATTATTTCGAGCTTTTTTGCTTGCATTTTATTTATTTTTTTCCGATTTTGATATCCCGAAAGTGATAATATAAGTTTAGTTTTAAACCGTACGTAAAAGCTTAAAACAGTGTTCGAAAATAAAATAAATACCTAGCAGAAGAAACGCTAGTGCCAATAAAACTACCAAAAATAGCTAAACTACTTGATCCTTCAATCTTTTCTTCGAAACATTCAATGTAAAACAATGATATGCTAATACCAAACACAGGGCCGGACTAAATAATTCATGCCGTGCTCAGGGCCGAGCTGAGGTGAAGGGTGCAAAAAATATTACATTGCCAGTTTGCCTCGGTTCGCGGTAAAATCATGAATTTATTTTCTGAGAAAAAAGGCATTGAAAATGTAACTCGTTCTATTTGGTTTTCATTTGTTATGTCAGAATGGGAAAATAGGTTTTGGGTGTTTTTGCTTTATGAAGCTCTTGGAGTATATGAATTTAGAAATTTTGTGTCAAAGTTACAGTTATGTTTTAAGTTACTAAATAATTACGCGTACCTAGGTGTCAAATAAATTTTTTTCAAGACAAAATATCTGGCTGGTAGGTCGAGTGGATGCGAGTGCGACTTCTGAGCATATGGTTCGATTGTCGGGTTGAGTAAAAATACCAAATAACCAATTATTTATAGGCAGATTATTTTGATTTCTCGTTATGGTCTCTTTTTAATTTCACCCCTAGCTCTGTATAGCGTTTTTAAGAAAACACTCACATAAGCTAAATAGTTTGCACATTAAAAATACGAGTACTTTGCGATTTCAAAACATATTATGACGTTTCTTTTTAAAATCAAAATGTAATAAACATTTTATTTAAATAGTTTACCACGAGAGCCATCAAAAAGATTAATATTAACGTTACATTGATATTCACGATCATTTTACGGTAAAATAGGCCATTAGTTAGACCAGGAGCTCGGCTACAGGAGCGCATAGCATCTGAATATTTCGTTATTCAAATTAATTGAAGTTGGCGTTCCGAACTTTCGATTCTTGTTTGTTTTTCTGACTCTAAGAATATGTTAATGTTAGGAAGGTTGAGACATTTGCTTCTTCGTTTATTGTTAGGGATTCATTTTTCAGATTATATAATAATAAGACAATTAGGTTTTTAAACTATTTTAGTCAAAAATACTTTGCACGATTTAATGAAGCAACTGTATGATGAATACCTATTCCAAAAAGAAATTCTAAAGCAACAAACACCTATGCATTTCATTTTTGGTCAATTTGCGTAGCAATTACTTTCCATGACTTTACAAAACGAACAACAGGCACTGACCACGCCAAAAAGGTTACCTTTTTATCAAGGCATTAACTAACCAAGCTACATACAAAACCAAGAACTTATTATAAGTTAGCTCATAAAAAGTATTGAAATTGAACATTAAATATCATCCAAAGTCTTCACGGAGTAAGTCCTAATGAGTATCTGAATACAAAATCGTGCTCGCAGACCGAAATCCGATGTCTTATTCAATTACTAGACATCATGGGATATTGGAAGTGTGAGAGCTAAACTTATCAGATTTAGTGAACCGAGTTCGTCAAAATCAAGAACTTTGACGAATGGATTACTTTGATTTTGAATATGTGACTATTTAAATATTTGCATAAGAGATTCAGGAGAGAGCAGCGGTGGCCCGCCAGTGGTGGCGACACCGACTTACGAACAGTAAGTCGTGGGTTCGAACTTCGACGGGCGCATTGCTTTGTGTCATTTTTTACATCACCACTGCTCTCAAAACAGTGTAGGAAAACATCGTGAGAAAACTACAAGTAACAAAAAGTACTAGAAACAAAAAAATCGAAGACATGTGACATCTATCAATCCGCACTCAGCCCGCGTGATGCGGCCTGTGAAACACAAGTGCTCTGTTTATGTTGATTACCAAGTAAACCATACACAAATTAATTAAATGAAATCATATTTTACTTACAGATTAATGTAACTGTAAATTTAAGTTGAAATAAATTTTCCAAACAAATTTTAACAAAAAATCTGAATGCCATTTACAAGTTTGTCAGTTAGTGTAATTTGATGTCTATCAGTTTACGCCATTTATAGGTAAATAAGAATACTGCGCTATTTAAGTTGAAACCAAAAGTATAATATGTCACGAATTTTGCTGTGCTGTTCCACCTTGTATTTTACCAGGAGAATTACTAGTAGTTTGTGATCAACCATCAGTAAGTGAAGAGACACCAATATAGAAAGAATAATAAATAGGAATTTTAATTTTTGATGTTTTACTCTGTCTTCCAATGAGTAACATATTGACGTGACTAGTTTGCCAGATTTCCTTCCTGGTTTTAAACTAGCAGGCCATCTAATATTTTAAACTGGCTACATACTCAACAAAAGCCCATAGCATACTTTTAAAAACAATATACACCTAAGTATTCAATGTTTTTTGTACTTAGTTATTTGATTTAGAATCTAGTAAATTGTATAATAATATCCTTTTTTTTTTGTTAATTAGTACTTTTTTTCTCAGTACAAATAAAAATATGAAAAAATGATGACGCAAAATTCTACATCCTAGCTCCTAAACTAAGTTGATCGACAAAAAACGAGCCCTAATAATTGGTTTAATTTCCCTGAACATAAATCATTGTGCAGCATTCTATAATGATTCATTTGGGTCGAGTGTTGGTACTGAATGAACCAAATTGGTTCAATTTAACACTGCAATTAACAAATTGTGGGATGGAACGGTGTTCCTGTTATGTTTTTTTCGATTTTTCGATTAAGATGTATTCGGAGTATTGGGACTTTAAAGTGTTTGGTAATACATACTTCCTGTACGTTGTAATTGGTTTGGATTGCATACTATTTGTCTCTTAATTTTTAAATAAAATTATACCTACTTGTCTGTCCGTTTCACTAACACGTGATACCCAAAGCTTTTTTTCTACGACTAGCACTAGCCCGCGACTTCGTCCGCGAAAATTATCACAATTTTCGCTAATTTGCATGATGTTAATATAATTTATAGCCTATGTTACTGCGTAAAGATATAGCTTTTTATGGTGAAAGAATTATTAAAATCGGTTGAGTAGTTTCTGAATTAAATTGTGACAAAAAAACACACTTTCCTCTTTATATTACTAAAGCAATTACTCCTCCTAATTTATTAGGAATTGATCGTAAAATTGCATAAGCAAATAAAAATATCATTCTGGTTTATACTTTATATTTTCTGCTAGCGTTT
Organism: Xestia c-nigrum; assembly: GCA_916618015.1. Taxonomy (NCBI): domain Eukaryota; kingdom Metazoa; phylum Arthropoda; class Insecta; order Lepidoptera; family Noctuidae; genus Xestia; species Xestia c-nigrum. Next base: position 7,939,281 of record OU745269.1, on the reverse strand, counting down.
TTATTTGGGTTTTTATTGTACTAGGGTTTTTATTAGGCCACAAAATACCAATTCAGATCTACATGTATCTTTTTCTTCTGGAATCGATGACTCAGCAACCTGGAGAGCTTCGACGTTGTCCTCATTCAACTTCTGAGGGGTGCAATTAGTTGTGCATGACGGACAGGCGAGAAGCTGTGGGATATCCTGTATTTGGTGGTGTAGTCGCATTGTGATCTAAGAATACGCGAATTATTTGAGAAACTAACAAAATATAGTTTTTCTCGATCATCTATGAAGTTCATGTAGGTGTCAGTCAATGTTTTGTTTGATCTGTTATTATATTGCATCGCTTCATTCTTCAGATATAATATTCACAACCATGTTCACAACGTAGTTCCTCTAACCTACAAGGCAACTTCGCACCTTTTTTAAAATACCCCGTTTTTTTTTTTTTTTTTTGCTTTTGACGGTCAATCTGTCATTGCTCATTCTTTTTCCGTGCGAGGCAACGATCACAATTCCCGTTTTGAAAACTTTGAATATTTAATTATTTGTTTGACCATAATAAATAGAAATAATGCCTAAGCGCAGTGCTAAAGATAAAATTGAACATTACAATAAAAAGATTCGTTAACTCGAGCAAAAGGAACGACAAAATCGACGTCGTGTGGTGCGAGTTTTAGAATCTTCGGACTCTGATGCAAGCGTGGATAACGACACCGGTAACCGTAAGTACCTACTTATATTAACTTTTGGTGAATAAGTGCACAGTGTAAATACCATATTGAAATGTGGTATTTTAACCTCGGAGATCTTAATGCCTTGATTCGAAATCGAACGTGGCATGCCTGGGGGTTGGCCGTGAGTCAACACGAGGGCATAAAAGCAAAAAATAAGCATATCTTACATGAGGTAGCTTAACATCTTTGCGAAATTAGACATAGCCTGGGGTCTATCCGAGAGATAGAACGAAGGTATTTTTGTCAAAGTATCCACATAATTATATAAAATAAATATTTTTATTATTAGATGCCGATAAAGTGGACTACAATGGACCCGCCAATCCACCAGCCTTGGAGGTTACCGATATTCCCGAGATACCGGTGCCCGATTCAGGCATACCAGAAGCCGAAGTAGTTCCGATTGCACCAGAAATTTTATCAGCATTAGGGGAGCATTCTGACGACACTCCCGAGTTCGGCAAAAACATACATGAAAATTTGGCTCAAAGATGGCAGCCCATACTAAAAAAAGGACTTCCCAAGGAAGCCAAGGACAAATTATTAAAAGAATATGGTTGCGCGGAAAAGACAAATAAAAACAATAAAATCTACTTGGTGAATAATGAAGGCGGACGCTGAAAGACCGCGTGGAGACACGGAGTAAATCGGTCTTTCTTATGGGTAATAGGAGTGCACGGTACCTTAATTGGCTCGTTGGCAGCTCCTCAGCTCGATCCACAGGTTTTCACACGGTTTTCACACAAAAAACACCAAGTTTTCTGGATTTTCTAGGGAACGCAATGTTCACGACACACAAGTTCATAGCCAACGTCTTGTAACAGTTGTAACTGCCGAATGATGGCCGCTCACTTCCGCCGTACATTGTCCATCTCGCTTCCACCAGTACGATAGATTCCGTGCAAGGAAGGGATGGGAGATAGGGATGTATTACCAACCAAATAGTGATGTTGCCAAATAATTAAATTTAATCAGCGCAACCATCCCCCCGGGCTTGAAGCGATGCCTTCAAGAATTGAAGCAAATTTACGAAACTAAACTATACGATAAACTAAGCGATAAAATAAGCAGTAAACTAAATACCTAATTACTAATGTTAACCTAACGTAAAATGACAAAGTTGCCTAATCTATTGGTTAGGTAACGGACACAGACGAACGACGGGGCGCAAGTAAGAGCCAGTCGTCGTCTTAACCCGAACAACGCGAGTGACTCCGGTGGAGTCAGGGAAAACTTCCTCCACGACACCCAACGGCCAGTGCAGTGGAGGCGAATTGTCAGTTATAAGAATCACGACCGTGCCGACAGCGACCGGATCGACTGGCGTGTTCCATTTGCGACGCGATTGCAAAGTGTGGAGGTAACCGCTCCTCCAGCGCTTCCAAAACGATTGTACCAGTCTATCTAATAATTCATGTCTAGCGATAGTAGTTCTCTCGTCTATTTCCTCGGCAGGCAAATATCTTAAAGGTGTGAGATTTAAAAAGTGCGCTGGAGTTAGGGCTAGCGGTTCCGATGGATCGCTAGAGAGTGTCCTGCAAAGAGGCCTAGTGTTCATTACTGATTCGACTTGGGTAAGAACAGTACTGAACTCTTCGAATGAGAGAATTGTGTCACCTATGACTCGATACAAGTGCGACTTTAGACTTTTAATGTTAGCCTCCCAATTGCCCCCAAAGTGACAAGCAGTCGGAACATTGAGTGACCAATCTATGCGACTCTCAGCTAGCATGTTACCAAATTCGGTATTATGGTATTTTGAGCAAAGAAATTCGTGAAGTTTCGAAAGTTTACGTTTAGCACCTATGTAGTTAGTCCCGTTATCCGAATAAATCCTACTCACCGGGCCGCGCCTGGACAAGAACCGCTTGAAAGCGCCCATAAAATTAGCTGTGCTAAGGTCACCAGCGAGCTCAATGTGCACGGCGCGTGTAGTCATGCAAACGAACAGACACACGTAGGCTTTCGTGGAGCGAACCCCTCGACCACGAGACATAGTAACTCTAAACGGTCCGGCATAGTCCGTGCCCGTGTGAACGAACGGCTTAGCGGACTGGACGACACGACAAGAGCGATGATCCGCCATTTCAGGGAAGCTTGACTTAGGCCGAAGGCGAAAGCAGGGAATGCATTTATGGATTCTATTTCGAATTAAATTACGAGCAGAAAGTATCCAGTACCTCTGGCGTAAGAGTGACATCAGCAGGTCAGGACCTGCGTGACAGTTTAATTTATGAAGGTAATCGACGAGCAAATTCAAAACGGGATCCTTGCTTGGAAGCAAAATGGGATATTTCCCGTCATAACTTAAATCCGAATTTCTTAAACGGCCTCCGACTCTAATGAGTCCGTCCTTGAGAAACGGCTTTAAGTGTCGCAAAGCAGGACTACAATCCTTGCCTTCCCCGAGTCTAGAAATCTCAGTGGGGAAATAAAGGCGTTGAAGCTCGCGAAGAACGAGCAATTCAGCGAAGTCGTAATCCGACGCTGACATGCGATATTCAACAGGTAACAACCTGACAAAACGACAAACGTAAATTACTACTCGAAGTAATTTACTCCAAGACGAGATGCGATCGACCAAAGAAAGAATGGGAAATCTTTCATTTAGCACAGCGGATAGCAACGAAAGCTTCTTCTCTTCCGGTGCTTCAGACACCGACGAAGGACTGAAGGGAACGACAGGCCACTGAGAGACGTCCAAATGGGCCCACGGAGGACCACTGAACCAAAGCGGGTGGTTAACAATTTGAGAAGGAGTGAGACCGCGGGACAGACAATCTGCGGGATTGTCGATACCGGACACGTGATACAAATTTTGTGGCGACAAGTCGCTTTGTATTTTCGACACTCTGTTGGCCACAAAAGTGTTCCACCGATGGGGCGACGAGTGTACCCAACAGAGCGCGACTGTCGAGTCCGAAAATGCGAATATGTTACGAAAAACTATGCGGTGCTGACAAGCGACCATGACATTTTTTATAAGTTGAGCTAGCACAAGAATAGCGCAAAGCTCGAGACGAGCAAGAGAAACTACTTTCTTGGGTGAGACCTTCGATTTAGCAGTTAACAAGTATACGACATTACCATCGCTATTTTGGACGTGGAAGTAAATCACTCCCCCGTATGCCTTCTCACTGGCGTCTGCGAAAGCTAAGATGGTAACCACAGTATCGGCGACGATACCAACGTGACGTGGGATTTTTATATTACAGAGCAACGGTAGCTCTTCCTTGAAGCGAGTCCACAGCCTGACTATATCCTCAGGTGGGGTATCATCCCAGTCACAATCACGCAGCCAAAGCTGCTTGATTAGAAGTTTAGCGTACAGGACGACAGGAGCGACGAATCCCATGACGTCCCATAATTTAGCGACACACGATAATATTGTGCGTTTAGTACAATTTTGTGCAGGTGTATTGACTCTCATGCTGAAGTGATCTGACGTAGGCGACCAACACAAGCCCAGTACTTTCTGCTGGTCGGACTCGTCGAATTCTTTGACAGCTAGCAGACGATGCGAAGGTGGAATCGACTCTAAAACGGCTTCGGAGTTACTAGTCCATTTTACCAATTCAAATTGACCAGCTTTCATGAGACCTATCATCTCCGAGGCGGTAGAAATACCCTGGTCTTCTGTGAGGACGGAATATACGAAATCATCCATATACAACCCTGAAGTGACAATATTTTTAGCTTGAGGGTAGGAGTCACCCTCATCCTCTGCCAACTGCCTAATAGTTCGCAGCGCATGGAAGGGGCTAGACTTAAGTCCAAAAACAACACGATTGAATTCATAAACCTGTAAAGGTTCTTGCGAGGAAAAGCGATATAAAATGCGTTGGAAGCGCCGATCAGATTCTCGGATTCCAATACTGAGAAACATTTGACGAATGTCTGCAGAGAGTGCAACCGAAAACAAACGAAAACCAACGATAATATTAAACAAACTCCCTTGCAGGTTTTGCCCACCGTACAAGAGGTCATTAAGTGAAATGCGGGAGGTAGTCTTACAACTACCATCGAGAACGACACGAAGTTTGGTTGTGACCTTATCATCTCTGATCACCCCATGGTGCGGAATAAAATACGAAATTTCTGAAGAATCAGAATTTACAGGGGAAATATAACCCTTTTCTAAATATTCGAGGATGACGCTATCATACGCGACCTTTAATTGTGGAGAGGCTTGCATCTTCCTTTCCAAGCAGTGAAACCGACGTTCACTTGCTTGGCGTGAGCTACCAAGGGATTCGACATCACCCTTGAAAGGCAGAGCTACTACGTATCGACCGTCACTATCCCTGGTGGTGGTTCGAGTGTAAAACTCCTCACAGTCCCTGTCATCGGAGCTGACTACAGGGGGGACATCCACCTCCTACAATTCCCAAAACTTCCGGACCGCTGAGTCCAACGGGTCGGCGGCGGCGGTACAACAATATGAAACGGTCGAGCTGCTATCAACACGGACCGGCGCGTCACCTACTATAACGTAGCCAAGGACAGTTTCTAAAGCAAGCGGTGATACATATGGCGGCTGTCCTTGAACTTTATTCGACAAGAGTAAGTGTGGGTAAATCGAAGCACCGATCAATATTTGAATCGGGCCTGGCGAAAAATATGTGTCGTCTGCCAACGGTAAGTTTTTAAAGTTAGACAAAAGCGAAGAATTAACCGTGGCAGTTGGTAAATGCTCAGTAATTTTATCTACTACCAAAGAGTCGATATTATAATTAATGTTACGATTGAAGCGAGAATGAAATTTAAATTCTACGGAACCCTGAATTGTTTTGCTTGAACCGCCTATTCCTTTCACGGTGGAACAAGTAGGTCGATTATTTATGTTCAAACCTAAGCGTTGACAGCAGTCACGTGTGATAAAGTTACTTTGCGAAGCGCTATCTAACAATGCACGGATAATGTGTGTATTACCATGAGAATCCACGACAATAATACGCGCAGTTGCAATTAAAACCGTCGTGGGGCATCGAGATAAATGGCCCATCTCGTTATTATTAGCTGATAACGCACACAGCGCGACGTCACCGCGAGCGGAGGCAGCGTTAGCATCACTAGGTGCCGCATTGGCAACGGTAGCAGACGCGGCTTGCTGGCCCCCAAAGCACAATAATGTGTGGTGTTTGCGGTGGCACCTTTTACATCGAGAAGTTGACTCACAAGCGGAGACACGATGACCACTACTCAAACAATTTATACATAAATTGTTAGACTTTACGAAGTTAAAACGCTGATCTGGAATATAACTATTAAATACCCTGCATTTATAAATGTAATCATGTTGCTCACTGCATAGACCACATGTGGTTTTCTCGGGACCAGAGGTACTGGCGTACGCGACGGTAGACTTACGTTCGAGTGGTTTCTTGTTACTGGTGACCCTAGCAACAGATGATGAAGTACGTTCTAACATTTTTATATGGTCACGAACGAAATAATCTAAATCAGAAAAAGGTGGAAATTCGGAACTATTAGATCTTAATTGATAATTAGTTTCGAAGGCACGCACAGTATCTTGGTCGAGTTTCTTAATAGCGATATGTAGCAAAATGAAATCAGCGAGGTCATTGACCTTTGCGTTTTTTAAAGCGGCTACGGACGACGAGAATTTATCGAGAAATGATTCTAAGTTACTCGGGGTTCCAGTCGAAATAGATTTAAATTCAAATAATTGATCTAAGTATGAAGTTGCGGACTGGCGCTTGTCTTCATATCTTTTACAAAGCGCATCGAAAATAAGGAGGTAGTTATCCGCTGACGGATTTATGCCAGCACATATTGAACGAGCTTTGCCTGTTAACTTTCCTATCAAATAATATAACCTCTCACAGTCCGTCAGAGAAGCGTTATTATGAACTGCGTTTCTATAACTAGCAATAAACAATGGCCAATTTTTATGGTCTCCGTTAAATTCGGGGATTTCGATAGGAGGTAATCGAGGTGACCTTTTGACCTCATTACGAGATTGAACCTGCAGTTTTTCTTCTGCTCGCTTTACACGCCCTAACAGGTCTTCGAATGATGAAAGCGCCTGATAGGAGACAGCGCAGTCAGGATTTAATTTGAGCTCATGGGCAACAATTTGGTCCAATATGTTTTCGAAGTCCACACGCAATGAATCGACTGTTTTAATGTCACAGAAGAAGGACTCCTTATCGAATCCTTCTAAATCAATTCTTTTTACCTGATCAGAGATGGTTTGCATGCGAGCAAATATCCGATCGCGTTTCGATATTAATCTCTTTAGAGTTGCGTCCGCCATATTAGCGGCTTACGACTAATTAAATATCTACGACAAGTATTTCTGAAAGGACTGTGAATCGATTACACTCCACAAATTGCAATAAGTGATTTTGTGAACGCAAGATTATATAATTAACAGGACAAATAAAATGTGGTTCTTTGTTTACTGGAACCGGTTTTTACTTTATGTTACGAACGAGATAGGTAATTACTATTTATGCGGTTCGATACAAACGAAATATTATTTTACGTAAACGATGTTTATGTTCCTGGGTCGCGACACGAAATAATTAAGTATGTATCTACGATAGTTAAACGATGTGCCTAACTTATTTGTTAGGTTTGCGGTTTCGAAAAAATCTAACTTATTTGCTAGATTACGACACGATATGAATAGGAACGATATTAGCGGGGTTTACGAGAATCTACTATATTACTAACTAACCGGCACCGGCACGGCACGTGCGTGTGGCGCGGTGACAATTGCGGGATTTGCGACAAATTGACCCAGGATAGGGGAATGGTTGGCTATTCACTGATTCCAGATGGAATCCGGCTCGAAAAGGACCAATGGTTGCGCGGAAAAGACAAATAAAAACAATAAAATCTACTTGGTGAATAATGAAGGCGGACGCTGAAAGACCGCGTGGAGACACGGAGTAAATCGGTCTTTCTTATGGGTAATAGGAGTGCACGGTACCTTAATTGGCTCGTTGGCAGCTCCTCAGCTCGATCCACAGGTTTTCACACGGTTTTCACACAAAAAACACCAAGTTTTCTGGATTTTCTAGGGAACGCAATGTTCACGACACACAAGTTCATAGCCAACGTCTTGTAACAGTTGTAACTGCCGAATGATGGCCGCTCACTTCCGCCGTACATTGTCCATCTCGCTTCCACCAGTACGATAGATTCCGTGCAAGGAAGGGATGGGAGATAGGGATGTATTACCAACCAAATAGTGATGTTGCCAAATAATTAAATTTAATCAGCGCAACCAGAATATCTTGTCCCTTCTAACTGTGTTCTTTTACAAGCGCCAAAGCTTAATGCCGAAATTTCGGCAGCTATCACAGATATGGCCAGAAATCGCGATAAGAAGATGGAGATATCGCAACAACTTCTGGGCGCTGGGATCACAGCCATGAATAGGGCGATGACTCTTCTCATTACTGGCGAGGAAAAAATACAAGCCATAAAAATGCTAAGCGACAGTTGTCGCATCTTAACCCACCTTCACCATACTGATACTGAAGCACGTATTAAAATGGTGACACCCGGCTTGGAAAAATCATTCCTAAACGTTATCAAGGATAATGAAAGGGACAGTACTTTATTCGGTACAAAACTATCCGAAAACATCAAAGCTTCAAAAGCCATTGAAAAGCAGGGCCTGCAAATTAAGAAGACCTCGGTGCCTGTAAGACCTCCACAAACAGTCCAATCGGCAGTCGCCCGACCCCGCTACCAGGAAAACTGGCCAGGTCCTTCGCGTTACCTGTCGAACAGGGGGGGGCGCGGAGGCCAGAGGAGACAAGCCCCTGCAACACGCAAGGCACAGACTGCGGCGCAACCGAGGTACCCGAACACGAACAAAACACGTGCTCAACCTCAACAATAGAACAGGTACACTCTAGACGAATATGTTATTCTTATCCTAATTGGCTTGGTATAACTTCCAATGATATCGTTCTCGAATGGATTCGTAAGGGATTTTCCATACCATTCTCTGAAACTCCGGTGCAAACCTTTTTACCTCGTAATTGTTTTTCAACGGCAGATAAAAAGGATATGAAGTTGGCCATCAAAAAATTAATTGATTTAGGCGCGATATCAACATGTTTACCTACTGAGAATCAATTCATATCAAAGATATTCCTTACTTCTAAACCAAACGGAGATAAGCGGTTTATTTTAAATTTAAAACCATTAAACAAGTTTATCTCCAAATTTCATTTTAAAATGGAAGATTACAGGATCGTTACTAAATTAATACCTCAAAACGGTTACATGGCTAACATAGACTTGAAAGAAGCATATCTTTTAATTCCTATTGCTAAATGTCACCGGCAATACTTGCGCTTTCATTTCGAGGATGATAAGGGACAAAACTTTTTGTATGAGTTTAACGCTATGCCTTATGGCTTATCTATAGCACCTAGAACCTTTACCAAGATTATGAAAGAGGTAATTTCCCATCTTAGGAACCGGGGTTATAAATCAGTTCAATACCTTGACGACGTATTATGCATTGGTGATACCTATTCTGAATGCCGTGAAAACTTAACAGAGACTCTGAAATTATTAGAATCACTTGGTTTCGTCATTAATTTCAATAAAAGTTCATTAGAACCAAAACAAACTTGTAAATATTTAGGTTTTATGTACGATTCAAAAAGTTTAATTATGTCCTTACCAGACGAAAAACGCGCTCACATAGCTAGTATAATAAAGAAATTTTTACGCTTACCATGCTGCACAATTAGAGAATTTGCACAATTAATAGGGATTCTTACTGCTGCTTGCCCCGCAGCAAAATATGGATGGATTTACACAAAAATCTTAGAACGACAAAAATACTTGGCCTTAAAAATAAACAATGATTTTGATACAAAAATTAAATTATCCAATATAATTTTGAAAGATTTGAATTGGTGGTCAAAAAATATTTCTACAATTTCCAATTCCATTAAGGCTCAAGCATTCACATTAGAAGTTTTCACCGATGCATCCAGAACCGGCTGGGGCGCATGTTGCAATACCGAACGCATTAATGGCACTTGGAAAAATTCAGAATTAAAGTTTCACATTAATTATCTCGAACTATTAGCGGTATTTTTAGCATTAAAATGGTTTGCTCGCAATCACTCTGACTGTGCTATATTATTACGCATTGATAATACAACAGCCATTAGTTATATTAATCGTATGGGCGGAATACAATTCCCACATTTGAACGATTTATCTCGATCTATTTGGCAGTGGTGTGAGGGGAAAAATATCTGGTTAGTAGCTTCTTATATAAACACAATCGACAATGTTATAGCCGACGAAGAGTCTAGAAAAATTAACATAGACACAGAATGGGAATTATCAAATTCCGCATTCAAATTGATAACACAAAAATTGGGCCAATCAGAAATCGACTTATTTGCCTCTCGCACTAATGCAAAATGCGAGAACTATGTGTCTTGGCGACCAGACCCAGATGCCATCGCAATTGACGCCTTTACAGTAAGCTGGCGCGATAAATACTTTTACGCCTTTCCGCCATTTTCTGTAATATTAAAATGCTTACAAAAAATAGTTTTAGACGAAGCCGAAGGCATTCTTGTTTTCCCCGTATGGCCATCACAAGCCTGGTATCCCCAGTTAAAGAGTATGCTCGTTACCGAGATAATTATTCTGAAACCAAATAAAGGTCTTTTATCTTCCCGTTTCAGAACATACCATCCACTTTACAAGTCGCTTACCCTGGGTGCCGCGGTGCTCTCGGGCTTGCGTTCACGCAGCGAGAGACGCCTCCAACCGCTCTCAACTTAATGTTAGCTTCTTTGTCTCAAAACACTGTACAACAATATAATGTGACCTTTAAACTGTGGTGGGAATTTTGAATATTTAATCAGATTAGCTAGATTAATATTTAATCGTTTGAGGTTTCAATTCCACGAGTCATGACAATTTTATCCGAGCAATTCAATAAGGGAGCATCATACGGCTCACTTAATAGTCATCGCTCTGCCCTATCGCTACTTCTAGGAAGCGGTATAGGAGCAGACGACCGTATAAAAAGGTTACTAAAAGGAGCATACAAGTCGAGACCTACCTACTACTACCTAATTTATTTCTGACGTTTAAAAGGCCCTTTAGGGTCGCCACGGCACAGTCAATCAGCCGCTGGATAAAACAAGTGTTGTGTGCGAGCGGCGTGGACGTGACGACATTCAGCGCGCATAGCACCCGCCATGCCGCCACGTCCTCGGCACATCGCGCTGGCCTGTCCATAGACGCCATTAGGAAGGCGGCTGGCTGGACAGCCGCTTCTCAAACGTTCGCCAAATATTATTGTCGCGATATACGCGAAGAAAATTCTTTCGCAAGTACTGCTTGTTTTCCACCAAACACGAATTAACGCATAGAACACTGATTAGCGCCTACGTTTGGTGTGTATTTTATCAATCTAAATAATATAATTGAGATTGAAGCTGATTCTAGATTAAGATATCAATGTTTTGTTTACAATATATTACCAATTAATAATTATTAAATGAACGAAGGTTTATGTTAAATAAATACAAATTACAACTTACTTATGTATTATTATTAGCAAAACTTCTACTCTAAACATCTACGTTGTGAATATTATATCTGAAGAATGAAGCGATGCAATATAATATATGATCAAACGAACTTCCACAAGTGAAGTTCGATCGATATTATATTAATCGCTTCATTCGAAGATATAACACCCACCCACCCAATTACCCTAAAACGAAGCTTTTGCTAAACTGTGTTGTATACTTACTCTAAAAAGAATGAGCAATGACAGATTGACCGTCAAAAGCAAAAAAAAAAAAAAAAGAAACGGGGTATTTTAAAAAAGGTGCGAAGTTGCCTTGTAGGTTAGAGGAACTACGTTGTGAATATTATATCTTCGAATGAAGCGATTAATATAATATCGATCGAACTTCACTTGTGGAAGTTCGTTTGATCATATATTATGCAGTAAGTAAGTTGTAGACGTATAATTGTGTTGTTACCAATCTATTGAATGAACGAAATTCTGAACCTAGACAATTATTCTCAGTGTTTCTCAGAAGAATATATTTCTTTATACTTATTACAAAAAGATATGATGAGATATTCACTGAATCACGGTATAAAAATAATATTTTAAAGATTGATGGAATTTCCACGAAAATGAGCAGGTGTCAGGGTTATGAGAACACAATTTTATTTCTAAGGCTTTAGACACAAAACTAGTTACTTCGCTAGGTTTCATGAACTAAATCGCAAAATACCAGTTGCTGGGTGATGTGTTTAGTCCTTTCACAGATATTTCACCTCCACCCTTGCATCGCGGCTGAGCCAGGTCTGTCTGTCTTCCAATCTAACCGGATGCGGCTGAATACCAGTAATGAAGTGACTGCCTCTCTGACCTCCACAACCCAGTTAGTACTGGGTAATACGATAAGGTAAGATAGGTAAGATACGGTAAGACTGGTTGTAAGACTTTCAGGCCACTGTACCTGTAACGTTTGCCAATGATCTCATGGCCCGACTGCACGGACGAGCGGTGTCTTGTGATCGAGCTGTGAAATGACAAGCATGTATTGTGTTTCTTTAATCAAATCAAGTCGCGGGTCCTGCTATTGTGAACAGGGCCTCAGGATCAAGCGAAGCACCTGTATGTCTTCGGAAATGCCCGCTTGGCAACAGGAGTGAAACAAATGACGCGCGCGCATGATTCTTGACTCAAGTCAAGTCGCAACTTGCAAGTCGCAGGTCCTGGTATTGTGAACAGGGCATGAGCATCAAGCAAAGCACCTGTGTGTCCTCGGCTTAAAGGTGACTCTTTGTGCAAAGGTGACATCTAGCTCTAATTATGCTTTTAGACGATTGATACTTTCCAATCGAGAGCTGTCAATTAAATTTTAAAGAATTTTATTTTCAATTGCAATCTGTGTAATGGAACTTCAAAGTTATTCTTTAAAGCTCATTTAAATATAGGCACGTGATGGATTTGTATTCATTAATGTCAATATCTCTCCTTTTTAATGACTTTTTCTTAGAAATTTTTAATCGTTCTATAATTAATGACCAAGTATAGAGTCAGTCAAGAATCCCGTACATCCAACCAAGGAACTTTGAACTTTCATTTTTGAGGTTTAATTTAATCACGTTCTACGGTTGGATTCATTGCACTTAAAACATAGGGCTGATGGACGTATTGAATAGTACTGGGGTCAAAGTGGTATTCAAAGTAAACTCAAAGTAAAGTGAAAACATTGAAGACTAGTATTAAAGAAAAAAATACATAATTATGTGAAACATTTCGATTGCAATTCGAGTTTTAACTTCAGTAAAGCCATTATGTATGTCCATTAAAAAAAATAAGATGGCTTTACTAACAGTGTTAGAACTTTACATTATTTGGGCGTCTTTCGCACAACAAAATTGAATAAACATTTAAACTAAAACTAGCACCTAAAACACACTATAGATCCACTATGACAACTTAAAACGTGTCTAAACCCTCACCAACCTTGGTTGGCATGCCACCTGATGCCTTATCACTACTGAACCCTTTTCAAAGCCCACGCTACGACTTACCTCAAAGAAGCTAGATACAGAAGGTCGGCTCCATAAGACAGGCGCAAGCAAACATAGACGCGTTCGTACGGCGATCTCAAACAAATGACAGTCGCGAGTGCGCTTGCACTCGCTGTACGTAAAGCGCGTATAGGTGTACGTGGCGATCTCAAACTAATGACAGTCGCCGTGCGCTTGCACTCGCTGTATATCTATCGTGTCTACATAGACTCGCGACTGTCATTTTTTAGAGATCTCCATACACGTGTTATTGTTGTTTCGGCAGTATTTCAATAAAATTCGCGTTAGATTTCTAGAAACACGATATATTATATTACGTACAAATTACATGACGTTTTGTAAAATCAAAAGCAAAGACAAGAGAGTCATCAGTGTCAGATAGTGTAACCACCAGTCTCTATGATCTATCTTATAAGTTTACATATCCAACACTCCCTCTCTAAAAAATCTCAGCCTTGAGTGCACTTGCACTCGCTGTACGTGAACCGTGTCTGTGTGTGCGTGGAGATCCTTGCACTTGAAGCGTGTCACTGTGTGCATGGAGATTTCAAACAAAAGATAGTCGCGTTTGCGCTTGGACTCGCTGTACGTGAAACGTGTGTAGGTACGTGGAGATCTCAAAAAAACCTGCCAGCGCGCGGCGGTGCCATTCTTGTTGTGTGAAGCGGGCCTTCTGCACCATATTTAGTGGTAGCACCAAATTAATATCCTTACTGATAGGCAGGGTGGCCGAGCACCGTGATTTGGATGACAGGTTACTGATTGTAGCGGGGGATTAAATGCCTTGAGGGTAGCATATTTTTGACTAGAAGGTACCTTGCCCATTAAGCAGCTGGGCTATTGTCTAAGAGTCTGTTTCGTTTTTTAATTTTTTAAACTTCATCATAACATAACATTACGCCTGTATGCTATGAGAGGGTACGCAGATGTGTACTGTACAGTACACCCACATTTCAACAGTTAAGTGTGTTAGGTTCCATTTTATTGAAGATAAACCTATTCCCATGACATTTATTTTTTACCAATACCAAATAAAGCGGGAAATACACGCGAACGAAGTCGCGGGCAGAACCCGCTACTTCGTTCGCGTGTTTTTCCCGCTTGCAACATTTCTTATTGCTGCTCCGCTTCTATTGGTCATAGTGTGATGTTATATACTCTATAGCCTTTCTCGATAAATGGACTACTTGAGAATTTTATAACACAATAAGAATTTTTCAATTCGAGCCCGTAGTTCTTGAGATAAGAACAAACAAACTCTTCTGCCTTATAATATTAGTATGGATGAATGCTTCGGTGGTTTAGTGGTGGCGACTGCTTGCATGAGGTCTTGTGTTCCATTTCTAGGTCGGGCAAAGTCTTTTTGGATTTTTCGCTCTATTACAAGGGACTTAAACATTACTGGCGAAATGTGGGTGTACTATTACACCGCTGCCTAACCTTGTATTGTACAACGGGCTGGTGTCCACAACTCCACGTCATAGCGCGTATTTTGCGTAAGAGCAATAATCCACCACGCCGGCCCAGTGCGGTTTGGTAGATGTCACATGTCTTCGAATTCTTGGTTCTAGGACACGCCAGTTTCTTCACGATGTTTTCCTTCACCGTTTTGCAAGCAGTGGTGATGAAATAAATAACACAAAGTAATGCGCTTGCCTCGGTTCGAACCCATGACTTACTATTCGTAAGTCGGGGCCGCCACTACTGGGCCACCGCTGCTCTCTCTGCCTAACCTTACAGGCGTAATAATATGTTTTCTTACTGCTTTTAAATGGCATCCACAACCTCTTTTATTGGCAAACACGATTCACGATTATGCTGTTCTGATCATCAGCGCTACGTTGCCATGACAATTTTGTATAAATGTTCAGTAAATATGATACCCAAAACAATAGATTTTGCTCGGGTTTCCATCAATAAAGGCTAAATCGCTCATCACGACGCATCCATTACAGTTTGTGGGTGACGGGGAGGTAGGAATTTAAATAATGGAGTGTTTATAAATATTATTAATTTATTATCACCACATTACGCTTGTTTTTGATGAAGTGGTGGAGAAGTACTCCTCAATGGGACACATGACAACCAATCAAGCTGTACATTACCAGTTTATGCGTATCTCTCATTGTAGACAAAATATTTGCAAAGCGAGGCCACGTTACAATGGAAATGTATAGTTTGATGTGTTGCCGTGTGTATAGTAGTGTACAGGAGTACAGAGCTACATTTTGCTCTCCTTAGGTATTTAATTGCACGATAAGCAGTTAAATTAGCAAATACTGAGAAAATGAAACGTTTTTCTAGAACATTACCACTATCTCGCGGGCTCGGAAGGCAAAAATGTGACGTGAATTGACAAATATCTGGATAAAATGAATCACACCGCTGAAAAACGTCCACTTCTGGGGACAGGTCAATAATGATCACAATGACCAGCTGTTCTTCTCTCATTTAGCCATTTCCTGCGCCTTTCATCAGTTCACCAGTCTACCTTGTCCATCTTACGTAAGACGAGTTGTCAATGGCCAATCGACCATCTGTTCCACAAAAATGTGCTCCCGACTTCTACACAGTCAGCTTCTACAATATCCATAGCGGTTGTTTAGTAAAACGATTTCTAGGATGAACTTTCATGAGTCAATTGTTTTTTGAACAGTTCATGGTCAGGTTAACGATCATTCTAGTTATATAATCTTCTTCAAATAAATGTTCTTCTCTGAGTCGTGACGTACTCAATGAAATTCATCCTGGCCCACCCTTTCAAACCACAGAAGCTTACTCCAAATGGATTCGTAACTCCACACGCTAACCAATATCGACTCATTAATAATTGCCGCACCGAGAGTGCTGCCTTTAAAGTAACCCGCTTTAGCCACGCTATTTAACCGTTAAATTATTAACCAAACATTTACTGAGGCCGTTATATCATGCTACTTCATGCTGCTCTCTTCTGTACAGATTTAGAAATGGAGAAAATATTACTTATGTGATTTTTTCCCTTTTGATGTCTATAAGTACCTGTCAAAAGCTAATAAATGTATTTTTGGGTAAGGTTAGGAGCTTAAAAACGTATGTAGGTGGATCGATCAGTAAATATGGCCTTGACTGACATGGGCAATTCTATGAGTATGTGTGTGATTTTTTTTTTGGTGCATCGAGAATCTACCTTGGAGCGCCAGCTTAACCCGTGAGAAGGCGCGCTATGAGCAATTTACTCACACAAAAATTTAAAGCAAAAACTTTTGGTGACACTGACGCCCTTACGTCTCAAGCGCCTAGATAGCTTCCTAACTATTCATCCCCTCCCCCCTGACGCAACTCTCTTACCAGTCAGTTCCGTTGCGACCGCGCAGTGAAGTGTTTGTGGAGCCCGTGGAACATTGTGCGGTAATTTGCTCATCACGCGCCTCCGTGTAAGTATTTATTTTTCTAATAAAATAAGTATTATTGTATTTTCTAGAATATATTATTTTATTTATTTATATCATATTGGTTAATTGTTAAGTTTTTTGTTATGTAAGATTTTTTATTGTGATTTATATGAAGATGTCAAAATTAGAAAATAAAAACAAGTTGATTTGATAATTGTTTTAGAAGTTGCATTTATGTTTCATAGTTTTAATTAAAATATTTATTTTCTTACTTATAAAACCTTGTTTTATTTATATAAATCCATTATAACCCAATAGGTACTATAAAAGTAGAAATATGAGCATTTAAAGTAGTGTGAGTAATTTGCTCGCGCGCGCCTCTCCGTGTAACTAACTGAGGCGCGCCTTCTCACGGGTTAAACACCATGGCTGCAATTTCTACTTTGTTATCATTATCCTTTTGGTAATAAATGTTTACCTTATCTGCCCTACTTTCTTAGAAGCGTTTTCATCATTCAGCTGCATTTGGTTAGACAGAAAGACAACCTCAACATAGTTGGTAAAAGGCAGGCAGATATATAAGCCTGCTTAAGTTCGAGCCCAGGACCATGATACACTCTTATACATCTCGAAAATAACAAACAATAGGACGTCATCTCAACCTCTTTTGCCTAACCCTTTTTTAAGGGGTATCACTAACAAAAACGCCTCTAGAACTGACCCAACAAAAGGAAATCCTCAATTCATAGAATATTCTACCTTCATCCGCCACATAATTCTCACATCCTAAACATCAAGGCACACAATTAACGCACATACATTACGATTAAAGATGGAGGTACCTAAATAGGTTTTAGATGTTACAATTAAATATTCAAAACACGAATTTTTAGTCACAAGACCTTTAGCAAATTAACCCAAAAGCTGTCGGGTTAAGGGGCATTATAAGAATAAATAATGAGTTAGACTTTATACTAAAGAAAAGTTTAGAACAGAAGGTCAGGGTCTCGATTCTGCTATTACAATAGTGTCAAAATAGTCGATCACTGATTTCATAATGGTCAAGTTCTGTCAAGTTTTGACAAGTTTGTTAATCTACTAATATAATGCCGCCATTATGACTTCTCAATGGTCAACCACTGACACTCCATTGAAAGAAATATCATAGAATGGTAATCTCGTACATGAAATCTGGCATGAATTAGTATTTAGTAGTAGATTTCGAAAAAAAATTGTACTAAGGGTTTTATAATAATGGTTATACGAAAATGAACGTAATTTTATTACGAGACCATTGTCCGACCAATGATCGACCATCGAATTTAGCAGATTACGAACTTTGAGCAAAATGACAATGAGATGGGAATGGGATCGTGTTGGAGTGACGATTTTATTAAAATAGCAGAATTAGGCCTCTACTCCTTACAGCGAGCCAAAACAGGCGCGGATACATACACATACTAACAACAACCATATATTAACAACAATAAAGCTCGTTGTGATTTTGACAGAAATATTAATAAAAATGATAAAGGACCGTCGTGCAGAGGTCTCGCAGAGCATAAATACATCTTAGTGACCGCCAGAGGCATTGTCAATAGTTCCATAGAAGCCTAGCATATCACCGTTGACTCATGCTTCGTTGACTTTGAAGGTGCTCCCATGACAGTTGTTGTGAGGCCCAACGCACTCGCACTATACGTTTTTTTTTGTGCTGCTGTATTTTTGACTCTCTGTGGAAGACGCTGACATGCCAATTCCGTACTCTGTAGCACATTTTAAACTGAAACCAGATTTACACGAAGCCAGTAAAAGCCAGCGCTGGCTTGGTTGATGTTGTTTAGATGAGGCCAATAAGAGGCCAATGGATTTATTTCATTCCTGGATTATTCTTGTGGTGTGCACACGTGTTGTGCGCCAGCGACTGGCGCGATGCGTCTACAAGAGTCCTCAGGCAGACGCGATGGTTGCGGGGCACGCGGGCGGAGGTGCTTAGAGCTTGAAAAATAGGCCGGCTATCTATTCCCGCCAGTGATGTTTTGTCTTGAAAACCTGTTTAAACGAAGACAATAACAAGACAGCGCTGGCCTGGCAGCCAACAAAGGCTTCGTCTAAACCTTGCTTGATGACAGTCGCGAGTGCCATGTGTGCGTGGATATCTCATACAAATGACAGTTGTGAGTGCGCTTGCACTCGCTGTACGTGTAGTGGGACTATGTGTGCGTGGAGATCTCAAACAAATGACAGTCGCGAGTCTGCTTGCACTCGCTGTACGTGAATCGTGTCTATGTGTACGTGTAGATCTTAGACAAATGACAGTCGTGAATGCGCTTGCACTCACTGTTCGTGAAGCGTGTTTGTGTGCGTGGAGATCTCAAACAAACGACAGTCGTGAGTCCGCTTGCTGTACGTGAAGCGTGTCTACGTGTGCGTGCGATTCCAACC
Source organism: Xestia c-nigrum (assembly GCA_916618015.1). Classification (NCBI taxonomy): domain Eukaryota; kingdom Metazoa; phylum Arthropoda; class Insecta; order Lepidoptera; family Noctuidae; genus Xestia; species Xestia c-nigrum. The sequence continues at coordinate 7,920,149 of OU745269.1, read as the reverse complement.
TTCTGCCCAATATATTTTGTGCTCACAGGATCACAAGAATTCTGTGTACCCTCTCAATTAAGGTGAAGTTGAAATTAATTTATTCTAACTAGGGGATTTTGGGCAGGAACCGTGTGTAAGCTGTAATTTTTAAAGAGATTGTTATGATGTACCAAAGGCAGGTAATTATAATTAATGTGGGTGCGCCTACTTTATTTGATTAGGTATGAGTAGGGAGATTTTGTTTTGAACTGAAATGAGAGGATTTATTTCAGTCAGGTAATTAACGGGCGTATTTTAATTGTTAGATATGAGCCAGGGGATAGGGAACTTATTTGTTACATCGTAAGTACTATTAGTAGAGCAGAATCTAGATGGTAAGACCATTTGTCTTCTGTCTATCAAAGGAACGATTATAGTTCCACCCAATCCTATGAACACCTATCATAACTTACCTAATAAGGTACGTAATGTGATATAGGCTCTATTATTATACAGCCATATTTTGTCAGTAATGTTTAGGTCCCATCATTGTTATAGGGGGCGATCTTATTGCCATCAACGGGCCCAAATCTAGACTCCGTGGCTACAACTGAGAAATTGCTGATGAACCCTAGATCTTATGCTCAGCAGCCGTGCTTGCATGACCACAGGACCAATAAGGAGGTCCAAAAAAAAAACAATGGGTTGCACTCTGGGAGGAGTGAAAACTTGAACATTAACGTTGTGCATATTTGATATTTTGGAATGGTTGGGGAATAATTTCGCACGAATTGCTTAAATCAATATAAAAGTACTTTAATTTATGCGTTACATCTATACTATCTATACTAATATTATAAAGCAGAAGAGTTGGTTTGTTTGTTTGGTTGAATGCGCTAATCTCAGGAACTACCAGCTCGAATTGAAAAGTTCTTTTTGTGTTGGATAGTCCATTTATCGAGGAAGGCTTTAAGCTATATAACATCAAGCTACAATCATAAGGAACGGAGCAGGAATGAAAATTGTTGCAAAACGGGGACATTTTTTTCCTTTCGTGTTTCTCTCTTATGTGACGCAGAAGTTGTGTGGGTCAGCTAGTACAATATACGAATTTTCGATCAGGTCACGTGTCATGACGCAAGTTTAACATTTTTTACCCATCCGAAAAAGTGCACATCGCCGCTAATAAAGATTTCACTTCAAAATAACTAAAAACTCCTCGGCAAAAGAATCCTCAACTACAACATAAACTCAGTTCGTGAAGTTTCTCATGAAGCTTTGTTAATTATTTAAATCAATTTCCAATATTAACAAACACATCTTCCAATTTACCCAAAACCAATATCTCCATACGTAGGTAGTCATTACCAGTTCAATGCAAGAACACGTTAAATCCTTGCTCGGATCCCGTAAATGCATTAGTTCTCTACTAATCCTCGTACTAGAGAATACTAGAGGTTCCTTCAGCTTCATTAAAGACACATTAATACTGTTACATTGATTATACAGGCTGATAATAGAAATGTTACAGGTTATTATTTTTTTTTATCTGAAAGTGTGTTTTCAAAAATCTGATGTAATCTTACGTTGAGTAAAATAATTTGAAAAAAAACGCAGCCGATTTTGTTATATAAATTATCAATAAGCTGTGATATTGCCAAAGTCACGGAAAACACCTGGATAAGAGACGGAAAGAACTGGGAAGTGTTGCAGAAAAAAATGGGAAGTCCAGATACTAGAAAGAAATGAGAAGGTTGTCCTTCGGCGACATTTAGGGGAAAATAAAACCAGGGTTAGGCTGGCACAAGAACGTGAAGATTGGCATCAAAGTACCGTAAAAGGCGTAAAATCAAAGTAAAGATCATTCCACATTCAATCTATTGATCTTTTATTCAGTCTTTGAAACTCGGTAAGTCCCCACCAGCAGGCCGACAAAGGCAAGCGCTTCTATAAACCTGCAGATAGACCCGTTCGCCTGTTATTATTTCGCCACGAGCTCTTCTATCAACTATCTCTATACCTAAACGCATCTGAAGATAAGAGGCTGCCGAAACCGGCCTAGAAAGAACTGGCAATATGATATAGACGCGTATCACGAACGCTAGTTCGAGATGGCGCAGGAGAAGAGTACCTGGAAGGATATGGCGTAAGCCTTTGCCAAGCAGTGGGATATGAATAAAAAACTATACGCAATCTTGCTTACAATACAATACGCACCCTGTATACCAGGTAGATTAGTCTAAAACAGGAGCAGTTCATGCGCTATGTTCTGCAAAATATTGTATGGAGTATCGAGCAAAGTTCAGTGCATTGCGGCCCAAGTTTGTAATCTACACTGTGAGTTTCATTTGTACCCGTGGATGTTTGTTACACCGGTAAGAGCATTAGAGCATGACGTTTTTAATCTGCCTGCTGTCCTTCTTGTTATGTTCTGCTTTTACTTTTAAATAATGCTGTTATATTTTAAAACTTATCAGATAGACTGTAGCTATCAGAAGATGATATAATTCTTTGATATTTCTTTCTTCGTAGCTGTGCTAAATATTCTGCCAAGTATCGCGTAGTTCAGTGTATAGTGGCCCAAGTTTCTAATCTACACATGTGAGTTTCATTTGCTAAGGCGGATGTATGTTACACCGTTGCGAACATTAGAGCGTGTCGTTTTTTGATCTGTCTGCTATAAGCTCTTCTTGATAACTTTTAAATAGTTCTATGGGTCGATATTTTCTATTCCAGACGTGCGATTTTCAATCTGTTTTCAGTGTTTTCAGACTTAACTAGGCCACCGCCTACGTATTGACCATAACGCGCGCACTTTACACGCGCGTCTGGACTTCATCCCTTATTTTCGGAGAAAATCCTCAAAATTAATTGTTTTTCCAAATTTTCCCTCACATTTTAAATTAGATTATAGTTGCAATAGTGCTCACCCTTCTTCCCTGAATTCTGGTCCGCGTTCAGTGTCCCGGTCTCCAGGTAGTGGGGTGAAAATCCAAATTTTTTTCTTTCGAAAACTGGTTTTTTGACCAAAACTCAAAATTTTTGTTCGGCACATAACAAGTTTTATTCCGTAATTCGCTAGCCCGCGCGGAGACGCGTCTCTGGACACCTCGCCCGCGCCCCTAGCCCCAATAAAACATACATTTTTCTAAAAAAATAGTTATTTTCATACATTTCTCTAAGTACCAAAATCCACCTAAGGGAACCAGTCAACGCTGTGGTCTCTGAGCCGTACTTTGTCCTGCCCAGGGAAGACTGGGTGGCGGACCTTGACGGCTCAGTGACCATAGTGTCATCGGCCGCCGCCGGTACCCCGACCCTTGAAAATGTCAGGAGGGGTCGGGGGTGCGTAGCAGCACGGTTCGGGGAGATCGTCGTGGTGGGAGTCTACTTCTCCCCGAGCCGAACTCTCGCCGAGTTCCACAACTCTCTCGCAGAGTTGAGTGTCGTCGTCGGAAGCCATTCCCTCCCCGTGCTTGTCCTCGGGGACTTCAATGCCAAGAACTTGGCTTGGGGTTCTCGTTGCACAGATGTGCGGGGAAGGATGGTGGAGGACTGGGCCCTGGAGAGGGGCCTGGACGTCCTTAATCGGGGTTCTGTTCCCACGTGTGTGCGGATGCGGGGCGAGTCGGTGGTGGACATCTCGTTCGCTAGCCCCGCTCTGTCGCCGCGTGTCGTTGACTGGCGTGTCATGGAGGGGGTGGAGACATATTCCGACCACCGGTACATCCGGTTTGACGTCTCCGCCCAGTCCTCGAGCGCGCCGGTCCAACAGGCCCCGAGTGGTCCGCGTTGGGCGCTGAAGCAGCTGGACCGGGAGCTCCTCCTGGAAGCCTCGATCGTGCAGGCCTGGGTGACATCACCAGACAGGCCTGCCGACGTTAACACTGAGGCAGAGTGGTTCCAGGGGGCCATGTCCGACATATGTGACGTGGCAATGCCCCGAGTCCGGCCAGGAAGCGCCCGACGCCAGGTGTACTGGTGGTCGCGCGAAATAACGTCTCTGAGGGAGGCGTGTGTCGAAGCGCGGCGCCTGTACGCCAGGCATCGCAGGCTCCGCATCCGCCCGCCGGATGCGGAAGCCATTGAGGCGGAGCTGTATGAGGGATACAGAGCGGCGAAGACCGCCCTCCGGGAGGCTGTCCTGCGGGCCAGGGAACTGGCCCGCTCAGAGATGCTGGAGACTCTCGACAGAGATCCGTGGGGGCGCCCTTACAAGATGGTGCGGAACAAACTCCGCACCTGGGCCCCCCCGCTGACGCAGAGTCTCCGGCCTGACCTCGTGGAGGACGTGGTGAGCGCTCTGTTCCCCTCGCGGGGGGAACATCCGCCCCCGCCTATGGCTCCGCCACCTGCGGTGTCGGATCCAAGCGACGACGACGACACTCCGGAAGTGACTGGGGTAGACCTGAGAGTGGCGGTAGGTAGGCTCAAGGCCAAAAATACCGCCCCGGGACCAGATGGCTTGCCTGGCAAAGCCTGGGTCCTGGCCTCGGATGCGGAGGCTCTCGGGCCCCGACTGAAAGGGTTCTTAAGCGCATGTTTGGAGAGAGGCCAGTTCCCGCTTCGTTGGAAGACGGGGAAACTGGTCCTCATCCAGAAGCCGGGGCGCCCTGCGGACTCTCCGTCCGCATTTCGGCCCATTGTGTTGCTCGACGAGGTGGGCAAGCTCTTTGAGAGAGTCATTGCAAACCGCCTCGCCGAGCACCTTGAGGGGATGGGGCCGAATCTTGCGGAGAACCAGTTTGGTTTCCGCAAGGGGCGCTCTACAGTGGACGCCATCATGCGCGTGAGAGCCCTCACGACGGGGGATGCGATATCCCGGGGCGGGGTTGTTTTGGCGGTGTCTCTCGACATCGCCAACGCTTTCAACTCCCTGCCCTGGAGCTGCATCATGGAGGCACTCCGGTATCACCGGGTGCCGACCTACCTCCGTCGTGTGGTCGGGGACTATTTGACGGACAGGGCCGTCATCTACCCCAGTCGCTGCGGAAATTGGAACCGGCGAGAGATGTCGTGCGGTGTCCCACAGGGATCGGTTCTGGGACCGCCCCTGTGGAACATCGGTTACGACTGGGTGCTGCGCGCGGACCTCCCTAGTGGTGTCAGCGTCGTCTGCTACGCAGACGACACCCTGGTGCTGGCACAGGGGAGGTCGCACGAGGCGGCGGCCGAAATTATGACACGCGGGGTTGCGATAGTCGTTGAGAGGATCCGGCAACTGGGTCTCGAGGTGGCATTGCACAAGTCCGAGGCCATGTGCTTTCATGGGCCTCGGAATGCGCCACCGTCGGGATCCACACTGACGGTAGGAGGGGTATCCATCGGCGTCGAGTCGACGTTGAAGTACCTAGGACTCGTCCTCGACAGCCGGTGGAACTTCGTGGAGCATTTCCGACGTTTGGCCCCCAGGAACGGACAGGGGCTGCCTTCAGGCGGCTCCTGCCCAACCTTTGGGGGCCGAACGCCTCCTGCCGCAGGCTCTACGCGGGAGTCGTGCGGTCCATGGCCCTCTACGGGGCCCCAGTGTGGGCGCGTTCGTTGAAGCGGCGAGCCGCTCACCATTTGAACGCGCCCCAAAAAGTGGTGGCCGTAAAGATGGTCCGTGGGTACCGCACGATCTCTCGCGAGGCGGCGGGCCTGCTTGCCGGATTGCCGCCGTGGGATCTGGAGGCGATAGTCCTCGCGCGCCTGCATGAGTGGCGCGCGGAGGTACTACGCCGGGGGGAAACCCCGCTGCCGCGGCAAATTGCCGCTCAGCGGACTGACCTCCGGCGCGATCTCATGGCGACATGGAGAGAGCGACTGTCGCAACCCCGTGCAGGGCACGCCACGATAGTGGCGGTAAGTCCCCTCTTTGAGGAGTGGCTGGAGAGGCGCCACGGCGTCCTCACCTTCCGCCTGACGCAGGTCCTCACCGGACACGGATGTTTCGGGAGGTACCTGCACCGAATCGGGCGGGAGGAATCGCCCGGGTGTCTCCACTGCGAGGATCGACCGGAGGACACGGTGGAGCACACGGTGGAAGTCTGCCCTGCGTGGGCGGAGCTCCGCCGTGTCCTCGTGGCGGCGATCGGCGGCGGCGACCTCTCGCGTCCGGCCCTGGTTCAATCCATGGTCCGGAGCGAGACGGAATGGGAAGCCGTCGCCTCCTTCTGCGAAGCAGTCATGCTAGCGAAGGAGGTGGCGGAACGAGAGAGGGAGAGATCCTCTCTTCCCGGCCGCCGCGGGAGACGCAACGGGCGTCGGGGGCCACGTGGTGGCTACCGGCCACCGTAGATGCGGGCCTGTGGACGGCTGGCTATGGGCAATAGCTGGCCGTCCGGCCGTCTAACGACGACGACAGGCCGTGTCGACGGCGCGTTCGTGTTCCACGCGCGCCTCAAAGAGATGTCAGCAAAAGGAGAGGGGCCCGCAAGGGCCGAAGCCTGCCGGGGTTGCGGGCCTGTTCGAAAGAGATACCGCGGCCCCGGAACATAAAGGGCGAGGAAGGAACATGGATGGGTTTTAGTCAGTAAGAGTCTGACACTCCCTCCCGCTCCGCCCAGAGTGGGAGAAGTCATTTGATGATTTCCCATCCTAAAAAAAAAAAAAAAAAAAAAAAAAAAAAAAAAAAAAAAAAAAAAAAAGGGAACCAGTCAAAAACGAAAACGTCGATATTTTCTATTCCAGACGTGCGATTTTCAATCTGTCTTCAGTGTTTTCAGACTTAACTAGGCCACCGCCTACGTATTGACCATAACGCGCGCACTTTACACGCGCGTCTGGACTTCATCCCTTATTTTCGGAGAAAATCCTCAAAATTAATTGTTTTTCCAAATTTTCCCTCACATTTTAAATTAGATTATAGTTGCAATAGTGCTCACCCTTCTTCCCTGAATTCTGGTCCGCGTTCAGTGTCCCGGTCTCCAGGTAGTGGGGTGAAAATCCAAATTTTTTCTTTCGAAAACTGGTTTTTTGACCAAAACTCAAAATTTTTGTTCGGCACATAACAAGTTTTATTCCGTAATTCGCTAGCCCGCGCGGAGACGCGTCTTTGGACACCTCGCACGCGCCCCTAGCTCGAAAAAATTTTGCCCACCCACCCGCCCTCTGGTCTATAGGAAGGTAGACGTGGGATTTTCGGCAAAATTTTATTTTTGCCATTTCGTTAGGATTTACTCTTATAAGGGATTTTTTATCATTTTTTAGGTTATTTTGACTCTTTTATCGTTTGTGACACACAATTGTTGACATATATTAATTATTATTTAATATTGTATTTACTTTTTAACTGATTTTTATATTGTTTCATTATTTTCTGTGTACCCCCTTTTACAGGGACACAGAATAGTCCAGTGTCTGACCCTATACGTCTCTCCTCCCGAGTAGATATCGCTCTGACTCCCTCTTTACAGGAGTCAGTTCTGGTAACACCTGCTCTTACACGTGAAAATGTTCCGCACCCCATCCAGCACCGTAAGGGCTCCTGGCTCTAGCGGCTCGCCGCGATCGGCGGAGAAAGCGGTGCTTTCGCCTGTGGCCGCGAGGAGGAGAATCTCCTTCGGAGACGAGACTCCTTCTGCGTCACAGGGGGGCCCTGCCACTCCGGGGACGCGCCGAGCCGCTATTGATGCCTCAAGACCGCTCAAAAAGCCTGAGGCGAAGTGCCGCAGTCGCATTGACGAAGCGAGAGCTTGCCTAAATAAGGCAAAGCTTAATTTGGGCAACTCTCGCAACCTCAAGGCCGAGATAAAGGCTGCGGTGCTCGAAGCCATAAACAGGCTTTATGAGCTGGTAAAGGAGTCCGAGCGCGACAAAACCTCTACCGCACCTGTAGCCGTGCCGGAACCCGCGCCCGCTGCTGACTTCTGCCCCCCGTCCACTTCCGAGAGTCTCGTGAGCCAGACTGAGCTCATTACCACCCTCAAGGAGCATATCGCCATTGTAAAAGACAACACCGAGAAGGTGGAAAAGCTCCGAGACAGTCTGGCAAGCAGGGAAAGTGTGGGGGAGACCACTTACGCGGGTGTTGCGTCCGTCAGCAAAATCCACACCGGTGCACAGGCCCCGGAGCGGACGACGCTGCACTCCGTGGTGGTCTCATCCACACAAGAGATGGATACGGGGGCCGAAGTTCTCGAAAGAGTTCGAAAAGCGGTGGACGCGAAGGAGGGCTGGGTGCGAGTAGAGAGGGTCCGAAAAGCCAAGGACCAGAAGGTTATAATGGGGTGCGAAACGAAGGAGGAGAGGCGCAAACTCAAAGCGCGATTAGAAGCAGCCGGAGAGAACCTCGTCGTCGAGGAGGTGAAAAACAGGGACCCGCTTCTGATTCTTAGGGACGTGCTGCTGCTCCACAGTGACGAGGACGTGTTGCGAGCCCTTAAGAATCAGAACCGGGAGTTATTTGACGGCCTCGGCGACGAGGAACAGAAAGTATCGATAAAGTATCGAAAAAAGTCGAGGAATCCCCATGTGAACAGCATTGTGCTGAGTGTTTCCCCTGCAATCTGGAGGCGGGCACTCGAGGGAGGCAAACTGCGCATTGACCTCCAGCGAGTGCGCGTTGAAGACCAGACGCCTCTGGTGCAGTGCACGCGCTGCCTTGCATACGGTCACGGCAAGCGTCTTTGCGTGGAGCCGATTGACCTATGCAGCCACTGTGGCGGTCCACACGTTAGGGTGGACTGCCCAGTCAAACATCTTGGCGAAACAGCGGCGTGCGTGAACTGCACCAGAGCCAAGCTCGGGGAACACTCGCACAATGCGTTCAGCAAAGAATGCCCGATACGCAGGAAGTGGGACGCATTCGCACGAGCAACCATAGCGTATTGCTAAAGTTGTCAATGCGCCCACTTCCGCGTACCCGGAGATGACCAATTTGACACAACCAGATTGCAGACGCATTGAGCGAACCGCTGGGGTTGGCTTAACAGAGAGGGTTAATTGGAGTCACTTTCTTGAGAAAGTGGCTAGAATTGTGCTAGTATGTAAGTCAACTCTAGTGGAATCGACAAGTTGTGTCAAATTGGTCGTAAGTCGTTCGTGTTTGTTTTCGAATTCGAGTATAGTTTGGTTTTTCAAAAATTGATATTTCAATATATAATAAGTATATAAAGACGATATTATGAAGACAAAACCAATAATTCGAAACAATGTAAATCAAACTGAAATTGCGTGGGATAAAGATTGCGGAAATATACTAAAAACAAGCCAATATTGTAGAAAATTTTAAATAGATAAGAATCATTTACATATAAATATTTTAATAAGTAATATAGAAGGCAATTATTAAAACATATTAGATTTACATTTTCTGGAAAGTAAAGATAGTAAATAGCAATAAATATAAATTTAAGAATAATATAGTATTAAAGAACACATTGGCAAAAATTTTATCGCATAGTGCTTGGTCTCCTCGGCCTCCTAAAAAACTGTCGCTAAATAAGCTCTAAAATATTATACACAAGGGCTCTGATTCCCATGTCAGAGGGACACTGGTGGGGCAGGAGTGTGGTTTTAGCCGGTTCGAGTCCGGCACTACCTCGACTTTCTCACAACTTGTGAGATAGTCGAGGTGTCCGCGGGGATTTCCCACTCCTGCCAAAACAAAAAAAAAAAAAAAAAAAAAATAGTTCTATGAGAATGCTGTTCTATTTTGAACTTATAATACTGCGGTCATCGGATAAGATAAATTCTTTAATATTTCTTGTTTCGAACTTTACTGTTGCGAACTTGTGAGTGTGTGTTTTGCAGCCTAATGCTATTTTCAGACACACAACCATCCAAATACAAATCACAATGTCATTACTGACAATGAAATGAAAAACAATCTGTATAACAACCTTCTTAATAACTTGCTTCGTTGTTATTTACAATGAAACATAACGGCCATTGTGATTTAGAAGACGACAATTTTTTGGCATAATGTTAATGGCCTTATCTTGATTTTCAGAGACAAATTGAAAATACCAGACTTGGTCTCCATCAAAGACTTTAATTACCTAAATCTATTCTCCATCTTAGCGTGCCAATGGCAAACTAAATTGTGTCGGCCCACAACTGAGCTACTAGTTTCTGAATGTATCTATTTAGTATCTTAAAACTCTTTGCTCTCCAGGTAGCAATCTCTTGCGTTAAGGCTTGTTAGGTATGCGGTTGGGTGACAGGAAGGGCGATCGTACACGTCAATCAAACAAGCGAGTCAATTGCACACTGTTTATTCGCAAGGGGGCGCGCGCGCGGAATGGCGCGCGAGTGCCCGCTGCCGCACACATACAGGCGTTACGTACACAGACATAACATCCCTTCCCCTTAGACTGCTATTACTTAACCTTATAGTAACCTTAACAACTAACTATAACTAAGTTTCGACATCCGTGTCATAATGCGGATCCGACGTCGGTGTCGAGAAAATCGGACTTATTGCTCGTCGCCGTTCAGCGGCGCGCGGCGGTGTCTTTGGGCAATCCGCTGTTTCTTCTTGTTCGGGACCCGAAGATACTTCCCCGCCCCTTCCCGGTTGTGCTACTGTATCGCCGTGAGCTACAGCAGGCGGTGATACATCTGGTATCAAATCTGGGTCCCAGCTGTGGTCGTCGCTTAGCGCTGTGTGTAGTCGTGGTCTAATCTGGTCGACATGCCTGGTGACTTCACAATCTAGAACTGGTACATATACCACGTACATTAATTGTCCGATTTTCTTTTGTATTTTTCCTTCGAGCCACGTAAATTTTTTATTATCTGAGTTCTTAGTGATCCATACGTAGTCGTTTTCTTTAAAATCTGCTCGTTTTACTCCTTTAAAATATTTAGCCTGTAAGGACTGTTTAAGTTCGACGGTTCGATTAAGGTCCGTGGACGAAGGAGGCGGGGCGACTGGGTTTATTAAGTCCAGCCGTGAACGCAACGCGCGTCCATACACTAACTCGGCTGGCGACTGATCCGTGGTACTGTTTTTAGAGTTTCGATAGTCAAATAAAAATTTATTTAGCTTTTCTTGTATAGTCCTTTTATTACATCCCTCTAGTATTATACCCTTAAGTCCCTTTTTTACAATCTTTACGAAACTCTCGGCTTGGCCATTGCTGGCTGGGTGATATACTGGTGATAACACATGTTGAATGCCGTTACGTTTACAAAAATCATTAAATTCTGCTGATGTAAAAGAAGTACCATTGTCACTCACCAATGTGTGTGGAATTCCAAAACGTGACATCAAGTCATACATTTTATTAATGACCGCTTTCGAATTATACGTCGGCGACATGTCGTAACATTCTACCCATTTACTGTACGCATCAACAATGATTAAAAACATGTAACCATGAATCGGTCCCAAGAAATCTAAGTGAATTCGATAAAACGGATGCGGCGGCAGCGGCCAGGGCGCCAGCGGGGCGTGCGGCGGCGCCGGGCGCAGCGCGCAGCACACGCCGCACGCCGCCGCCAGGCGCTCCAGGGCCGCGTCCACGCCCGGGAACCACAACCGCTTGCGAGCCTCTGCCTTCATTTTCACTACCCCGAAATGTGAACTATGAAGTTCTTTACAAATTGTATTATGTAAACTTGAGGGAATAACAACTTTATGTCCGCGCATTAAAATACCATTTTCATATGACAACTGCGATCGACAATTAAAGAAAGGTTTCAGGTTAGCGTCATCAATTTTTCTAGGCCAGCCGTTCAATATATATCGAGTAACTATGGTTAAGTGGGGGTCGCAAGCCGTTTCACGTCGCATGTCGCTAAGTGTCACCGGCAGATCGCCGTCTGTTATGAAGTTGACATACGTTGCGCGATCCTCGCACTCCGCAAGTTCCTCCGAAGTTTCCTCATGCCCCTCCTCCCCGCAAGCTCTAGATAGATAATCCGCGCTGTTCTGCTTGCTACTAATGTACTCTATAGTATAATTGTATGCCGTTAAAAATATGGCGTACCTTTGCAGACGGTTTGCGGATACTTCGGGGATCCCCTTGTGAGGTCCGAATATAGCTAACAAGGGCTTATGGTCCGTTCGTAACGTAAAGGGCTCAGATCGGCCGTACAAATATTGGTGAAACCGTCTTATACCGAAAATTATTGCCGTTGCTTCTTTTTGAATTTGGGCGTATTTTTTTTCTAGGCCAGCCGTTCAATATATATCGAGTAACTATGGTTAAGTGGGGGTCGCAAGCCGTTTCACGTCGCATGTCGCTAAGTGTCACCGGCAGATCGCCGTCTGTTATGAAGTTGACATACGTTGCGCGATCCTCGCACTCCGCAAGTTCCTCCGAAGTTTCCTCATGCCCCTCCTCCCCGCAAGCTCTAGATAGATAATCCGCGCTGTTCTGCTTGCTACTAATGTACTCTATAGTATAATTGTATGCCGTTAAAAATATGGCGTACCTTTGCAGACGGTTTGCGGATACTTCGGGGATCCCCTTGTGAGGTCCGAATATAGCTAACAAGGGCTTATGGTCCGTTCGTAACGTAAAGGGCTCAGATCGGCCGTACAAATATTGGTGAAACCGTCTTATACCGAAAATTATTGCCGTTGCTTCTTTTTGAATTTGGGCGTATTTTTTTTCCGCCGCGTTTAATGTCCGAGAAGCGTACGATAACGGTTTTTCTAACCCATCACTGCCTACTTGTGAAAGTACGGCCCCTAATCCTGTCGGCGACGCATCCACAGTCAATATCAACTTGGCCTTTGGATCAAAATGCGCTAAAGTTTTATCGGATGCTAAAATGTGTTTAATTCGGACGAATGCTTCGTCATGATCTCGTGTCCATTCCCACTTTGTGTTTTTATTTAGTAAATTGTATAATGGGCTTAATACAGATGACGCATCGGGCACGAAATTTCTATAATAATTAGTGAGACCTAGAAATGACTGTAGTTGTGACACGTTCGTAGGTTTCGGAGCTTTTATTATAGCCTTTACCTTATCGAGCGACTTCCTAATACCATATTTATCTATGACGTGACCTAGGTATGAAATCTCATCTTTAAAGAACTCGCATTTACTCATCTGTACCGTCAAACCCGCGTCGGCTAAGCGCTGTAGCACCTCATTGAGTCTATGTTTATGCTGAGCTTCATTTGTTCCCGTGATTAAAATATCATCCAGTAGAAATATTATTCCGTCTATTCCCGAGAGTAGACACTCCATAGCTCGCTGGAATACGGCCGGCGCACTCGACAACCCGAAAACTAAACGAGTAAAATTAAAGAGACCGCGATGCGTGTTTATGCATGTTAAACTTTGTGAATCTTCTGTTAAAATAAATTGATTATATGCCATAGATAAATCAATTTTACTAAATTGTATGCCCCCGTGTAATTTTGATAACAGGTCATTTACTGTGGGCAACGGATATTGATCTATTAGTAATTGTTTATTTATTGTTACCGAATAGTCTGCACACAAGCGAATGCTGCTATCCTTCTTTAAAACGGGCACCACAGGCGATGCATAATCAGAGTGTTCGACGGGTTTCAAAATACCTAGTGCTAATAAACGATCGAGTTCCTTGTCCATTTTATCCCTCAACGCGTATGGTACTGGTCTCGCTTTAAAAAAAATCGGCTTTGCGTCCGGTTTTACGCGTAAACTTATTTTATATTTGTTAAATGATCCAAGATTACCCGAGAAAACTTGTGGGTATTGGTTTATGAGTTGTTTAACGATATTAGAGTAACTTCCGTCGTGTGCTTGTTGTTTATACAACGCGTGCACAGTTGCACCGGCGTTAGCGGGCGCTAGCTCAAGGTCAAACTCGCGAATGAAATCCCGGCCTAGCAATGGCGGCCCGCCCGCGTACACTACATAAACATTCAACACTTGCGTACGCCCATTGTACGATATAGGCAAAGATACAACCCCCAACGTTTTAATATTTTCGCCCGTATAGCTAAATAATTTTTTATTGGTGACTGACAATGGTAATTTTTTGAAATAAGACTTGTAGGTATTTTCGGATATTACGCTTACCGCTGAACCACTATCAATTTCAAATTCCAAAGCCAGACCACTGATCACGACGCGCTCCGTCATCGGCTTCCCTTTAATGCACCTAATATTGTAAAAAAACTCACCGTCGTCTCCGTCGTCCACGGTACTTACCTTCATCTACGTATTTAATTTTTCCCTCGTTAGGACACATTTTGCGCAAATGTCCTTTTGTGTTGCACTTTTTACATTTGTAATTTTTAAAACGGCACTGATTGGACTTATGGTTATTAAACCCGCACACACTGCACTTTTCCTTTTTGTTGATGTTGAACACGGCGTGACTCGCAGCGTCGGCGCTGCTCGCGCCCGGCGCTGCCTGCGACGAGGCCTGGCGTGCGCACCGCACGCTCTCTGCCAGATCGATGGCTTTCGCGAGAGTCAGCTCTCGCTGGTTCTGCACGAACAATTTGTCTCGTTCGCGTCCCGCCTCCATGCCCATGATAAATTTATCAAACAACGCTTCCTCCAGGTTCTTGAATTCGCAGTGAGCTGCTAACCCTCTAAGCCTCGCTGCCCATTGTGTGTGACTCTCTCCTGGTCGCTGTGTTGCGGCGTAAAATGCAGACTTCTCCGCAAACCCAAGCCTTTTTGGTGTGAAGTGATCGTCGAGTAGCTTCACTAACTCTTCGTATGTTAGTTCTTCCACCTTTTTGGGTAACGCCAGGTGACTTGCTAGTTTGAACGATGATTCACATAACGATGTTAACAAAATCGCCCTCCTTTTAACTGTAGCTTTGTCCGTTACAGAGGTTATGTCGTTGGCTATAAACCATTGATTTAGCCGCGACTTGAAGCTTTCCCATTCTTGTGTTAGATGGTCGAATGTTTGCAAAACCCCATAAGTTGGTCCCGTAGACATTTTATTAAGTTTGAGTTCGCTCGTCGCCACGTGTTAGGTATGCGGTTGGGTGACAGGAAGGGCGATCGTACACGTCAATCAAACAAGCGAGTCAATTGCACACTGTTTATTCGCAAGGGGGCGCGCGCGCGGAATGGCGCGCGAGTGCCCGCTGCCGCACACATACAGGCGTTACGTACACAGACATAACAAGGCTAATACTCCAGGGTAGCAAGGAATTCAAATTTTTGCGACTGTAAAACGTAACATCATCATCATGATTTCAGCCGAAAAGCGACCACTTCTGGACATAGGCCTTCCCTAAGTGTCGCCACATTGACCGGTCCCATGCGACTCGCATCCTACGGATTCACCGCCACCTTCACCAGGTCATCGGTCTACCTTGTGGGTTTTTTTTTTTTGACTCCAGAACTTTTCGGCCCCATCGGCCATCCGTTCTGCGAGCAATGGGCCCTGCCCACTGCCACTTAAGTTTGGCAATTCTTCGCGCTACGTCGGTGATCTTGGTTCTCTTGCGGATGTCTTCATTTCTGATTCGATCACGTAAGGAAACTCCGATCATAGCCCTCTCCATTGCCCTTTGGGTGACTTTAAGCCTTTTGACAAGACCCATTGTGAGCGACCACGTTTCGGTCCCGTATGTAATCACTGGCAACACACACTGGTCATAGACTTTCGTCTTGAGAAAAAAGATAGCATAAGACGTGTGCGGTTACAGAGTTGTGAGTATTATAATCATCAACACAACCTTCTATGTTGATAAAGGTCGAGAAACTGCTTTTTCATAGTCATAATCGTTCCTACAATACAATACAATACAACACAAATCATTTATTTGCATAACACAGGGTTAGAGGACCTAGACCTTTATGAACTGTATTGATATTGTTTATAATTATTATTCGGTAACTACATGCGTCTTACAGTTGCAAACAATAGTTTAATAGACACACAACCTAGCATCATCTGTCTGCCTTTTCCCAACTACTTTGGGGTCGGTTTCCAGTCTAACCGGATGCAGCAGAATACCAGTATTTTACATGGAGCGACTGCCTATCTAACCTCCACAACCCAGTTAATATGGCAATACGATACCACTTGGTAAGACTGGTTGTCAGACTTTTTGGGCCACTGACTACCTGTAACGACTGCCAAAGATGGACAAATGACCAGACTCAACAGTTTAACGTGCTTTCCGAGGCACAGAGGAAACTCGCTATGAATGGGTGGTCACCCATTCATAGATCAACCTAGGCAAGCACGGCTTAACCTAAAGATCGGCCCGAGCGGCAGTTATCATTTAGCCACGAGGTCCTACTTAACATACAACTTAGCACTGGCCCGCAAATTGCAAAAAAACGTTTTTTTTTTTTTTAGAATGGGAAATCATCAAATGACTTCTCCCACTCTGGGCGGAGCAGGGGGGAGTGTCAGACTCTTACTGACTAAAACCCATCCATGTTCCTTCCTCGCCCTTTATGTTCCGGGGCCGCGGTATCTCTTTCGAACAGGCCCGCAACCCCGGCAGCGGCTACCCTGACGCTTTGACCTTACTGTGATTCAATATTTTTTCAAGAAAACAGTAGCAAGAAGAGACTACGTTACACAACGGTGTGACAGAGTCCCGCTATAAGGTGCTTATACCGCTTAGTTCGCTACTCGCCCGGGCTATGGGTATTAGATACATAATCAACTGCTAACTCTGCCTGCCCTTTATATTAAACTGTTCAGGCTTCACGCTATTATCTATAAGGGGATAACGAGTTTTAATGGTTTTATCTTTAGAAGTAAATGGATAAGTAAACTAGGGTGTTATGGCGTAATTGACTTAGAATCATAACACGTTTTGGGTATCGCTTTTGGTGAAACAATGTGGTGTTGCTTTTACTCTCAAAATTGTGAAGGTAAACATCGTGAGGACATTAACATAATTTTTCAGGACCTGGAAAAAGACCTGTGACGTATCAGACATCGGAATAGAATAAAAATCCGAAACAATTTTATATAAAAAGGAACAATTACTGTAATTCCCAAAGGGTAAGGTAGAGAAAAATATAAACATCGTGTGTCGTGGTCACCAGACAGTTGATAGGTATACTACATATATACTTTTCCCTTTTTCTTTTTTCTTTTTTTTTATATTCCGAAATTAAAATAGGGGAAATTAAAGTGCACGCGTAAGTATTCATTTATTATTATTACTCTATAAAGCAATATTTGTTACGGTCGTGAATTATATTTTTCCTGAATGTATAATAATGCAAAATTGGAAAGTGGCTTATTATCAATTTATTAAAGTCCTCGACTCCTACTTTTTCTCATTAAGGCGACTACAGGTGCTAAACGCGAGTTTTATAATGCCTGAAAGTATATGATTCACTACAAAAAACAAAACCAGAAAAATGTATGATATTTTTCAGGAGATATGCTAGTATGATAGTGTTTTGAAAACATAATAGGTACAATGAATTTTCCTTGATAAAATAAATCACGAAGTTATCTCAAAAAAAATAATTTAACGAGTAAAAAACCATACTAAATTACATGCGATCATTCTAAATTTTTGGTAAATAATTCTACAAGCAACATAATTATTAGCATCATAGTGTTTTATTTTTAGTCAAATCCATATATTTTTTGTAAATCGATCGAAACCACTCATTTCGCACCATTCGGCCCGCTAACTGACTGACGTAACAACCACTTTGTAGTGCAAGCTGATTAGAACTTTCTTCTAACAGTATTTCAGACGAAGTTTGAACTACTACAAATACAGTTGCCAATTTAGTTCATGCAGTCGCCTTAATCAACACACCTACAACCTGACACTAACAATTACAAAAAAAAACATTTCGCGGGCTACTTTAGCGTTTCTTCCTTAAGGGCCCGTATAACCCAACATCGTGATTTTTTAACCCGTCTCGTGTTAATATAACTAAAGTATTCACCTTGGGATAAATATATGGCAAAGTTGAGGACTGCTTCTAAGGTTCATACGTTTCGGAAACACGATTCCATAAAATTTTCTCGATAGAAAACTACCTCAAAGTTACCTCTAAAATAAATTTCAAAACGTATTCAATTAAAAACGTTAAATTAGGTCATGAAACTTTTCAGGATAGTCGAAAACTATATAACGCAGTGTTCATACGTTTTTTTTTTTTTTAAAACGCTTTATTTTCATCGTAATAGTCTCTTTTCTAAAATTTCAAGCTTTCTAACCAGTCACAGCTAGGACCGCCCTGCCCCCCGGCCCTCGCATAAAAAATTAAAATAGAAACATCCGAATTGAGAACCTCCTCCGTCTTTAGAAGTCGGTTAAAAATACTTTTATTCAGTTGCCTCCTATTTGGAAAAGGCCAGGCAGGTGATGAATATTTGCCATCGTTCCATCAATAGTGTAGTTCACCCTAAAAAAAATCTGCTTGATAGTGTGAGCGAGATAGAACTATCTAGCCTGGGGAAGCGGGGGCAAAATTTGAATTTTAGCTGTCATTCTGTGCGCCCTTAAATAAGAGGACCTCCCCCCACAGCATGGCAAATGGTTTCTCGTTATGTCAAAGAAGGTAGTCATTACGAAGGGATCAATCTTCTTTGACATTACGGTAAATGAAGTCTACCGATTCCGACCAATGGACATTATACAACAAATTGCACTGAGCTTTTCTACTGGATTACGGCACACGCCCTCTCACTGGCACCAGCTCTGCTCCGGCCACTGCCGTGATAAAATAGAAAGAAAGAAAGAAAGAAAAAAAAAGCATTTATTAGCCCGCACAGGACAAAACACATCAAACTTATCAGTATAAAACTTACACAGAAAAAAACAAATATATATTTAAAAATTAAAAGAAGCGAAACTCGTCCTGTACGAGGCCAAAAGGCTCCTATCTCAGCATGGTGCTGTAACATTAAAAATGATAGGCTGAAGATGATAGCAAGAAGGGGATATCGCTGACGATCGTCCTTTACCAGCATGCCTGAGAGATATTTTTCGACGGTATGCTAAGCCAAGCTAGAGGCTCATGGCATAAAACTCTGACACCGTTAAAGAAAGAAAGATCCTTTGTCTCAGTCATGCTGCAACAGCATCCAGATATTTAGCTCTAAAAAAACGCAAACGCATTCTGGCTGTGTCCTGGCTCCATCATCATCTGCACAGCCTTTTCCGAACTATGTTCGGGTCCGCTTAAAGTCTAGCTGGATGCAGCTGAATACCAGTATTTTAACTGAAGCAGTCGCTTCAGAAGTCGCGGTGGATTCGCGTTGGTACTAACTGGGTATAACATAATGGGATACCTATTGGTAAAACTGGTTGTCAGACTTTTGTGTCACTGACTACCTGTAATGACTGTCAAACATACATTCATTGACTTGATTAATTGGATGTCAGCTGGTACCAACGGAAGAAACTCGGTATGCAATGGGACCCGTCGCAACTTAGGGAAACGCGTTTTAACCTGAAAATTGCACAGCTCATTTTCATACGACAAACGTAACGGAAAATAATTTACTCTGTAATGGGTATGCTTAGTGGCCACTAAGCATACCCATTACAGAGTAAATTATTTTCCTTCAAGTTTGTTGACTCGCCTTTTTGTCAAAGTTCAACATCTGACTGCGAATATGAACAATCTGCTCATCACATTTTGTGGGAGTGTAGTCTTTGGCAAAATGAACGCAATATTATGTTGGATAGTGTACAGGTTACATCCGGAGTTATTTACTATACGGACCTTGTAGAAACTAGAGCAAATTTGCGTTCAAGCCTTTTTGCCATACCTATTATTGGAATCAAATATAACAGCTCTCTACTTAGGACCCATTAACGTTAATATTTATCCGTGGTGCTAGGCAACTGGGCCTATCCCAGTTGTAAACGTCCCTTTGTGCCTATTGGCCTTGTTTCGTTCCGTCTCCTGCTGATATGGAGGGAAGTGGAAATTACAGTTCTTTCCTACTCCTCCGCTATACTTTCTGATTAATTTCGTTGCGGGATCCAAGACAGTTAAATTCATTCTCTGGGACTTCGTCGAGCTTCATTGTGTCGGCGCTTTTCTGGTGGTCGCCACTGTTGATTCTGGCTTTCAGGAGTTACAGTGGTTTGGGCGTGTGTGGCGGGCTTGTCCCAAAAAAAAAAATACCCATTACAGGTATTTTCTTTCAAACCTATACATGACTCAAAGTCCTCGTCCAGAATAATTTGGTAGCAAAGTTCGCGTGGCTGCAACCAGTTACGACCCACCATTATTTAGTGTAGATAAGATTAAGCTCGCCAAAACATAGATTTAATGTTCAATGAAACGAGCATTTTATGTATGACGTATGATAGGTGAGGTAATTGAATTAAAATGTAATTTTAGGTTGTGGTTGGGTTAATAGGTAGGTTTTTTTTTTTATAATTGACTGAGGTAAATGGGCAAGAGGTAGTTAACACGGAGGTAATAAGTGAGAGGTATAAAGTTCGTTCTTATTGGCATAGGCAACATTATTTGTTACATTTAGTCAGTGGCCCAAAAAGTCTGACAACCAGCCTTATCAAGTGGTAACGTTTTACTCAGTATTGACTGGGTTGTGGAGGTCAGTAGGCAGTCGCTCCATGTAAAATATTGGTATTCAGTGGCATCTGGTTGGCCTGGAAGCAGACTCCGACATAGTTGGGAAAAGACTAGGCAGATTATGGGTATTGTCCGACCGAAAGTAGTTCTCTGGCTGAAAGGCGATAGAGTTTTCTTTTGCTTGTTTTTCCTGAGCCCCCTAAAGTATATGTCAATACTTAAAAAAAATGCTGGGCAGTCTTTGGAGACTACTGATAGAACTGCAAACTAAGTAACTTGAGAATAGGTCTTAGCACTGCTACAGGTGTGTTCCTCGTGCATGCCTAAGGCTGAGGCTACAATAGGCAGCGATTTGCGATGCGACTGGAAGAGCGAAACGAGAAAAGCATGGTATGGCTACATTACAACCCGAATGGCGCAGCGGTAGCGAGGCTGCCTTACGTTCTTAGGGTCCCAGGTTCGAATTCCGGTAGGAGCAAATGTTTGAGTGATGAGCATGGATTTGTTTTCCTAGTCATGGATGTTTATATGTATAATAAGTATGTATTTACAAACAAAAAGTATAGTATATCAACTGTCTGGTGACCACGACACAAGCCTTGCTTAATATGGCACTAGACGGCGTTGTGTGTATTGTCCAGCGATATTTATATTTATTTATTTATTACAAGCGAGATTCCGGCGTATTTTCTGATAAATTCGCTTCAATTTCGCTATGTTGATATAACCGATGCCGTGATTACAGTAATGTTATTCCTATGGCATAAAGAAATCAAAGATCGCCAGTAATATTTGATGTACAGTATAGCCATATACGTGAGCATTCATTTACTTGTTTTAATCGCTCATGTGTCGCAGGTCGCGTCGCGGCCTAATGTAGTCTCAGCCTAAGTGTTACTACTCTGTAGCGGATCGAGCTACAAGTGCTACGAAGCGTTCGGTGACGGTCACGCGAGTTCCATGATTTTTGTTCACCCAAAAAGTGCTCAACGCACCTATAGAAGTTTTCACCTCAATTTTTTTTTTTTTAATACGAATCGCTTCTGGAAGGAATTGTCTTGGCCCACAGATATGTGCCTCTACCTACCCTTAAAAAGTCGTATTGCTATGCTTCATAAAAAATAGAAAGAGCTTACCGGTAGAGCATTGAATATTGTTGGACATCAACTGTGAGTACCTGTGTTTACTCAATTAAGCTGACAGAAGCCTTCCGATTGCAATTATAACGCAATGCAGTTATTGCAGTAAGTTATTTTACTACTGATTTGAACCTAATGTCAACGAGTATAAAGCTCACTGTACTGCAACGTCACAGATAGTGTAAGAATAAAAGGACTGTACAGGGTATATGATTAGAGGTGTAATTTCATTTAATTACTGCATTGTAATGAAGAATACTATGCGTTACCTATGTAGAAGTACGCAAAAAGCGCAAAAAAAGAAAAAAAACTAAATTGTTTCGTCGTGGTGGTCTAGAAAATTAAGAGGTTCCAATACTTCTAATGTACCTAGACAAGTAATAGCTAGAGAGCAGTGGTGACCCAGTGAGAGGTAGCGGCCCCGATTTACGAACAGTAAGCCGTGGCTTCGAACCCAGACAAGCGCATTTTCCACTTTTCTCAAAACAGTGAAAGAAACATCGTGAGGAATCTGGTATGTCCTATTCAGAACCAACTATTTCGAAGACATGTGACGTCTACCAATCCGCACCGGGCTCGCCTGGGGGATTATAGCCCATTCTCCCTCTCATAGAGAGGAGGTTTGTGTCCCAGCAGTGGGAACATTAATAGGCTGATGATGTGTGAGTGATGTGAGACGAGTAGTAACAAACAAACAACAAACACAACAACAAACAAACCTCAAACAAACAAACAAAAACAAACAAATGATTAAATGACTTACGACTTATGACTTAGTAATTTTGAGTTTGGATTTGTGCTCTGTTGATGGAATTAGGTTTGCCACCTATGAAACTTAAACATAGTTGGCGAAATGTGGGTGTACTCTGTCAGATTCACCTCTGCCAAACCTTTAAGGGATAACAGGTGTGATATTTTGTAATTTATTTAAATACAATTTTCACAAGAGACAGATTTCCATCAAGCAATGCAATAGATTTGCTGAATATTCTTGAATTGAAAACTATTTCGTACGAGACTGCGTTACCCAATTAGGATACATGTTGTGGTCTGCAATTCTGCAATCCAAGATAGCTCATCAAGAACATAGATAATATGCGTTCAGCATTGAGTTTCCAAACCTGTAAACAAATACGCAGTTTTTACCAACGAAACTGTAGTTTAATTAAGTGGACACCAATTCTGAAATCAACACTGTTTTAGGCTTTCACGGTTTAAAAATAAACTTTTGTTTTCACTTACGGGATATCTTCCGTGATTATGTATTATTTAATATCGGGAGCTCAACATAATAAATAATCACGGAAGATATCCCGTAAGTGATAATATAAGTTTAATTCTGAAATCAACTAAATCATCATCGCAGTAAAATACTTTTCCCAACTATGTTGGACTTGGCCAGTCTAACCGGATGCTGTTGAATGTTTTGTTTTCAAATGGAGTAACTATTTATCTGACCTCCACTAGCCACTTTATACTGGGTAATACTATACCCCTTGGAAGGACTGGATGTAAGACTTTCAGGCCACTGACCACCTGTTACGACTGTCAAAGATCTACAAATGACAGCCGGGACCAACGGCTTAACGTGCTTTTTGTAGCCACGGAGGAAACCCGGAGTGTGATCATCGATTCATGGGCCAATCTAAGCGAATCAACTTAATTAAGTCGAAAGGCAATTCTTCTCCCTGTTATTCATTGTTTTTTTCTACACCATACATAGGAACCTTTTAGTTACGGAGATATTGGAGGTCAAAGTTTCAACTTTTTTGACATTTATTGTTAATAAAGGTTGTAAAATACCTCTTAACGAATACGAAAACCACTTGTTCTCTCTGTCATTGCGATATTTTTTTTGTTCTACACCATACCTGGAAACCTTCTAGTTACGGAGATATGGGGGCTCAAAGTTACAACTTTTTGACAACTTTTTTTTTTAATATAATTTTTTTTTTGTAAAATTTTGACTTTTAAGGCCTCCACGACCCCCGTACTATTCAATCCATCCATCAGCACCATGTCTTAAGTGCGTTACATTGAGTTCTGCCACAAAACATGATTTACAACCTCAAAAAAAAAAGTTGTTTCCCAGCAATAATTTTTGCGTAAAGTTACTTAGTTTGATGTACAAAATGCTTGGTTAACGGCTTTGTGATAAGGTGGACAGGTGGTTTACACCCTGTATAAGTTTTACTGTAAGATTTTTACTTTACACACCTCCATGACCCCCGTACTATTCGATCCATTCATAGCACAATGTTTTGAGTACGGTACATTGAGTTATACCACAAAACGTGATTTTCACCGCAAAAATAAAAGTGGTTTCCCAGCAATATTTTTTGCGTAAAGTACCTAGTAGTGTAGTTTGATGTACAGAATGCTCGGTTGACGGCTTCGTGATGAGGTTGTTTACACCCGGTATATACCTAAGTATATACTTAAGGTTGGTATTTTTTTGAGAGGAAATAACATCAATTTGGAAACAAAGATTTCAACAGACCTTAGTTACAAAGCTGTAGCATCTTGAAATGGCTCTAAATATTCCCACGTCACGTTGAATATGAAATACAGCTGCAATGTCTTCGTACCTACATTTACTTCAATATGTTATTAATGGTAAAGGATATTGATGAAGATTTCCTGAGCTGATGAAGATTGAAGATTAATCTTCTTTGTTCTAATTTTCTTGGCGTTATGTGAAAATGAGTTGTTGTAATTGTTTTTAGTAAAAGTGATCAGTGTCTTAAAAACTCGTATACTTACTTGCATTTCGTTATAATTATCACCTCAGGATCAATATGGTTTGAGAAAAGTATAGTGAGGAATATATTGAGCATTAATATTGATTGAGTACTCCGTAAAACCCAGGACACTTTTTAGGGTTCCGTAGTCAACTAGGAACCCTTATAGTTTCGCCAAGTCTGTCTGTCCGTCCGTCTGACCGTCTCTGTGACCTCGACTATCGAAACGATATTGTTCGAAAGGTATTTAAAAATGAATAGGGATTTACTCAAATCATTTTTTGATAATGCCAATAATTTCGGAAATAATCGCTCCAAAAGTAAAAAACAATGTGTCCCCCCCCCCCCCCACCTCTAACTTTTGAACCATAAGTTTAGAAAATATATTATGAAAAAAATCAGAAAAGTAGAACTTTATAAGGACTTTCTAGGAAAATCATTTTGAACTTGGATGTAAACAACAGTTTTTGGATTGCACCAGCCGTGGTCGCGGGGAGACTGAAGTATTGGAGGTACCGCGACAGCAAAGTGAAGGCTTTTATTCAACTACCCTCACTCATCTTCATAATTCGCTATAAATACCCGTATTCATATATTGTTTTATAACACTACCAATATTTAACAAAATGGAATTAAAATAATTATATGTAGGTATATCAAAACTAGAACATCAGTGTTTTATATTTAAAACTAGCTGTTGCCCGCGACTTCGTCCGCGTGATCCACCCTTGTCACGTAGGAGTATGAAAATAGACTACGACTTGTTCTCTAACCTACCAAATATACTTACACAAAAAAAAAACATTGATATCGGTCAAGCCGTTTCGGAGGACTTCAATAGCAAACCGTGAGTGAGAACCAAAGTCCGTGGAGCTCGTGGCTAAATAATATTAGCCACTCGGGTCGATCTTTAGGTTAAGCCATGCTTGCCTAGTTTGGTCTGTGGATGGGTGACCACCCGAGTTTCCCCCGTGCCTCGGAAAGCACGTTAAGCCGTTGGTCCCTGCTGTCATTTGTCCATCTTTGACAGTCGTTACAGGTAGTCAGTGGCCCCAAAAGTCTGACACCAATTTTATTTCCCAGTAATAACTGGGTTGTGGAGGTCAGATAGGCAGTCGCTCCATGTAAAGAACTGGTATTCAGCTGCATCCGGTTAGACTGGAAGCCGACCACAACATAGTTGGGAAAAGGCTAGGCGGATGATGAGACAGCTTGGTCCGCGGCTTCACTCGCTTTGAGTTCGGGATGATTTTAATGCAAAAGTTGGAGACTTTCACAGCGCAAAATAATGAGTAAGTATAATTCAAGATTTATCAAAATTTTAAAGATATACCCAGACGTTGCTCATAAATTAGTAGGTTTCAAAGCAGAATAAAAGAACTTTGCAGAAGTATTTTGTAAAAAACCTAAAAATATTGTCTAGGATGGAAGTACTATGACCGGTATATTACACAACGATGTGATATGTATCTACAATGACAGACAAAAACTAAAGACAAAATAAATTAATAATTTCTAGCTTCCCTAGCTGATTTTAGCGACAAAATATTCTATGTACAGATTTTTCACTTTATCCGCCTTATATTCTGGGTTATTGGTAAAACGTTAATAACCTCTCATGGGTATGTTACTAATCTTAGTAACCAATTTTCAATAACGTCTCAATAATTTCAGAGGTTTTTCACCTCGTTTTCTTTATCAGTGACCCCGAAAACCATGAGAACGACACCCATGACGGCAACACCAAAAAAGTCCTGGGCGCCATCTTGGATTTTCATTACGAACTCATTTTCGCGAATCCGTCAACGCGCCGTTTATTTGTATCTCAAAATAAACGCCATATTCATAATCAGCACCCCTGAATATCTCGGAATTGACCAATATTCTTTGACAGTACATTTTTTGACATTTCAACCCCATCGCACCCCAACATGATGATATTTCAGGTGATGATGAATGATAAGGTATTTCAGGTCCACCACATTAAATCTTAAAATCGTTGGCTTTGTCATACAGCCAAGCCACCACCACACAAGTAAACAATACTCATGTTTATTTTCAGACTATGCCACTCTATGAATAGAACAGCCAAAATCGTCAAATATAAGCCGCTAGAAATATTTAGGTATAGCATGTACTATTAGATATGGCGGTCACTCATCATCGGGATATTATGTAACTCAGTGAAAACACAACGATAGCGTGTTTTAAAATACTATTAAAGGCATCTATTGTCACATTTTAGAACTAAAAATTATTTTGTTTGTTCCATTAGTTCAAACTAATACATTTACATCCTCCATCATCCCTTATTTTATCCCTATGGGGGTTGAATTTATCAAATTCCTATTTATGCGGACGTCTTCATTATAGTAGCTCCAATCTTTAATTTCAGTTCAATCAGTCGAAAATCTAAAAAGATTTAAATTTTCATCCCCTATTTTATCCCCTTAGGGGTGAAATTTACAAAATCCTTTCTTAGGGGATGCCTTCGCCATAGTAGTTTTATGCATGCAAAGTCTCAGCCCGATCGGTTTAAAACTGACAAAGTGTCATACAAACTTTCATCCCCTATTTTATCCCCTTGGGGGTAGAATTGATCAAAATCCTTTCTTAGCGGATGTCTACGTCATAACATCTACCTGCATGCCAAATTTCAGCCCGATTCGTCCAGTGGTTTGGGCTGTGCGTTGATAGATCACTATGTCAGTCAGTCAGTCACCTTTGAGTTATATATATTTAGATTCACAAATATCAGTCACTTATTGGTGAATTAAAAAATAGACCATAAACCAAAGTCGAACTAAATAGCTAAAAATAATACTTAAACTTATTATTGGACGTCCTTTTATTCATAATGTGGTTAGTGTTAACATAACAAACATAAACAATTAAAATTTAACGATTTTTATTTAGTGTCACATTAATTATACCTACTGTTCGAAATTTCTTTGTAAGTCCAAATCACCACATTTACATACAGATTTCCCAGTAATTTTATACAAAATCCAACACCGCACTTTTCCGGTAACACACACAATGAACTCCAACGAACGATTCAATGCTTGCCGCACAAAGTTTTTAATTTCCTGTGCCGTTTCGTGCTGGTTTTCGTGCCGAGCTTAGTTTAGCTTGTCTTTGGTCCATTTTGATATGACCAGAGAGCATAGAGAGCATTGTTTTAGTTTTCCATGCGATAGTCTGAATTGTCTATTGAATTTTGCAGTTGTTGCGGTCTGCAACTCCGCATGTGGTTTTAAATTGTCAGACTTTTCGAGTTCGTGTATTGTTTTCGTTTGATTTTTGTCGAGGGAGAATTTATGAGAGGAGATATGAAATGCTACCGTTTTGTTTGTCTTTTTGTAGGTAAAAAAGTGGGAAGTTTGTTTACGCTTTGGTTGAAGAGTATGCGCCAAGGTAACCCGAGAAATTTAAATTACAACCAGCTGGTCATGTCTCTTAAATCTATGACTCTAATCTTATCTTTGGTTTTCGATCACCATTTACTCATTATTACCTCTGCTCAGCCTTTTCCAACCATTTTGTGGTATTCTTCCAGATTCATCGAATAAAAATGTATACCAGCATTTTACAAAGAATGTCTGTCTGACCTCCGGACCTCTAAAATTACAGATTTCAACCACTGAGTAATACTCGTACATACGATACCCATTGGTCAGATATATTTATATTTATTATTTTAGTAACAAAATGTTGAACTAGCAACACTGTCTATGGTTTTAGTCTTAAAGTAACGTCCTTATGTCATCAAAGTCTGTCGTTAACCGAAAGTGTGCATTTCAATAAAAATGAACCTAATTTATTAATAACCAGCATTGGACAAAGCCAAAAATTAATATTATAACTCACCAAAAAGAGCAGACCACTCAAATAAAAATAAAATGTTACCAGCCGAAAAAAAAAGTCCAACATTATTTTTCTGGCAACAATTCATTCAATTTATGTTTCGCCTACCCTCGTTTTTATGTGGCAATGTAAACATGCTTGTCTGAATGTCTGCTTATACAGTCGCGTAAATAGCCGTATGTCAAAATACTACGTGTTTCGGTTTTCACATTTAACGAATTCACCCGAAGTGCCATAAAATTGTGAAGTCCTATAGATTTCGCTGAGTTTGTCCGGTCGAAATAGATGTGGTTTTATTTCTTGCGGCAGATTTTGTTTATGCGTCTGGGTCGTTAAGTTTATGGCTGTCGGAGTTGCTTTGACAGCAGTTATGTTATGGTAGCTAATCTGTTTTATCTAAGTTAACAGTTATGATGGCGAATAATTACACAGGGTGCAAACATTATTGCTGGAAAACGACTTTGGGGTAAACAAATCATGTTTTAAGGTATAACTCAATGTAACGCACTGAATAAATTGTGCTGATGGGTGGATTGAATAGTACAGGGACCAAAGGGGTGTTTAAAGTAAAAATCTTGTAAAAATTTGTACCTTTGACCCAAACAGATGATTCCCAGATATGGTATAGTAAAACTAAATGGTCGCAATGACAGTGAGAACAATTGACTTTAAGCTTCCTTAAGTCTTTTTACACTCTTTGAAATAGGAAATGTTTTGGGAAAGCTATCTGAGAAACCTTTGCTCAGTCATATTTTATCGGTTAATGTATAAAGTTAATGCCTTTACGGCGTTTCACATAAAAGCCATAATTATGGTGTCGCTTGCGGAAGTCCAATACCACCAACTCTTCTCCTCTGACATTACATCCAGGAGTGGATTTTTTTTCGAAAAAATTATAATTTATTAGAAATAACTGAATATTTGGAGGAGCTCGTGGCTAAATAATAACAGCCGCTCGGGCCGATCTTTAAGTTAAGCCGTGCTTGCCTAGGTTGGTCTGTCGATGGGTGACCATCCTTACATACCGAGTTTCCTCCATGCCTCGAAGAGCACGTTAAGCTGTTGGTCCCGGCTGTCATTTGTGCATCAGTCGTTACAGGTAGTCAGAGGCCCAAATAGTTTGACAACCAGTCTTACCAGGGAGTATCGTATTACTCAGTATTAACTGGGATGTGGAGGTCAGATAGGCAGTCGTTCCATATAAAATACTGGTATTCAGCTGCATCCGGTTAGACTGGAAGCTGACCCCAACGTAGTCGGGAAAAGGCTAGGCAGATGATGATTGGAAATAACTGAATATATGGAGTAGAATACGGAATCTCGACGCACAAAACATCGATAAATGCTTATACTCGTACGATGCTATGAAATGGTTATCAAAAAAGGCCAAATGAGTAAGACATTTAAAAATAAGAAAATCAGCAGACCAATTGCAAAATGGACATCTACCATGAATCTAATTACCGAATTGGATACGACTGCCTTTTTCCTGAAAATCTCATCGAAAAGAATAAGATGACGTGCTACTTTCAATGATAAACGAAATTCACACACACACACGTAACATTTCAGTTTTATTTAGGTCCCTGAGTAACTCTTTTATTATTCTTTATTTCAGACACAAGGGACTAGGAAAGAAAGTAAAGTTAAATAACGTTACCATACGTTAGGTAAGTGAATTAGATACAGATACTACAGTCTAGAGAGTAAGGTGGGACACCCTCGGGTTCAGTGGAGCGATGATATTCGCAGGCTGGCTGGTAGCAAACGCGGGAGACGTACAGGGCGTGGGGCCCACG
Organism: Xestia c-nigrum; assembly: GCA_916618015.1. NCBI lineage: Eukaryota > Metazoa > Arthropoda > Insecta > Lepidoptera > Noctuidae > Xestia > Xestia c-nigrum. The sequence continues at coordinate 7,890,249 of OU745269.1, read as the reverse complement.
TGGTGGCCCCGGCCACCGTAGACGCGGACGGTGAGCTATGAGCTATCTCGCCGTCCGTGCTCACCGTCCTCGCAGGACGTGTCGATGACGCGTTTGTGTTCCACGCGCGCCTCAAAAGAAGAAAGAAGTTAACATAATGGAAGGGCCCGCAAGGGCCGAAGCCTGCCGGGGCTGCGGGACTTCTCGAAAGAGATACCGTGGCCCCAGAAAATAAAGGGCGCGGAAGGAACATGGAAGGGTTTTAGTCTGACACTCCCTCCCAAGCTGGTTGCAACTGGATGAGAGTTTCCGAGAATTGAGTTGACTTCGTCTGCCCAGCAGTGGATTGTTATGGACTGATGATGATGTCTACAAGTTCTGCGCGGCAAAAAATATTAATCAAATATTTATTAAACATTTAAGCCCAATTAGCACTCTAATGTATTTCATAAATTTAAAAGTGAGATAGACTTGAAACATCTTCCTATTGTCTTTCGATTCAGGTAGACGGATTTTTATAAGATTTTATTACTTCTATTTTCAGATTCCGTTGTCAAAAGATGGAAAAATCATTAGTGAGGAATGATATAAAAGAAAAAGGAGTCAATGATAGCGTGACGGTTAAAAGGGGAGAAGGAAAGAAAAAAACAAGTTGATCCAAGCCCAAGTATCAGGAAACGAGAGCAGAAATAAGAAACATGCAAAAGACTTCTAATATGATAAGGATTTAGGGTACTTTTATATCGCTAGTACGTTTCCCTAGGACAACTTCTGATCTCCACCCGGGTAAATCCACGGGCAAAACCTAGTCTAACGGTGCTGGAAATTGATTAAATTCCAGTCCAGCCAGCACTAAACAAACCGCCATATTATATAAAAAAAGCGAAAAACTCAGCGAAAAATAATACATACCCTTGCCACGCAGGTCCCGTACAACATAAAATATATTTGAGTACAATAAATACTTGGGGCGTTTTATTGTTATTGGTACAATAACCGTATGTTACCTGCGACTCGACCGAATTAACTGTCTGTCGGTACGTGCGGCTGATTGTGGCTGCTTTTTATTGGCCAGCAGTGTAAATGAGACGTTATTGGGTTTTCGCGATAGATTGTTTTGTTTGGGGATTAGAAGCGCATCTAATGCCAACCTACAACTGAAGTCTCCCTCTTAAGGTCGTGGCTCACTTGACAAGCACCGCACTGGCACCGCTCCAACCCAGCAATTAACTTGCCATTCAATTTAGATCATTAAATCGTGTGTCACATAGCCTATTTTATAATGTCCATATGAAAAAGCTTACGGGCGGGCGGTCAACGCGCTTGCCGCTACCATACGACTCGACTCGCGGGCGACTCGGCGTCTGCGCGCGATCCGCGCGTCGCAAGCAAGCAAACCGCGTGCTTACAGCGCGCGCTGGCTGCGCGCCGACTCCGAGTTGCCCGCAAAACAACGTGCAGTCACATATTTAGTTAGAGAGCCCACTACACTGAACCTAGTTCGATAAGACTGCCAGATTATATAATTATACGGTCACGTTAATACTTAACTTTAACCTCATTTTCGTAATCAGTCACCCCGAAAACCATGAAAACGACACGCATGATGAAAAATAAGATAATTATGCTTTAAATTCTAAGCAGTATGTTCGGTTGACAATCTTTTGAGAATGTTTTCTTTCATTTTCCGTCATGGGTGTCGTTTATAGCTTGCATAAACTTGTAATGACCGCTACCCACACCGCTGATTGTTGTTTTCGTACTTTTGATTATTAGACAATCACTTTATTAACTCTCATCCGGCGTGCTATAACTTTATATTACGTATTTATTTTACAAGTTCTGTGAGCGGCAGACACATAACCTTCCCTCCACCATGCAGCTGACATTTTAAAGCTCGGTATGATGAAACTATTTATGAAATGGTTTCAGCCGGCGCACTATGATTGTTTTTTTTTTCATCACCTGGAGGTGGTGAAACAAATACAGCCTCCTCACCTCCCAATCCCACACCCACCGCGGGTGTTTCAGCTGACGCTGGGTTCACTTATCAGTAATTTGAGATCTATTGAACCAGATGGTAACCGAGAGGCGTAAAAACACTCTAAAATGCATCACCCTCTCACGGACTATCACAGCCAGCTAACAGACTGCGAGCTTACGCCTCGCGGACGGCGCGTGGTAAGCGCGCCGTAGCCCAAATTCAAGACAACGCCGGGCAACAGCTGTGCTGGTGCGGTGCTGATGAGGTGCTTGTCAAGTGTGCCACGACCTTTAGTCCGGGAGGTACTGTTGCACTTTAGGTAGTGCTTTACGCCGATCGGTTGCCATCTTGTTCAATAGATCTCGAACGGTTGACATGTACACCCAGCGTCACCTGACGCACCCGCGGTGGGTTTAGGAGCTTAGTTTAGGTTAGAAAAAAAATAAGATTAAGTCATTGTACGCCGGCTGAAACTTGTTTCGAAAATCGTCAGCTGCATAGTGGTGGGGGGATTATGCGTCAGCAGCTCGCATGAACTTGTAAATGATGCACGCCTGAAAAAAAAACTAAAAGCAATCTACCACACATTCTCTACTTCTTTGTAGATTGCTTCTAGTTTTTCATCAGACCGGTATCATTTACAATATCATGCGAGTGGCTAACGCGAAATCCCCCCTCCATTATACAGCTGACGATTTTTTTAAGCTCATTATGATGTAAGCTATTTATGAAAAAAGTTTCAGCCGGCGTACTTACTATGACTTAATTTTTTTTACAACTTTCGTGACCTTCTTTCTAATCCTACACCAACTGCTATTTGAGCAGCTGACGATTGATTTACTTATTGATAATATAAAATCAACCTTTGATGACAATATCAGCCGGTTTACTGTGACTTTATTTGCAACGGTACCTCCTGGACTATCTAGAGGACTTAACATACCCAACACGGCTCTCTTATTTTTTTTTTCAGTTTTATGACTTTGTGTCTACTTATAGTTAAATTAAATGTTATTAAAGCTGTAACTTACACATGTACTATTCAATGCATCCGTCAGCACAATGTTTTGAGTGTCGTTCTCCGCAAAAAATAAAAATTCTGCGTAGTGTTACTAATTTATTTATTTAAATAAAATAGGAGACTTACCGCTAAAACAAACAGATCATGAACAGTACAATAGTCAGAAAGCCAATTACAGGTCTCCACTTATAAAATACAGTGAGAAAAAAAGTAAAATTCTACAGACATAATTTGTTTCTCAGGCAGGCAGGTTCACAATATGACAAATTGTGTGTATATGTCATCGTAGAATTGTCAAACACGTTATATTACAATATAACGTGTTTTTTCTCGCGATATTGTAATGTCTCGAATTATTGTCAACTGAACATACGGAAGTATCTCTGCCCCCATAATCGGGACTTGGGGCTCCCCCCCGTTAAGTTAGTTAGGTTCCTTTAAACCCTGCACTCGGAAATAGGGGCCCCGCGAAGCGGGGCTCCGTCGACTACGCTTTTTAGGGGGAATATAAAGTGTTTTAAGGTTATGTTATATTAATCGGTATTTCTCAGGAATGGTGCATTATTTTTTCATGAGAGTTGTGCCACTGGGCAAGGGGGAACCCTCCTTCCTTCCACACCGCGTAAGTTGACTACCATCGCATGCATTTCACGAAAAATTATGCGTTTTGTTGTAAGCAGTATGTTCATTTGACAATAATTCGAGACTACAATATCGCTAGAGATATTACAATATAACGTATTTGACAATTTTACGGTGACAATACACACAATCTGTCATATTGTGAACCTGTCATTTTGATAATCTGTGTTTTTGCGTTTCTTACCATTTGCGACAAAATACTAGCACCTGACAATTTGCTAATCTGACATTTTGCGTTTTTGACGTTCTTTGCCCAAACCACATTGCTTGATGATGGCTTTCTGAAGAGTCCGTTTATACCTTGTATCTTTTTAGTTCTAGGACACAGGGCTAAGAGAGCGGGTGTCCATTTTCTCACTATTATTGTTTTGTGTCTGCCTGGTTTCGAACCCCGCGACCGTTACCTCTGAGATAATCATAGATTTGTTAAATTCCCTAAATATATTGCCGTTCAAAAATTAAAAGATAAAATAAAATACATTTATTAGCCCAACAGGATAAAATATATGTATTTTTTTAAATGATTAAATTATGGAAAAAAAAGCAGTGATGGAAATAATTTGAAAACTAGCGCTGTGCTGTGGGCCTTCACACAGCATCATGCTGAGTGGAAACCGTTAACTATTATGTTTACCTTTGTAGATTTTAAAATACTCGTTCATGTCTTTGCGACCAATATATACTTTTTCTTTCATCTTTCATAACACTTTGAAAACAACTATACGATAGGCATAACTTCAATAGTTTCTATCTACCCTCTACAAGGCACATCACTCGAGTTCTTTGCCAAAGAAATTCAATTTCTACTCCATCAGACTGATATACCTAGTTTGAATACCAGCGCGTATTTGCATGTTAAAATGAGTTCCCTTACTTAGAGGCTTGGATGGAAACAAGATGGCCGTGTGTTTTGTTTGGTTTTAGAAAACGGTTTCTGGTTTATGTTTTTTGGCGTTAAGCCTTGAGCACTGTGACTGTAGATAAGACGTTGAAAGGTTACCAGAACTTTGAAATTTTAAAGTCTTTTACTCTTATAAACCATTCAAAACTGACAGTGAAAGTCACACCCATCTACAAGCGGTGTCGTTGATTGCAGTAACAATGACCACCTTCCACTTAAGCCAATTCTGAAGCCCATTGGTGGCGTAAAGACTCTGACACCAAGTTGTCAATGTTGGATACACTATCAAGATTACTCTAGTTCAAAGAATAATTGTCAGCATCATCATGTATCTCAAGAAGAGACCGCAAACTACCTGGATGACAAAGTCCGGAAGGACATTCTACAATTTGGCCTTACAGATGACGATACTTAATAGCGAAGCAGCGGTTGTCAGATCAAGAAAATCGGTTTATTCCGAACCTGAAAAAAAAACAAAATCCTAAACCGATTGCGGGTTAGGTTAGGAACTTGAAAAAGAAAAGAAAATTATTCCTAACTTGGCCTTCTTCCTAGTCTTTTTTCTCGGTTGGGAAATCATCAAATAAGTCTGGGCGGAGCGGGAGGGAGTTTCAGAGTTTATTGTCTTAAACTTGTGCATGTTCCTTCGTCGCCCTTTATGTTCCGGGGCCACGGTATTTCTTTCGAGAAGTCCCGCTGCCCCGGCAGACTTTGGCCTTCATTTTACTGACATCTCTTTGAGGCGAGCGTGGAACAAGAACGCGCCGTCGTCGTCGGCACGGCCAGTCGTCATAAGACGGACGGACGGCAAGCTAGCCCATAGCTCATCGTTCACAGGCCCGCGCCGCCTTCTTCCTAGTCTGTTCCGACGTATCGTTTCTATCCTAACCCGAATTGCAATATAGATAGGTTTTCCGTGTATTTCTGTTTTTTCCCCCAATTTAACTCAGAGAAAGTACTGGGCTAACATAAAATGCATATGCTTGTACAGTCCTTAATCTTTCCCACCATCGATTAAGGTGATGTGTGCTACTTTGACCTGCATGCAGATCTCCTTGATAAACTTGACCGTCTTCTAAATAACTGCATTTGATTCGTTTTCAATCTGCGTAAATTTGATCATATCTCCGAGCACCGGTCTCTTCTTAAGTGGTTGCCCATACGTCAGCGTAGAGAGCAAAAGGGCGCTAACCACCTTGTTTTCTTTTCTTATCTTTTTTTTCTTTCATCTCTTTCCCTCTTCCCCTAAATACATTGCTCCCCACTTTCAATACATTTGTGCAAACCATAGTGTAGGGGCCTGGGTTCTTCGCAACACCGTGTTCTTCCTTGTCCCTCTCACCGTACTGACTACACCTAAAAGTTGACTGGTATAAAATGCCAATGGCATTAATTCCGCCTCTGTACTTTTGTGCTTGAAGTGTTAAATCCCTATCCCTACTACTATTATATAAATGTGAATGTAAGTTTGTTTGTTACGCTTTCACGCGAAAACTATTTAACCGATCATCATGAAACTTTGTACACATATTCTAGGAGGTATTAGAAGTAACATAGGATATTTTTTATTAAAAAAAAAACTAACCCTCACTCGCAGACGAAGTTGCGCGGTTCAGCTAGTAAATAAATAAATTAAAGTAGGTACTTCTTTTCTATATCACAATTCAGATTGTGTTAGGAATGATAAGTTAGGAAAAGGGTTTGATTCGGAATAATATTCTTATTTTTTCTTTCATGTTTCTAACCTAACTCGCTACCGTGTTAGGTTTTCGGGTCAGGTTCGGAATAAACCCATGACCCTGCGTAAAGGTAAGGGCAAAAAGAAGAAAAAAAGGATAAGTTCCCAACTCCCATTTTGGTAAAAACTTAAGAACCAGTGGCCCACATCACATGGGGTTAACCAACACCCAAAAACTCGTCAAAATGAAAGGTTAAACGACAAAATTAAGGGAAAACAATCGTAATTAATGCAAAATGACTGAAACAAAGGGCCGAGCGACAGTCATTACGCCACAATTATGATGGATGGCAGACTGCCCCCAATTTACACGGCCGCCTTAAAAACAGGACAAAAGGAACAAAAATCGCTTTCCATTAGTAATCGTTGGGAAGTTTGGCGGGGTTTAGGGTTCTGTTGGTGTTATTTTATGAATAAATGACAATCAAGAACCAAGGTCACCGACGTAGCTCGAAGAATTGCTAAACTTAAGTGGCAGTGGGCAGGGCACATTGCTCGCAGAACGGATGGCCGATGGGGCCGAAAAGTTCTGGAGTGGCGATCGCGAACCGGAAGACGATGCGTTGGAAGACCTCCCACTAGGTGGACCGATGACCTGGTGAAGGTTGCGGGAATCCGGTGGATGCAAATAGCAAGGGACCGGTCAATGTGGCGACACTTGGGGGAGGCCTATGTCCAGCAGTGGACGTCTTTCGGCTGAGATGATGATGATGATGATGATGAAATGATTATTAAATTCTGTTTTAAGCTTCCAGAGTCGAACGTCTATATCGTCACTTACTTATCTTCCATGACCGTGTTTCCGTGGCGCTTGTAACAGCGTCGAAATATCGGGAGCTCAAAATAATGAATAATCACGGAAGTTATCCCATACGTGACAATGTAAGTTTAAATTAGAATTTTTGTACCAATAAATGCTGGAACAAACAGTATTATATGTTTTTACTTCGCAATAAATGTAATGCAATTAATAGTTCTTGTTCATTTATGTGTTATATTTGTGTGTCTCTAGATTTGTTGTTTTTTTTTTGCAAGTATAAAATTGGAATCCGACTTTTCGTCAATTTTTGCATCGGTTCCACTTTTTTTTCATAATTTGATCATTTAATTCAAATACGACATAATACGTCTATAGTCCCCGGCACAAGAAGTTAGTCCTATACATTTTGTAAATGTTATCGTAAAATTGTTAAACCTGTTAGATTGTAATCTATAAAACGAGATCGTTAACTCTCGAAAGATTGTCAAACAAACATCCTGCTTACAATTTAACGCATTATTTTCGGTTGGTTTTATCGAAGAGAATCCGTAAAATTGTGAAATGTATGCGACTGAATTCACCTCGCGCACAGTCGACGTGCTTGGAGGGAGGGGGGGTCTCCATTGCCCCCTGGTACTACTCCCATGAAAAGGTAATACACCATTCGAGAGAATAACTGATGAATGTAACCTAGGCTAACCTTAAAACACTTCCTATTCGCGTAAAAAGCATAGTCGACGGCTCCTATTTCTGTCTACAGGATTTAGAAGAACCTAACTGATCTAACGTTGGGATGCTTCAAGCCCGTTTTATGGAGGCAGGGATACTTCTGTCACACGCATTTCACAATATTACAATTTAAATAATCTACGGAAAAATAATGCGTTAAATTGTGAGCAGTGTATTCGACAATCTTCGACAATCTGTCGAGAATTTACAATCTCGCTAGTTAGATTGCAATGTAACGGGTCAATAATCTTACGGTGACATAAACACACATTCGGGTTCGCAACCCTTTTTTTTGGGATGGGAAATCATCAAATGACTTCTCCCACTTTGAGCGGAGCGGGAGGGAGTGTCAGACTCTTACTGACTAAAACCCATCCATGTTCTTTCCTCGCCCTTTATGTTCGTGGGCCGCGGACACACGGACACGCGGTTGCTCTTTCGAACAGGCCCGCAACCCCGGCAGGCTTCGGCCCTTGCAGGCCCCTCCCGGGTTCGCAACCCTTGGATCAAATTTAAAATTGACAGCGTCGCGGGATTTTACTTTAAAATGGCGGCATTTGAGCCACCATTTTATGTTTATCTTTCGTGTTTACGTTCCAAGATGTAAGATGCAATCCAGTACCACAAAATATTAAACAACAGCGCTCTACATCGTCAAAAAATTACCTGACCAAGTGAAATTGCTCTTTATTGAATTGTCGCTACGTATCTTAGTAGAAATTCCTAGTTAACAAAAATTATAGCTTCTCGTGCAGCGGACTAACGAAAAAACATTCGAATAAATTTAAATATTTCGAACTTCGCATTTCGAATATCAGCTTTCAATCCCCTCTCCCCCCATCATTTGTTTCCTCAACAACGAAACATCTGTAGTAATCTAATGACCAAAAGTTTTTTTAAAAGGAACGAGCCCCTAATGAATGTCGAAAAAAAACAAAGAGGTCGTATACGCCATATAATTTTCAGTCGAAAAACGCGTTTTTCAGATCCTTTTTCAGGACTTAATCAGAGACGGTGATAAGTAAAGTTTTTTAAGCACATGATATTTGTCAAACATTGGACATGTAGCAATATTTGATTGTTTACTGATTATCCGAATATTTAGCCAGGTAGCCCAGTGGAGGCAACCCCGCCTTACAAGCAGTAAGTCGTGGGTTCACACCCATTCAGGTGCATTACTTTTCGTTAATCAACACTGCTCTCAAAACGGTAAAGGAAATCATCATCATCATCATCATCATCAGTCTATAATGTTCCCACTGCTGGGACACGGCCTCCTCTCAATGAGAGGGAATGGGCTATAATCTACCACGCGGGCCCAGTGCGGATTGGTAGAAGACACAATATGTCTTCGAATTTTTGATTCTAGGAAATGCCGGTTTCCTCACAAAGGAAAGGGAATCATCTTGACTAAACCGGCATGTCCTAGAACCAAAACTTCGTGACATCTACCAACCTGCACGGTGCACGTGTGATAGATAATAGCCCGTTCCTTTTCATTGAGATGAGGCCTGTGTATCGGCTGAAGAAACATTTAGGCAGATTATGAGGTGTTTTACGAAACAACCACAATAATAGGTTTTCTTTTTGAAAAAAAAAATAGTTTCCATAAACTCTATAGATGGCGTTGATCTGACTACGTTACTAGGTGCCAAAGCCAAAACGCTTGAAAGAACACACGTCACAATCATACGCTCGTTGACTGACACTTCCGTTTGCGTAGGCTTCCGGTTATAAAAATTAGGATCAAGTGAAATTAATTGACGTTCCGTTCCTTGCAGTAACGTAAGAGATCAGCGCCATCTATCCGATGACTAGGGAAGAGTTGAGAAAGAAAATCCCCCTTATAAAAATATGATAAAAATATTATGTAGTTAGAATGCATCTTTATGAGTATTTCCAATACACTATTGAAATACATTAAAAAAAATACAGAACAACCGCTGTATGTATAACATCGTTTTTCTCGGTAAATGGAAATACAACACAAAAACGATGAAATGCTAGTTACTAATCAAAGCATTTACAGGTTTACATACGTTCTACAAATTACAACATATTTTTTCCACCCAATTTACATCGCATTGGCCCTGAAACATTCCAACATTACATGAAAATCGTACCTGAATAATTCATTTCATTCATTCAATAAATGTCACTGTGCCACTGAAAAGGGTGTCTGAAAAAAAGGTGCTAAAACCACTAATACGAACTGACAACCCTTTTGATTTTGGGATCTAGGTATTATTTAGCTTTGACATTCTTTTACACGATGAGATGAAACACATGTTACCTACTAAAAAGTGAAAGATATTCATGTTAATGGATGGAGAAGGAAGAAATGATATGAAAGAAAAAGGAGTAAATGATGCTGTGACGTCAAGGAAGAATGGAAGAAGAAAATGTGGTGCACCGTCTCCAAAAAGAAAGAGACAAGGGCAGGAAGAGGAAGATTATTTTATACGATGAAAGCGGGTGATTCTAGCACAGCCTATACTTAAACTTAAAATGTCAGTTACGGGATATCTTCCGTGATTTTTAATTATATTGAGCTCCCGATATTTCGACACTGTTCCAACCCGCGATCATGGCGCTTGCAACAGCGTCGAAATATCGGGAGCTCAATATAAATAAAAATCACGGAAGATTTCCCGTAAGTGACATTTAAGGTTAGCTGTGAACTGTGTTAGCTTCAAACAGTGTTTGGCATTAGCTTGTCCCTATGTCTTTTGGTCTTGACAAAAAGAAAATAACGAACCAAGGTTGATATAATATCACACCTGCAATTTAAAAAGGGACAAAGGGTTAGAAAGAAGTTAACCTAAATAGTGTACACGCATTTCATCAGTTATATTTTAGGTCTCATAACAAATAAGTAAATAAGTAAATATTGTTTAACACACAGCGCCATCTAGTGCCACACTAAGCAAGGGTTGTGTCGTGGAGACCAGATAGTTGATATACTACATAATTATATACTTTTTGTTTGTAAAAATATACATGTAAACATCTATAAGTCGGAAACAAATGTCCATGGTCATCACACGAACATTTTCTCCTACCGGGATTCGAACCCAGGACCCTAAGAACGTTAGGCAGTGTCACTACCACTAAGCCATTCAGGTCGTATGTAGAGGCAAGTGTATTGAAATCAACCGGACACATATCCCAACTCTATGACTGCCACTAACACTGTTGCCCGACCCGAGAATGAACCCAGAACCTTCGAAGTTGTATTGATTGTACAACGGGCTGGTGTCCGCAACTCCACGTCAAAGCAAAGTGCGGTTTCGTAGATGTCACATGTCTTCAAATTTTTGTTTCTAGGACATGTCGGTTTCCTCACGATGTTTTCCTTCACCGTTTAAGAGATCAGTGGTGATGAAATAAATTACAGAAAGTAATGCGCCTGCCTGGTTTCGGCAATCATCAGCTATCAAAACAATAACCATATCAATCAGTCTGCCAATTAGCAATCAGCAATCCAGCAAATCAAACGCTGAAACCTTTAATATCCTTAAAATCCCCCTTCCAAATTCCCCCCTTTGACTCAGTTGCAAAGCGGCTTTTTCCCCGAACTAGGAAGCGCTGGTAGTACCTCAATAATTTGTCTAATTCATTCAATAAATGTCGGCTTCATTGAAAAGGGGTGAGAATAAATCCGGGGGTGTTAAATAATCAGCGAACAGGGATGGCTGTCACCCCCCGTGTCGAAGGTCGCCCAGTATTAAATTATTTCGACGTCCAACATCTGTGTGTCTAAAATTTGTAATTGAGACACGAATTTTTGACCCCTCAAAGATTTCTATGGAGTTGTTTGTACGAAAATGTTGAAGTTATTTCACTATCACTACATATTATAAAACAAAGTCTTCCGTCGGGTATGTACGTCCTTATGTATGCTTAGATCTTTAAAGATCCGCAACGGATTTTGATGCGGGTTTTTTTTTAAATAGAGTGATTCAAGAGGAAGGTTTTAGTGTATAATTGTACGCGGGTGAAGCCGCGGGCATCGGCTAGTTTATTATATTCTTATTTCCAGCTCGACAAAAAAACAGCCCGAAGGTCTAACAGGTGATTACTTAGTTATTTATCACTAGCTGCTGCCCGCGACGTCGTCTGCGTGAAGGCTCTACAGCACCAAAAATACCTAAGATGCTAGTGTCGCTATAGCATTATAAGTTAACAACTTTTAAAATAGCATTAAATATAAGTTTTTTTTTGCAAGCGAAGCAAGTAAAGAGAGTTATATGGAAATCCTGTTGAGTGCAGTCATAAGATGTGACTGAAGGAGATAGAGAGAATAATGCAGGAATACATTCCAGGACACAAAAGAGTAAAACTACCTACAAAGGTATCATGCCTTACAACACTTCCCTATAAACTACATTGATAGTTATGCTGCCAGGAGCCAAAATGTAATGAGAGTCAGGACTGGTGATGCGGGAGAAAGCGACGTACAGTTGCCCGTGTGAGAAGCAACTCGTCCTGAGGTCGACACCCGCTGCCCTCAGTGTCTGCCCCTGCGACTTATTGATGGTCATCGCGAAGCAAACGCTCACGGAGAACTGTACGCGTTTGAACTGGAACGGGAAGTTATGAGGTATGAGGAGAATGCGTGGTTTAAATACTGCCTCGCCGACGCCACGACCCGCAAGAATTTCCGCCTCAATGGTATGTCTGTGGAGCGAGATGACTTTAAGGCGGGTCCCGTTACACAATTTTGGAGGAGACAGGTTCCGAAGAAGCATAATCGGGACACCGACCTTCAGCTTGATGGTATGTGCTGGAAATCCACTTGCTGGCAGGGAGTTCAGAAATTGCACGGGATAATGTGTGTCGTCATCTTGCTCAACAAAAGTGTTTATAGAGGTGTAGACCACTTCATTCCCCTCAATTTCCGAGAGAATGCATTCGTTAATTGCTGCAGCCTGATCATTTTTGGGCGTCAAAATGGCCCGCTCACACACCTAAGAATTCTGCTGGTGCGGTATACGACTGATGTCTTCGTACACACAGCGAATGAGTTCTTCTAAGCTGAATACCACTATACCGAGACCCTCTGGAAGCACCCTTTGTCCACCTCTCTCTTCTGGTAGAGTGCCTTCAGCACGCCTTAAAGCTCGTAGAAAATCTTCAGACAGATGATGGCGATACTTCTCCTACAAAGCTACCGGGTTCGCGACTCCACAAAACACCAAGATGACGGCAAACAGATGACGTTTGCGGGTGGAACTGTCACTGACGTTCGCCTCCGCGAGGGTGTCATCCCAATTTTGGTCACCGTCGAGAAAGTGACGTGCTACGCAGGCTGCGCGGTAAGTGGGATACTCCACGCCATCAAATATCCACAGAAAGGCGAAAGACGATAGCCTGGGACAGTGTGAAGTAACAACCGCAGAAAATAGCATTCGCCATTATTCGGTTGCACGGTATAAACCCTACCCAATGCGATGTCCTTGGAAATTCCCGGAAAACCTTCCACAGCACCTCCTCGTCGACGTCAGTTAAATACGGGGTGTATTTAACCGACGTCAGTCAGATATGTGCTACCCAAGGATCTTTGAATTTAAATCCAGGGCTACCTATGATGATGATGGCATCTAACCAATATCGGCCACAATGTGCCTGCCTGGGTCCGAACCCACGACCAACAAAATTCTCTTCCCTTTTCCCATTAAAATAAAATCTTTGGTATTACCCGCTCAATATTAATACGCACTGTTGCGTGTGACCTAATTGTAGGGTCCGCGGACCTTCAGCAGAAATGTGCTTTTTTTTTTCTTTTTAATGTACGAACTTTGAAGTCGTTTTTATGTGAATTTGTTTATCTGGCTTTCGAGTTTATATTTCTCATTTTGTAAATACGAAATGATATGTTTGATATTAGTTACGGAGTTTTTTTTCTTAACAATTTATTAAACACAGGTTGATTTTATGATTTAGGATTAGTTAGTTATACTTGAGGCTTAATAATAACAGACAATCGAATTGATCTTTAGGTTAAGCCGCGCTTGCCTAGGTTTGTTTGATGATGGGTTACCCAAAACGTACTGAGTATTCTTCGTGGCTATCAATTGTAGATATTCGGCAGCCATTAAGTAGTTAGTGGCCAAAAAGTTGAACAACCACCCAGATAGCATTTTTTGGTAGCCGTTACGAATGAAGTCGACACTAAAAAGTCGACATTTTCGGTCACTGTTACCACTATGTTTCGGTCGCTGTGACTAAAGTGGGGCACTTCTCGACACGGTAACATTTTTGTTTTTAAGTTACGACGTTTTATGGTAACATTGCGTCATAACTACAAATCCGTTCATATTGTGTTGACTCACCGCCTACAAAGAGTTACTGAAACACGTTCCGGTCAAACTGTGTAGACACTTTTACGACACATATTAACCGAAACGCACACAGTCGCATTGTTTCGAAACAATAACGGAACTTTGTGAATGTTATTTAAATAAATATTTTGCGGTCAAAAATGCTATTTAGGCAGTCTTACTAAATTGTATTCGCAGATCGGTGGGATTCCCCGATGATGCGGAGGTGGATAAGACTCCATGCTGAATCTTGATTGTATTTTTATCTTTGTTTGTAACCTACTCGTACTAACACTAGAACTTAAGTAAAATTGACAATTGTTACGAACCCTACGGACTCCGGTCTGAAATATAAACTTTATTTTCTATTCCTTTCTATTAGCCGGTACTAACTGGGCTGTGAAGGTCAAATAGGCAGGGCAGTTGCTCCATGATTATCACTATAATATGAGAGCAGCGGTGGCCCAGTGGTGGCGGCCCCGACTTATGAACAGTAAGTCGTGGTTTCGAATCCAGAATTCGAAGACAGGCGCATTACTTTGTGTATTTATTTCATCAGCACTGCTCTCAAAACGGTGAAGGAAAACATTGTGAGGAAACCGGCATGTCCTAAAACCAAATATTCGAAGACCTGAGACATCTACCAACCCGCACTATGCTCGCGTGGTGGATTATAGCCAATACGCAAAATACACGCTTTGACGAGAAGTTGCGGACACCAGCCCGTTGTACAATACAATACAATCACTATAAAGTACACCTTGGCTTACCGTTTGGTAATTATGGGCGTGATGTTACGTTATACTATAATGTTCTACAATTTTCTCTCATACTAAAACACCACACTAAAAAATATACCTTTATATAATCCGAAAATGTAGATTTAGGGCACTTTTAACACAGATATAACAAACTCCCTAGGTACTTCTAATTTAATAAATCATAACTTTGTATGGCTTTAAAAAATTAATACCTACATACATTTCATTAGTTAAAAGCTTCCAGTGTATAACGACGGAGAACATTTTTATGTATTTTTTACGTTTATTAAATTAACTTTGTATATTGCAAAAAGGTTGTATAATATTCTTTAATAATTAAATAATTTTAGGAGTCAGCTGATATTTCATATATGATATTATTATGTTGTAGATAGAATACTCTTTGTTATGTACACCATAAAAAATAGAAATCCTACAATCTTAAACATTTTACAAATGATGACACAAGGGCGGTCTTATCGCTAAAAGCGATCTTTTAAAGACAACCTTTGGATGTATTTAAAGGGCAAGGAGACACAATACTGCAGGTAGCCTGTGGTGTACCATTTACATATATACAATAAATAAAAACACATATACATACATACATAAGACACTCATATAAATATACATATTTTATTTTCATAAAACTAGCTCGAAAGAACAGAAGAGAGATACAGTTATTTTATCATGCTTTTAAAAATTGACAGAGATAGAGCACAGGTCAAATAGGCAGGGGCTCCATGTAAAATACTAACCGCATTCAGTCAGTTAGACTGGGAAATCTTACCGGTTAGATACTGGTAATACGATACCCTTTCGTAAAACTGCATGATTGTCTGACTTTCGGACCACTGACTACCTGTAACGACTGTCGATGATCTACAAAATGACACCCGGGCTCAGCGTCTTAACGTACTTTTCGAAGTATGGACGTATCCTCTGTACTCCGGGCACTTTCTAATGGAAAAGCACTATAGTTTATTTCGTCTAACCCGGGAATCGAACTCAGGACAGCACGCTCAGCAGTCGAGCTTGCGGCCACGAGACTGTACAAGAAGCCTATACGACGAATGATGATCTTAAAGCTTACTATACAACGTGTAACAAAAAGGGTATATTCATATGAAAGGGTGTGCTATAGACCATCAAACTGAACAACTTTCTTTATGGGATCACCATTGTAATCGAAAAAAAATAATCAGCTGTTTCATTCATTTGGTTGAGTAGGTATTGGAATTTAGTATGGTATAATTTTTTCGCGATTACAATGGTGGTGCCATGGAGCAAGTTATTCAGTTTGTTGGTCTTTAGCACAACCTTTCATATGACTATACCCTTTCTGTTACACGCTGAATTAAAAAAAAAAGCTTTTATTTAGTTTTTTCACATCATTTTCTGTTTCCATAACATTGATAACCTTCAAATTTCGCCAAAAATCACATCTTGTATTAAATAAATATTATAAAATGCGAAACCTATCAATAATATTTATTTGAGCTCCAAATAATGTTTATTGGCACGTCAAATATAAATATTGCCAGAATTTCGCATCATGCCAAATGCTGATTGCCACATGAAAAAACGCTTTCCAGTTAAAAATTTCATAACTTCTCGTTTGGATGCTAATTTTCGTCAATACTGCGGTTGGGTATTGGAATGTCCGTGTGTTCTACGAAAATATTGATATTTGATATTTTTAATCAAATCGCTAAAAACGGAGTAAGGATGTATTATTTTTAAAGAATGTAAATCATATTGACCTTAGCTCTGTTACTCAAAACTTCGCATGCGATTTTTAATGCCATACTTTAGTTATCTTTAGATTAATATATTATGTTTTTATAGGCTAATACTGTTTATATGTTTATGTCACCGTAAAATTGTCAAACACGTTATATTACAATATAACGTGTTTCGCTTTAGCGATATTGTAAACTCTCGAAATTTTGTCAACTGAACATACGTAAGTATCTCTGCCCCCATAATCGGGACTTGGGGCACCCCCCGTTAGGTTAGTTAGGTTCCTTTAAACCCTGCATCCCTACTCTTTTAAGGGGAATATAAAGTGTTTTAAAGTTAGGTTATATGAATCGGTATTTCTCACGATTGCTACATTATCTTTTCATGAGAGTGGTACCTCTGGGCAAGGGGGACCCCTCCTTCCCTCCACAACGCGTGAGTTGACTACCATCGCATGCATTTCACGAAAAGTAATGCGTTTCATTGTAAGCCAGTGGTTCCCAACCTTTCTTAGACCAGGGACCACTTTGGTATGTTCATTGTTAACAGGGACCATGGTCCTAGATAAACATGGACACCGACAGGATTATAACTAGGGGAGTGAATCTTTAACTCACACTATACGAAAATTGGATAATGTGATGAGAACCTTTAGAATTAAGATAGTTATGGATACAAAAGCGACCGAATTGAGCTCGAAAATTTTTGCAATAATATAGTAGATTCAAAAAAAAAATTGAATTTTGCCTCTGATAGGTTCAATTAGGTTGGGTTGAGCTTGCATCTTCTTTGCAAGTTAAAAAGTTCGAATAATCTTTCGCGGACCGTAGTCGAGGCTCCTGTGGACCACCAGTGGTCCGCGGACCACAGGTTGGGAACCAGTGTTGTAAGCAGTATGTTCGTTTGACAATATTTCGAGAGTTTACAATATCGCTAAAGAGATATAACGTGTTTGACAATTATACGGTGACATATATCTTGTAGTAATAAATGTATCTTCCCTATCCCTATAGTCACCTAAACTACTGAACTGATATTGACGAAATTTAGGTTACTGAAAGTAAAAAGCATTGCAATGTATGCCTGATACAACTGGTAGTGTAATATTACATGATTGTTAACTAAATTTTTTCGGATGGTATTTAATACTTTAACTGTAAATCCCCTTTTTTCAATCAAAATATTCAAATTATCACCAAAAATACTGAATTGCACACTAAATTTGCTCAACAAATTAATCAATTATACTATACTGTTAGATCTTTAAAGCTTAACTATTTTACTGAATGATTATGCACCATTCCTGAGAAATACCGATTAATATAACATAATTAACCTTAAAACACTTTATATTCCCCTAAAAAGCGTAGTCGGCCCCTATTTCCGAGTGCAGGGTTTTAAGGAACCTAACTAACCTAACGGGGGTGTGCCCCAAGTCCCGGTTATGGGGGCAGAGATACTTCCGTATGTTCAGTTGACATAAAGTGAGACATTACTATTGTAATGTGTATTGTGTGTTTGTTGTGTATGTATTGTTTGTAAAACAAAAATACTGATTTGCACACAAAATTTTTTCTCGCGATATTTCGCGAGAAAAAATTTTGTGTGCAAATCAGTATTTTTGTTTTACGGTGAGTAATATTGTTTCGAAATGTGTGTTTTTGTTTTACCTGTGGTTTCAGCTAGATTTTTGTTGTAAATTAGATAAAAAAAAGCCATCAGATTTTGATGTATTTTAAACATTTTTTAGTACAACATGTTTAGGTAATCAAGTAGTTAATTTGTAGTACAGTCATTTATTTGATATGCAGTAGGTTATTAGTGGAGAAATTTTGTTTGCTTAAATTTCTTAATAGAGGTGCAGTAAAAAATTCCCCAATTTTTTCTCTCGACTCAGCGCCACGTCTTAAAATTTTATTTGGTGGGAGTATAATATGACCTCTTTACATTTAGATTTCAAAAACTCTAAAGTCACCATTACCAATGACCACAATATTCCATTAGCTAGGTAAAGCAACTATACGAAATTAATTCCCCCTATAATGTAACATAATTATTCACCTAAAACAAGATATTACACTACATTTCAGCAACATTCTGAAAACTAAACCGTCCGAACCCAAATAACACAATCGCATCTATAAACGGACTATTAGATATCGAATAGAATTTAATTTAATTGTCTACCATAAGAGTAAAATATCTCCCTAGTAGTATTCAAGAACGCTTATAGACACAGTTTAGTACAAGTGGGCACAACCTTATCCGTTCTCATAAGATTGAGTTAAGAAAACATGAATAGATAGAGATAAGAGTTGTAAATTCTCAAATTGTCTGTGGAGATTTTTCTAGTGCCTCACTAAACTGTTTATAGACCACAATTTTTACTAGTAGATAGTTTATAGATAAAGTTGAGACCTTTGAAGAAGTCTTCAGTCGTCAAGTTTTTAACCAAAATTAACTCAAGACTATCAACTTTAAGTTTCATTTGATTTGTAATAGACAACGACACATAATGGCGCAGAACGTACAAGATTTATTTAAACTTATAATTGAATTGCATCATGGCGTAGCAAATTTCTTATTTTACTTGTATTTTAGCTAGTTGATAATGGGTAAACAAGCAAATCTATATGCGATTGACATTCTATCGTCGAATATTATGTAAAACTCTCTTAAAATAAGAGCGCCCGCTGTAAATGCAAGATTTAATGTTTTTTTTACCACATATGAATATTATTTTTTATGAGTATTTTATTAAAATTGCTTTTTAATGCTTAAATTATTCATTTTATTAGAAATATAGTTATTTAAAACATATTAAATGTTTAATTAGAGATAATTTAATAATAAAAACATAAAAATAAGCATTAGAATATGTATCGAAAATTATTTGAAGCAAAAGTAGGTCATAAAAATGGCGCCAAGATAAAATTTACTAGAAAAACGAATTTAATAGAACAAAGACTCTAGAGAATTTTCTGTAGTATGGCTCTAGCTCCATGACGAGAATAATTTCACTTGCTACATACTTAACTATCTAGTGAAAGAATAAATAGATTTATGAATAGTTTAAGATTACCTAGTAGCTGTCATCTATGTATTCCTTTTTATCTTCTCACAGTATTTCTAGACGTTCATCAGTGAATAGGTAATTTGATGTGTTGTGAACGGCAGACCATTTTATGCAATAGCAGAGCAATTTAATTAATCAATTCAAGAGGGTAAGTAAAATATATTTCTGTTTTATCCATAGACAATGTGTAAAATAGCAGGTATGTATAGATTAGAATGGGCCAGAATTCAACTTTCGAGATTTTATACGTAGGTAGTCCATCAATGTTAACATCGATTGTCACTATTTTGTTCTCTGTCAAATTTTGAAAATATCTTGTGAGATTAATCTTCAGCCCGTGATGCCAGTATTCGCCATTACCGATTTTTTTCATTTCAATCGTTTTTGGAGTCTGGAGCAATGTTCTCGGATCCTTTGGTAGAGTATCAGGTTGAAAATTATTTATTATTTGAAATAAGTACTTCAAGGCTATGTGAGTTATAGCATGAGTTGCTGACCACTGGCGCTGATCACTTTTGAGGCAAGTGGATCGAATTTCGTCGTCGTCATTTGTTTTGTTTTCATCCGAGTCGGACTGCTCACTAACGTAATTTTGTGATGTTCTAGGAGACACTTCAAATTCAGTTGTATCTTCTGTCTCAGAACAATTTCTTGCGTTTTGGAGGAAGTTACGACAAAATTTCGATTCGGAATCTGAATTATCTTGAATCTCTTCTTCTTTTTTTCTTTTTAAATATTTGCCGATTTTTCGACGAAAGCCACCAGACCTTTTAATTTTTTTCACTGTCTCCATTGCATAAAATCATCCAATTCAAATATTTAATACAAATGCACTTAACTAAGCCATTTTTAGGAATAAAACCACTAAATACACGTTTTCACTATCACTTTTTTAGACAAACTAAAAAATATCTATTAAATTATTTTATTAAGACTTAAGTGTCTTTATATACAAAGATAAGAGTACCAATAGCTAAATAATAGAAATAATAGAATGTTTTATCTTAAAATATACCATCTTTTCTAAAAAAATACTTCAAGTTAGGTACCTTAAGGCTTTATTAACTATTTGTAGAGCATTTTATCCTAAAACATTCAATATACCTATAGACATACTTGAAATAGGTGTGCTATAGAACAAGTGCTCTAAAAATAATCGAGCTTGAGAAAAAAAACTCTATAAGAATACATTTTCTTTATTGAAACCATCTTTAGAAAGCCCCGATCTAAAGATTAACCATGAATAGACTGTCAGTAGACAGATTTGTTTTAAACCTCCTAGACTGTGTTACTTGGGAAGTATATAATACTCCGTACATACTACACTACATAGCTATCCAATCCTTTGGCAATAATCTTATTTGCCTAACCATCTGACATCAAAGCCTGATCTAACGTATCCATATACATAAGATAAATAGAAACTTGCTCTGCTCAATCAAAATTTTCTATATACTCACACTCTTTGGTTTAAAACTATTTGGGATAGATAGAAGGGCAGAAGGGGTAAAGTACTCTTGATAGATAAGGTAATGTTTTAAACAGCTTTTCCACGTGTAGACAGTCGACAAAAATAATCATCGGTACAAGAAAATAGGGTACCAATATGTACTAGCTAGTGGCTAGCAGTGGCGGCCCCGCATTACGAATAGCATGTCATTATTAAATTTATTTCATAAACCAATTCGGATGGGTGTCACAGACGGGGGTAGGAGGTGAACCTATTATCACAAACCCTCTCTCCGTGGCTACTACTGAGGAATTCAGAATGGAAAAACCCTATAACACATTTGCTCAACCTGGAAATCAACCAACAAAGAATCTGGTGCTCAGCTGGCTCAGTCGGCCCTAGACCATCCAAGTCTAATACTAGTTAAGTTATTGCACACAAATCAACCCAAAAAACTGCCATATTTTAATTAAATAATAATTTCCACAGGCAGACTCAGATATAAAGCTAGAGCGTTCAAATAAAAAATGGGGAAAAAAACAAAAACAAACATACGGGTCGAGGAAAGGTTAAAAAACCGCCGGCTGATAACCTTAATCACCGAACAGTTAACGACGTGTGAGCCTCGTGGGGGTTTAATCACATACCGACACTTTTAGACACGTTTCGCCATTTATTTTAGGTGTTTTTTAACCTTGAGTTTTTAGTTTTACTTTCTATAGTAAGATAAACCACTTGGTAAGGAATTACCAAGTGGTATTAGCTGGTACTAAGCTGGGTTGTGGAGGTCAGATAGGCAGTCACTCTATGTAAAGTATTGGTATTCAGCTGTGTCTGGTTGGACTGGAAGCCGACCCCAACATAGTTGGGAAATGGCTAGGCATATGATGAGTAGGATAGACTTCCTGGGAAGTCAGGACTAAGTAATCATAGTGATATGAAAATAAGTTTCTTTTTTGTTTTTAACTTGGATTTTTTTGGACTGCTTCGTTGGTCTAGTGGTCGCAATTGCGACTGCTAGCATAATGTGCTGGATTTGATTCCCGGGTTGGGCAAATTTTCTACTATCTCTAGCAGCGAAGTCTGCCTCGTAGACTGTTGACGGCTTTTTGAAGGGTTTTGTTTACACTTTATGGAGTAGACTCTTCCTTCAGGTTGGTGAAATGGTGTGAGTTTAAGATGGTTGTCAATAGAGTACTAATTAATTAGCTATCAGGAGGATTGTAGCAAAAAAATTGTCTGACATAGTTAGAATATTAACTATGTTCGCCACGTACCGACACCCTTGCCTTTCCGCCTGAATATCTACATTTCCTTGTATCTGAATCGTGGAGATCTGACGGCAGATTAAAATTTACCGTTACCGTTTCAAATTCAACCGATAACACACCAAAATGAACGCAGCACATTTCAAATTTCGAACAAAGCTCGGTACGGTCAAAGCCCTGCGATACGCCATTTTGTCATAGTAAATAACTTCAGTAATATCATGGCGTAATAAGCGAATTTGTAAGTCTGCGTAATTTCGCACTCACCGCCATTATTGCAGTTGTGCTGTTGGTATCATTGCGGTTACACTTCCTATGTCTAGCATTAATATTGTAATGTGTGTGAATTTGACATGAATATTTAAAAGTTGTTCAGGGTGATGAGTACAATGACCCCTTTTCGGGTTTAGTATAAACAAAAAATAAGGTTGTATAGTTTGATATTTATTTATAGTATATATATATATATATATATATATATATATATATATATATATATATATATATATATATATATATATATATATATATATATTTATAGTATTTTATATATCTTTGTAGTTACCTGAGTATTAATCGAATTATTTTCAGATGTACACCTACCACTGTTTGTCTCTGCATCACCCAAAGGTTGACTGGTAGAGAATGCCTATGGCATTAAGTCCGCCTCTGTACTATGTGCTTGAAGTGTTAAATAAATAAATTTACTTGTGACTGACATTATTTTAATGAATTGACATGAATACTTAGTTCAGTATTTTATTATTTTTTACTTTTTTTTGTTTGTTTTATGTGTGTATTTGACATATCGTATTTTTATTGACATTCGTTTTGTAAATTATTATTTATTTTATTTAATAATTGTGAATGTGAGGACCGTGTGGGTCACATTTTGTTTTTTTTCCCACGACTGTCTTGACTTCTTTAGTATTGTTCGTCGTTTCGTTGAGCTCCTTGAGTTATAAGTCGAGCTACACGATAACTAACAAATGCTTGCACTGACTGGACAGGTCCACTCAAATCTATGTGGTTCTTTCTTCAAAAGACCATCTCAGACACTAATCTGCATAGTCCTCATGTGAATTAAGTAAGATTGTCTGGACTTCAAAAGAGACTATGACCTCTAAGTTTGTTTCGGCTGTTTTTTCTCAGAGTAGTCAGGTACGAAACACCGGCCCCATCTAGTTAAAAAAAAAAAATGACGTGTAAAAGTGTTTGAGAAAACCTACTTGCTGAATAAATATCATTTATCATTTATTAGAGGAAAATTTTGTATGTTTGTCAGTTGGTTAGTTGGGATCATTATCATCTGCCTAGCCACTTCCCAATCCCAACTATGTTGGGATCGGCTTCCCACCTAACCGGATACAGCTGAATACCTGTATTTTAAATGGAGCGACTACTATCTGACTTCCACAACCCAGTTAGGACTGGGTAATACGATACCCCTTGGTAAGACTGGTTGTCAAACTTTTTGGCGCACTGACTACCTGTAACGTCTGTCAAAGATCTACTTATAATGACAGCCGGGACCAACTGATAAACGTGCTTTCCGAGGCACGAAGGAAACCCGGGTAAGTTTCGATATAGTAGTAACTTTTTTTTTTTTGCTGCGCTGCGTATCGCGTTTTGGATTCCTGTACGTAATAATTATTTTCACTTCTCATGCTCTAAAAGTACGCCATTATAGCCCTACGAAGCGGGATTAAAGTGACCGTTTATTCCCTAGGGAGTAAAAAGTAATTCAAAAAATTGAACGATCTTTTACTCTGAAACATGGTCACAAAACAGACTTATCAAAGGCTTTATTTAAATTTCGAATTGGCTTGCAAATAGAAAGCAGTTTATTGAAAAAAAAAACAAATGAACTCTTCAACGCGAGAAAAATTTATGGTTGTTTGTGTGCGTCGTTGATTTTGAAAAGTATGTGCACTGCCTCTGTTGCTAGCCGCTGCAGTAATGTAGGTAAATACTAATTATCTGTGGAGTGTGGATCATCTTCATTGCGAAAAAGTTGAAAATTTGTGTTGTGTTTAAAATTGTTAATCTGTGACTGACCTGATAGAAGAAAAAACTGACCGCTCGGTTCAGAATTTTAGTCGAGTGTAAATTTGTTCAGTTTTAAATGACTATTTTTCTCGCACTCGAAGTGAAAAGTACAGTTTACACCTCGAGACTAAACGCCAATCTAATATTATACCCTCGCTTTCATTGCCGCCCTCGCAAGCTCGGGAGTCAAACCACCTCGGGTATATAATGGCTTCGTTTAGTCCCTCGTTATAAAATATACTATTGTATGCCCTTCTGGTAATTGATCCGGAGCTGGCTATTTGTGTTTGTGGCTATAAATATTGTAAACGCACCCATGATTATAGGTGAAATTCTTAGGTCCATGTTCACCAAAAATATGACAGTCTGATTATCGAAAACAGCAGCTTAACACAAATTTTTGTAAGGGAACATGTCCCTTAAACAGCAGTCTTTTGATAATCAGACCGTTGTCTTTTCGGTGAACATGGAACTTACTGTGGAGCTTACCTGTTTTATTTTAATAATTCCTAAGTATCAACTCTAATTAAGATAACATTTTGAACAAATACATGACATCACAATATAATCATTACACATGTCATGTATTCCTAATAAGGTTCGCTAAAGATCTAGTTCGGTAAAGGTTTAGTTCTAAATGAAAAAAAAAAACGAAATGCATAAGATTTGCTTTACCGAACGTTAAAAGTAGCATTTGGTATATAGTCTTGAATAAGGAGAAACTTGAATTCGTAGATAAAATGGTTTTCCTGGGGATTACGCTTGATTCATGGCTGCAATGGGGTTCTCATTTAACATCTCTAGCGGGGCAGCTAAGTTCAGCGGCGTATGCTATTAGAAAAATCCGTCAATTTACTGATGTAAATACCACTAGATTGGTCTATTTTACACTCGGTTCCAAAAATAACAGGTCAGTCACATAAACCCGAATATCTCCCGAACTACGTATGCCATCCTAATGAAACAAAGACTGTTCAATTGAGAATTTAATTATACAGATATAAAATAAAATAAAACTTAGTTGCACCCACAACATTAATCTCTAAATTAAAAAAAAAAACTAAAGTAGTCATATTTTTCTTAAGATTACATTTTTTTATGATTGTTTTTTTGCTGTTTTTCATCACTGTCACAAAAAAAAATATCGTGAACGTCTTCCACGTGCATGATTATTATTCTGTGAGGTGAAGCATGGCAGTCACGCTAGAGGAATGTACCAGAATCCTAACTTTTTTGGAACTTGGGCGGAGCCAGCGTGAAACAGCCAGAAACATTGGTGTATCTTTGTCGACTGTTCAGCGGGTAGTCCAGCGGTACCAAGACACCGGATCACACCTTAGAAGACCAGGAAATGGCAGACCAATATGCACAACGGCTAGGGAAGACAGACAACTGGTGGCTACAATGCTCCGAAATCGTTTTCAAACTGCTGTTGGTCTAAAAACTGACTTTATTCGGTCTGGAGGTGGCAATTCAAGCCCTCAAACAGTATGAAGACGTCTTGCTGAAGCAAATTTGAAACCATTGTGGCCCGCAAATGGCCCCAAACTGGAACGGGGACATCGAATTACAAGACAGATACGTGCGCGAGCACCTAAACTGGACACTAGACGATTGGTATAAGGTAATGGTCACGGACGAGTCTAAATTCATGCTTTATAGGCATGATGGTAGGCAGTTGGTGTACAGAAGACCAGGGGAGCGCTTCCATCAAGCGTGTGTGGAGTAAAAAGTGGCGTACGGTGGAGGCTCCGTACAAGTTTGGGCTGGGATTTCTGCTGAGGCCCGCACCGAGCTGGTACTCATTCAAAATGGAACTCCCACAATTGATTTTCCATCCACTTGCATTCTCCAGTCAACCCGCGATCATGGTGCTTGCAACAGTGTCGAAATATCGAGAACTCAAAATAATTAATAATTACTCAAGATATCCCATAAGTGACTATTAAGTTTAGTTTTAAACCGTGAAAGCCTAAAACAGTATCTTCACCTAGATCTTTCGAATCACAATAATTCCAACATACATTTTGTTCTACAAAGATTTTCTTGGCATTATAACGAACTATAATATTTCAAATCGGTAATCAATAGTTGCCCGAATAATAGTGAGGATGTGCTTTAAGACTACAATGTCAATTTTCGTCCCTTTTTCCAATCGAATGGTTTTTTAAGCGGGTACTGAAACGGTACGGTGGATAAAGACAGATTGTTATAGCGCTTTCTTTTTTTCCTGCCGACCTGTTTTTTTAACCCCCAGCGCAAAAACGACGTGTTGTTATAAGTTTGACGTGTTTGTGTGTGTCTGTGTGTAGCATCGTAGCTCCCGAACGGATGAGATTAGTTTGTTTTGTTTGATAGGTAAATTAGTCGAGAGTATTTTTAGTTATGTTTGATAAAAATTTGTCTAAGATGGCATCCGCCACAAAATGGAGGGTTACATATTTATTCAACAAAACTCAAACTCAAATCATTTATTTCAACTAGATCATTACGGCACTTTTGAATGTCGATAAAACGAAAAAAAAAGGCTACAGTCACAGACACAACGCATAATAAATTGAGAAAGTACTGTAGTTGCCCATTCCCTAGCCTAGATCTCTATGGAGAAGAACGGGCAAGAAACTCCATGGACACTCTTTTCAATCAAAAATGTTGTTACAAAATCTTGGTTACATCTTGCTAGTTGAGATTATACATATTATATGTGAGAACGATGTAGAAAGACGTGAACAATAAGAGCGTCCGGAGTAAAAAAAAGTAAATCAACGCTTTATAAAATAAAGCAATTCAAATGATCCATGGCAGCTAAGAGATGACCAGTCCCGACTGACAGCGCCCGTTCACGAACGTGACGCATGGATCAGCGCCATTCAATTCAACCATAATTATTGAAGGGAACTAAATGACACGACCCAACCGCCACCATCAGCAAGACAATTAAGCGAGCATGACAATCTCTCAGCCACCAAGGCATATTCAAATCAATCAAAGATAAATAAATGCAAATGGTAACTTTACAGTACATGGTACTCACACATGTGACTTTAACTAACTTAAGAGGAGATCGTACGTCGAACAGAGCTTTTAAAATCAGCTACTAAACTGATGAATAATATTATCACAGCTCCTGTTTTTTAAAGTTTACAAAACCCAAAAGAAATATAACTATCATACCAATGAAGGCATAATGAAGAAAAGTGTGTTACGTTTTTTACATCCCATAGAAAATAGAGTGGTTTCGAACCAGAATGGTGTTTTGTATAGTGGGCTACCTATTGCAAGCACGATTCAGAATGTTGATGTTAGTTCTTCATATCTGAGATGGCATCGTAGTTTATTTTGTATTGGTGTTAATAGTACATTTTGTAGCACACACAATAATGTAACAAAAAAAAACAAAATTGAAATTTTGATTTTTGAAACCATTGAAAATACCAACGCCTCGTCCTTTAAGGCCTCGGACACGAAGTCAGTGGGATCGGGATGGCGGCACTGGCAGCGGTGTGGCAACGATGTACCCGGTCTCGAAGCCAACGGGTAGATAGCGCGGCGCAGAGGCGGCGGTTACGAGAAATAAGTATCTTTGTTTGCGAATGAAATGTCTAAACATCTTTTTTTATACTAATTACTCCTAACGTTTGATTTAATGTGGGCAAAATAAGGTGTACTTACATTCTTACATCAATATAAACGCGCGGGCACCGCTCGCCGCCCGCTCCCCGCGCCGCATACTCTATTTTCTATGGGATGTAAAATACGTAACACACTTTATTAATTATACCTTCATTGGTATGATAGTTATATTTCTTTTGGGTTTTGTAAACTTTTAAAAACAGGAGCTGTGATAATATTATTCATCAGTTTAGTAGCTGATTTTTACGATCTCCTCAGAAGTTGGTCAAAACTATAGCTAGATGCATTCTTACGTCAATGTAGACGCGCGGGCACCGCTCGCCGTCCGCTCCTCGGTGGCCGCTTACTTCGAGGGCAGTTCCAAATAAAATATGTATGCATTGGAATGCCCTGCTCCTCGCGCCGCCGCCGCTACCTCCACCTCGCTATCGCTGACTTCGTGTCCGAAGCCTAATGCGCCCACTTCGAATACACAGGGCGGAGGAGAGGAAGTGAAGTTTCGTCATGATGTCAAAGGTCAATGAACACAATACAATTACACACTAATTACGTATCCCAACACAAGCGAATCTGGCACATACAAACCATTTCCTTTGAAGTGTTAAATTATATACAACATATTTACTGAATTTATACGCTTTGATGTCAGGAATGTTGTACAAATAGACTATTGTATCACTGAATTTGGGAATGGTGGTAAAAAAGAGGTTCTTGTACCTTTCCTAAGGGTTATTTGTAATTCAATAAAGGTTTTGCGGTAGGCAGTCGAACTGACATGAAATTATAGCAATATTATAACTGTCCGTAAAGTACTTGAATATTTAAAATCATCTCTTTACTTGGATAATGCAAATGTAAATAAGCCTGTTTTGTTAAGGCGACTATATGATTCACTACAATAAACTAAACCAGAAAAATATACCGAGTTTTCATGAAATCACGAACTTATCTCTAAAAATTTATTGTAACCAGTAAAAACCATACTAAAATACAATCGATCATTGTGATTGTTTGACAAATAATTCTACAAGCAAAATATTAGCATCAGTGTGTTTTATTCTTTAGTTTAATCCAAAGATTTTTTGTAAATCGATCGAAACCACTCATTTCGTACTATTACGTTTGCTTTATTTACGAGTTGCTTTAGCTTATGTAGTCGCCTTAACATGAAACAAATACCTACATAAACATCGTCAAAGTGTAGGCAGCTTTGTTTCATTCCAACCACTTTTTTCTGCTGCAACGATCTGATTAGCCGCTTTCAGAATTAAAATTTAAACTAAAGAGGCAAGTGTCAGAAAACGCTGATGCATCCTGTCACAATGAAATTAGGTGCACCATTTTTTTCTAACCCACGTTCATTTCAAAACTAAGGAACTGTTATTTCAGCCAAACGACGAGCATCTCAAACTGTGAAATCAACAAAAAAATGACAGGTCGCTCGTTATAACCTCTGGGGTAAGAGTTTCTTTTCTCTAAGCGAGCTGTTTGATGCAGCCTATTGAAAGGTTTTCTTGGCTGCACCCAAATGTGTGGAGGCTTGGGTCTCGCATAAGATGTAAACAAGTATTTTAACATGGAGCAACTGCCTATCTGACCTCCAAAAACCAGTTAGTACAGGGTTTTGGAGGTATGATTTGCCTTGATAGGACTGATTGTCAGACTCAGTCTGACTTTCCGACATCTGACTAGTCGTAACAACTGTCAATGATCTATACGTGACAGCCGGAACCCAACGACTTATACTTGACTCACGCTAGACCGTGTCAGAGCCGAGTGTCGACCGTGCAATTTTGTATGGACACACTCACGGTTTCGAGCCAGAGGCCCTACTCTCTAACGCTTCGTCCGTATCGTGGATCCATCCACCTCTCTCACTCGCACACATCTGCAGACGTGCGCGATAGAGACGGATAGATCCGAATATACGGTCGAAGCGTACCGAGCAACGGACAATGGGTTGTGCTACGCCTGACACTCGTCTCGGACCTGGCACGGTCTAGCGTGTGTCATCCTTTAACGTGTTTTCCGAGGCATTGTGGAAACTCGGTATATAATGAGTTGTGGTCATGATTCAGCAGTACTAGTAAGTAGTTGGGTAACCACCCAACTACTTACTAGTACTGCTGAATGAGCTATAATCCACCACGCGGGCCCAGTGCGGATTGGTAGATGTCACATGTCTTCGAATGTTTGATTCTAGGTGATCCTGGTTTCTTTATGATGCAAAGGTTTCCTAGACTATTTGACTTCCTAGCATTAGGCAACACTATTTCAGTAAACCCTTCGACCGTGCCGTATGACGTAGCCGCTCCAACATTAGCAGAGGTGAACTAAGCAAACGAGCGCATTAAAATGGAATCGTGTTGGGGGAGCCGCATACTGAGATTGGGGAATTTTATTGTTAGGTTGTAAAAGTGATGGGGGAATGTTGATTGGGTGAGTGAGTTTCAAGTTGAGTGTGTGATTTGGAGTGTTAAGTTTATGTTCTTTTTTTTAAATCGACGAAAAAAAAAAGGATTTGCTCAATTCGGCACTTTTTTATGTTGGTGTTTTTAAAGAAACATTAGGTTAACACGTTGCGGGACGGTAGGGACTTTTTCAAATTATGCGATATGACAGTAAAATTGCCCCATACAAGTTACGACCACTGCTATATCCGTACCTACCTAGAGCAATACTAAAGAATAACAATACAACGATAGTACTGTCATAGCCGTATGCCGTTTGGCGCGTGGCGTGACACTACTCGAGCGGTCGCATAGAATCTTTATAGATCGATTACGGGGATAACCGTAGTGTGCGTGCGAGGACTTCATAGAAAACGCACTAACACATATATTTTCAATGTGTGACTTTGTGTGTTCTTATGCTTCTATACGTATGAAGGATTGATGTGATACGACAGTAAAAACGGTTTTCCTTGTTCCTCTATACGAAATTTCGCTGTAATGCCCGTACCTCACTTTAAAATTGTACGGCGGTGCCCGTACTGTCATTTTTCAACTTCAAAAAATCTACTGCTAATTCAGTGCGTCCCGCAACGTGATAATATATATAATTTTAAATGCGAATTATAAAACACGTAGCAAAACCAATAAAAATAAATGTGTGCGTGTACTAGCGTACACTCGTAAGAAGTGAAACTTCTTTATGACGTTATTTTTCAAAAAATAATTTACTAATTATGCAACTTTACAGAAATTGTTTAAATAAAGTTAAATTAGATAAAGTTTAATAAGAAAAAGATGGCGCGTAACAAAAAATGTGACGCGTAACGAAAAAATTTTACACAAATTTTTTTTCCAACCCCGATAAAGAAGTTTCACTTCAATAAAAAGTTAAAACATATACCTAACTTAACCCTCACACTGCCGTCTGTGGCCCACTTAAGCTCGTGTACGTCTCACTTTACTTAACCTCTTGCCACCCTAGAATTCGCAAATTGCAGTGCAAAGCACTTTGCGGCCCTTTCCGAATGCTAAGTAATAATTATTCGCGCCAAACGATCTGATTATTGCTCTGAGAAACACCCTGTTAATGTAGTATGAGAAGTATAATTATGTAAGGTAAGTGTGTCTTTCATAATTATGTGTATACCTCCTTTTTGTGGGGAGTTAACGATTTCTCGTAAATAATTTTGTTTAAGGTGTTTTTTTTTTCGTGTCAAATGAATTTTTATTTCAGTTTTTAGTACCGTTTTTATAAAGATAGCTAGAATTCCCTTGTATTGAAACAAATAAAAAAACAGCTTGCTATTTGTTTAACTGAAAAAAAACGACGACAAAAAAAATCTAATAAATTGGTCAGATAGGTTTTCAAAAAATATTGGACCCATTTTTTTCGTTTTTCACGTAAACAATAATTGAATACAATACAGTGCGTCAAAACCTCGTGTGATATCATATTCTGGTACATTTTAGCGGAAAGTGACGTCACAAGCACTCATGATCTTTAAAGCGTTTTATCTTACATGTTTACATGTTGTTTTAGTGAATTCGCAAGGGTATTACTATTTATATTATGCTACATGTCAAATAATAATATTTTGTCTTAGTTTTGGTACTACGTTTTTGTTAGTAATTGTTTCATGTTTTTGTGTTTTTAATTTAAATAATATTGTTAGTTTTTTAATATATATAATAATATGTTTCTTTTTTGTAATTTGGTTATAGTTTATAGTTAATATACGAGTAGTTATAGTTTATAAGTATATAGTTTAGGTTAATAGTATAAGTTCTTAGCTGTGGCTTGTGTGTGTTGGGGTGAACCCTGTAAAGATAGTTTAAGCTGTTTTAAATAAAAAAATAAAAAAATCTATGTCATTTTTTAATACAAACAAAAAACGCTTAACCAATATTTTTTGATAATCTAACTGATGGGCTAAACAGAACCATATTTTCTATTCAGTCGTCATTCCTATTAAACAGATTTTGAAGCAGTTCGTAGGTAAATTATTAAACGAGTAATTTTCTTTATTTTCTCACCTAAAAATAACCCACTAAAAGCTTATTTTCGTGTAACCTATATATTATAATTTCGGCCCCAAAATAATAATACGCTACAGAAAAAAACGCCATCATTAATAATCCTGTAACGCAACAAACGTACATTTGGGACACAAAGCTGATTTATCCGGAAATTACCGGTTTGTGACACCTTCATGTCAGACTAATGACACACCGGCCGTCACACGTGACCCTGCGGCGGCAGTAAAAGGGTTAAGTAATGTTTTTTTGAATAAATACTATGAAAGTTAGCTTCATTCATGGTCCCTTTATGAGTGTGTGGTGGAAAATATGTCATTTACGCTCTTTTAAACCCTTTTTTTTCTTTATTTTTTTTTAGGATTGGAAATCATCAAATAACTTCTCCCACTCTCGGCGGAGCGGGAGGGAGTGTCAGACTTTTACTGACAAAAACCGATCCATGTTCCTTCCTCGCCCTTTATGTTCCGGGGCCGCGGTATCTCTTTCGAACAGGCCCGCGCTTTTTTAAACCCTAAGGGGACGATGAAACTATTTTTCCCATTGGGGAGACAGAAGCAGTGGGGTAGACGGGACCAGGTCGTTAAAACCGGTGGTGACAGACGGACAGACAAACGAACAAGAAAGTGATCTTATAAGGGTTCCTTTTTTATCTTTTGAGGTACAGAACACAAAAAATGGGTTTGAGGCAAGGGAACAACTGGCTTTTTATTAAAACTTGCAAGAGTTACCAATTACTATGGTAATCACTGTACTCATATTCATAATCGTTTGCCTATTGTATGGAATCATTATTTGAAGTCCCCAATTCACAAATAATGAAAGGACTAGGTATCAAACAAGTCCCTCCCTAAATCAATATTAATTCTTCTCACACCCCAAAAAAATAATGACCCATTATTAAAGCCATTAACCCCCCAAAAGAAGCCTTGTTTGAAAAAACACACACAACACAAAATACGTATAAACTACCCAGTATTATGATATTGCGAGGCAAAGCTCTTTGTGACATGAAAAATTATTATCGAATGGCAGCATTTTTCACCTTTCGCTGTAGGAAATTCGCGAGGTAAACATGAGTTAGAGTACTGGATGGGGCCCACGATTGATGGGGCCCGCGGATTTTGGGGGCCAGATTTATTGTGTTTCAGAATGGGGTACTCTGATTATGATTGGGTGTGATAAGAGGTGGAAAAGGGTTGTAAAGTCATGACTAAAAGCATGAACTTTGAAGTGGTCAGTAGTTTTGAGCTACATTGTTGAAAGTGGTCAATTTTGTACCTTTATTTGGGAATCTATTGGAATCTAATGACAACACCTGCAATGGATGCAACTGGCATAAAGCTTTGTAGATTATTTTTACGATGAAGGAAAACATCGTGAGGAAACCGGTATGTCCTAGAACCAAAAAATCGAAGACATGTGACATCTACCAATCCGCACTGAGCCCGCGTGGTTGATTATAGCCCATTCCCTCTCATTGAAAGGAGGCCGTGTCCCAGCAGTGGAAACATTATAGGATGATGATGAGATAATTTTTTTATGGCAGTTTTATGATAAGCCAAATATGAATGGACACTTATGGAAGCTTTTCTAGTATTCGTAGAAACAATTATTTAACTATTTACTTTTGGAAAAAAACAAAACCAAAAACCCTATAAAACTGAACGCACACATAAACGACGTTCAATACTGCTGTCATCGTCAATATTCTCTATCAATGATATCACTCTTGAACGCGGTTAAGAAACGCTGGTCACGTTCAGTTTTATGATAAAAATTCACTTTTACTTAGCTTAAGAATAAACAAATAAAAAACAACATAACCATATTACATTTTCTTTATATCCACGTGCAACCATGATTTATGAAACCCATGCCCCGAACATTTCAATTAGGAGTTTGACGAGTCACTCCAAACTGTTAGTATTGATTTATTTCAGCCAATCGCCTACTTATTTACTAGGAAAAACTTTGTGACGTGCCCCTCTTATTAATTTTATTACGATTTTACAAACTGGTTTTCGTAACAAGAAGGTAGACTTAGGTTCCTGGATAAATCATGCGGCAGCGGTGGCTGATGGATTAAGTGACGAACGAAAATATTTTTGTTTTGTTGTTTTTGACTTGTATTGGGGACAATTTTTGCGAGCTCCTATTTTTGGATATATTTTGTAATCAATCATGAAACAAATATTAGAAAAAAAAACGGAAATTGGGTAGCAAATCTTATTCACATAACTTGCTTTTTGAACGTTCCGTGCTTTTAAATATACTGCCATAATTATGCTGTAAGCTGTAATGTACGTGAGACTATCGTGAATATTCACGGTATTCTAAAAATATCGCTTAATAAGTTAGTACTTACTGATAAAGATAAATAGATATCCATACTCATAAATATTATAAATGAAAAAGTAGGTATCTCTGTTAATTTGTTACCCATTCACGACTTAAGAGTCGTTCATACAAACGTAATACCAAAATTATTTGTAAATCCAACATATTCCTAAGGTAGTGTGTATTTATTTCGACTGGCTCACAGAATATCTAGGTTCCCAAATATTTTGATTGGACATTAATTTAAACAAGAGCTATGAGAAAAATAAGTTGTCAATTGAAATTTTAAATTCCTCATATCTCGTAAGGAGATAGATTATAACCTGGCAAAGACCATAGACTATCTTTTTTTTCACACAGGTACTCTACGCGGGCAGAGTCGCGGGAAATAGCCAGTAAAAATATAATAAAATTAGTTTACAACCCATTTAACTAATAAAATGATACCTTAGTACAGACAAAACATCCGCATAATATGATGTAACAAAACCACTAAAAACTAAAAGGTTGGCTTTAAAGTAATTGTTTACGAATGAACCGTGACAAAGTTTTAATATCAAAGCTGTCTACAACAGGGCTATGCTATTTACAAGCCACGCTAAAGGGTAGTGGTTTATAGGGCTGCCGGGGAAAGAATATTTCAATTTATGTTGTTACAAACTAACTCCGCATAGTTTGTAAGCGGGGAGAACCAACTGTGGTAGGGTACCAGCATTGAAGGTTTTTCACCAAACATATGCAGCATGAAACTTGATCACAGAGAGGGCTGTCATTAGGGCGTAATTTGGACCTGATTTGTCTGATTCAGTAAAATCTACGTGTTTTCTTTGTTTTAGATTGTAAGTCATCATATAAGGCTGTCGTCTGTTTCACTGGACTATCCTGCCTTGAGTGTAAGGCCTCCAGCCATGGAGAAAATCGGCTTCAGATTTGACTTTGAAATTACATATTTCTTGCCCGTTCTTCTCCATAGAGATCTACGCTAGGGAATGGGCAACTATAGTACTTTCACAGTTTTTATATCTTGTGACTGGGACTGTAGCTACTTTAAATGTTCGTTTTTGTTTCGACAATTCAACAGTGCCTGTAACTGGCCTACTTGAAATAAATGCTTTGATTTTGATTTTGATTCGTAGTTTTGGTTGAGCCCCTTTCCATAGTTTTTATTTAGTCTCAAGTCTAATCACTTGAAAGAAAGAAACAAAAAGAAAGAAAAAGCTTTTATTAGCCCGCACAAGACAAAACACAACAATATTAACAGTAAGTATTTAAAACTATTAAAAATTAAGCAAAAATATTAAATTCAAAGAAACGAAACTCGTCCAATACGAAGCCAAAAGGCTCCTGTCTCAGCATGGTGCTGTAATATTAACAACAATTCACAATTTCACAATATTATTTAACATTCTGTAACTTGACTACTACTACTCCACTACTGACTAATGTAAATGTAATAATATATCAATTTATTAATTTTTATAAATCATCGACGTGGCATACGGAATCATGTGCTTAACTGTGACTACTTTGCTAAAATCATACATCCACTTTATCATTTGAAACGTTGTTGAATACCACACATAGACAAAGAGCCGGACCCTTTTTTTTTTTTTTTTTTTTTTTAAGGATGGGAAATCATCAAATGGACCCTGTGAAATACATTTCGTTGTCTGCAACAACTTTACTTCTATAGAAGTAAACCAAATCCTCCTAACCTGTGAACATAAAGCAAATTCTCTTTTCTTTTCATAACTTGTAACCCTTTCCTTCTAACCCTTAAAAACAGATTCAACAACATAATAAGTTAAGTTGCAACCCTATTAATTTAATCGGGTACCTACTGAGGAAATGAGCGAGAATCTTGTACAAGGGTTAAAATAAATTAAAACGTTAAGTTAAAGCTTTGAAACGAATCACCGGGTGTGTATTACTGCGACAGTGAAGGGTTGATTTTTAAATACATTTAAGAGCTTTTATAGAAGGTGTGAAGGTGTAAATGACAGCTGTTTTGTTTTTTGGAGCTTCGTTGGCAGGAAAATTTTATTTAGAGGATTTCATATTGAGGAGCTCGTGGCCAAGTAATAACAGCTGCTCGAGTTGATCTTTAGGTTAAGCCGTGCTTGCCTAGGTTGGTCTGTGGATGGGTGACCACCCGTTATATAGGTACCGAGTTTCCTCCGTGCCTCGGAAAACACGTTAAGCTGTTGGTCCCAGGTGACATTTGTACATCTTTGACAGACGTTACAGGTAGTCAGTGGCTAAAAAAGTATGACAACCAGTCCTACAAAGAGTTATTGTATTACCCAGTAGTACCTGGGAATTGGAGGTCTGGGTCAGATAGGCAGTCGCTCATGTAAAATACTGGTATTCAGCCGCGTCCAATTAGACTGGGAACCGTCGGCAACATAGTTAAGAAAAGGGCAGATGATGGTAGGCAGGAAAATGTCGACTCTGACGTAATTTGAGTATTTTTATGATTCTAATAACACAGATGAGATTGATGATGAATGCGTGTTGGCACTCTGGATCACATGTCTCCAGTTCGAATAATGTTTCACCTTTAGATTTTAAAAGGTGTATTTTTGCAGGAAACATCCAAATTCTTCGAAATATATTGTTTTTGATTTTCAAAAGTCCGAATTTCATAATACCTAAGAATTATAATGTCTATTAATAAAAACACGAAATTCATTTTACCGAAAGTCGTCAATGCGATTAGTTAGTTTTCCGATTTTCAATAAGTACTTCGAATAAACTAAAAGTCAACATGTTGTGCTACAAAATTTAGTGACAGCAACGAATCGCAGCAAAACCCACTTCACGCAGTCTTGTCTGCCGTACCCTAGAGTGTTGCATGTTGCATGCTTGCTTGCATGCTGCATGTCTGCTTGAACGCTGTATGCCTGCTTGCATGCTGCATGCTTGCTTGCATGCTGCATGCTTACTTGCATGCTGCATGCTTGCTTGCATGCTGCATGCTTGCTTGCATGCTGCATGCTTGCTTGCATGCTGCATGCTTGCTTGCAAGCTGCAAGTCTCCTATATTATTGATGAATCACTTTCGTTTTGGTTAGGTTAGAACTGAGGCGAGCAAGCTAAGCGAGCGTGCCGCGTCAGCGGCTGCCGGATGCCACATAATTGCCTGTCAAAAACAGGTGAATAGTTGACAAAATGGTCAGTGTCAATCGCGTTTCATAAAGGTTTACAATTATCAGTTTTAAAATGTCAGTTGAAAATGTTGCGACAAATACCTATGTCACAGCAAACATTTTTGTGTAAAATGAAATAGCAGTATGAGGCTAGCAATAAAAATGTTTGTCTTAGTCTTCGATATTAGTACTTACAACACGAAACATTTCTCGTTATAAAACTTAAGAAGACGGGTACTTATCGCGAATTTACCTTTAATTTAATCCCGACGTTTCGACCGGATTGCACCAGCCGTGGTCGCGGGGAGAATACCCGTCTTCTTAAGTTTTATAATGTGTTCTGATCGTGAAAGTTTAAAAAGACATTTTTCGTTGTTGAGTGATTCTTGTCTTATTTTAGTTAAGTATTCAACGGTTGTATTACAAACACGACATTTTTCTATAAATGTGGAGTCAACCACGTCAAAAGTCAAGTTTGCACTTGTCCTAAATGCTCGAAGACGACGACGTATTGGTTGAACTAAATATTCTTCATCGCTGTTGATATGCTACTATTGTCCGTCGATGTTTACACCATTTGACTGGTAATAAAGTAATTAGTTAGTGAGAAGTAGCTGCTGAAATTGGGTGAGGTCGCCGGACAGAAATCGTCGACAAATCTACAAAGGAGATGGAAAACGGTAGGTCAAAATGTAATAAGTTGAGAAATGGTCAAAAAAATTGGACATATTTTTCTATTTCAAAATAATAAATTAGCTCAATTCTTAGTCTGGAAGAAGAGAAAATTGAGAAGAGAAGATTGATTTAATCGATTACAGAATTACAAAAAGAAAAGCTTTGCAATAGGTAATTAACTCAAAGTATTGAAATGCACTTTAAATAGGTACTTGTTTACAATATAGTGTTAAAATGTCGCGACAATTTGACATAATTGTATTTTTTCCACCACGACTTATTTATTTGTCATATGTAATGTTTATGAAACGAAAAATTTTAAAAATATCGAAGTGTCACCTGTAATTGTCTCGTATATGAAACAGGGCCCAGGAATCGAACCCACCCATAATGTGTTAAAAAAAAACATCTATTTTAACAACGGCCAAAGGGATTAATCCTAGGAATTATTTAACATACTTATACAATCATAATAATATGTATACCTACCATTTAACAAAAATAGTAAGAGCCCAAAAAAGTAAAAAAAGAGTGAGGAAACTAGAAAGACTTTTCCTGACCATAGTCATAAGACACATCAATAACACGGGTATAATAAATAGTGGTTTTAAACAGATTACAGGCACGCTTTGTTATGCCCGAAGGCGTACAAATATTTATAGAGGTCATTGACATAAAAAATTGAAATCCATTTAAATTGTACTACTGGATTGCAAAAAGAATTAATTGATTTTGACAAAAAAAAAAAAAACAAAGAAAAATATATAAATGTCAAAACTAAGCGTCAAAATTCAAATCAAGTACCTACTTATACTTATAAACAACATAAAAAAGAAAATAATCATTAAAATAATGCAAAATGTCATGTGCAACAACGTCAAAAAATGTCTAAACGCCAAAACTAAGTGTCACTTACTACGTCAAAATTCAACTAAAGTATAAACAAAATAAAAAAGATCAATAAAATAATACAATAATGTCACGTGCAACAATGTCAAAAAATGTAATATATTATGTCAACGAGTACCGACAATGATCAAAAACAGTCATTACATTTTGTCTGTTAAAAAATCTGAAATGCTGTAATATCCCTTTTCCAAAGCATGCCGTACAAAATTTTACTCATCTTAAATACTAATTATATTTACATACTACTCTCTACCTAATTAACCCTTTCCAAATAAGTTCATAATTATAACCCCCTTGTACCGTAGCGGTCTCACAGTCAACACATTAACAAAATTAATGGAGGGTTCGATTCAATACATTGTGTGACCTTGACCTAAAGTGACCTTCGGTTATATTTGGTAGATCGTTTGTTGTCCTTTGTTCGTTAATTAATCAGGTATTTTAATCAAAGAGGAGGTTTATAAATATTTGGGCCGGTTGTTTCAAAATCGTGGTATATTTGTAAAGTTCTGGTAAGAATAGAAATGTTGTCGGTCAAGGTATATTTTTTGATTTCCTTTTTTTTAAACGTTGCCCCCATACAAGGTGGAGAAACAGCCAGTATTGAAACAGCAGGATGGTTAGCCCGCAAGGGCCGAAGCCTGCCAGGGTTGCGGCACTACGGTGCCGCAACCCTGGCAGGCATGCCATGCATGGCATGGCTGGCTGGTTTTTTCGCATGGGGATCATCAAATGACTTCTCCCAGTCTGGGCGGAGCGAGAGGGAGTGTCAGACTTTTACTGACTACAACCCGTTCATGTTCCTTCCTCGCCTTTAACGTTCTGGGGCCACGGTCTCTCCTTCGAACAGTCCCGCAGCCCCAAAATTTACAGTTACGGTTTAGTTTATATTTTCCTACTCAGTTTTCTAGTTCAAACTTACGTTTGAACTAAAAGAGGAATTCAAAAGAAGGATCTATCTATCGAAGGAAACTAAATTGTAGCTGATACCCGCATACATTTGTATGTACAGTCAAGGACTTTAATTGACGAGCCACTTGCCACTATTCGTATTTTTGTTAGCCGTGTAATGCAAATCGGGTTTAGCCACTAATATTCATTCTCCTGAATGTATAAAAGTGCAAAATTGGAAAGTGGCTCATTATCAATTTATTAAAGTCCTCGACTCCTACTTTTTCTCATTAAGGCGACTACAGGTGCTAAACGCGAGTTTTATAATGCCTGAAAGTATATGATTCACTGCAATGAACAAAACCAGAAAAAAATATCATATTTTTCAGGATATATGCTAGTATGATAGTGTTTTGAAAACATTATTAAGTACAATTAATTCTACTCGATAAAAAAAAATTGAACTTATCACTAAAAATTTATCTAACGAGTAAAAACCATACTAAAATACATGCGATCATTCTGATTTTTTGGCAAATAATTCTACAAGCAATATTATAAGCATCTTAGTGTTTTATTTTATAGTCCAATCAATAGATTTTTTGCAAATCGATCGACACCACTCATTTCGCACTATTCGGCCCGCAGTGACTGACGTAACAATCACATTGTAGCGCAAGCAGATTAGAACTTTATTCTCACAGTATTTCAAACGAAGTTTGAACCACCACAAATGGAGTTGCTAATGAAGCTCATGTAGTACCCCACCTGATAGCTTAAAATTATTTCAACATTGACTGTAGCTTTCTATTTACAACAAATACATAACACTCACATCACCATTATCTAGCCCAGTCTATATTACAAGACGTAACACTATTCCCAAATTATGCCCAAAGCGTAGTGACCGCAGCACGTCGTCAGGTAGACCTAATTGCTTAGATTCCAGTCTGGCTAGATTCCAACTGTCATCAGTTTACTGTACCGGTAATACCATCAAGCTAGCCTTTTCCTACCATTTTGGGAGTTGGTATTAACAGTGCTAAATGATGCAGGGGACTTACTATCCCTTTAGTTAAATGTAGTAAGCGTACTTGTCAATTCTTTGTGTAAAAAGAGGCGTTTGGTTTTCGACGTCCTTTGTTGGGCATTGGCGGTTTTCACAGTAGGTACAATGCTAGTATGCGCTGTTGGGGGTGAAGCGAATCTCACGTCGATTTGGCTTGTACTACTCTGTCAAGAAAGTAACGGGAAAAGGTCAGTAATATACAAAATTTATTTTATCACATTCTAATAGTATGCTGCTTTAGAAACGATACACTGTTTCCGGAATTGAGTTCAATAATTCTCGTTGCGAATTCTCTTTTATGTCTTCTACCGCTTGAAAACGGGTGCCACGAAGTGGTAATATCAGTTTAGGAAAAAGAAAGAAGTCAGCTGGAGCCATATCTGATGAATATGGTGATTGCTCAATGGTATTACTTAAATATTTGGTCATTCACAATGATGGCCTTGTGCAAAGGCGCATTTTCGTGGTGCAAAATCCAAGAATTTTCTTTCCACAAATGTTTTTTCGGTTTCGGTTCAGTTGGAAGGCGCCACTCCGAAACTTGTTGACCCACGTCTCGTCATCAATAACAATGCGTTTCATGAATGTTGGGTCGGAATTGACTCGTTCTAGCATGTCCTCTGCGACTCGCATGCGATTGAGTTTTTGGAGAAAAATCAGGTCTTTTTGGGACTAGCCGAGCGGTAACATGTTTCTTAACCAAATGATAAGTTAAAATGATACGGATCGACATGTGAGATACTGAAAGTTCGGCGGCTATCTATCTCAAAGTTGAATAAGGATTTTCAGTCACTATTTCTTTCACTTTTACGATGTTAACTTCAGTTGCAGACGTTTATAGCCTACCAGAGCGACGCAAATCTTCCATCACATCTCAACCGCTTTTGAACGCTTTGTACCTCTCATAAGCACGTGTTTTTGATCAAATCCATTCACCGTAAGCCTTCTGTGACATTTTCAGTGACTCCGAACACGAAATTCCATTGGCGATATAAAAGTTAAGACAAACACTAGATATATAACTAAACACAGCACTGTATT
This sequence comes from Xestia c-nigrum, assembly GCA_916618015.1. Lineage (NCBI taxonomy): Eukaryota > Metazoa > Arthropoda > Insecta > Lepidoptera > Noctuidae > Xestia > Xestia c-nigrum. Next base: position 7,847,631 of record OU745269.1, on the reverse strand, counting down.
TTATATAAATAACAGATGCAACTCAAACTCCTCGCCAAAATGTAAAACAGTTGTGCCAATCTAACAACAACAACAAAAAAAAACAATTTTTGAATTTGGAACCATAAACTAACAATTCATTATCCGATACCTTTTTCAAGCGACTTCTAAAAAGAGGAGGTTCTCAATTCGTCTGTATTTTTTTTTGTTTTGTTTGTTACCTCAGAACTTTCGACTGGGTGAACCGATTTTGATGATTCTTTTTTTATTGACTGAATGTCTGAAATCGTATACCGTCCGCGGGCCCCACACGGCGCAATGCCACAAAATCTGCATCACCTTGATTTGGATGCAGCAGCAGTCATGGATCTTGAATTTGCGCTAAGTTTACATGGGACTTAAACAAGCTTCGTCCCATCTCAAAACTTTCCCATCCTTGACAACTAAACAACAAACGTGCGAAACAAGTGAAAAACTATTCCAACTCGTAAGGAGCAGGGCACACAGAAAAGACGTAACACGAGGTCGGAGCGCGGATAAGGCGCAGACGGGGCGCCGCGGCGTCGTCGCGCGTGTGCGCTGCCGCACGCGCGTCTCTTATTTTCTCTCCTGGCGCCCGGCTTCACGCACGCGCCTTGTTTTTCCTATGTGCGTTGAAAAGTCGTGACGGAGCCCCGTCTGCGCCTTGTCCGGTCCCTGTCTTACGAGACAGGGGCTGGACAAGGCGGACCGGACAAGTCGGGCGCCAGGAGAGAAAACAAGAGACGCGCGTGCGTCACGTGTCCCGGCACCCGTGCCCCACCCCGCCCGCACCCCCCTTCTCGCCCGTCGTCGTCAACTGCAAACGTCATTTCCGCACCCGCCCCGTCTTTTCTGTGTATAAAAATATGACTCTGCCTTCCAGGGCAGTCATATTTTTCTACAAACGATGTAGCACTCGTCCTCCATGTCTTGTTGTTTGTTCACTACAGGAACTGATGGATGCAACCGAAAGCCCCAAACTAGTAGCTCAGTTCTTGGCCGATTTAATTTATATTGTTATCGATTCGCTAAGAAGAAGAAAAAGGAGTACCTCTACCTAACCTTCGGGGAATACAAGCGTGATGCTATGTTCTATCTAAAATCAAGTTACATTAGTCCACCGAAGCCTTAACACACTCAAGCCTACAATCTACACAGCCAGGTAATTCTAATTGCATAGATTTGGCGCTGGCGTCAGGCCAAATGTCGTGGAGAGGTGGCTACGAGATTAATTACAAGAGATTTACTGTTATAGGCCTCCGTTGTTGGCAAACGTTCTTATTTATAGTGGTAATGATTTGTTATGCCCGTTCAATTGTGCTGTTTGCCTCCCGCGTGGGGATTTTGAAATTGGTCGCTGATTTCACTGTTTATCGTGAAAGTTATTAAATTTAAAAGAACAGTTAAAATTTGAAGACGAAATTTCTAGAAACACCGACGCCCGTTTGTATATATGGATAGGAATCAAGTCATAACGAAAACAGTTGTTTGAAACTCCATGAAATAATTAGAATATACAACTTTACATTTTAAATTTAAAAGTAAATATTCTGCCTCGTTAGTGTAGAGGTCTCAAGCATGACTGCTTAGCATCAGGTCTCTGTTCAATTCCCGAATTGGAAACGTGTGATTGTGTTTATCTGTCAGGATTTTTTTTTGCAAAAGCCATGTGCCAGGATTTGTGCCTGGTTGATGACAATAGGCTTGCCCCTTGTTATCGGGACTTAACACTACGATCTATTTCGCCGTTACTATGCACGAGTGAACCGAAATACCAGAACTCGGAGGAGACAGAGAGAAACGCGCAATCTAGCGCTATGACTCCAAAATTGGAGAGATATTCCGCATCACCAATGACATATTTTAATTAGATTATGGGAACGAGGTGATGCATGCGGCGTAAATCTTCATATGTTATAAAAAATGCAAAGACAAAACAGGTACCAGCCAGCACCCCCTGATCGCAGCGGCCGCCCTTAACGAACCTTCACGAATGAGTCAGATCCGCTGCCGAAGGCATACTTTGGCCGATCCCGATGACGCTATTATTATTGACGCCCTCTCCAGGAGAGCAAGAAGGAAACTAGCACGCTTCAGAAGCACAGACGCCAACAGCAGTAATTCCGTCATCGCCATCCGTCCCTCGCTCGTGACAGTCCAAAACCAGGCCCTAAATAATAACACCACTCAGGTCGAGCCTGTCCCCTTGCAGCCCTCTCCCAGTGAAGCCCTAACCAGAGGCCCGTACCCAGCAGGGGGTTCCCTTGGCGTGTAGTCACTTAGTTTGTAAGTTTTTGCCCTGGCTGGAGGCCTTACTCTCAAATCACCTACAGAATAGTCCAGTTAAGCAGACGACAACCTCTCTAGGTTGAAAAAGAGGCACCAGCGCTTTGGGTGCCAAAACAAAACAACACTTCGTAATAAATTGTTTATCAACTCGAAAAATAAGTTCAATCAACAAAAGATGACATTGTTATAACTCCAAAGAAGGGACAGAAGAAGGTAGTTGTAGCAACTGTCTTTTTTTTCTCGATTGGTTGATTATCGTTCGGTTTTGCGGCCCTTAGTGTTGCTTTTGGTTTTTGGCCTTTGGGTTTAGCAGTTGTCGCACCTATGTCTTTAGAATGACCCTTTCTACCACGAACTTTATTACCAGTTTTATTTTTATTTGATGTTTTTTGTTGAATTTTAATTTCGGTTGAATCAAGAGGTATTCTTGTGGTTGTCTCTTTACTGTCAAGTGGTTCAGTATCTTCTTTGGTTACATTTTGAACTCTTTCGTTACTGCCTGAAACATTGTTTTCTTCTTCTTGATTACCATTTTCATTTTCGTTGCTATCTTCAGCCGTAGCAGTCGGATTGTTATTATGACTACCAGCTATTGAAATAACACCGAAATCAGTAGTTTTTGTTAAAACGTTTTCGAAACTTCCACTTACATGTTTTAATCTAGACTTTAGATCAGTCTTTCTTAAACTTTTCGTTTTATCACCAAAATCAGACCAAGCATGTCTAAATCCATTATTATCGATAAAAACTCTGTCACCTGGGTGAGCATTTTTTTGCTTTAACATAAAATCCTTGAAATGATCTGTGACAAGGTGAACGGTGGGCTTAAGAATATTGAATTTTTCATTATTAAATATTGCTTCACCAACTTTTTGTAAATCAATATGACGTGGAAATTGTGGATCTGAAACTGATATTTGCAACTGAAAATAAGAATAACGCAATTTATTATTATTGAAAAAACTATAGAGAGCAGTTACAACCAGCCCTAAAAAGTAATTAGAAACCTAAGTATTGTATCGTATCGGCTACTGAATATACCTACGACTTGTTGTTTGATAATATAGGATACACCATTACGCCTGTTAATCTCGAAGCTGTATACAAAGCATCATCTTTTCATTAGATCACTGTCCGGCTTAAAATCTAAACATGGGTAGAAACTGAGGAATTCGTGATGGGAAACCCAATATCCCTTTGACTGCCATCATTCAAAAGTTAACCAAAAGTAAAGTAGGCAATGAAGATCAGCATAGTGTCTTAACGTTAAACAATCTGATCGAATAAAGAACACCACATTGAACTCCAAAACTTAAACGAGGCAGTTAGATTATCAAAATATATTTGCCCCATATTTTTTTTTTGTTACGTAAACCAAAACATAAAGTAATTTTATAAAACATACCTGTAAAATAACAATTCCGAAAACAATTATGTACATTTCTTAAAATTTTATAAATCCATGTGTGGTTGGTTACAGTCAAATAATTTAATGCCTTTTACGAGTAGTAACGAATCGGAACAGCAAACTGCAATAAAGTGATTACAATTTTCTAATAATAATTTTTAGTTCACCAAGAATTGTGATTCTTTGATCAGAAAATAAGCCAGCCCTCTGGTCGATAGTCGACCAACCACTTGGAGTTTACCTGAAATACAAAATGGGCACTCAAATCCATGGTCCCAGTCATGTTTCGACCCCAAACGGCTTAACACTAATTACTACTAATGAAGTTAATGAATTGGCGCCGTTTGAGGTTTTCAGTGCCTGAAATAGCCTGCTGTGCAAGGAAAATGTAATGGCGCAAGGGTGTCAAATGTTCATCATAATCATCAGTCAAGCAGACTACAGACCTCCTCTCTATGAGAGGGAATGGGCTATAATCCACCACGCGGACCCAGTGCGCATTGGAAGATGTCACATGTCTTCGAATTGTTTAGTTCTAGGACATGCCAGTTTCCTCACGATGTTTTCCTTCACCGTTTTGTGAGTAGTGGTGATGAAATAAATTACACAAAGTAATGCGCCTACCTGGGTTCAAACCCACGACTTACGTTGGACCACCACCACTGGGCCACCGACCGCTGCGCTATCAATGTTGCATCTAAAGAATCAGTGTCTCCACTTTGGATGGCAATGCTGCCAGCTTTCTGGTCACCGACAGCAAAGCGGACAATTTTTTTCTGTACATAAACCATGATATCATTTTGCATAGCTTAACACAACTATGATAGGGTCAGCTTCTAGTCTAACTAATTCGTGTATTTTACATGGAGTCCCTGCCTAATTTCTGAGAAACAGCCACGGAGTCTAGATTTGTAACTGATGATTGATGGCAATTCGCTCGCCCTAATAACATGTTACTTAACATAACTGGTGAAATGTGGGTGTTTTATTAGGTGCGCCTCTGGTACAATTTGATGACCCGAATGGCGTAGTGGTGGTGAGGCTACCTTACGTTCTTAGGGTCCTGGGTTCGAATCCCGGTAGGAGCAAATGTTTGTGTGATGAGCATGGACATTTGTTTCCGAGTTATGGATGTTTATATATATAATAAGTACGTATTAACAAACAAAAAAGTATATATGAAGTATATCAACTACCTGGTGTCCACGACACAAGCCTTGCTTAGTGTGGCACTAGGTGGCGCTGTGTGTTAATGTCGAGCGATATAAAAAAATACCGTTTTTTAGTATCCTACCTCTACTCTTTTACTCATCCACGTTCATACTGAAAACTTTTCTCACGACATTTTCTTCATTCTTCCGTATCACGTGCTCATACCTGGAAAACCGATTAACACACAACTTTTCAGTCATCGGCCCCAGTTTCAGCCTTCTTCTAATGTAGGTACTGTAGTCAACTAAAGAGCATAGCAGCACTAACCAAGATACCAAATTACCCAATTCCTACTGCTGGGATACAGGCGTCCTCTCCATGAGAGGAAATGGGCTATAATCCACCACGCGGGCCTAATGTGGATTGGTAGATGTCACGTCATGTCTTCGAATTTTTGGTTCTAGGACATGCTGTTTTCCGGACGATGTTTTCCTTCGCCGTTTTGAGAACAGCGGTGATGAAATAAATTACACAAAGTAATGCGCACCTGGGTTCGAAACGACGACTTACTGTTCATAAGTCGTGGCCACCACCACTGGGCCACCGCTTCTGTCATAATTAATAAACCCTCGCTACTAATCCAGCTATACACTGAAACGCCCATGGATACATTGAATAGCCACATTTGAATTATTTACAAGAAAATGGCCGTTCTGTCGGTCCTGACATAACTTCAATTAACAGCAGACAATGGACGGCGTTATGCAATATGGCAACACTGATATCGAACGAGCGGCTCTATGGGAGGATTTCCGACACAAAACTTATTTGGTGCTATGATTTTGTAGTCGGATTTTGAATTTAGAAAGACCGGTTGGCTGTCGGCTGTCACGTTTTGAACAATTTGAGTATGGAAGGGTTTGATAAATAAGACTAATGTGGCCAAACGACGTAATTATGAGTTATGAGTGGCGTAATTTACGCCACATTTTCATAAGAAAGTTCGGTTTGTGTCACGTGACGACGTAAAATGCTCCCAATTATACGAATTTACGCGATTCACATAATAATAAGTCACTTGGTTTATAATCTGGTATAGAAGGTCATACGCTTGCTAGCGTACTACCTAGCCTAGCCTACTACTGTAGGGAACAGTGAAACCTGACCTTTTGTTCTTTAGGAACTCCAAACAATACGAAGCCAGATTAAGGTTGAATGTCCAATTCGAAAAATCTCGCCATAATGAAAGCTACATATAACAAAAGCGATGGTACTGATATAATTTAAACAAAGTGAAGTGTGAAACCACTTAAAACACCGCCACTGGACCACCAACATCATCTGCCCAGCCTTTTTTCCACTATGTTGGGGTTGGCTTCCAGTCTAACGGGATACAGGTGCTATTTGAGCTCTATAGCCTATTTCACCACCACCATCACCATCAGCCTATAATGTTTCCACTGCTGGGACACGGCCTCCTCTCAATGAGAGGGAACAGCCTATTTAATACTAGGCAATTGTCTTTTGTTTCCTTAATACGAACAGATTGACGAACATTACGGTTACGTGGGGTGTCGATGTAACTATTATTTTTATTTATATTTGCTCGTTTATACTTTGTTTATACTTTATTTATGTTTTACTAGCTGTTGCCCGCGACTTCGTTCGCGTGAAAATATTGATGGGTCATGTGTGAGACTGCATCGTTGTTCGAGTTGTCGCAAGCGCTACTGAGCATGAGGTCCTGGGTTCGATTTGCGGGACGGGCAAAGTGTTATTGTATTATTTGTGCTCGATTGATGGGATTAAGCTAAATGTGCGACATGTGGGTGTAGGATTAAATACACCTCTACCTAACAGTGGCGCAGGGTGAAAATAGTGTCAGGGGAAGCCGTAGAAAAAAAAGGAAAACTGTTTTTTTTGCTTCTGTTAACTTTTTTCTCCGTGTTAATTTTGACCTCATTTTCACTATCAGCGGCACCAAAAACCACGGAAACGACACCCATGATTAAAAATACAAAAACTTTCGTCGCCACCATTTTTGATTTCATCTTCATTCACCAAAAGTAAGATCAGAAATGCAGAAGAGAAAAAAAAACAAATACGATATCGACAATTACTCATTCTATCTCGTTCTACTATACATAATTTATTTATTTATTTATTTTATTTATTTATTTAAACAATACATACAACTATTATTACAGGTTTAGGTACCTAATACAATAGAGCAGTTATATTTAAAGTTAAATTATTTATGTTTTGAATAAATTAATTAATTTGACAAACTAAAGTAATTGCGCAAAATGCGGCCCGTGTTAATTCGCTCAGTGTACAATTGAAGCAATCAATCTGTTGTGACACCATATTGAGTGCACGCAGCGCGCGCGTCAGCGGCGCGTGCTGCAACAAGTTGGTGCGAGCGGGCGGCACCCACAGGAGCGGCGGCTGCCATACTTTCTTTTTCTGCTCCTGAAGTGAGTCCATAATCTTCGGCTTACCTAGGTCCCTACAAAACGGTAAGTACTGCCAGCCGCGAAGTCATGTGTGCTATTAACTTGTGTACGGCCTATTATACTATTAACTTGCACTGCTGCAAAAGGTCTCTCCTGCTGCTGTTATTCGTGAACGAATGAACAACTACAATGCAAAACTTCATCCCCCCATTTACCCCTTTGTGGGTTGAAATAAAAAAAAACTAACGACTTACTTTGATACTTTTTGGTGACTCAAAAAATAAAAACTTTAATTAAAAACAAAATGTTGCTCTTTTTTCACACCTCAATGGTTGAAATTCTAATAAAGCCGTTGCGTCAGCTTCCAATCATAAGCCCAGATAACAAATTTTGTACTTTTTACGTCGAAAATTAAGGATTTTTCACATACAATTTCATCCCCTTTATAAGCCTTCGGGGTGGAGTTATGAAAAAACGCTGAGACACGCATAAATTAATTTTCAATCGTCAGCCTAAACACAAAATTAGAAGATCCTAACTTTAAAACTGACGGACTTTCATATAAGCTTCCATCCCCTATTTTATCCCCTTGGGGGTAGAATTGATCAAAATCCTTTCTTAGCGGATGCCTACGTCATAACATCTACCTGCATGCCAAATTTCAGCCCGATCCGTCCAGTGGTTCGGGCTGTGCGTTGATAGATCACTTTGTCAGTCAGTCAGTCAGTCAGTCACCTTTGAATTATATATATTTAGATTCTTAGCCGTATCTGACCATGGCATCACTTTGGGCCCTATCAGAATATCAGCGCTGAGACGTTTTTTTTTAATGTTACAGCACCGTGCTGAGTAGGAGCCTTTTGGTCTTGTACAGGAGAAATTCTGTTTTGTATTTTGTTTGTTTTTTCTTATGATTTCGTTATTATTTTTTTTATTCTCTCATTATGTTTACTTTAAACTAGTGTTATAATCACAATTTTACCATTTTTTTTTAATTATGTGTTGTCCTGTCGGGCTAATAAATGCTTTTTCTTTCTTTCTTTCTTTAATATTTAATGAAACGCCGATTTCAAGACATGAACGTTATAATATTACTTTTTACACAGGTATACTAATTTTGTACAGTTTGATTCGTGTCGTCGTTACGAATATATTATGCAATGTTACAGCTATGAGCTGAGCAATCGTCATCTAAAGATGGCGGATTGCACAGATAGCTAAATATGATTTAATGCAACAAACTAGCGCCCTCTCGCGACACTTACAGGCGACATTTGAATTATATAGTATTTTAGTACAGCAATACTTTTTCGCCACTGTCTACAAAAATGACAGACGAGACCAACAGCTTAATGAAAAAAATAAAATCTGGGTAGTCTTTAGTACTATCGATGGGAGTGAAAAAATAAAGTACACAGGCCCAGGTTGTCTCCCGCGCACGTCTAAGTGATGCTACGCCGTAACGGATTGGCTACGAGTGCTACGTAGCCTTTGGCGAGTCTCATGATTTTTGTAAACCTAAAAAGTACTTAACTCAACAATAAATTCCCATCATAGCTCCATCCTGCATAAGCCTCTCTCAATTAACGTTCTGGTGACAAATTAATGTGGTCAATGTATACCGAGGGTGTGCCGCATTGCCTGTCATGCGCTACCTTGGAGTTTCATGTCACAATGTAGCGGTGTATAGTCGTGCTAGTGTGTTTCTGGATTGACTATAATGTCTAGACCAGGGTGTCTAAAATCGCCGCTTTAGCAAAATCGTAAATAAATCACGTTAAATTTTTTTAATTCTTACATGGTCTTTGTAACCATTACCATACGTATACCATTTTAAGAAATTTAGAATTTTGTTCAATTAAAATGAATCACGAAAATTGAAAATTCCTAAAACACTTTATGACAACAGTAGCAAAGACCTTTTTAAGAATTTTAATTTTTGTAACGTGATTCATTTACGATTCTGTAGACTCCCAGGCCTGTCTAACATAATTTTATGGTCAAGTTAAATATTTTCGTAACCGCAGCGGGCAGAAACTTCATTGAAGTGAAAACTATTTTATTATTTATCTACCCAAATATCATAAACCCTCTCTAATGCGTTCAAAAACCATAGGCAATGACCAGCATTACCAACCAGCAGAAATAAACGGAACTGTAATGAACTCATAACCTACTGAAAACAGTAGGTTATGAGTTTAAATTTGGAACAGGTGTCAAATTCAAGTGAGTGTGCTTTTCTAGTACCTATCTACATTAAATCAGAAATCGATACTAAACCCCAATTCAGTATGATTTTAATTAATAATAAAATAATAATAATCGTTTATTCATCAAAAGGGGCACACTTACAATTTAGTATCAGAAACAAGTAAAATAGAGCACTGTTGCTTATTGCCTGAACTAGGTGGAACCTGTGTTTCAGGCTAGAAGGTGCATAAATACCTACTTAAAATAAATAAATTAACATTAAGAGAAATGTAAAAGTAAATGACTAAAATTACGACTTACATAGAAAAAAAGCAAACAACATGTCAGCAGTTTACTTGCAGACAACAAGTAAATCTTCTGTTTGTGCATAGGTCATGGGTTGTAAAAAAGTAATAATAGCCTTTTTACAGATAAAGTAGTTCAACTTATATATACTTAGTTTTCTATTTAATCTATTGTACAGAAATGGGCCTAAGAATGTAAAGAATCTTTCCACAAAGACATGTTTGGAGGTTGCTTTAGAAATGCATACAATATCATTCCGTCTCTTGTTAGTATTGTCAGCATTGTACGTGAGCATGGTGTGCTGTTTTAATACCAGGTGCATAATAAATAGCTGGCGCACAGTCAGCACGTTGCAGGATTTATACAGCTGATCTGTGGGAAAGTAAAAGGGATGGAAATTCGCCACCTTTAAAATTGCTCTTTGAGCTCTTTCGAGGGGTAGCAGGATAGTTTTTGATGCGCCTCCCCATGAAATAATACAGTAGTGAATTATAGATTGACATAGCGCGAAATAAACTTGTGTGATTAGTTTAGGATCTGCAAAAGTTCGTATTTTTTTAAATACATATATTAATTTGCGCACTCTTTTAACGAGACTTTCAATATGATACCTAAAAGAGAGTGTGTCGTCAATTATAACCCCTAAGTATTTAATATTACTGGTTTTGAGGATAGAAGGACAATTGCAAATGTTGACTGACCGATTATCACATTGATGGGCATATACATGGAGGTTCGTAAGTGTGTGAGACTTGCGCATGGAGAAGTGGATGTATTTTGTCTTATCAGCATTTAGTGTTAGTAGATTGCTTTGAAGCCAATTAGTCACAGTATTAAAGCCAAGTTGAGCGTTTTCAAACAGTTCGCTACTGTTTTCAGCAGAAAATATTAGCGCCGTGTCGTCAGCATATGATATGATTTTGCCGTGATTGATATTTAGGTTACACAGGTCGTTAATATAAACCAGGAAAAGGGTAGGGCCCAATATACTTCCCTGGGGAACACCAAATCCAGTATTTTTCAGCTCATCGCTCGTAAAATTGTCGATCCTAACACACTGGTATCGATCGTTTAAATAGTCAGCAAGTAATGTCAGAGGCGTGCCCCTTATTCCTATGGCCTCTAGTTTCCTCAGAAGCACAGAAATAGAGACAGTGTCAAAAGCTTTCGCTAAATCAAGGAAGACTCCCATGACCTGGTTGCCTTTGCCCAGCTCTTCTGAGACATAGTTGGTAAGGCGATGCACCGCATCGGCTGTGGATAATTTGGCTCTAAAGCCAAATTGCGCTGGTGACAAGATGTTGTTTCTTTCCAGGAAGCTAACTAGTCTGCTGTTTATAATTTTCTCTAATATTTTTGAGATTGAGGGGAGTAATGAAATTGGCCTATAGTTATTAACCAAGTCCCGGTCTCCAGATTTATGGATAGGGATAACAACAGCCTTTTTGAGACATTTAGGGAAAATTCCTTTGGAAAGACAGTTTCGAAAAATATGCGTTAAGGGAGGTGCCAATACATGCTTAAAGAGTTTAAGGATCCTGTTGCTTATATTATCCCATCCAACTGCACAGTCATCTTTAAGACCAGAAATTATTCGGGATATTTCGTTTTCATCAGTATCCAGCATAGCAAATGACTTCAGGTTGCAGCTGTTGTTCAGGTTTTGGAAAGAGTTATGGGCGCAATGTTTCGGAATCTGTTCGGCCAAAGTTTTCCCAACATTAACAAAAAAGTTATTTACTTTGTTAGCTGATAAAAGAGTTGAAGGATTAGTATGCAGTAACCTCGAATTTGATTCACGTTGTTTAGTCATGTATGTAACGTTTTTAATATGCTTCCAAATTTGCTTGGTATTGTTGCCTGCTTTATTTAATTCATTTTTATCGTAATTATTTTTAAGCTTTTTTAAGAGATTGTTACAGAAATTCCTGTATCTTTTATAGGTGTTTAGAATTATTAAATTATCAGGGAATTTCTTAGTTTTCTGGTGCAGTTTATCTCTGTGCCTTATGCACCGAATTAGTCCAGGAGTAATCCAAGGTTTAATATTATGAAGACGATTATTTATAGACACAACTGACGTATTACGCAATATTGCTTGCTGGACATGTTTTATTAAGTACGATAAAGCCGAATTAGCGTCAGCAGTATTGTAAACTAGGCTATAATCAATGTTGCGTAAATCATATTCGAGTTTTTTTATGTTTAATTTGGATTTTGTTCGGGGGCGATTTTGCTTAGGCAGCGTTAAATTTACAGCTAGTAAGACAGAATGGTGGTCGGTTATTGTTGAGTTAGTAACAAGCGTAATAAATGAATAAGTGGTTTTGATCATCATGTGGTCGAGGCAAGAACCGCTCTGATGAGTAGGCAATGTGTGAGCAGGCAGAAAACCATGGTATGAGCAGATGTTCAGGTAGTCTTGTGTCCCTGCGTCGCAGTTTTCCGAGCTAATGTTAATATTAATATCACCTGTTAGTATTACATTATTAAATGGGCTAAGTGATTGAAAGATCTGGTTTAGGGAACTGTGAAAAGAGGTTAGGTTTCTGGCGGAAGGGGATCTATACAAAGCAATTATCGCTGTGGTTGTACCAATTTTGATGATAAGGCAGTTACTCATACAATTTTGTAGATCAGGTTCTTCGACTTTGACCTTTAATGATTCCTTAGCAAATACAACGACACCGTCATTTTGAGTGTGGTTAATTTTAGTGTACAATAAGTTGTATCCTGGTATTACTGGGAGGTTATCGTGGTGCTTTGATAGCCAGCATTCTGTTAGAACCATAATATCACAATTAAAGTTAAGTCTATGAAGAAAAATGTTAAAGCTATCTATGTTCTTATAAATACTTCGTATGTTTTGGGTTAGTATAGTTAGTGACTTTTGATACTGGGGAAGATATTGATTGCAGTCCTCAACCTCACATGACTTTGACTCGGTTAAAAATGAGTTATCTATTTCGGTAATTAAATTAATATCCATTCTACTTAAAAATAACAAACAATAAAATACGTCTAAGATTGAAACAAATATGTGGCGCTCTTAGGCGCCTTCATAATCAATCGAGTTGATGTACCTGTATTCGGCTGCAAGTTTAGCTGGACATGCTGCGTCTCCCGTCTTGTGGTTGGCTTGTTTTTTAAAGCGCATGCATGTAGCACATTTTGGACCATCGGCTTTTTTTGCGCAGTCTTGGCTAGAGTGTCCTTCTTCACCACAATGGCCACAAGTCGAGACAGTGACCTTGCATGTCTTAGATGCATGACCGTACTGCTGGCACTTGTAACATCTCGTTACCAGAGTGAAGTCCCGTACCGGACAGGACGTCCAATTTATAAATAATCTGTCCTGCGTGATGAGGGCCTTGCGGATAATGGCTGAAACTTCTATAATATAATTACAGGTCTCAGCATCTTTCCTACCGGATTTGTGGCTAAGTTTAACTGAGGTCATAAATGTTTCTAGGGTTATAGGTAGTTTGTCCGTTATGTTCTGCTCGTAAATACATTTATAAACCTCATTTTCGGCCATTGATGCAGGAACTCCTAGTACAATAATACGAGGTTTGCGTTTCCGAGGTTCGTCGACGGTAAGGCCTGACGAAGCGATTTGGACTGTTTGCTTGAGTTTATCAAGGTCATCCTTAGTCTCAGTGCTGATAATAAGTCCTCCTTTTCCTATTTTACGTACGCCTCGTACTTTCAGCTTCATTTCTCCAGGGCATACGATTTTTTGTACCATGTTCTTGGTTTCGTCACTGGTCTTGGTATTGTCGCATGGAAAAATCGCCACGGAGCTGAGATTATTTGGGCGAATAAAGCTGCTAGATCCCTTCTTAACCATATCGGCAAAAGATGTAGATGCTGCTCCTTGCCTCGTACAGGACTCCTGAATCGTACGGTTCATCTCTGCTAAACAGTCCGCTAGGTCTCGAGCTTCGGTCATAGTTTTTAAGGCAGTATGGGTTTGTATTGCTCTTGATTTCAGCGACTGGTATTGGACAGCTAATTGAGAAACACCATGACTGACTTTCCGGCAGAGATTTCCAATTCTTTGCTTCTGTTCAGAATTGAGTTTTCCTTCAGAAGCAATGCAAAATACCTCATTCAGGTGATCCTCAATGGACCCCAACCAGTTCTGAATTTCTGCAGTACTGACTGGTTCAAAGGCTTCCTCTTGGTGCTGCTTTGGTTGTTGAGGTGGTCTCGGTGTTGGTGTCGACGGAGGGCTGCGTGGCGTCATCCCACTTCGATTGAAGGGGCTGCTGGCCATTTTTCAGATTATAACACTTATTTTGCAATCAAGTCAGTCCATTATTCTGCGTTAAAACCGCTCACTGTGTTGTTTTATTATATCAAGCTATAATACACCAAAACTGGGTCAAATTTAATGCAAGCGTTAATTTATTTATTTTTATACTGCATTGATGTGCACGTCTGTATGCGATGAGTGCCAATCATTCATTCCCTTCAATTATAAATCGCACGACATTTTGATCTCGAGTGACACAAGAATAGTGACTTTGTTCGTTTGCCTATGATTTTTAAAAAAAATACAGATATCCGAAACGCCGCCATATCGAGCTGTCATTTGTTCGTTAGCTTTTTATTTCCAGTTAAGAGTAGACAAATTTTCTGATAAGTTCTTTATTTCTGTCTAAAATGAGTGATAGTGACTCAGAAATTGACATGAATACTCCGCCAGATCTCGTAAATGCAGCGACGAATGTAACTAATAACCTGTTGCCACAAAAATCAAGGGCCAAGTAACAATGCTGGTCATTTCCCTATGGTTCCTGAACCCATCATAGAACCCTTATGATATTTGGGTAGATAAAGAAGTCGCATAAACTACTATTAAGCGCATTGAGCACTCCTTGGGTGACCAAAAATCATGGAATTCACGTGACCATCACCTAACGATTCGTAGCAGTCGTAGCCGATTTGCTACGGCGTAACACCACTTCGGGGGTCCTGGGTTATGGAGGTCAGATAGGCAGTCACTCCTTGTAAAATATTGGTATTCAGCTGCATCCGGTTAGACTGGAAACCAACCCCAACATAGTTGGAAAAAGCCCAAGCAGATGATGAGGGTTCTGGGTTCCAAAAATGTACTCTGAAAGACCAAAATCAAAAATGTACTCTGAAAGACCAAAATCAAAAATGTACTCTGAAAGACCAAAATCAAAAATGTACTCTGAAAGACCAAAATCAAAAATGTACTCTGAAAGACCAAAATCAAAGCATTTATTTCAAGTATTGAAGTTTGAATTGTCGACAAAGACAACATTGAAATGTAGCTACAATCCCAGTCACAAGGCTAAATACTGTAAAAGTACTGTAGTTACCCATTTCAACGTGAATACAGAGATCCCTGTGGAGAAGAACTGGTAAGAAACTCCATTGAGTCGTCTTTTACAACTGAAAATAAATAAAGGGTGTAAAACTCCTCTTCACGAAGCTGAAAGGCACTTGTTCTCCTCATCATTGCGATCATTTTTTTGTTTTACACCATACCTGGGAACCTTCTAGTTACTACTTACCTTCTGTTACTAGAACTAGTCAAAGTTACAACTTTTTGACTAGTTTTTTTTGTAAGATTTTGACTTTTAACACCTCCACGACTATTTAATCCATCCATCATGCCAATGTTTTAAGTGCGTTACATTGAGTTCTACCACAAAACATGATTTATAACCTCAAAAAAAAAATGTTTCCCAGCAATAATTTTTGCGTAAAGTTACTTCGTTTGATGTACAGAATGCATGATTTACGGCTTTGTGATGAGGTGGTTTACACCCTGTATGTCATCACTATCTCATAAAAACTAAGCAGTAAATAACAGGCACACAACAAAGAGGCATGTGATCAGCAATCACGATGCGTAATAGCTACTTATCAAAACCCAGTTTGAAAGATCAGTGGCTAAGCGATTGGGTGCTGCGCTGCGTGTTGCGGGTTCGATTTCCGCACGGAAAAATATGTTTGGCCTAGAGATAGTTGTACCGGGTCATGCCCGGCTGTTTGTGTATGTGAGTTTAAAGGTTTGTAAACGTACCCACAACACAGGAGAAATTTTTCGAGTGCGGGACACAGATTAAAAAAAATATTGTGTTAGTGTTTCAAGACCGGTACAAACACGGAAATGCGTTGAAAACAATTGTCACCCAACGATTGTCGTTTGAATCCTTTCCTGCATATTCCGGGTTACTGTTACTGCTAGTCTGCATCATCCCACTGTTGGGCAAAGGCCTCTCCCCATGATTTCCAGTTGTTACGATCTAGGGCTTATGTGGGCGCTGGTCATTGGTTTGATCCAGCTCTTCCCGCCAACTTCTGCGAGGTCTGCCGTGACCGGGTAATTGTTGATTTAATCTTTTCTCTGGACGCTCTTAATGTGCACGTCTTTCTACATCGTTCTCACAAATGTGTATAATCACACATAAATGATGTAACCAAGATTTTGTAACAATATATTGATTTAAAAAGAGTGGGAATGGGCAACCACAGTACTTTCTCAAGTTATTATGCCTTGTGACTGTGACTGTAGCTTTGATTTTATTTGTAATTTGACATTCAGAAGTGCCGTAATGGTCTAGTTGAAATAAATGCTTTGAGTTTGAGTTTGAGTTTAATTATATTCCGGGTAATTTCTTTAATTCATATGACACAGTCACAGTTTAATTTAGTCCCTCATGCTTGTCGAGCCTCAACCATCACTGACTGGTCTGACGACTCAGTACCTACCTTTGTGTTCTTATAAAGGGTTTAAAACACCTCTTAACGAAGCCCAGAAGCACTTGGTCTTCTCTTTATTCCGATCATGTTTTTGTTCTACACTATACCTGGGAACCTTCTAGTTACGGAGATATTGGGGGTCAAAGTTACAACTTTTTGACAAGTTTTTTTTTTTAAATAAAAGTCCTTATTATAAGATTTTTACTTTAAACATCTCCACGACCCCCGTTCTATTCAATATTTGCATCAGCACAATGTTTTGAGTGCGTTACATTGAGTTATACAATAAACCGTGATTTTTCACCACAAAAAAAACTATTTCCCAGCAATAATTTTTGCGTAAAGTTACTTAGATTGATGTACAGAATGCTTCGTTAACGGCTTCGTGATGAGGTGGTTTACACCCTGTATGTAATAGGAGAGGCTCCTGACAAAAAAAAATGATTTCATTTAGTCCGTTTGTTAGATTCGATCGAAAAATATTAGTTACGTATTTTTTCTTACCATTTCCAAATAAAAAATATATATTCAACGATAACTTGATATTCGTCGACACCAATAAAATCTTAAACATCCATAAACCAACCAGAAACATACATACAACCAATACAATCGTATACACGAATAAAAAATAATAACTCTCCCCTTTACAGCCCTTTAATATCCGGCCTATTTGATGCGATACGTTGTTACTTCATGGCTCGCAGCTCATGGCTCATGGCTAGTAAAGTAATACCATAACAGGGACTATAAAACGGTAAGAAGAACAAATATTTGTTGATACGGCATTTTGCTACAGTCTTTAGGTAATAAAAAGATTGCGGATTCAGTTGACTGGATGTGGCATCGAAACTGCATTCAATTCTTTCTGTTAAGATTTTTTCTCTCATCTGCTATAAGCAAAATGTAATCTTCAAAGCTGCGGTTATTTAAGTGTGATAATAATATGGAGACATTTTTTTGCTCATAGGACGGGAATTTTAGATATATTAGTAAATGCTTAAAAAGTAAACTGCAATACCAAGCGGTTTTCCAGAACTCTCAACAACAAATCGAGTACTTCTTTAGATAAATTATGTCCAAGTTTGTTCCCAGACAGTTTTCGCAGATTCGTCATCCTAAACGCCTTTTACCATACCTACACTAAGATAAAAATTGGGAAAACGACTTCACGCAAAACATTCTGCATAAAACACCGACTTCTAAAAAAGCATTAAAGAAGTCTAAAATAACTTTATTTTCGGAAGTTGGTGACTTTGTATCTGTCATTGATTTTTTTTGCCACCGACTTCCAAATGTAAAGTTATTTTTCTTTTTAATGTTTTGGACTAGAAGTTATTAAGGGATCATCATGTCGTCAACATAGCCCAAGAAGAAAAGCTAATTAGTATCGGCGCAAAATAAAAAACTACGGAACTGCTTTTTGTACAGTAGATTTCAATCTCAAACTGCAAACAACCACTTCCAGTAACCAGACATCTCTAATACAAAGCACAGAGTGTGGGCTCAACATTTAACAGTGCAATGCACCAGACAAAGGCCATATTACCCCCAGTCACCCCCTAGAGAACTGTCGCTTAAGACTTAGTGTTATTTTCTGCTTATACTGCCAGGCTTCTTCTGATTATCACCAGGCTTAATGGCCACAACAGAGCTTTGTATCTCTTATGACTAGACTGTTGAAGTGGAGTGTAGAATATGTGGCTTTTAGGAGCCATATTTGTTAGTCGTGTGAGACTGGTGTAAAATAATTCTGGGTCGGTTTCAACGGCAATGTCTGCCTATTTCTGTTAAGTTTTAGTTTACTATTATTTATTATAAATTGTTCCTTTTTTAATGTTTGAATAAGACTTTTCAATTTGAGACCTGAGGCCTAATTCTGCTATTTTAATAAATTCGTCACTCCAACACGATTCCATTCTCATCCCATTGTCATTTTGCTTAAACTTCGTAATCTGCTAAATTCACAATGGTCGGTCGATGGTCTCGTAATAAAATTGTGTTTTAATGGCATTTTCGTATTGCCATTTTTATAAAACCATTAGTACAAAATAATGGTTATTGATATCTACTACTAAATGCGAACATTTATTCATGCCAGATTTCATGTACGAGATTAATATTCTATGACATTTCTTTCAATGGAGTCTCACTGGTTGTTCATTGAGAAGTCATAATGACGCCATTATATTAGTAGATTATCAAACTTGTCAAAACTTGACAGAACTTGATCATTGTGACTCCAATGATCGCCTATTCTGACACTATCGTAATAGCAGAATCGAGGCCCAGGATCGACTATGATAGTAATTTTCATAGTTGTAACGTATTCAGCTGCATCCGATTAGGCTGGAAACCAATCCCAACATAATTGGAAAAAGGGTAGGCAGATGATGAGCTGTGACGTAAAAGATTCAAATGCATGATTTTTATCCCAATAGTCGGTTTCAACCACTACGCCATTGAGGTATTGAAATTTTTTTGATGACCTTTTGCAATAATTTGAATTGCGTAATTTACAATGATTCACCCATTGATGATCCCTGTTATTAGAAAACGAGTAGATCTTCTAAGCGAAATGGTATCACCCATGGAAATTTGAGCTTTGGTTCCAACACACAAAAACCATTTTTTTTTGCACTCCATAAATTGAGCCACAAACTTTATGTATAACGA
This sequence comes from Xestia c-nigrum, assembly GCA_916618015.1. Classification (NCBI taxonomy): domain Eukaryota; kingdom Metazoa; phylum Arthropoda; class Insecta; order Lepidoptera; family Noctuidae; genus Xestia; species Xestia c-nigrum. The sequence continues at coordinate 7,828,410 of OU745269.1, read as the reverse complement.
CAGAGCCTCTAACTAATACTATCAAGTTATACTCCTGATCTAACATTATTTCAATCATCCTTATTTACTTAAGCCGCCAAGTTAAAGTCAACTTAAACCAATAGTTATTTACACCGCAGATCAAACCCGTCAGTCGGCATTTCTGTGTAACGACCACAGAGCCATCTTGTGGCTTAACTCTGAGGTTGTAAGATTATACTTTTGCACAAGACATGCTCTATTTTAGGTATTGTCGCATTCCTTGATTAGTTTCCTTGTGGATGGATTCGTATCCAAGGATTTGAGGAATTTCGCACCTTGGTAAGCACAGTTGACTGATTATGCAAGTGGTTAAGATTCCTGTGGAAGTATTATTGTTTGTGTGGCATGAGCTTAGGAGCTCGTGCCTAAATGATAACAGCAGCACGGGTCGTTTCTTGACGACCCAAATGGCGTAGAGATGTTGCCTTACGTTCTTAGGGTCACGGGTTCGAACCCCGGTACGAGTAAATGTTTGTATGATGACCACGGACATTTGTTTCCGAGTCATGGATGTTTATATGTATAATAAGTATGTATTTACAAACAAAAAGTATATTTGTAGTATATCAACGATCTGGTGTCCATGACACCAGCCTCGTTGCTTAGTGTGGCACTAGATGGCGCTGTGTGTAAAATGTGCAGCGCTCGCCTAGGTTGGTACGTGGATGGGTAACCTGCCATAACACTCCAATTTTCGTCCGTGCCTCGAAAAGCATGTTTTGGTACCAGCTGTCATTTGTTGATCTCTGACAGTCGTTACAGGTGGTCAATCAATGGCCCGTACATCTCTTACCATTTTTTTTTGTTTGGGCAGTAGTGGGAAATCCCCGCGGACACCTTGACTATCTCACAAGAATTTCTCTTGTGAGACAGTCGAGGTAGGGCCGGACTCAAACCGGCTAAAAACCACTCCTGCCTAGCCAGTGTCCCTCTGACATGAGGACCAGAGCCCTTTTGATCTAACTTTTTGGTTTCCGTGCTGATGGAATGCCGAAGATAGAAGTCCATTTTAGTACGCTCATCAGCTCTTACCATACCCAGTAGTAACTGGGTTGTGGAGGTCAGATAGGCAGGAGGATAGGTAGTCGCTCCATGTAAAATACTGGTATTCAGCTGCATCAGGTTTGACTGGAAGTCGACCGACCCCAACATGGATGGGAAAAGGCTAGGCAGATGATGATTCAGATTATGTCAGTGGACCTTCGACAGTCGCAGATCGGCTGGTAGCAACTTGGAATTGAGTGGCGTTCGATTGGGGAGGCTTAGATGCAACAGTGGACAGCTGTATATACGGCTGATAAGGACGATGATGAAATAGATAAAACCAAAAAAATGGGCAGAAAGCAGATTTCATAATCATCATCATTTCAGCCGAAAGACGTCCACTGCTGAACATAGGCCTCTCCCAAAAGTCGCCACATTGACCGGTCCCGTGCGACTCGCATCCAACGGATTCCAGCAACCTTCACCAGGTCATCGGTCAACCTAGTGAGAGGTCTTCCAACGCATCGTCTTCCGGTTCGCGGTCGCCACTCCAGAACTTTTCGGCCCTATCGGCCATTCGTTCTGCGAGCAATGTGCCATAACCACTGCCACTTAAGTTTGACAATTCTTCGGGCTACGTCAGTGACCTTGGTTCTCTATCTCTTGGTTTAATAATGACTAGTAGAATTAAATATATTCACGAACAATAAATGTTATCGTCACTTTTATAAATGCTTTTTCCAACGGGTTTCATTTCTTTCTCACCACATAAAGAAAGCCATGCCTATACATATACCACATACATATATATAATACTTGGATACATCTCAAAGACACATCGTAGTCATTAGTCTTGCGGTCATCAAAAGCTCATTTTGTATTTTTTCTAGGTCTCTGTGACTGTTGGTAAAAACGGTAAAACTAAGTGAGATGGGATTCTTGAAGTTAGTGCTTATGTGTTGGTGCTAATGGCTGGTTTAATGGATTGAGATAGTTGTAAATGTAATTGATGGGTAATTGGTAAGGTCACATTGTCTTTTCTAGTGTTCGTTTAGACGTTTCATTCGTTTTGTTTTGTCATCATAACTTTACTCTCGTGATCTTCGAAGAGTTGAAGTCCTCTGAAGTATCATGAGGATGAGCGCTTTACCATCTTCCGGGCACAAATCAAGACTCCTTGACTGCTTCTGAAAAATTCTTGGTAGAAAAACTGAATAAGGCTTTGCCCGGTCTGGGAATCAAACCCAGGACCTCGTGCTCTGCAAAACCGAAGCAATTATTTTAAGATCAGCTTTTTTTTTCAAGGCTGATGTGTGTGGAAACGTTGGATGAAGACTCCTTAGAAGGTCATAACTGATATTATTGGTGATTTTCTTTCGAACATTTTCTCTATACGTGAGCAGTCCAGGGTGCCTAAGAGGTAAATCAGAAGATAAGTCATATTATCAGCCTGTTACGTGAGTATGGACCGTAGTACGGATGGCCGATGGGGCCGAAAAGTTCTGGAGTGGCGACCGCGAACCGGAAGACGATGCGTTGGAAGACCTCCCACTAGGTGGACCGATGACGGTTGGTGAAGGTTGCGGGAATCCGGTGGATGCGAGTAGCAAGGGACCGGTCAATGTGGCGACACTTGGGGGAGGCCTATGTCCAGCAGTGGACGTCTTTCGGCTGAGATGATGATGATGATGATGACGTGAGTATGTCACCTTAAAATGATCAAACACGTTATATTGTAATATCTCTAGCGATATTGTAAACTCTCGAATATTCAAACGAACATACTGCTTACAATAAAACGCATTATTTTTCGTGAAATACATGCGATGGTGGTCAACTCACGCGGTGTGGTGGGAAGGAGGGGTCCCCCTTGCCCAATGGTACCACTCTCATGAAAAGATAAGCGACCATTCCTAAGAAATACCGATTAATATAACCTAACCTTAAAACACTTTAAATTCCCCTAAAAAGCGTAGTCGGTGGAGCCCCGCTTTGTGAGGCCCTTATTTCCGAGTGCAGGGTTTAAAGGAACCTAACTAACCTAACGGGGGGGTGCCCCAAGTCCCGATTATGGGGGCAAAGATACTTTCGTATGTTCAGTTGACAATATTTCGAAAATATACAATATTGCTAGAGAGAAACACGTTATATTGTAATATAACGTGTTTGACAATTTTACGGTGACTATATAATCGTCTTCTGTAAAATAATATTTTCCAAGGAAAAATAAAACAGAATTTTTAATAAAATCAAAAGTTTTATTTTGATAGCGTCATTATCCATTTAAAAATAATGACAAATAATATTCGCATGCAAAGAACAAAAACACTGTATCATGCAATATTTTTATACATTTTGTTTCTTTTTTCTAACAACAAAAAAGTTATTTTGCCATTTATTTATTATGCCCATACATTGAGGTGCTGATTTTTCTCGTAAAGCTTTTCCCGTAACTTATTTAAAAAAAATATTTACATTTTATTATTGAGAGTAAAAATTAAAAGTGGCACACGAAATATAAAATTATTTTAAAACTATAAATTTAAAAGGTCGTCACACATTGTTGGGAATCTTAACTATTATATGGAACTATTAAGATGCGATCCTAATTTCTTTTCACTATATAATTATCACAGAAAATATGATTTTCCTACATCATTGACCATTTTAGCTAAATATTTACGCTATCTAAATAAATTTTCTGTCGTAAAAAGTTTGAAAGTATCTAAGCGACAGCAACAAGAGTTTTAAAAATTATTTCGTCCCGATTCTGCACAAAAATCGATACAACTAGATTTTTTTTTCTATAAAATTTATAAAATATTTTACTTTCAGTCTGTATAGTTTACATAACAATTGAATTATACTAAATTGGAAATAAATGGAATAATTATAAAAGAATCGATAATCGATTCATTTATTGAGCAATCGTAAAGAGCTAAATATTCGGATTGGACAAATAAAAAAACTGTAATCTAAATAAAAATCACACATACAATGCGGATATAATACTATAATATACAGATTGTAAAAAAAATATTTAAATTACAAAAATTAGAAAGTTATTTTTTCATGCATTGTATTTACAAAAGTATATTTTATTTTTATACAAAAACAAAGCAAGTGTTGTCAATAGAGCTCTACAGTTCAGTTTTAACCAAAAAAATAATTAACACAGAACAAAGTCGACATAATATATCGTAATTTTCGAAATCCAATAAATTATATTCAAGTCATTATAATTCGAAGTATTTAACTAGATGGATGCAAAAGAGAAAAACATTTAAAATAAAACTAAGTATTTTTTTAATTTTTTGTAATTTTTAAACATTTTTTTTCTCTTTTGCTCCATAACCCAAGAATTGAGTACATAACAAATTCTTCGATTATTTTATCAACAGACTTATCTTATCGTATATACACCTCAGTCATTAAAAACATTTAGGAACATAGTATCTTACATATACAGTTAATGAAGCTGTACTTGAAATAAATGTCCATTTTCACACAAGCCTTGAAACTTCACGACTTCGCTATACGTGGGTGCCTTGAGAAGGCTGGCTGCTATTACCTGTGAAAAATGAAGACAATTAACTTAAGTGATATTCAGAAAAAACCGTTCAACTTAAAGCAAGAAGGTCATTTATTATTTTTAATACGGAATACAAATTGGCCGAGATATTTTACGTAACTAGCCTTTTCCGGTGCGGTGCTAAGTAAAAATTCGTTTTAATAAAAACGTGAGACGCTCTTTAAAAAACAATGTTCAGAAAAATAGGGAGATGGTTTTGTCACTTACTTCGTTTTGTAAGTTAGGTTTTACTTGTACTTTTAACTTGTATCTATAGTCAAGTGAATTAATTTAGGTTAAGTAATTATTTATGCAATATAAAAAAGAATTGGATAAAGCTAAGAATTTTAAGTTTAGAGAGTTCTGAATTCAAGCAATTGCTGAACTACATGAATTGATTACCCTTAATCAAGTGATTCATTTAGACTTGTTCATAGATACCTACGTATGAACGGTGTGTTAGAGTAGCGTGTCTAAGTTTAGTTTCTACTTATAATTATGAGTGTGAATTGTTAAACATAATTTCACTGTATTGTGCCTGCAATACTTTTAATAAAGTAATTTAAAAATAATTACACCCAAATAAAAGAGTTGCTTTCAAAGTGTTTTTTTTTTTTCATTTTACGTAGAGCAGTGCTCCAAAAAAGCAGTGATACCTTTTCTCACTAAAAACAACTACCTCAATTCGTGTTTTTTTTTAATACAACGTCGCAACACTACGTTTCGAAGCTAGTTCTTTTATAAAGCAAAGGTCCTGAAATGCTCTCAAAATACACCTGTCACAGCCTCCAAATTCGACCCCTAACAACAAAAACCTACGTACCTCGACTAACAAGTAACCCAATAAATAATTCAAGTCTCCCAGTTTGAATGCATTAGATTTATGCGACTTTGCAAACACATTGTGGTTAAGATCGATCGTAATTCAACTGCTAAACACAAACAATTGAGTTGAATTAAGCTCAATGGTCTAACTTTGCAATATAACTTTGCAGACTGCCTAGGTATTGTTTATTAGTGTATTCTGTTGCATTATTGAGTTGATAGTGTTGTTTTTGGGGCAGAATTTTTATTTGCCGAGTGCCTAAGTGTCTCGGTTTCTCTGACGTTGTTATAGTTGCTCGCGAAATTAAAATTTTCTAACGTTTACGGTATACGACCAAAAAATCGATTAGTCCGTCAGACAGATTTAAAAAAAAAATATTTTGAAAACATACTTTTTTTTTTACGTAAACAAAAATTGAAGACGATACATTGCGTCGAAAACTCGAGTGACGTCACATTTCGGTACATTTTACCTGAAAGGGCCGTCACAAGCCCCCACTCATGAACTTTTATCTTCGTCATTTTTTTAAATTTGATAATGCAAAACACACGTATCCAATAATATATATTTTTCGATAATCAACTGAAGGACTAAACTTTTTTTAGTCAGTCGCTATCCCTATTTAGTTTGTATGTTGATTAAAAAATTGGTTGTCTGTAAAGTCGGTTTACGGACGATAGATTTACGTGATAACGTCATAATCATTATTTTATGTAATACGCACCGCGCGTGCGCTCTCGCTTGCACGCACAGGCTCAGGTGGAACGTTACTATGGAACGTTACTATGGAACGTTACTATGGAACGTTACTATTTTTCATGAGTGTTGCTGGTATTATCAATTTATAAGACGTTATCACGTCAATATGATTACTTAGTACTTAACTCGGGAGTAGATACTCTATAAAGAATAATCATTGATACAGAATACTATTGCACTTGTTTTGGGTTTCATCGGTCAGGTCAACCTATACACGCTTGACACTGAGTTTTCGGGTTCATGTGCGAATTTATCTTTTGCTTTGGTGAAGGAGACCATGGGCCACCATGGGCGACTATCGTCCACCATGGGCCACCATGAGCCACCACGGGCCATCATGGTCCACCATGGGCCACCATGGGCCACCATAGGTCACCATGGGCCACCATGGGCCACCATGGGCATAAAAACTGACACGAGGTTATGCACTAACCTCAGAAGGTTCTGAAATTCGCGGGCCGAAAAGAAGGTGAGCTTGCTTCTGAGTAGGAGGGTCGGATTGGTTTTGATTAGGAGGATTATGTATTTCCACCAACACGTCCTCCTCATTTTCAATATCCAAACCTAAAGCTTCGAATTGTTTTAAGAAGAATTGAGATCTTACGCTCGAGCATATCTATATTATCGTTTAGAACGTATCTAATGCGTGCTCCTCGTGTCAGAGTTTTTACGTCGCCTATGGGCGTTGAATCGGCTTTACCTATACGAAACGCCCATACGATAAAGATAGAAGGAAATCAGGGTAAGTAAGGCAACCACTGTTTCAAGCTCTCACAGTTCACAACTAAAAAAAATGTCACGAAGATAAATAAATAAATATCGCACACACATATTACACGCACCGCCATCTAGTGCCACACTAAGCAACGAGGCTTGTACCGTGGACATCAGATAGTTGATATAGTACATAGATACTTTTTTTTTGTATATACATACTTATTATAAATATAAACAACCACGACTCGGAAACAAATGTTTAAGCTCATCACCCAAACATTTGCTCCTACCGGGATTCGACCCCGGGACCCTAGGAACGTAAGGAAGCCTCACCACCGCTGCGCCATTCGGGTCGGGAAGATCAATCACAGGAGATACCCCGTAAGTGCCATTAAATTTTTAAGTAAGGCAATGTTCTAAAACTAAAAGGTAAAGCATTCTCTATAAGGAACACTGCTTACCCGGTCACCTGACGCCTATTTACCTGTAGGCAACACCATTGAGTTCCTGACTGCCGAATAGGGGGGCGGCGCAGGAGTCGATGCTGGCTTTGCGGTGTGTACTTGATTGTTGTAACCTAGGAGACGAATTATAAATAACAACAAATTATTTATTTATCAAAAAGGGGCACATTTACAATACAATACATCGACGACAAAAAAAAATATTAGTCCGTCAGTAAGATTATCAAAAAATATTTGACCCGTATTTTTTCTTTTGTTACATAAACCAAAGTTGAAGAAGATGTACGACGCTTTTAAAATTCTCAACGCCTTGGTATAATTTTTAGCGAGTTCTGACGTCACGAGCCCCCCCTCTCTCGAGTTTTGATGCGTTTTATCTTTGTCAATATTCATTGATTTACAAAAACAATAAATATGTCTCCATTATTTTCCGATACTCTAACCGACGGACTAAATAGATTTGCAATATATTGGTGGTGGAAACTAGCCTATTGTAGATCTTTGACAGTCCGATCCGGTCCGATCTTTGACAGTCGTTAATAGTCAGTGGCCCGAAAGACTGACAAGTTTTGATGCGTTTTATCCTTGTCAATACAAGGATAAAACGCATCAAAACTCGGGAGTGGGGGATTCGTGACGTCAAAACTCACTTAAATGTGAAACAGTGACGTATTGAGAACTCGAAAAGCGTCGTATCTTCGTCAATTTTTTTTAATGTAACAAAAGAAAAAATACGGGTGAAATATTTTTTGATAACAAAAGTGACAAACTAATTAGATTTTTTCAGTTAACAAGCTTATTGACAGCCGGGACCCAATGCCTTAACCTGCTTTACGAGGCACGAAGGGTACTCGGTATATTATGGGTGGTCGCCCATCCATGAAACATCCTAGGCAAACGCGGCTTAACCTAAAGATCGACAATTTATTATTACTTACCAATATTACTGTTCCTCAGGTACGGGTTGCCGTATGTGGCCGAGTATCGTAGATCCACGTTTGGTTGTGGTTTGACATTAGGCTGGGCGTATATAGGCGTTGGGGACGCTGTTGAATAAAAAAAAAATCCTTAGACATTCTACTTAATAGTAGGCCTGCAGAGCATGCATTTTTCATGCAAACGTAACACCAAAATAGTATGAAAATCAAACATATTCTTAAGGTGGTGTGTATGAAAACTGTGATCGGCGAATCATTTAAAAAATGTTCAATGTTGTCGGAGACAAGCACTCTAGATTTCTTTGGATGATTACCCTCGGATAGCCGTTTTAAGTATGTCACTAACTTTGAGTAGTTTGAAATATCAATGTTGTGTTCATTGCTCAGTATTTCGACTGGATTACCGAATATATAGGTTCCCTAACACATATTTTGAATGGACACTGATTTATACAAGAGTTATGAAAAAAATATTTTTTCTATGAAATTTTAAATTCCTCATTTATCTCGCCTTTATATCATTGTCCTTTCAAAATATTTATTTGGGAACATAGATATTCTGTAATCCAATCGAACTATATACACATTGTCAGCTGGCTTACTATGACTTTTTATTTGCAACGGTATCTCCCGGACTAAAACCTGATACTAATACACAAAATTGTAGTACAGCAGCTCAATATCTTTCCCACGCTGATCATGGTATAAATACGACCTTGATCGTGTAATCTATTAGCGGTAAAAATTACACTCTATTAGCTAAAACAATATCTCAATTGCAACTGATTAAAACACAGCATAATTTCTCAACAAAACTAAAGTTCTCAACTTATCAACTATCTCCTACTTTGAACTTGCACTTACCGTCACTAACAGGAAGTCCCAAATTATTAATGGCGTCCGTTTCATCTGGCGACTTGGTCGTTCGTTGTAACGTGTTATTTTGCGATCCATTGCCTGCTGACAAGGGGAGCGTTGATGCTGTGTCGATGCTGCGCGTTAATGAGCCTTGCAGTGACCTGTGGAGAGGAATTTACTGTTTAGTTTGGCAGCGAAGTGGTAGGGGGCTCTGTTGTCGAGTATTGAGATAGGATTTAGATCAGGTTTAGTCTTTAGAATTGGAGCTAATTTAGAATTAGTTTTGGTATCGTGTATTGTGACTATTTTGCTTGGATACTGATTTCGGAATTATAAGGTCATGATTTCATTAAATAATTCGAGGAGCTCGTGGCTAAATAATTACAGCCGCTCGGGTCGATCTTTACGTTAAGCCGTGCTTGCCTAGGTCGGTCTGTGGATTGGTGACCACCCTAACATACCGAGTTTCCTCCGTGCCTCGGTAAGTACGTTAAACTGTTGGTCCCGGCTGTCATTTGTCCATCTTTGACAGTCGTTACAGGCCCAGGCCCAGTCAGTGGCCCAATAATCCTGACAACCAGTCTTACCAAGTGGTATCGTATTACTAGTATTAATTAGGTTGTGGAGGTCAGGTGGGCAGTCGCACCATGTAAAATACTGGTATTCAGCTGTATCCGGTTAGACTGGAAGCCGACCCCAACATAGTTGGAAAAAGGCTAGGCAGATGATGATGATGAAGTGATTTCTTTCAATAATTATGATTCTGATGAATAAACCGACTTCATATGTACGATTAGAACGATACTATAGAGAACGTTTGACCTCGTCTAGTTCTTTTTTTTTGACGTGTTAGGTGTAAGCCGTCTAAAATTTGTAATTCTTTTTTACGTGTTTGAAAAAAAAATATTAACATTAAAAAACATCCCCTAATACTTTGAGATTACATTGGTTTTACGAGAAATGAATATAAGGTATGACTGCTAAAGTTCTCTGACAAAAAAGGCTAAAAAATATAACAATGACCCAAAGTATTGCTCTTAAATCAGCAATACTGTAATCTAAGTTTTTCATCAAATGCGAAAAGTAGGTACGCATGCACGCTTAGCACTTTGTGCAAAAATACAACATATTATTGTATCAAAATATGTAAATTAAGTAAACACATTCGCTAGACAGACACAGCTTGACAATAACGCGGCTAAAATAGGACTTTATTTTATCCTCACATAAAAACAACAATTTCAGACAAAAACTATCTAAGCAAAAAATCAAAAGAAAACCACATTTTTCATGACGACTGAGGGCTGACTCGTAAAAACTTCAGATAAAGTAGTTATTAAGTTGTCATCCCAAAGAGATCGCTTTTAACTTAAGCTTTTAATAAATGAATCGTTGGTTTACATCAATTTTATTTTAATGTTACATTTTTATCCCTTAGAATATTAGAGTTAAATAAAGAAATATTAGGCAAGAAAAGTGGTGTGAAAATAATTAAATCAGTTGGCAACATTATTTGTATTATCAATTAAATAAATATCGTTAGACATTAACACACAGCGCCATCTAGTGCCACACTAAGCAAGGTTTGTGTCGTGGACACCAGATAGTTGATATACTACATAATTATATACTTTTTTGTTCGTAAATACATATTTATTATACATATAAACATCCATGACTCGGAAACAAATGTACTAAGTGGTCTTTTGGCACTGTGTAAATAAGTCTAAAATAGCAACTTCAGATAGTTCAAAAACTGCATAATTATAACTAGGTAAGTAATACAATTCCAATTTATGTTTCGTGTTTAAATAAAGATAGAGAAAATGCTTGTTTCTGATTGTCTGAAATAACTCGTCTTCCGATTTTCTAGAAAACGGCTTTAAAAAACTAAATGTCCAAAACGCCAAAAATTTACTCACGTAGTGATAAAACTTCAATGATGATGGGAATTTTATTTCTTATCTACCCACCAGGTTATTTAAATAAATCCATATTTTTATAAATCTATCAAATGTAATTATAAAAATATGTATAAATCTTTCAAAGATAAACATTACTATAAATAATAACATAACCTTAAAAACATGTCATTTCTCAACAAAGGAGTTTGAGTTTGAACATTTCCTTATTTATAAGTTTCTCGAACCAGTTACCATGACAACCCTAAATTCCCTTTTAACTCATAAAATAAAAGAAAATAAAAATAAAATAATCATGTACTTACCGACTCGGAGGCTCGAGGGGGGGTGACTGAACTCGGAGGTGGGGTGGGGGGGCGTACCCCTGCGGGTAGTCATACACGTAGCCTGCGGGGCTCTGCCATGAAACATATAATACCACCTTTATTTTACCGCAGTAGGCTATACGGCAGATTATGTGCAGAAAGATCATTAATATTCAAAGTTTTATCAAAATAACTGAAAACCTGTGAAAAGTCACTAAACTCATCGTTATGGACAATTCAGCGGCTCCATAATGTTGTTATTAAATTACCATGATTTTAGGGTAAGACCCAAACTAACAAACTATCGCTGTTCTGGTGTCTGTGATACAATGATTTTAATCATTAGTACAGGCACCAACGATTCACTTTTCTGAAATGTTCACTTTTATTTGAAAATTGATTTTTGTAAAACTTCAATGTGTCTTTTCTGAAAATAAAATTATTATATTATTATAACAATCGTACTCCTTATTATAATTAACTTGCAGTTCGCCCGCGACTCGTTGCGCAAAAAATATGATAGTTCGGCTAATTTCTTTGCTAGCAATATAATTAGGTAATAGCTTATGTTACTTGGTAAAGATGTAGCTTTCTAATAGTGAAAGAATTTCGAAAATCGGTTGAGTCGTTCTTGAGTTAAATTTTAACAAACAAAAAAATCAAATCATTATAATGTTAGTTTGCGAGGATGGATGTTTTTGTGGCGTTATGTTGAGTTTCACCATAGAACGTGATTTTTCACCCTGAAAAAAGTCTCTTTACGCAATTTTTAGCAATTATTTTTACGTAAAGTTACTTAGTTTGATGTACAGACTATTTACACCTTGTATAATCCCGTCTTGGGCATAGTGAATTTTCTGCACAAATTCTTTTATGTTCACGTACAAAAGGTATTATTTCAGATAACTTGTGACTGTCAAATTGGTTTCTTTTTCGCTTTTGTAGTTTGATCTGAATTCGAGCTTGTGAAAATAAGTTGTTCTCTTTGAAGTAGTATTAGCTGAGGTTTTCTTTGCAAAAAAAAGGAAAAATGAAAATACTATGGCGAAGTAAAGTGCTTGTATGAGCCCCATTTTTCAATTCTGATCTGAATTATTAAATAGACTTTGAAAGTAATTGGTTTTTACATGTTTCATGTGCTCGATTGTAATTTACTGGGCGGTTTAAAATGTTTTTGGACTTATTCATTATCTTACAACTTTTTTACATTTTAAATTTCTATATAAAACACATAAAAAAACAAAAAAAAATAATAGTCCGCTGGCATTCTTTGTGAGCAAAATTAGTAACTCAGTAACAAAGCCTTATTGTCCAGGATGCACTCTAGAAATCTTAGAAGAATTTATGCATCAACGTTTTTGGGTATCCTGACGAATGCCTGACATATAAATGCGGCAAGAACTAAGGAATTTATTGGATTATTATCGCTGTTCTCAAAACGGTGAAAGAAAACATCGTGAGGAAACCGGCATGACCTAGAACCAACATTCAAAGACATGTGACATCTACCAAGTCGTACCTACTGGGCCCGCGTGGTCAATTATAGCCCTTTCCTCTCCTATCCTTTCCTTTCCTGAATGTCATGAGGCAGATTACGCTAAAGGTCAAGCTAGAAATCTGGAATGCCTCCACCTCTTTTCGACATTAAAGTAACGCATTAGTGACACTAAAGTGATACTAAAGTGACAATAAAGTGACACTAAAGTGACACTAAAGTGACACTAAAGTGACACTAAAGTGACACTAAAGTGACACTAAAGTGACACTAAAGTGACACTAAAGTGACACTAAAGTGACACTAAAGTAATACTCATAAAAGAGCCGATAGTAGAAACCTCACCCACCTTAAAATAAGGGTCACTATACGTAGGGTCGGAGTAGTCGTTGCTATACCGGAACTGCATCAGAGGATCATCATGGCGCATGTTCGGGAGAGGCACAGGCCCGGCTAGGGGCAGGCCTGCGTGCAGTTTGCTGTCTGAACGGTCGGAGCTTGTGTAATCCTGGGGAAGGAAGACTGAGTTAGACTGTTTTTTGGTTGAATATTTCAAGATTTCGGGTGTGTGTTTCAGCCTTATTTCGCATAGTAAAACTAAAGAAGACGGGTATTTATCGCGAATTTACCTTTAATTTAATCCCGACGTTCGGCGAAATTCGCGATAAATACCCGTCTTCTTTAGTTTTATAATGTGTTCTGATCGTGAAAGTTTAAAAAAGACAATTATTTCGCATAGTCGTTTGGCTTGTTGGAAGCAATTTTTTTTATGGCGTTGAAACTAGAATTTGTGCAGAAAGAACTATTGATTCGTGTAGACCGATTTTGTAAATCAATTATCTAGCAATATTTTATTTTAGAATATAGGAGAGTGTTTGCGATCGTCGTGGTACACAAGGAATCTACTAAATAGTCTGGTTAAGCAGACAACCACCTCCAAGGTTGATATGCGAAGATCCCATAATAAAAAATAAAAAAATCATTCCTTTCATTTTGTTGATTTTGTTGAACAAATGAGTGACACAAAAATGGTAAACGTAGTGATTATATACTCTGTGAAAAATATTTGGCCGGTGACTACAAACATATCTGCGGCTTCTTCAAAATCTTCTACTGTATTGGTAATAACTCACCAACTCATAACTCCCATCACTCTGCGGCAACTGAAGCTTTAGATCACTGATATTAGAGCTCCTATCACTCTCCTTGTTGTACACATCACCAGTGGTCACCGTGACGTCAGGCTTCTCATTCATCTGCCCCTTCTTCCGTCTTCTTCTGTGGCAGACGATCACGAGGATAATGAAGGCGGAGAAGATTATGATGCCGGAGGTCACGCCGATCAGTATTATATAGAGGGGTAGGGTTTCTGGAAAGAAGGTTACCTTTTATTTTATGAACAAAGCACGTTAAGTCCAGTTTTAAAGCATTTTTTGAAGGTGCACGTGGCGTACCGTGGCTGTAATTACAGCCAGCCGCATTTGAGAACAGCCTACATTCAGTATGTTGGTTACTGTATTCAGCCAAAATGAATAATAATGTATTTAAATGAAAATTAAAATCATAATATCAGTCTATTACTACTCTCTGCTGTCTCATTGCTGAAAGCTAAAGGTCTCTTCTGAAGTCACAGAATTTACACAAGCTGTAAGTAAGTATAAACGGTACTTAAAATAAAATAATAAACTTTTTTTTTTTGGTCGATCTTTCTGCTTTTTCCAGCGAACTGATTTTGACGGGACTTTTACTGACAGATAGCTGACATTACAAAAAAAAAATGAAAACTACTTTTATTTAAAAAAAAAAAAAACATTACATTTTTAACAAATCCGATCCAAATATAGAAGTTATATTTTCCCGCGGATGAAGGTCATAGGCAACAACTAGTCGCAAAGTAAAAAAAATCAAACTCAACAAGCAACAAAACATAAAAATAACAGAACAATAATATAACAAGAATTGAAAGTTCTTCAACTTACTCAAAGGCTTCAACATGATAGCAGCATTAGCGTTTCCATACTCATTGGTGACGCTGCAGTTGTACTGCCCATAGTGCTTGGACTGGCTGGCTCTGATCACCAGGCTTGATTTAATCACGCCATCTGGTAAAGATTCTTCTAGTATTGCGTAATCCTGCAATAGAATAGTAAATTAGAATTGTTTAGAAAATACTAAAAGTGGAAGCGGTAGGATAACTCGTGAAATTCAAAATTTCTCGTTTCTCGTTTCGTTTTTGGGTTTACACCCACCCAATACCCTTATCGAAGCCAAACGCTTTTTGTCCATCCTTTCATTGCAATTTTATTTTGTTCTGGAACGAACCATGGTTTTAGTTATATTGGAGGTCAAAGTTATAACTTATACCTCCATGACTTCTGACTTCTTCTTCTTCTACGACCTGCCTCCGCAGAGTTTTGGAATTTATTGGCCATTTAGCGAGAAAAGATGGTAATAACCTCAAACAACTGATGGTTACCGGTAAGATGAATGGTAAGCGGCCAAGAGGTCGCAGCCCTTTGCAATAGTCCGACCAGATAAGCTCTCGAAACGAAATTTCATGATGCGCTTCACTTGGCCAAGGTAAGACGGAGATGGCGAAACACACGACCCTCAGTAATGAGGAGCACAACTTTTGCACTATTCAATACATTCATCAGCTCAATGTTTTGAGTGCGACACATTGAGTCCATACCGTAAAAAACGTAACTTTTCACACCGAAAACAAAAAGTCGTTTCCCAGCATGAATGATGTAACCAAGATTTTGTAACAATAATTCGATTTAAAAGAGAGTCCATGGAGTTTCTTGCCCGTTCTTCTCCATAGAGATCTACGCTAGGGAATGGGCAACTACAATACTTTCACAGTTTTTATGCCTTGTGACTGGGACTGTAGCTACATTTAAATGTCATATTTGTTTCGACAATTCAAAAGTGCCTGTAATTGGCCTACTTGAAATAAATGCTTTGATTTTTGATTTTGATTTTTCAGCATTCATTTTTGTCACTCAGTTTAATGTACAGAATGGTTGGTTGATGGATTTATAAAGAGTCCTTTTGCACCTTCAATTATTTGGAGTTTTACATGTTTTTAAACGAGAACTGCTTCTGACCTCGATCACGGCTGATAGAAAAAGATGGAGGTTTATAATGGAACGAGCGTGCCCAGAAGATGCCTTTTCAATCTTGCTTTGAAGACAACCGTCATCATCATTCCAGCCGAAAGACAACAACTACTACTACTACTGCCGGGCTAGCATGGGCTGGGGATAAAATTTTCTCCACCTGTCATTTCTACTGACTTATCCCTTGTCAGTGGAAATAACCGGTGGAGAAAAGTTTTATCCCCTGCCCATGCTAGCCCGGCTGCTGGACATAGGCCTCCCCCAAGTTTCGCCACAATGACCGGTCCTATTCCCGCAGCCCTCACCAGATCATCTGTCCACCTAGTGGGAGGCCTTCCAACACAACGTCTTCTGCTTCGCGGTCACGACTCCAGAACTTTCCAACCCCATCGGCCATTCGTTCTGCGAGCATTGTGCCCTGTCAATTGCGCAAGTTCGTCAATTCTTTGGGCTTCGCCGATAACTTTCGTTCTCTTGCGGACGTATTTCTGATTCGATCACGCAACAAAACTCCGAGCATAGCCCATAGCCCTCTCCATTGGCCTTTGTGTGACTTTAAGCCTTTTGATGACGCCCATTGTGAGCGACCACGTTTCTGTTCTGTATGTAGTGACTGGCAACACACACTGGCCGTAGATTTTCATGTTGAGACACTGTGGTAGGTTGAACGAGAAGAAATGTGGTTTGATGTATATTAATCTAACTTACCGGATTTTGAATCACACTGATCTCCCGACCTTCGAAGTACCACCTGATGTCATCAGGTTTGGGAACTGATCGAGCCGCACATTCTATTCGTACGCTCTCGCCCTCCATCCCGAATTGAGTCCTGTTTGACAGGATCTTTGGTGCACCTAGGAGAAAAAGATGAATGTCAATAAAATCAACAGGTTGAACGGGCACTGCCAGTTGTGGCAGGTCATCTATAAAGTAAAGTATATAATATGTATTATATCAACTATCTATAGTGTCCACGACACAAGCTTTGCTTAGTGTGTCACTAGGTGGCGCTGTGTGTTAATGTCCAGCGATGTTTATTATATTTATCTCTTAGTTGCTACGGCTTATTTGAATGAATTATTTTATTTTTAATTATCTTTTTTTATTACACATTCTGTATATTCTTTCATATCTCAACATGAATAGTAGCAGGAAGGTTTTGTTACAATTTTCTGATTTAAAAGTGTTCATAGACTTTCCTACCCGTTCTTCTCCATAGGGATATCTTGGAATGGTTAACTACAATATTGGCTGTAGCTTCATTAAATTGTTGTCTATGTTTCAACAGTTCAAAAGAACCTTAAAACGTAACTGGCCTACTTGAAAGAAATACTTTGATTTTCATTGGGAAATTGCAAGATAGCGAAGTGCTTCCATTTCGCTACTATTGGTTGGTGGAAAAACTGTCAGTTAAAAAAATTGGTACCGCTTCACTTATGATACTTTTTCCCAGCTCAAATTAACTTCATTTCACACTGAATATTAAATATACATATATTTTAAAGTAAGTAAGACTTTCAAAGTACTCAGGGTAACCGCTCTTTGTAAGTTTTCATGATATGAAATAATTAAGTTTAGTTGAAAAAATACCTTTTATTTTTTGTTGCTAAAACTAAAGTAATTTCAAATATCAAAGAGAGTTACTATTGCATGTTCATCATCATCATCAGCCTATAATGTTCCTACTGCTGGGACACGGCCTCCTCTCAATTAGAGGGACTGGGCTATAATCTACCACGCGGGCCCAGTGCGGATTGGTAGATGTCACATGTCTTCGAATTTTTGGTTCTAAACATGCCGGTTTCCTCACGATGTTTTCCTTCACCGTTTTGAGAGCAGCGGTGATAAAATTAATTACACAATGTAATGCGCCTGTCTAGGTTCGAACCCACGACTTACTGTTCGTAAATCGGGGCCGCCACCACTGGGCCACCGCTGATCTCCGCATTGCATGTTGCTCATTGCATGCTACTCAAAGAGATAAATTAGTAAAACTGTGTTTTAGGTTTATTGTCAAGTCTAATACAACCTTGTTCTATTATTATTGTTTTTCTATACTAATACTCGTATTAAGAAGCTGAAAAGTTTGTTTGGTTGAACGCGGTAATCTCAGGAAAAACTGGTTCGAATTGCACACTTCTTTTAGTGTTGGATAGCTCGATAAGCTGTCATATAGGCTACAGGCTATAAAATCACGCTACAGCTATATAGGGGCGGAAAATCAATGAAAAATGTTGGAAATACCATAACTGTAACAGAACATAATGTTTTTAAAGATCGCGGGCAACCGCTAGTTTAATAATAAAGTACCTACCCTTGCAATATAACACAAAATATATTGCAATTTTCATTTAAAAGACTTTGAACTTTATAGACCCCGATATAACTCAGTCGGCGTATATTGTTTCATGGTTCCAAAACGAATTAACACTCACTCTTTATAAAAATGGTGGCTTCGCTCTCGATCTCCGGGTACCCTTCTTCGATGACCTTGCAGATGTATCGTCCGGCTGTCTCCCTGTTCACGTAGACCTTTAAGTTCGGAGCCTTTCCTTTGACCTGCTGGAGAAGAGCACACGTTCACGTAACACTGTCTACTGTTGGTACTTCGTACATATCAGCCATTTTCTACAACATAAGTTAGTTACAGCAAAAAAGGTGTAAAAATCCTCTTAACGAAGCCGAAAGACACTTGTTCCCCCAGTCATTGCAATAATTGGTTTGTTCTACACCATACCTAGGAAATTTTTAGTTACCGAGATATAGAGGGTCTTGGAAAGCTGTTTTTTTTAATAAGTACATGTTTTTGCTGTTAGATTTTTACTTTTTTTTACTAGGTAGTTAATCCATCCATCAGCACAATATTTGAGTGCATTACATTGAGTTCTACCACAAAACATGATTTTTCACCTAAAAAATAATTCGTTTCCCACCAATAATTTTTACGTTCGTTTGATGTACAGAATTATTGGTTAACGGCTTGGTGAAAGTCTATTTACATCCAATATAAGTTGGTTAAAATGCCTCCTTCCGAAACTATCGGTGTTGCTATAAACAAAGAGTTATCTATCCAACATTATTAACATTATGTCTACTGGCCGTTTAGAAACAAAACGTCACAAAATAGCTTTCTTTGATTTTTCTATGAATCTATCTTATCTTCTCTTCTATGAATAATCTAAAAATATTGGCAGGTAAGTCCTGCCAATAGATTCATAGAAAAATTAAAGAAAGCTCTTTTGTGACGTTAGGGAATGGGCACCTACAGTACTTTCACAGTTTTTATGTCTTGTGTAGCTACATTTAATTTTCATCTTTGTTTCGACAATTCAAAAGTGCCTGTAATTGGCCTACTTGAAATAAATGCTTTGATTTGGATTGTTTTTTTTTTTAATGTTAAACAGACAGAGATAGCAGCTTACGGAAACCGGCTAGTAAGTTATTGAAAATTGCCGTTACAGGGCACGGTAAAATTTTGGTCAAACCGATTAGACCAAACTCCGGACTAGCTGTGAACACCGGACTGTGATAGATATTTCAGTGAATAATTTGTCAAACTCCCGCTGCCTTGCTGGTCTAGCGATCCCAAGCGTGATTGTTGAGCAAGTGGTCCTGGGTTCGATTCCCGGGTCAGGCAAAGTGTTATTGGGATTTTCTATCTACAATTTCTCAGCAACAACGGAGCTTATATCTGTGTTCCCCTCATTTATATGAGACTTTAACATAACTGGCAAAATGTTTAGGTACACCTATTTTATGTATTTACAAACAAAAAGTATCTATGTAGTTTATCAACTATATAGTGTCCACGACACAAGCCTTGTTGTTTAGTGTGACACTAAACAGCGCTGTGTGTAATACCCAGCGATGTTTATATTTATCTCTACCTTACCCTTTGGGAATTACAGTAAAAGTTTGAAATCGTGCTATTAAAGCTACCTGCTATTTTAATATATCAGTTCAGTCTAGATTTTTGAATATTTCAGACCATCTGGACCACACAGACAGCATCCACATATCTCTTTGCAATACTATAGTTTCTATACAATAATGATGAGTGATCTAATTTTACCACATGTTTTTGCGGTTTGATCCGATCTTAGTCATTGCGACTCATACTTTTAGACTTGACGTAATGTTTTCGAAGATATGGAACATACTTATTCATCTAGAAATATACGAAAACTGGACTGATTTATTTCCTTATATTTATTTGTACTGCATATCCACAAATAGACCACTTAGAGAAGAGTTGGTAGTTTACTTGAAACTGAATTTTGTTACACCGCAAGAGCATTGAACTATTTTGTTCGTTTTGTCGTGACCAACGGTATAGCTGAGAAAGAGGTCTTTTTTTCGAATCCCAGGCCTCTGCTAAACTAGAAGGAAAGGGCAGATGCCTGCCGGGGCTGCGGGACTGGTAGGTAGAGGTACCCTGGCCCCGGAACACGAAGAACGAAGGAGGAACACGGATAGGTTTTAGTAAGTAAAATCTGACACTCCCCGCCCAGAGCAGGAGGAGTCATTCGATGATTTCCCATCCAAAAATAGGCCTCAGCTAAACGAACGCTCTTGGGATTGCAGGGGTCTTATGCTACAATGGTGTCCAGAGATTCATTTGTTTTTTTTTTGTTATAACAAATTGGGCATGCTCTTGACTACGAGCTTGCCTATTGGAAAGCAATGGATGAGGTATATTGATGGAACGAGCATGCCCAGAAGAGACCTGTTCACTCTTGCTTTGAGGACAGGCGGACTGAATGTAGGTGGGAACACAAATGCAACCAGAGAGTTCCAACTTGTTTTTGTTTGGGCTATTTAAAGGCAAAGAGCCTAGGGTTTTATTCATTTTCAGACTTGGGAATTCTAGAGCACCGGGGACCGCCACTGTGTGACTAAAAGAGTGTAGGCCATTTTATTATCTTAAGCGTATTGTAAACAGCTAGACAACCATGACTCATATTTCCTCAATACGTCGAACCCAAAACTGCCCTTCATCCATTCATTCATTTCAGCCGAAAGATGTCCACTGCTGGACATAGACCTCTCCCAAGTGTCGCCACATTGACCGGTCCCGTGCATTTGCATCCCGCAACCTTCACCAGGTCATCGGACCTTCTAGTCACTAGATTCTAGTGGGAGGTCTTCCAACGCAATGCCTTCCGGTTTGCGTTCTATTTTTACATCTGGTGATCCCACCATGGTATTCACTTACCCCTATCCGTCCTGGCTCATGGAACAGCCACCTGATCTCCGGCTGCGGCTGTCCTTCCACGTCACAGCTGAGGGTCACACTGGAACCGATGTCAGTTTCCACGTTCTGAGGTCGCGTTCTGAATGTTGGTGGATCTGGGGACAATGAGTTTTGTGAGTCGATTGGAAAAAATACTTTCGGGTTTTCTGTCAGAATTTTAGTAAAGTTAAGGCAGCTTCGCTTGTAGCGGTACAGACTAGCGTATGCACGCGCAAAATTTAGCTCTTCAAAAATTGAACGCGCGTACACGCGCTTACTCCAGCGTGTATACGTTCGATCTGTCAGTAGCAATATGTCAGTGTCTCTCTCGGCTCGCGCTTATACGATCTTCTAAGCGCGCCAACGCTAGACGAGTTACGCGTGTAGACACGTCTACGCGTGTTTAAAAAAACGGGCTCATATGCACCGAAATTCCTAGTAACGATTGGCCAAATAGAACCACAAAACCTAATGAAAACAAAGAAAATAAATTCTCGACATCAATAGTGGCGACCGCCAGAAAAGTGCCGTGAGAATGAAGCTTGATGTAGTCGCAGACAAAGAATCTAACTGTCTTAGACCCCGGAACCAAATTACCGCAGTGGTTATGCGATTATTTTCTTAGTTATATTCAGATTAGTTCGATTGCCACACGAAACAACAATGATAGTTACCATCAGAACGTTTATGCTACGGCCGATTTGTAGGCGAAGATTCGTGTTCGCGTTGTCGCGATAAAAGTTCGTGTTCGATCTATGACGAAGTCCTTGGCCACACTTGAAAAAACCTTTCTACTGTCGCGATAATCTAAAACGTCGCGATAATTCATTTGCGGGAAAACATGGAAGAAGCGGTTGCGATGTATCACATGGCGGCTAACAACTATTTACTACATCTTTCCTTATACTCTCATTATTCCAATCCGTTCAATCAAACACGTTCAAACCTCTCGGAGTATCGCAGTCAACTAGAGCGCGAGAAGTGTAGCCAACCGCACGAACTTTGTCGCGACAAAACCCTTTGATGTGTGGCAATTTACCGACAGCGGCGCGAAGGGCATTCGTATTCGCGAAGTTTATCGCGATAGGACAAATTCTTTGGCCAGACGTGTTGCGACAACGCAAATCTTCGCGTTATCGCGATAGTGTAGCTCCAGCATTATAAAACTGTCTTCGAACGAACTCGAAAAATTCACGAAACAATCAAAATCCCAGTTTAAAAGCAACATTTTCAGAAAGAAAAAGTCGTTACTCGTTTGTTTGACTTCCCATCAGCCAAAACATTTTCTTGTCCAACAAATCAGTGTTTAGTACGCACTGACGTCACGCGCTCTGCGCCCGCGCACAATGTTATGGTTGTTGTATCATCAGTATAAACATCGCGGCTATTTTTCCCACTAGGAAACCGGAGCATGACGTTGAGTAATAAAATGTCAAAAAAATTGTTCGGTTCGAGTGTTTTTTGGTGATTATTAGATTTCTTGTTGTGAACCAATGGATTTAAGCCAATTAGTACATTTATTAATTGAAGACAGAAATAAAATTTGTCTGTCATTAATTTTCCTTTCATGGATGAACAAGTAAATCACCTAGCGAAAATATAAAATACAGACTTTTATAAAAATATTCAAATCGTAGACATTAAACTATTTCACAGATCGTGACTTATTATACACCACTTAAAACCTGAGACCTGTACTGAATTCATTCCAGTCCGTAAGTGTCAAGCCAAGTCAGAGACCCATGGGCGGCACAAAAACCTCTGTCACCTAGATAGGCACTTACCATACGATTAAGAAGAAGAAGAAGAAGAAAAATAGTTTGTGAGAGATTGGTGTCTGCACTAGATAAACCTTTATAGCAGATCATCCGGGATTGCCACAAAGAACAGAGATACTCTAAAGGCAAACTCAATGGGCCTTATTAACAGACCAGTATCTACATAATCATGACATGAGGAGCTCGTAGCTAAATAATAACAGCCGTTCGGGTCGATCTTTAGGTTTAGCCATGCTTGCCTAGGTTGGTCTGTGGATGAGTGACCACCCTTACATACCGAATTTCCTCCGTGCCTCGGAAAGCACGGTAAGCTATTGGTCCCGGGCTCCTGGCTGTAATTTGTCCATCTTTGACAGTCGTTACAATTAGTCAGTGGCCCAAAAAGTCTGACACCAGTCTTACCAAGTGGTATCGTATTTCCCAGTATTAACTGGGTTGTGGAGGTCAGATAGGCAGGCGCTCCATGTAAAATTCAGTTGCATCCAGTTAGACTGGAAGCCGACCCCAATATAGTTGGGAAAAGGCTAGGCAGATGATATACATTATGCAAAACTGATTTATAGAAGCGATGCTAGAACAATAAAAAGTTCATTTTGAGGATTATGGCTGAAAATAAACTAAAACATGATACTTACAAGTAACTTCCAATGTGATATTTCCTTCGCCTTTCCCGACGGAGTTGCTGACTTCGCACCTGACCACAGCATTGTGGTGTTTTCGAGTCACGTTGAATATTATCTACAACAAAATAAGATACTATAAGCACTGTAATGTATTTCATTATAACAACATAATTCAACGCCTGTAATTCCTTAAAGGGTTGGGCGGAGGGGTACCCTTCCCACCATAGATATAATAAAGAAGCTTCCCACTCTAGGGGGAGCGAGTGGGAGTGTCAGACTTTTACTGACTAAAACCATTCATGTTCCTTCCTCGCCCTTTATGTTCCGGGGCCGCCGTATCTCTTTCGAACAGTACCGCAGCCTCGGCAGGCTTCGGCCCTTCACTTTGCTGACATATCATTGAGGCGCGCGTGGAACACGAACACGCTGTCGATATGGCCTGTCGTCATAAGACGGACGGACGGCGAGCTAGCCCATAGCTAACCGTAGAGGTATACCTAACAGTATATTTTTATATTAGTTCTGAAAACAGACTTGGAACTTTGACCCCAATATCTGCGTAACTAGAACGTTCCCAGGTTCCCGTTCTAGAACAAAAAAATGATCGCAATGACGGGGAGGGTGGTTATAGCCCAATCCCTCTCATTGAGAGGAGGTCGTGTCCCAGCAGTGGGAAAACTATAGGCTGATGATGATGATGATGAATGACGGGGAGAACAAGTGCCTTTCGCCTTAATAAGAGGTGTTTTACACCAATTATACTAAGTAGAATGACAACCACGCTTAGGGATTTTGTGAGTTTGCGGTGATCGCCTTTGCCAATAAACATGGTTTCGTGATAGACTAGTTTTAAGTAAATAGCTTGTTCCTTCAAACTTTTTTACCTGTCTGTACGTCTAAATCTTTTATAGGTACTACGCAACGGATTTTCATGCAGTTTTCAGTATTAGATAGATTAATTCAAGAGAAGGGTTTTTATGCCACTTATTTTGAATTTGTTATTTTATTGTGAACCAATTATTTGCATGCCCATAATATGACGGCAAAATGTGGAGAACTTTATTCTAAAAGAACAACTTTGTACCTATTACCCATGTTTGCAAAGAATAAATGATTTGATTTGATTTTGATTTGATTTATCTGTCGCGCTCGTCTCAAGTCGGGTCAGGTCACTAGTCGTTTAATACCTTGGTGACCTTTTTTTGATTGATTTAGTTTTTTTGTCACCGACTTCTGAAGCGTTTTTTCTGAAGTTATTTTTCACTTTTTTGTTTTCTCTGAAGTCGGTTTTATTTTTTGTAAAAAAGTTTTTATTTTTCACAGTGGTTCACATGTGCTTACCCCTTCACAGCGTACCGGCGTGATTTGAGGTTATGAACTGGTGTAAACAATAGACAGATATGAGATTTCGGCAATCCCAGTACATTTGCTATCATTTATTGAGGAGTTCCGTTGCATATCTCCGAAGTTCTTCATCAGATCTTCATCAAATTGAATTGGGATCACTTCGAGAAGTACAATTCCTAAAACTATCCAAACCGCTTCTAGTGTGCCTATAAAATGTGAAGAATTCTCTCTATTTCTCCAGAATTCCATCATCAGCTACTGATTTGATGATTATAAGACCACACAGGAAGCACCAGCTTTCAAATAAAATAAAAACGATCAAAATCGGTTCACCCAGTAGAAAGTACTGAGGTAACAAATATTTTCGAAATCGGGTGTATTTTACACATGTGTGTACCCCCTCAGAGCATTAAGGCGTGATGTTACGTCATAATATAGTATAAACAATGAACCTACAAGCGATGGCAGCAATCACTGCAGATTTGCTGTGTATTTTTGAAGAGTTCCGTTGTATATCTCCGAAGATCAGCATCAGGTCTTCAGCAAACTAAAATGGGACCAAACGGGAAGCACCAGCTTTCAAACAAAAAAAGAACCATCAAAATCGGTTCACCCAGTCGAGAGTACTGAGGTAACAAACACAAAAAAAAAAAAAAAAAAAAAAAAATACAGACGAATTGATAACCTCCTCTTTTTGGAAGTCGGTTGATAAGGTTCAAACTCAGAACTTTTTTTGAAACTCGTTCCTAGTAACCACATTACCTTAGAACGATACGTTTATAGTGTATTAGCTCATGCCCGCAGCTTAACCCGCGTACAAATTATACACTAAAACCTTCTTTAAGAACCAATCTATCCATTGGTAAAAACAACATGAAAATCGGTGCAGTAGTTTTTGAGAATATCGCGACCACACAGACAGACGCTGCGGAGGACTGTGTTTTATAATATGTAGTGACATTTCCACACAGCCATTTTGGCTTATGACTGCAGCTAACATCAAATTTTTCAGCACACTGCATAATATACTTAATGCATGAATGAGTTGCGCGCACCGTGAAATTCAGTTGAATTGCCAACTTAACGTGAACTACCTACTCTCTGTTGCTTTATTAATGATTTTACTATTGCTTTGTTGCGTGGTGTTGGTTAACTTTGTTGCAAATAAGTTGGTTGGGAGTTTAAATGTGTTGGCATATTGCTACTTTGTGTTGTGAATGGTTATTATATTTCATCTATTCCTAACTATATACGTTGGGGTAGATTTTCTGTCTAAACGGAGCTGTATACTACTGTGACTGACTATCTGACCACTCCAACCAATTTTCACGGTAAAACGATACACGTTATTGTATATTTCATCATCATCATCATCATTTCAGCCAAAAGACGTCCACTGCTGGACATAGGCCTCCCCAAGTGTCGCCACATTGACCGGTCCCGACTTAGTGAAATTGCTCGTTAGTTTCGTATTACACGTATGATAATTTGAGTTGATTGAATTTAGGATTATTTGTTGTTTATTGAATTGTCGCGACGTATCTTGGAAGAAACTCTTCGGTTTACAAAAATTATAGCTTCTCGTGACGCAGACTGTAGTCCGGTTCAATATAAACATTGTAAACACACTCTTTACATTGAAACTTAAACGCTATTCCAGTACGAGTGTGTGTCAGACATTTATTGCGAAATCTCCTCAACCGAGAAGCGTACACTTCGCAGTGTCAGACATTAATGTCGCAATTTGTCTCGTCGAGTGCTGGCTTAAATAAACCTTTATGTTAATCTTGAGATAAGGATACTAACATAACTTGTTTAGTTCATTTTGGAATAAATTACAAAAGATAAACGTTTATTTAGTTGGTCCTTTAAAAGCTTTTCTAAATAATAAAATCACGTGTCAGTATGTTCATGCACGCTAATTTCCAAAACGACTCAACAATTCTTTAAGAAATTTTGTGAATGTTTATGGTCGGTTCAAACTTGAATGAAGTCGGTTAAAAGTAGGGCTGGTTTTGGGCCCTATAAATGGCACTGCTGTAAATTACACCCATCTTTGCACAGATGATCTATAAAATACTCACAAATACTCACTCCTCTTCTTAAAACTTTCAAGTACGATCGTAACTATATGTTCTAAAACGAACTGTACTGTTCTGGGCCTAATTCTGCTATTTTAATAAATTCGTCACTCCAACACGATTCCATTCTCATCCCATTGTCATTTTGCTTAAAGTTCGTAATCTGCTAAATGCACAATGGTCGGTCGTTGGTCTTGTAATAAAATTGTGTTTTAATAGCATTTTCGTATTGCCATTATTATAAAACCATTTGTACAAATGGTTTTTGAAATTTACTACTAAATGCGAACCTTTATTCATGCCAGATTTCATGTACGGAATTAATATTCTATGACATTTCTTTCAATAGAGTCTCACTGGTTGTTCATTGAGAAGTCATAATGACGCCATTATATTAGTAGATTACCAAACTTGTCAAAACTTGACAGAACTTGATCATTGTGACTTCAATGATCGATTACTCTGACACTATTGTAATATCAGAATCGAGGCCCAGGTTGGTTGTAGTTATTAATTTCACAAAATATGATCAGTGAATATGTTAGCGTGTCAAAATGTGTTTTTTGTAGTCGAAATGGAAATGGTTTAGGTAAAATGGTTAGGTAATCACATCACTGACTATTATTGGAAAAAATACTCTAGCAGCAAGAAAAGGAACTAATATTGGTAGTGCAGGTTTAAATGACTTAAACTCAAACTCAAACTGAAAGCATTTATTTCAACTAGACCATTACGGTACTTTTGAATGTCAAATTACAAATAAAATCAAAGCTACAGTCACAGTCACAAGGCATAATAACTTGAGAAAGTACTGTAGTTGCCCATTCCCTAGCGTAGATCTCTATGGAGAAGAACGGGCAATAAACTCCATGGACACTCTTTTAAATCAATATATTGTTACAAAATTTTGGTTACATCATTCATGTGTGATTATACATATACGTGAGAACGATGGAGAAAGACGTACATATTAAGAGCGTCCAGAGTCTTACTCACTGGTATAATCTAAACAGCAGCAGTATAATCTAATAAAATAAAATCATCCTCACCATCTCATCAGCATAATCTCCGATCACTGGGTTGTTGTTCACATACCACCGATAGATCTGCGCTGGTGGGTTAGAATCCACGTCACATCGGACCCTCAGCTCCGAGCCCTCGGGGATCTTGTCTCCGGACTGACCGGAGCTGATCGTTATGTTCACTTTTGGCACGTATTTCACCTGGGAAGGAAGGTACTGTTGAGATAATAATAAGACTTTTTATTTACAAGACAGAAACAAAAGAAAAAAATAGTAATCTTAATTAATCATCTACATTATTATTCCTTTATTCATTGTAAAATCTTATTCATTTACATTTTTTAGTGTTAAAAAAACATTTAAAACCATAAAAAAAAAAAAAAGTTTTTTTAAATTTTGAAAATCCCTATCCCCTCGGAAACAGGGTCCAAGCCACCGGTGGTTAGGGTTGCAGAGACAAGAACCAAATTATTATTATTATAGCTTATATTGTCCCACTGCTGGGCAAAAGCCTCCCTCCATTCCTTCCAACGGTCAGGATTCTGCGCTATTTCCTTCCAAGTCTCAAGGAAAACATCTAGTTCGTCCCGTCATCTCCTTCGTGGTCTGCCGCGACCCCTTATCACTGTTTCAGGGGACCAATCCTGAGTCATACAGGCCCACAAATCGTCAGCCTTGCGGCAGTCTTTTGAGCCATCTGTGAAGCTCGACCGAATTGGTCTGAAACCTTTGTTTAGCTATTGTGTCTACTTCGCTAACAGATGAAGGTTTCATTTCTTCATAAGGATTCTTATATTAAAACAGTAAAGATAATTACCTCAATATGTACAGTAGCCATCCTGGGAGCCCTATCTGCCGTGTTCTGGGCCTGACACGTAATAGTCTGATTGTGGTGGCCCTTAGTTGGGGTCAACCGCAATACTGACCTGCGATTGACAATGAATAATTAGTACGTGGTGTTCGGTGTCTATTTAATTGGTTAATTAGACGATATTTGTGGGGTGTGATGTGATATTTTGCTGCAAGATGCGACATGAAGACTAAAAACTACATTTTATATTGCTAAAGTCCGTAAGATGTCAACTGTCAAGGCCGTTGTGACTAAGGACCTTACAATGACTTTTAACTTTTCGTTTGAGTAACAGGAAAGTATTATTAGAATATATTATAAACTTAATATATTCAATAATATAAAAAATAAAATATTATTATTATATACAGATAAGTATAAAAATAGCGTATTTCATAAGTCATTATTGTACATAGCTTTTGATGTAAGTAAATAGACAAGCTAAAGACTGTGATCAACTGATCAGCATGAGCTGTATAATAAATAGGAAAGCTGCAATTAAAATCGATGTTCCATCTGGATAAATGATTAATATCGTTGCAAAAAAGAGGATGCTTAAAAACATGATTGATGCTAAGTAATTAATTAGGTAGGTATTGTTCATGATAATTAAAAATACATACGAACCTCGTTCTATATCTTTGGCCATCAGGTAGCAGTTCCACTGTACTATTAACTGGTTTCTTGATCACTGATTGGCTTCCATCCAACCAAGTAATCTAAAACAAACAAATAAATTATTTGATACCAAGAAACAACAGAAGAAAATTATCTAAAACCGCTGTTCAGTTGTTTCCATATGGTGAAGAGTTGGGACTTCTAGCATGAAAATAGTACATTTTTGTACGAGTGGAGTTTGTTATTGCAGTCAAGGTGGAATACCAACACAATGGCCGAGCCGTAGGAGAGGGTGTTAATGATAAGAATAAAACCATTCATTCCATATTGCAAGATTTACATTTCAAATGTTTTGAGTATTTTTTAAGTTTATTTACCTTAGAATTTATGTTAATTTTCTTTGTTTCGAATATGGACCCCTTTTTCGGTATAGGCCTTCTCCAGCTTCTTCCACACGTCCCTGTCCTTGCCTAGGTCTAACCTGGCGAGGGTGTTATTCAGCCGAAAACATACATACCTCAGATGCAGGCTTTCCCCCTGAAGACACGCACTCGATCTTAACCGGTTGGTCCTCGGTAGCATCAATGAACGCCCCTCTCAGTATCCTGGGTGCTTCGGGAGCAACCAGTACTGTCAGTTGAGCGTAGCGGGAGCGGATGGCTGGCTCATCTAGGAAGAAGAATTCTTTCTTAGAATGACAAACGGATAGAGGAGCGCGTGGCTTAATAATTACGGCCGCTCAGGACTATCTTTAGGAGGCACGGAGGAAACTCGGTATGTAAGGAGGCCCTCACATAGGTACCACTTGGTGTGTAAATCACCTTATATAATCAAAGCGTCCTTAGTGCCTAGGAAAGCAAGCTAAGCTGTTGGTCCCGGCTATCATTTGTAGATCTTTACATGTAGTCAGTGGCCCAAGAAGTCTGACAACCACTGTATAAATGGTATCGGGGCATCGTATTACCCGGGCCAGTACTAACTGGGTCGTGGAGGTCAGAAAAGCAGTCGCTCCGTGTAAAATACTGTTATTCAGCTGCATCCGGTTAGACTGGAAGCCGACCCCAACATAGTTGTGAAAAGGCTAGGCAGATGATGACGATTGCAATAATGTTGAAAATAAGATTTTTATTTTTTGACAACATAAACCCTCTTCAATAAAAACAACTTTCAACTGTGAACCTTAATGCATGAGGCCTAAAAGCCGTAAACTTTTTGAACAAGAATGCAACAACTTGGGAACGGGATGAAAAGCAATAAAATTCAAAACAAGAGACAGTTTAAGTATTGTCCTTTGTCTGTTGTCTCCTAAAAGTAAAACTCTGGTCATATCAAACAGTAGTAGTAGTAGTAGTATTTTCTCACGGGAAAACGAATTTGTCATATAAGGTCTAGCTTGCTATAAAATATTTAGTACAATAATCTCGGTTTTATAGACTGATTGGGAGATTCTAATAACATAAAAGAGAAATATGTTTTGCTCGACACAAAATGGTCTAAAGCACAGGATAAATACAAGAGGCGTTTAGAGGTGGCGCGGCGCGGGCGAGGTGATGGCGTGGCGCCGGCGCATCTCAGAACAGACGCGCTAGCGGTGTCGGAATGGCGAGGCGCGGGCGCATTCTAGTCTTTAAAGACTAAATTGTCACGCATTTTCGCCATCTTATTCTCGCCCTGTGCATGCCACTGCTAACTGCGGGTGCGCGTGGGGCAAGGAAGTGGCGCCAGCGCGGTGCCTAGTTCGTCTCAGTATGTCGCGCCACACCTCTTCTTTAGATTTTGTATGAAATATCAAAGAAGTGACGCCACGCCATCACCTCGCCCGTGCAGTGCCACCGCCATACGCCTTTTGTATTTGACCCGCGTCTATTAGAAAATTAAACATCCTTCCGAC
The DNA here is from genome assembly GCA_916618015.1 of Xestia c-nigrum. Classification (NCBI taxonomy): domain Eukaryota; kingdom Metazoa; phylum Arthropoda; class Insecta; order Lepidoptera; family Noctuidae; genus Xestia; species Xestia c-nigrum. The sequence goes on along the minus strand of OU745269.1, from coordinate 7,796,985 downwards.
ACGCAGTGTGAATGCGTGTAATTGCTCTTGACTAAACGATGTTTCACTTGCTGGAGTGTCCGAAGTGTCCCAATACCTGCACTTTAAAGGATTTAAAAGACACTACAAACGCCACGATTAACGTGGCCAAGCACTAGACCCAAGAACTGTCAACAAGTCGAGCAGTTGACACAAAAGAAGAAAGAAATAAGTCATCTATACTATAATCTATACTTATATTATAAAGCAGAAGAGTTTGTTTATTTGGTTGAACGCGCAAATCTCAGGAACTACCGGCTCGATTTGAAAAAATCTTTTTGCGTTGGATATTCCATTTATCGAGGAAGGCCATAGGCTATATAACATCACGCTATGACCAATAGGAACGGAGCAGCAATAAGAAATGTAGCAAGCGGGAAATTCAAGCGAACGAAGTCGCGGGCAGAAGCTATTCAATTATAAATATTCAATTATAAATTGTTGGATTTTAAGTTATATGTCAGCCTACTATGAATAAAGGCCTTCTACAAAATAAAAACAAAAAAGGAAAACTCGCCAACTTCTACATCAACAACACCAATTTATTGTTTTTCTAACGTCACATCATAACAAATAATAAATGATGTCTCTCCTATTACATATGAGACAAGTTATTCTCCCTATTTAGTCCATATTAATGTACTACATACAATACACATTATATCTCCGGAACATTTCTCATTAAAACTCTTAAGTGAACCTATAATAATCTTCATACATTTGACGACACAGAAACTCATATTTGACACGTCAAACTTATAACACCCCGTCGTTTTTGCGTCGGGGGTCAAATAAGCATTTATTAGCCCGCACAGGATAAATTAAACAATGAAATGGTTAAATTATTCGTTATTAATTAATCGTTTTTCAACATTATCACTAAAGCATCAGGTTTATGGTTGTTTTTTTTTTCAGTTTCAGGTAGCTTCATGTACCTCCTACCTACTTTGAAATTATCCACCAGGCAAAAATAAAAAAATAGATCATTACAATTATTCCACTACCAATGGCTCTATTCTACCACGAATGACATTCTAATAGCAACTCTATCTCAACGAGCTTAACGATGACTGTGATTTTGGCACGATGATCAGCGGCAACAATCCACCAACAACCTCATAGTTATGATATGTCTAGCCTTCTCCCAACTATGTTGTGGTCGGCTTCCAGTCTAACCGGATGCAGCTGAATACCGGTATTTTACAAGGAGCGACTGCCTATCTGACCTCCACAACCCTGTTAATACTGGGTAACACGATACCACTTGACAAGACTGTTTGTCAGACATTTATAGCCACTGACTTCCTGTAACGACTGTCAAAGATGGACAAATGACAGCCAGGACCAACAGCTTAACGTGCTTACCGAGGCATGGAGGAAACTCAGTATATAAGGGTGGCACCCATCCACAAACCCACCTAGGCAAGCACGACTTAACCTAAAGATCGACCCAAGCGGTAGTTATTATTATTTTTCGATTTAGACGGTGAAATTTTATTTAGATGTGAATTTTAATGTTGATTATGGTTTTAAATAATGTAATGTGATGTAATTTTATCATGTAATCTATATGGGTTTACTGCCTGAAATAAACGATATTATTATTATTATTATTATTTAACCACGAACTCCTCCAAAACATACATTTCAAGTAAAACAATAAAATATAAAAAGACTATTTATATAAATCAACATTGCCGTATTGTGATAAGAACAAAAACAATTGTGCAACTTACTGTTATAACCGGAGCTGACTTGGCACTGATACAGTCCGTCATCTTCCAGCGTCACATCCTTGATGTCTAGAGAATAATCCCCTGAAACAAAACAAATACAATATCAATAAGATATCCTTGTAAAACCTTTTCTGATTTTTTTGGAATCGGATCAGTAGTTTTGAATGTTAACCCCTCCATCCATACATACAAATTTTGACCTTTTGTTTATATTAGTATAGACTCTGACAAAATGTTTTAATGAATTAGAATCTATACTTCTATAAGTAATAAGCAGAAGAGTTTGTTTGGTTGAACGCGCTAGTATCAGGAACTACCGGGTCGAATTAAAAAAATCTTTTACTATGTCACATCACGCTATGACCAACAGGAGCGGAGCAGCAGTAAGAAATGTTGCAAGCGGGAAAAAGCTTCCGTTGAACAGGCGATGCGTTGCGATATCAAAACTTCACGCGAACGAAGTCGCGGGCAGGAGCTAGCCTTTCATAAAACAAGTTAATCATTGAGGATACGGGTGTGTTAATAAAACCACTACCAACGCTCAGGAATCCTAATTACCTAAAGCAAGGAAATGAGAAAAGTTTGATAACAGAAAGGACGGTTAGGATTCTAATTACTCACTCAGAATAGTTCCTTCCCAACTCACTTAGGTTTCTAATAAGAAGGTACAGCAGGCTACGTAAGTAGACATCACTTTGAGCTTGCGTTGTTCGAAATTTCAATAGAATAAGAGACCTACTATAACTGGTTTTTTTACCGTCATACTCGACCTATTTAATCCTACTAATGTTATACTTAAATGCGAAAGTTTGTGAGGATGGATGAATAGATACTCGTAGATGTATGTTTGTTACTCTATCATGCAAAAAGTACTGAACAGATTCTGATGAAAAGCACACAAGAATCTGAATTAACATTATAGGATACATCTAGTCCCGGTAGTATGATCTAGAGCAAAGCCGGAGGCATAAACCAGTAGCAATATTAAAGTTCTCATTACAAAACAGGTAAATTTAAATTTTATAAAAAATAAAAAAACCCCTACAATTTTTTTGCGATCTGTCCATTGACAGCATTGATTGTTTTGGCTTTCGGCAGCTTTTGTGTTCATATTTGTATAGTCATGCTTGGTATGCGCCCAGTGGTGCATCCATATCAGTCCGTTTTATAGTGTATCAGCTGTCACAGTATCAAGTATTGTGGGGTTTGTCTTTTAAGCCTCTTGAATGACTTGGTTTTCATCAAGTCCGATGCCATTTATTGAGATGAGTAGTAATCGTATTCTTGTAGGCACTGATTTGTTCTTTCACCTTCGGTATTTTCAAGTCCTGATGTAGGTAAGCTCTCGTTAGTCATGTACCATTGTGCATTAGTTATAATCCTAAGCATTTTTGATTGAAACCTTTGGAGTATGTCAATGTTTGAGTTGGCTGCCGTGCCCCACAGCTGTATTCCGTATGTCCAGATAGGACACATAATGTACTAAACGTTGAATAGAAAATAATTCGATAATTTGCTATTTTGTGGTGGCGGCCATCTTAGATTTTAAATTTATCATAGTGTGTAGTATTCTACTAGTCAAGTCCATTCATTTTATACACATATTGAGGGGATTGTTGAATAAATTAGTAATCCACCATTTTGTGGCAGCGGCCATCTTGGACCGAATTTCATCAAACATAGCTAAGAACCCTTCCGAATAATTCACCTTTCAAACTAAAAAAACAAAATTAAAATCGGTTTATCCGTTGTGGAGGTACGATGCCACAGACACACACACACACAAACACACACACACACTTAAAACTTATAACACCCCGTCGTTTTTGCGTCGGGGGTAAAAAACAAAGACTCAATATCAGCGCAAAAAAGGTCCAATTAGTCCCAATATTCTCATTAAAAATTCCCGTCTGAACAATATAAAAACTAATAAAATTATCTTCTGAAAGGCGATGCAGTAGAACTATTTCAACGAGGGATTTCTATCAAATAAGCTGACAGTACCGTTTTGTTCAACGTCCGATAAAAATGGAGGGAGCGCTGGGATTACCCATCTTCAGTTCAAATAATTAAGTATTGCTGGATTATTCAGTTAGCTCTTTAAAAGGTCGGATTTAGTCTTTCAGTTGAACTGTCTGATAATTTTAATGGGGCTTAGGTTTTTGTTAGTTTGTCGGGATGTATTTATTGTAAGCAGGGACTTAAAAAACACCTTCATAAAGGTTACGGAATTATAAGTGTTACATGTTGAATTGGTAACAGAATCAAATATGTAACACTTATAAATGTGTTTTCTATGTGTTAACCCAAAACACTTAAAGTGTGACCGTAACATATCTGTACCAGATATAAAAGGTGTTAGTAAGTGTTTAACAGGTAAACTCAGCGTTGTCAAATTTACAATGTACTTATTTATGGTTAATAAGCATTAGATAGCCGAAATCTAGTCGCAGTCTGTTGTAAAACTGATTATTTCAGTTACACATTTTAACACTAATTAACACATATAAAAGGTTACAGTTTGATTCGGTAACATTATTGTGTCTGTTACATCTAAAAGTGTTTTTCTGTTGAAACTGTTTTAAAACAGTGTTAAGAACACATTATCTTGGTTACAGTTTGAGTACCTGATTGTAAGACTGTTTTTTAGCTGTTTAAACTACTACTGCAACTGAACATGAACTAAAGGGTTCAATAAGACAACTTTCAGAAGGAACATAAATAGGTGAACTGAACAGATATTACTACACAGGTCAGGTGGTTATCGCCCAACCTGGTGTCACAGTTTTTATGCAGCCCATGGACCTATGACTTTAAAGCCGTCGAAAAATATCTATTAGGCATACTGGGTTCCTCACGATGTTTTCCTTCACCGAAACAAGTGATAATTATACAATACGCACATGAATCCGTAACTGCTGGGTTGGAGCGGTGCCCGGTGCGGTGGTTGTCAAGTGAGCCACGACCTCGAGTCCGACACGCACTTGGTCAGTTCTTCTTGATTATATTTGCAACCCTAATCGGTAATTGTAGCAATATTGCTTATTTTTTTTCTTTTGTAACTTCAAATCACGTCAAATCTTTCCGTAACAGACAATTACGTCCATGACTAACTTACACGAAATATCCACTGAAAATAAACGCCAATTTCCTAACAAAAAGCTTTTATCTAAAACAAGTAAACTTTAAGGCTTACTCTATAATTAAAACAAAGAAATAATTAATAAGAACGAACTAACAAGTACTTCACAGACAATTAAACTAAGAAGTATTTCAATCAAAAAGTCAAGTTTCAATTTTTTTGTTTTGTTAAGTCCGGGAGTGGAACAAACAGACTACAGTACGTTCGCGATTCTGTTTCCAATCACTTTAGTAACACAACGTTACGCCTGTATAGTAGAGTTGTGCCCTAATTACACACACACACCCAAATTTCGTAAGTTATGCTTAAGACCTATGTAATGAGGGCAAGCTTATTGCCACCAGCCGGGCTCAAATCTAGACTCCGTGGCTGATACCGAGATATTCCTGATGGTAAAATACAATAACAATTTGCCCAACTTGTCAATCGAACTCAGGACCTCATGCTCAGCAGTCGCCATTGCGACCACTAGACCAACGAATCAATTTCAATCAAGTAACCGAAATAAATATTCAAACGAAAAAAATACCACACAAATGAAGTTCATTTTCTGCTACAACTTCAAGCACAATATTTGACTTTAAGACGTAAATAGTTTGTAATAACCGGTTATTCTAAGTCTAAGCTAAACTTAAATATCATTTTCATAAATGATAATCTTTGAAGAGGAAATAACATAATTTGGAAACAAGGATTTAAACCGACTATACAGTTGTCATTTTAACAAGAAAATTGTTGAATGTTTGTAAGAAGAGAAAGTTTTTGTTGTACAGTTTGTCTTATTTAAGCTAGGTAACAGATACATTCCACAGTGGTGATAGAATGAATGTTGTCTCCGTCATTGCGATAGTTTTTTTGTTCTGAAACATAATTGGGAACTATCTAGTAACGGAAATATTGGGAGACAAACTTTTTCACAAGTCTTAAAATTAATGCTAGTTTTAAAGTTACTGTAAATACGTCCAGACGCCTGTTCTATTCAATGCATCCCAGCACAATGTTTTGAGAGCGTTACCCTAACAAAAAAAATCTTGTCTCAGCCATTTAATGTATAGAGTAGTTCTATCGATCGAACGTTCGCGAATGCACGAACAAATATATTCTTCGAGCAATAGGCTAGTTTCCACCATCAATAAATTGCAAATCTATTTAGTCCGTCAGTTAGAGTATTGGAAAATAATGGCCCCTTTTTTTGTTAATCAACGAATATTGACAAAGATTTTATCTTTGTCAATATTCGTTTATTTATTTATTATTTATTTTGATTTGTTTATTTTATTCGCATCAAAACTCGGGAGTGGGGGCTCGTGACGTTAGAACTCACTAAGAATGATAGATACCAAACAGTGACGTATTGTAAATTTTAAAAGCGTCGTATCTTCGTCAATTTTGGTTTATGTGACAAAAGAAAAACTGGGGGTCAATTTTTTTTTGATAATCTAAGTGATGGACTAATTAGTTTTTTTTCAGTTAAGTCTATTGTGACGAAATAGCAAAAAAAAAACAACAAAAACGATTTATTTAATAAGAACTCCAAGAACAAGCTTCAAATAGAGAGGAACATAAACTACTGTTGACAAAGCATTACATCCAATAACAGAATATAACAGATACAACTGCAAACATTTCCTCAGATTTTCTCCCACCAATCAGACACTATTAAAATTTAAACAGTAGCTTCGAAGTTCAACATTAAACACGGACTGACCTACATAAAAATGCACACAAAACTCAATAGAAAAAAGAAATATAATTTTCCTTCAACCGCCCTAGACAGTCATGTAAATATAACGTATCTGCAAACCCCACTGAAATACGGTAAAATCCGTTTTTAACTCCGTGAAAAGTGCTTCGGTTGAGAAGCCCACTTAAGAAGATCTTTCGTCGTGTCTTTAAAATGTTAAATATACATTTTTCATCGCCACGGTAAAAGGTGAGGAGGTAATTGAGGTTATACTCTCTGTCTGGGTATTGTTTCTGGGCCAATCTGGATGGACGTGGAAATTATCCGTCATGCTAGATCGGGACTTCCCAATCTATATTACTATACTCTATGATCGGGACGGAGTGATGCAAAAATGTAATTTGTATCACTTTGATTATGTTTATGTTTTTAGGGTTCCGTAGGTAACTGAAAAGGTAAAAAAGGAACCCTTATAAAATCACTCTCTTGTCCGTCTGTCACCACCGATTTCCTCAGAAACGGGTGAACCTAACAAGTTGAAATTTATAACAGATACTGAGGTGTATAGTAGTATTATGTGTATTAAAATTAAGGTGTGAAAAAGATATGGGCAAATTTAGATTTTTGCTAAAACTTGTAAGTACCAAAATTTTCAAGTTTTTCTTTTTGTTTGCAATTTTCCCTTTACTTGTGCTGTTTACCTAGCTTTTAACTAAAATGAACAATTCTTGGTTTAAGTTTTAACAAATTCAATTAATTAAAGTGTTACGGAATTGATTATTAAGGTTGATTCATTGTTACAAGTGCACATCTTATAAATGCATAAATATCATCACTCGGAAAGATTAGTTTCAGAGTTTTGTAAAGTTAGGCATTACCTAACTTAGCGTAAGTAAGCCTAACGATATATGATTTTGAGATAATGTTACTTTTTTATAGTTTCTACATTAGGCTAAACTATAACGTAACGAAGAACTATGGTGACCCTCATTGCCAAATTCAATTGGTCTATTTCTATTTTTAGCAAAGGTTTACCCACTTCAAGCTACGCTATCCGTCTTTATAACACATCACGGGTTTTTTCAAGTGAATTTTACTATTGTTTTCTACCTGCCAAATAAATCGTATATAACCTTGAATCTATTCCGCGTCCGTCAAATCATTGCTGCTATTGCTAGCCAAGATTCAACGGTCGATGACTTTCGTTGCGTAAAAATTCTAATAATACGCCTTGATGCAAAGATATGAAATGAAAAGCGAATGTTTTTTCATATAGATATGATGCGAGCAGATTCAAGTATCGGATTGTTGCAAATTTACTTGGAAATAAGACTTAAAATAATTCAAAAAATCTAGGAAATGCAAGAACTATTTAACAGACAACTTTCCAAAGATCATTTTCAAAGATTTTCAGATACCTACACTACAAAAAGATTGACGTAGGTTTCGTCATGGCTGCCGGGGTTGCGGGCCTGTTCGAAAGAGATACCGCGGCCCCGGAACATAAAGAGCGAGGAAGGAACATGGATGGGTTTTAGTCAGTAAGAGTCTGACACTCCCTCCCACTCCGGAGAAGTCATTTGATGATTTCCCATCCCAAAAAAAAAAAAAGGTTTCGTCATGGATGTGGATGGCTATAAGAGTAGAGGAAGACCATTGAAACGATGGATGGACGTCAAGAAAGGAGGTGACTATTGAGGTGACGAATAATATTATAGAAGTATGGAAGATGGAGACATGCAGCACCGACTAGAATTAATTGGGATAAGGACAGTAGGATGATAAAGTTAAATACTCTTTTAGGCTTTCACGGTTTAAAACTAAACTTATATTGTCATTTACGGACGAGCTCCAATAGTGCGCGTAGTAAAAGACAAAGAAAGAGGGTAGACAGATTTCTCTGCTCGTAACAATTTAATTTCCATCCACCCACATACTCCAGTCAACCCGCGATCATGGCGCTTGCAACAGCGTCGAAATATCGGGAGCGCATAATAACAAATAATCACGGAAGATATCCCGTTAGTGACAATATAAGTTCAAAAGAACATTATAATTATCACATTGTTATTTCTCAGGCCTCAAGTTGAAGAAAATACAGAACAAAGTTCTTCAATCGAGACTTTCATTCACAAAGACGTAATTTTTCTCTCTCTTAGAAACGTGGTTACACCATAGTTTAATAATACCTCTTCAGCGAATTTAAGAGTAGGCGTAAATCTTAATTCGAAATGATACAGTCAAAGTTCAACAAAACCTGTTTGTTTTCTAACTCGTCCGTTATACTTTTCTGATTAAATTCGTTGCGGAATCCAAGACAGTTAAATTGTTTCTCAGGGACTTCGTCGAGCTTCATAATGTCTGGCATTCTGGCTTTCAGGACTTGCTGTGGTGTGGCGGGCTTGTCCCAATATCGAACCCGTTTGAAGTTTCCCTAAATGTGGGATAAACTTCTTAGTTAGATGTTGGTGATGACTATCATCTTCATTAGCTTACTGCAGTCCACCGTTTGACAAAGCTTCCAATCGCACGACATTCACAATCCTGGTAACTCTCATCCAGTTGCTACCAGCCACATAGCGGAGATCAGAAATATAGATAGACATAGACAACGCAAGTATCACGATCTGTATGAAAACCAAGAGCGCCATTTTTAACTACATATATTGTGACATCACAAGCACTATTTAGTGATGGAGAAAATCAAATCGATTCAAAGACGCCGTCGACGTGCTAGTTTTTGGATACTTTTGCCATAATTTCAAAACTTTACGTCCAACTAGCGCTATACACCGATGCAGACTGAGCGCGAAAGTGGCAACTTACGATCTTTTATCGTATTTTTTCTCGCTCTTGCGTTATCTACTCCACCTACCCTGAGGGTGTCCCACCTGACGCTTACTGTTCCTGCGTCACATCGGACCACATCCGTCGTGGAAATATTTATTATCTGTGCTGTCGTGGCACAGTATAATCTGCATTTTTATTACCTGTGGAAGCGCGCTCTGCGCGCCACTCTCTCACCGACGCCCTTTGACGTGTGCACTATTATATCGGCAAATCTTTGTAACCTATTATAAATCAATACAGTCCTGTAAATCGCAGCAAGTAGTTTTACTTAAACTCATCAAGACGATAGTCAAGAACACCAGCATCACAACTGGAGCTTGATACTCAACACTTACTGATTCGAGATTTCCACAATCAACTTTTTGACAATGGGAACAGCTAGAATAGTCATCAGTATCACCAAGGCATCGCAATATCCAGTACTAACTGGGTTGTAGAGGTCAGATAGGCAGTATCTAGTATCTGCATCCGGTTAGACTGGAAGCCGACCCCTACATAGCTGAGAAAAGGCTAGGAAGATAATGAGCTAGAATGATTATTTTTAGTTGTTAAGAGGCCTGCGGAGCATGCGAACTTCATACAAACGTAATACCAAAATAATTTGTAAATCAAACATATTCTTAAGATAGTGTGGATTTATTTCGATTGGATTACAGAGGTTCCCCAATACATATGTTGAATGTACACCGATTTAGACAAGAGTTATAAAAAAAAATCTATAGAAATTTAAAATTCCTCATAATATCTCGTCTTTATACCATTGTCCTTTCAAAATATTTATTTGGGAACATAACTGTTCTGTAAACCAATCGAAATATACAGGATATAAACCACCTCATCACAAAGCCGTTAACCAAGCATTCTATACATCAAACTAAGTAACTTTACGCAAAAATTAGTGCTGGGAAATAACTTTTTATTTTGAGGTTATAAATCATTGCCGGGGTTGCGGGCCTGTTCGAAAGAGATACCGCGGCCCCGGAACGTAAAAGGCGAGGAAGGAACATGGATGGTTTTTAGTCAGTAAGAGTCTGACACTCCCTCCCGCTCCGCCCAGAGTGGGGGGGGTCATTTGATGATTTCCCATCCTTAAAAAAAAAAAAAAAAAAAAGTTTATAAATCATGTTTTGTGGTAGAACTCAATGTAACGCACTTAAAACATTGTGCTGATGTATAGATTGAATAGTACGGGGTTCAAAGAAGTGTTAAAAGTCAAAAACTTACAAAAAAAAACTTGTCAAACAGTTGTAACTTTGACCCCCCATATCTCCGTAACTAGAAGGTTCCCAGGTATGGTGTAGAACAAAAAAAATGATCGCAATGATGGGGACAACAAGTGCCTCTCGGCTTCGTGAAGAGCTGTTTCACACCCTTAATACACACTACCTTATGAATATGTTTGATTATCTAATTATTTTGGTATTACGTTTGTATGAAAAATGCATGCTCCGCCGGCCCCTTAAATCCAACTCCTCTGAGTATTGATATTGTCTGTCAAGAAACGAATGTTTCAATGTTCGGGAAGGTTATCGATAGATACTGTTTATATGGATCTAATTAAATAAGTATTTTATAGGTTGGTATGTAGTTGTTTCAAAGACTTATTTATATGCACAACATAAAAATAAACTTCTACTACGCCAGGGCTATAGCCCTTTATTTAGTTAGTTAAAGTAAAAAGCTATTTTTTTTTTCGATACATTTTACCACATTGATTGTTATTTTGTCGAAAAATATGGCATGGTATGGTAATCTATACTAATATTATAAAGCAGAAGAGTTTGTTTGTTTGGTTGAACGCGCTAATCTCAGGAACTACTTTTTGTGTTGGATAGTCCATTTATCGTGGAAGGCTTTAGGCTATATAACATCACGCTTCGACCATTAGGAGCGGAGCAGGAATGAAAAATGTTGCAAAAACGGGGATGTTGTTTTCCTTTCGTTTTTTTTTCTCTTATGTGACGCAGACGAAGTGGCGTGGGTCAGCTAGTCGATTGATATAACAAATGCTCAAATATCGAACGTCCATTACTTTATATGCTAAAAATATGGAGTTCTTGAAACAGAGAAACATCAAAGATGGATCATTCAACAAATCGATTGTTATTGATTGGTAATCAAAGGTTTTATATGATCAAAAGGTTTTCAATTGTAAATACAATAAGATATACAGTTGGTCGCAGTTTAGTAGTAATAAAACCAGTATAAACAGGTCTCTTGTTCAATTAAATCTCCTTATTTTCATGGTCGAAGTGCTAATCGTCGATGTGTTGTCTACTGTAATCTAAATTTGTTGAGATTCACGATCTGCAGAGTCAATTTACTAAATAACTATTGTGGAAAAGGCGAAATGAAAAACCTGGTAAGTGTTGTATGATGGTTGCTATTCAAACACAAAAGTCACAAGACATGGTACAATAATTTGAACCTCGAATATCTTTTTTATCGACATTACATAAGACATTTAAAACCTAACAAACAGTACTTAGAAAGTAGGTTTTACAACATCCGCCCTTAATGGAAATAAAAAGATAAAGTAGTAATGCTAAACACAATAAAAAGAATAAAACATTACTACCGAACTAAACAGTAATACAAAAACACAAGCCGACAAAAAATAAATAAATAGAAAATTGTTCTACCTATTTATCGTTAAACCCATATTAACAACGCATCTAAGATGAGCTATGCGCCTTAAGGGCTTGGTTAAAACATCGGCTGTCATTTTATCCGTAGGTATAAACTTTATATCTATCAGACCCTCAGTAACCTTTTCACGAATAAAATGATATCTCGTATCAATGTGTTTGGTTCTATTGTGGTGGATTGGATTTAGTTTCTGTGCACTTTGACTATCGTTGTACAACAACACCCTATCAGCAAAACCAGTAATGTCACACACTAACCGTCTGAGGAAAATAGCCTCCTTTGCAGCACTGGTCAAGGACATATACTCAGCTTCTGTAGACGATAAGGCTACCGTCGGCTGCTTCTTACACTCCCAGCTAATAGGTCCATCTGCTAGCGTGAAGTAGTAACCAGTGTACGACCGACGGTCATGTACACAATTCGCCCAGTCAGCATCCGTGTATCCACACAAACGTCTACCGACTTTCCTGTAAGTAATACAGTAATCCATAGTACCTTTTAAATACTGTAACACTTTTTTCGCGGCCAACCAATGCGTCTTATCATAACAGTTATTAAACTGACTTAAATAGCTTGTGGCATAAGCTATATCAGGCCTCGTATTCACAGCTAGGTACATGAGACATCCTATCAAGTTTTGGTAAGGATATTCACAAAGAGATGATGGATTACCTTTCTCCAACTTGTTATCCTCTAAAGGTGTAGACATCTCCTTGCAATCTTGCATATTAAACCGCTGCAACACTGCCTGAATATAGGTCTTCTGACTGACCACGATTTTATCGGCAACACGGTTAATATTTAAACCTAAACAATACGACAATTCACCCAAATCTTTTAGCGAGAAAAATTTTTCCAAGTCATTTTTGACATTGTCAAACGAACTTTTTTCTTTGTAAAAGACAATTAGATCGTCAACATAGACTGCAAGTATTAAGGTTTCACTACCAAACTTTTTCAAGTAAACACATGATTCCGCAGATGTTCGTGCAAAGCCAATTTTTGATAGGATTTGATGCAATTTTATATTCCAGGCTCGAGCTGCCTGCTTCAAACCATAAATGGATTTTCTGAGCAAACAGACTTTACCTTCTGCCCCGCGCTCAGTAAATCCCTCAGGCTGTTGCATGTACACCTCCTCCTCTAAGTCCCCATTGAGGAATGCGGTATCCACATCCATGTGCTGGATCTTTAAATCCATTTCTGACGCCAACGCGGTACGCAGAGATGAATTTCGAACCACAGGGGCAAAAGTCTCATTATAGTCAGTCCCCCAAACTTGACTAAAACCTTTCGCAACTAGTCGCGCCTTATGCTTGACTATTGCACCGTTCGCGTTCCTCTTTACCTTGAACACCCATTTACATGGAATAACCTTTTTATTTGGTTTATCCACTAATGTCCAAGTCTGCTTATTCAATAGGGCAGTGTACTCATCCCTCATTGCGGACATCCAGTTATCTTTATCATCGCTATTTATAGCTTCACGGTAACTTTTCGGATCGACACACAACAAATCAACATCGTGAGTGCCATATGAATAATAATTTGGAGGTTTACGTACTCATTCAGGATACCTTCTTACAGGACATTCAACGCTGGGTTCATCTGAAGGAACCAGGGACAGATCATGTTGTTCACCTGAATGTAGAGACTCCATGTCACCAAATCCACCAGCTTCATCAGTCGCGTCCACAAAATCATCAACTTGCTCTGCCTCCATGTGCACACCTTCTGAAGTAGGTGAAGAAGCAGAAGTAGATGAGATAGAAATCTCCCGTGGCGATGTGGTATCTGAAGAAGTTTGTGAAAAAAGATTAACGACATTAGGGCTCACAACAACTTCAGGCAGAACAGATTTATCCTTCAATCCTGAAAAATTATTTTCAAAGAACGTAATATCCCGTGACTTAATCAACCTCCGAGGGTTTTCCACGCTACGGAAATAATAACTCCTTGGATCGTCTGAATATCCAACGAAGATATGTTCAGAAGCTTTCATATCTAGCTTAGTTCTCTGGCATGACGGCACGTGAATTAAAGCTCGGCAACCAAACACCCTTAAATGAGACAGGTCAGGCTTACTACCACACCACATTTCAAATGGCGTCTTACCATCAAGTGCACGATGAGGTGACCTATTCTTTAAATAAACACTAGTCTCTACAGCATCCTGCCAATAAACTTTCGACAGAGAGCTGTGTGCCAGCAAGGAACGGGCCTTCTCCACAATACTACGATTGCAACGTTCACTTACCCCATTTTGTTGAGGGCTGTATGGTACAGACGTTTCATGTCGAATCCCTTGAGCCTGTAAATAGTCTGTCAGCTCCTTGTTGACATACTCAGTACCATTGTCTGACCGAAGGGTTCGAATCTTAGTGCCAGTCTGTCTCTCAACAAGTGCTTGGAAAGCACAAAAATACTTCTGAACTTCTGTCTTAGATGACATACAATAAAGGGATATAAAACGTGTATAATCATCTACAAAAATGATAAAATATTTATTACCTTTAAAAGATTCAGTGGTCAGGGGACCACAAACGTCCGTATGGACCAATTCTAATGGTGACGACGCCTTCTTATACTTTATCCCTTTGAAAGGCTTCCGGGCCTGCTTACCTTCTACACAAGGTACGCATGGTTCTTTGTCAACCTCAGTATACTCCACACCAACAGCAAGACCTTTTCTGAGTAGATCCATACCAATACGGCAGAGATGTCCTAGACGCTTATGCCAAAGCTGAAACTGGGACAAATTAGTGTGAACATTATAAGCTGAAACACCTTGCGGTTTTACTGTACAATCTAAAGTGTACATGCAATCCACCATAAATAGAACCATGTAAAACAGGATCATTTCTAAAAGAAACGTCATTAGAATTATAAAAATTACAGCCATTCGTATCAAAAACAATCGAGAAACCTTTCTCTACTGCCTTTTTGACTGATAATAAATTACAATCTAGGCCAGGAACATGTACCACATTAGAAATCTTCTTGTAATCGGTTTTTGTGTCAATAGTAACATCTCCTAAGCCCACAGCCGGCAAACTTTTACCAGATGCTACAGTTATCTTCCCATCACAGGGTCGGTAACTATAAAACCAATCAGCATGTGGAGTCATATGAGTAGACGCACCAGAGTCGATAATCCACTTCTCAGACATCTGAACACTCGGTGCAGACAAAGCCAGTTCCGTGACACCATCCAAAACCAATTTCGTGACACATGCATCCATATTCCCTGAACTAGAAGCAGTCAGTCCCTTATCTTCAGAACAACTTCCTGTAGAGCAACTCGCCTTTTCCTTTTTCTCCTTCTTTTTGAGAGGACAATTAGGACTTTTGTGCCCTGGCTTCTTACAACGAAAGCAAATAACCTGCTTGCTAGTATGCAGCGCAGCCACACCATCATTAGTCTCCTTCGTCATTTCGCTCAACAACTTAGCTCTCACCAAATCTGTTGTGACTTCAACGTTCCCATTCTCAAGCGCCATTATCATGGGCTCGTAGCGAGACGTTAGACCTCCCAATATAATAGCTGCTAAAGAACTATCTTCTATGGTTTTGCCAATATCGGCCAGGTCTAGTGCAGTTGTAGTTATTGCTGTTAAGTAGCCTTCTAAATCAGAAAAGTCAGATAAGGAGTACCTGTACAGCTTTCTTTCCAGTGACAGTTTACGACCCAAACTTCGATCCTCGTAGGATTTCATAAGAGCATCCCACGCTTCTTTTGCGGTCTTAGCTGGTCGAACAATAGAAATAGCAGCGCCATCCACAGAAAGGCATATTTTTGAAAGAGCCTTTTCATCTTTCCGTACATCGTCGGGCGTCTTATTCCCTTCGAGAACTCCTCCGCTTACCGTTTCCCATAATCCTTCATGGATTAGCAACATCCGCATTTTAAATTTCCATATAGTGTATCCTAGTCTATTATGTAGTATAGGAATACTATTTAGCGATGAAATAGACACTGCAGAGGACATGTTCACTTACTAATAATTCAACAATCTCCTTTTAAGTTTGATTGTGAATAAATTATATAGAGCTTCGTGCTGATAACGTGTTGAGATTCACGATCTGCAGAGTCAATTTACTAAATAACTATTGTGGAAAAGGCGAAATGAAAAACCTGGTAAGTGTTGTATGATGGTTGCTATTCAAACACAAAAGTCACAAGACATGGTACAATAATTTGAACCTCGAATATCTTTTTTATCGACATTACATAAGACATTTAAAACCTAACAAACAGTACTTAGAAAGTAGGTTTTACAACAAAATTAAATAAGATTATAAGATAGATCACTTTTATCATCATCATTTCAGCCGAAAGCCGTCCACTGCTGGACATACCTAAGCCTCCTCTCAAGTCGACTTGACATACCTCATATAATTATCTCGACATATTTACCAATATGTGTAAGCTTTCTTTAAAATTAAAAAAAAAAGAAAAAAAAGTGTCATTGACATTGACCGGTCCAGTGCGATTTAACGGATTCCCGCAACCTTCACCAGGTCATCGGTCCACCTAGTGGGAGGTCTCCCAACGCATCGTCTTCCGGTTCGCGGTCGCCGCTCCAGAACTTTTCGGCCCCATCGGTCATCCGTTTGTGAGCAATGTGCCCTGCCCACTGCCACCTAAGTTTGGCAATTCTTCCATACTTGTCTATTTTTCGTCATCAGACAATTCTTTTATTTATTTATTTATTTAAACTACATGTACAATAGTGGTACATAGGCGGACTTAATGCCACAAGGCATTCTCTACCAGTCAACCATTGGGTCAAATAGACAGCATTGTGATAGAGTACAATAAAAATAAAAATAAACATACCATCTTGTAATCCTAAAATAAACACATAAATAGGTACCTACAAACTAATACATAAATAAGCATAAAATATCTTTTCTTGCCTTAACATTTTTAAACACAATTCATCCATCGTTTCTGTTCCTCAAAATATTCCACGCAAAGTTTCCAAAGCTTCCTTAATGAGAGTCAACAAACTATAGGATTCTATATTTAGAAAGGAAAAGATAACAATGGATATTGATTTCATACTTCCTTGTTTTATTACAGAGGTCACCGTGCATATAGGATGCTGTTTGTTAGATGAGCTTTCAGATAACCTATAGTCTTAAGTACTTTGTATCTTGATATTATTCAACATTATTTTTTTAAATAAAAAAAAAACAGCTGTTCCCTACATTTTGACGAGTTATGCGAACATAAAATGTAGGGAACAGCTGATTTTTTTTTCGCGATTTCTAGGTTCGTCCCATAGAAAAAGTTGTTCAAAATTATGAGTACAACGACCCCTTTTCGGGTTTAGTATAAACAAAAAATAATGTTGTATTGTTGTACAAACAACATGCAATGTTCAAAATATGTTTGGATAGTATAGGGTGGAGAAAGACTATTCTATATACAACCTTATTTTTTGTTTATACTAAACCCGAAAAGGGGTCATTGTACTCATCATTTTGAACAACTTTTTCTATGGGACGAACCCTGAAATCGCGAAAAAAAAATCAGCTGTTCCCTACATTTTGACGAGTTATGCGAACATAAATGTAGGGAACAGCTGATTTTTTTTTCGCTATTTCAGGGTTCGTCCCATAGAAAAAGTTGTTCAAAATGATGAGTACAATGACCCCTTTTCGGGTTTAGTATAAACAAAAAATAACCCTGTAGACCATACCTAGGAATCTGTTACGAATATTGGGGGTCGAAGTTCCAACTCTTTCACAGGTTTTTTTTTTATTGCAGATGACGATGAGTATATTTTATTTAAGTAAGCAAAAAATTATCTCAAGAATTACTCGACTTCTACCTATCATCATAATCTGCCTAGCCTTTTCCCAACTACGTTGGGGTCGGCTTCCAGTCTAACCGGATGCAGTTGGATACCAGTATTTTATATGGAGAGCAGCGGTGGCCCAGTGGTGGCGGCCCCGACTTACGAACTGTAATGACTTACTGTTCGTAAGTCGGGGCCGCCTGGCTGGGTTCGAACCCAGAGAGGCGCATTACTTTGTGTAATTTATTTCATCACCGCTGCTCTTAAAACGGTGAAGGAAAACATCGTGAGGAAACCGGCATGTCCTAGAACCAAAAATTCGAAGACATGTGACATCTACCAATCCGCACTGGGCCCGTGTGGTAGATTATAGCCCATTTCCTCTCATTGAGAGGAGGCCGTGTCCCAGCAGTGGGAACATTATAGGCTTATGATGATGATGATGATGATGATGATGATGATGATGATGACATGGAGCGACTGCCTATCTGACCTCCACAACCCAGTTAAAACTGTGAAATACAAGTTCAACCCGTATTCTCCGAATTTGTTTATCAAATACAAAACCCATTATTTTTCGATATCCCAGTTATCATTCTATCTTACTGCTTATCCGCTTATCCACGACCCTGTACCAAATACCACAATCTATCTAGACATAGCAGATGTGAGACTAGCTTTTTTTCTAGACCAAATATATAGCTTGCCTACCAATTTACCTAAATATCCCGGTGCGTTATACCTACATATATTTCTGGGCGAGAACTCGTGTGCCAAATAATCACGTTTTTTTATTTAATGATGTGTGTGAGTCGTAGATTTGAGTGTGGGTTCTGTATGTAGGAAAATTATTTTGAAATGGTTGGTGAGGTAAGAAATTATAGCTGTAGTTAAGAATTGTTTGAATTTGGTTTGGGCATTTATGACTTGGTGAAGATGGCGGGAATCCGTTGGATGCGAGTCGCATGGGATCGGTCAATGTGGCGACACTAGGGGAGGCCTATGTCCAGCAGTGCACGTCTTTCGGCTGAAATAATTATAATCATCATGGTTGGGACAAAACATAGGCGTTGTTTTTTATTTAAGTTAGTTTTTTCAACGCGTAATAATGTTACCCAACAACAGTGAGTTTTATGAACTTTAAAAGATCCGAACTTATGAAACGTGTTTGTTCATCTTTCCCACAGCTGAACCCTAAAAGATAAAATTGTTCTTGTGGATACACAATGTTTTTACTCCATTACTCAACTTCCATCTCTATTCAACACACGATAAAGCTTAAAACCCGTTGTTTATACACGTTGCTATGTTTTAAAAGTGCGTTTTTATTTACATGTGAGTCATGGCCAAAATGCGTAGCGATGACCGAAGCAAAATGTTTTCTTTTATTGCAATAAGGAACATTTTGTGCTAAATATTTCAGTTTTTAAGTATATTTTGAGGAAAATCAGAAAAGTTGCAAAATTGTTTTCGAAAAGCTCAACCAGAAAAGATTTGTGTCCACTTCAAAACTAAATTATAGGGTTTCTTTCTAAAGAATAGCTTCTACGTTTTATTTCTACCAACTGGCTGACTTTCCAACCATCAACAGTAATATTAAAAAGCAGGAGAGTTTGTCTGTTCGCTTGAACGCGCTAATCTTGGGAACTTTTAGTTAAAATTGAAAAAATAATTCAGTGTTGGATAGGCCATGTATCGAGGAAGGCCATAGGCTATTTTTCGTCCGGTTTTAAAAGACAGCAGCTGTTTCCCACAAAAGTGCAATACCTACACGGTCAAAATGTATGGTACAGTGGTTTTTTTTTTAATTACCGATGAAAAAGTTTCAGTGTTCTAAGCATGATGTAATGAATACGTCGTAACCGATTAAGCATCGGTGTCTCTTCTCCTTGTAGACTGTGTAATAAACTAAACGAGGGTACGTATACTGGCAAGGAGTATGACAAACGTTCCTTAATATTATTTCCAAAGCACACCGAACAAAAGTACCATCTTGCCTAGGTAAATGCATGTAACGAAACTATAGCAATTTCTAATTGCTGCCGTGGCTGCGGGAGTGTTTAAAAGAGATACCGTGACTCCGAAACATAAAGGGCGAGGAAGGAACATGGATGGGTTTTAGTCAGTTAAAGTCTGACACTCCCTTCCGCTCCGCCCAAACGGGAAGAGTCATTTGATGACTTCCCATCCGAAACAAAAAACGATTTTAAATTCGACAACAACAACGTCTATCGAGCGAAGGGTTCTACTTTCAACTTATTTTTGATCTCGCTATAATTTTATTGCTAAACTGAACACACTGCTACATAGGTAGCAGTGTGTTAAGTTGTCACTGGGGCTGATTGCTAGTTAAATCTACTCGAATAAAATAAAGTAATAAATACCTTCTTCGTCGCTCCCAATCATAGCGTATCGGTCGTATCCGCTGAGGTTTCGGTTCATGCCGAGACCGAAGTCGTCCTTCGTCCACTGGAGGTTCCCCACTTTGTTCTCGACGCGGCATGGCAGAGTCACTCGCGAGCCGACTATGGCACTCTGTGGAAGAAGAAGAACGGTTAGAGTAGGAGAAAAGAAGAGTCTACTGGGGTAATTATGGAGAATGCAATCGTTTCGACCTTAGCTAGAAGTGACAAGGAAGAACACTGTGGTTTTTAGTCAGTAAGAGTCTGACAGATATCTCATCCAGTGAGGATTGTAAAAAAGAAGAAAATTAGAGTAAATTAATGATTTTCTTTTGCATGAATCGATGTTAAATGCTTGTGGTGAAATAATAACAGCTACACGAGCCATCTTCAATGTTAATCATAGTTCTTCCGTGGAGAGGTGCTCATCCTTTAGGGTATGTACGCACTAGGAAAATAAATCGTTGCGACTTTTAAAGTGCGAAATAAAGTGGCAAACGACAATAATTCCTATGCGCACTACGATTTATTATCTGTCTGACATCGTCAAAGATCACAAGTTGACTTACCGCTGCGCTTGCGATTATTTCCGCAATGCGCTAAGCCAGTACCGCTTCATAGGGTACAAAATATACGTACATTTCTGTTGTTCACAGATTGACGAATTTTCTTCGCAACTATTTATTTTCGCAGTGCTCGTATACCCTTAGATATCGAGATCCACCATCGGAAAGCACGTTATGTTTTTGTTCCCAGCTGTCATTTGAAGTTCTTCGACAGTTTTTTATGGGTATTCCAAAGCCTGAAAGGCAGACAATCAATTTTACTGAGCAACAGCAACTAGGCAATAAGATATCTATCTTATTGCTTAGTTCCTGTTGAGGTCAGATAGGCAGTCGCTCCATGTGATACCACTGCTAACGGAAGCTAACCTCAAGAAAGTTGTGAAAAGGCTTGGTAGATGTACCGGAGTGAATAAACTGAATTTGATAGGAAGAATATAATTTGAATCTCTGTTAATAAGATCATACATGCGTAATCGATATACCGAGTTCGAGTTTTAAAAATAATAAACGTTCAAACCAAGGCCTTATTATCGAAACTGGCCGTATTATCGTAAACGTAGTTATTACGAAAATTTACAAAATTGCATCCTCTACAAATTAATAATTGTCCATTCAAAATTGTGTGTTATAGTGGCATTTATTATTGCTAAATCACATGCAATTGGTGGATAATAATGTTATTATCAAATTGATTAACCTTTGAGTTACAATTTATTTCGATAAATTATTACAATAGTTGCTCCGATTTATTTCGTAATGGTTTGTGAAAATCGATAACCTATACTGAACACCGCGATTGTAAAAAAAAGAGACTGGTTGCAAATCATCTCTCTTTTGTTTTTTTTATTAGTAATCATCCTGTGTGGCCTGTTTCAATTTTAAATTACAAAGTTGCAACCATGGATACCTTGTAGAAAATAGTTGGTTTAAATAAAAATTACATTAAAAAAGCTTTTTAGAGACACACACATATTCTTATATTTAAGTGTTTTTGGAGTCTAACACTTTATTACAAGAAAAATTGAGATATTTATTCAACACATTCCCGAGAGCAAAATCAAGCTTTATCGGGCATTTATTATTTTTATTTTGGTGTCTATATCTATCTTAATCATAAACTCTTATCAAAACTGAGAATGTAGATGAGTCCAACAGCTTAACGTGCTTTCCGAGGAACGGAGGACATTCGGTATGTAATAAGTGGTCACCCATCCAAAGACCAACCTAGAAAAACACGGCTTAAGGGGCCTGCGGACCATGCGTAGGTAGTTCATACAAACATTATACCAAAATAATTAATTAATAAATCAAACATATTCTTAAGGTAGTGTACTGTATTTATTTCGATTGGATTACAGAATATCTATGTTCCCAATTATATATTTTGAAAGATAATTTCTATAGAACACTTATTTTACTCATAACTCTGGTTAAAATCAGTTTCCATTCAAAATATACATTTGGTAACCTAGATATATATTCTGTAATACAATCGAAATAAATACACACTACCTTAAGAATATGTTTGTTATACAAATTATTTTGGTATTAGGTTTGTATGAACTACACTTGCTCCGCAGGCCTCTTAACCCTTTTCCTGACCCATGAGCCACATATGGCTCAGAGTGATTGTTTAACTATTGTCTCTTTTCGAGGACAGTGAATGTGTTAACCTAAAAATCAAGCGGCTGATATTAGCAGAGCTCGTCGGTAAAATACATGCAAGTAAAAATAATCAGCATTATTACATTCTCTATACCTTTCACAGAACACAATAACTTCAGCTTACAATTGCTAGAACATATCTCTTACAACACAAGCACACTCGCTGTTGTGTCAGCCACCATATGTCATTACTTAAGCACACAAATGCAATCTCGTGAAAGCACCGTGTAAGTGAGGTCTCTAAAGAACCGGGTTTTCTGCACCAAGCCCGGTTTTTATCTGAAGGCAGTGGGACTTTGAATCTAAGCGTGGTTTTTTGGTATTGAATCGTTTTTCTGGGATATGTTTTACAGCTGTTGCACTTTGCAAATACGGTGGTTCACACTTTAAATCTTCTTCTTAATCCATGGTAAATTTTTGTTCAAACCATCAACTAACTAACCAAGTTATAAAGTTTTTTTAACGTTATTTTCACTTTCGCTGCAATTTAATAAAAAAAAACGATATTTGTCTCCAAATCATAACTGCAACTTATTACAGGAGTTGGGAAAACCGGCAAAGCTTTCCATCATCATTATCAGCCTATAATGTTCCCACTGCTGGGACAAGGCCTCCTCTCAATGAGAGGGAATGGGCTATAATCTACCACGCGGGCCCAGTCCGGATTAGTGGATAAAAGCAAAAAAAAAAGCAAAAAAAAGCTATTAAAGCTAAACAAGATTAAACAACAGTAAAGTTTTCCATAAAGTATCAATAAATACAATAATAATTGATGCAGTCTGACACTCGAATGACGTCTTATATCTTAGTAATGTCCATACTCTCACCAGCGGCTGATCCTTCTTAAGGTTTAGGAAAACCAGTAAGGACAGACTGTGGACAGGACTAGTCAGTGGCGTTGGCTGGCACGTTGGATCTTTTGATAGGTTAAAACAACTGTTTGAAAATAAATACGCACAGCATCACAATTCTCTTGCCATCATTTGCGGTCTACGCAGTGTGTCTTCTTCTTTCAAAGTTCTCTATCACTCGTAATTTTAACAATCACCTCCTTCTCATAATCCAATGGTACAGTACAGTCAGTTACAGTCCATCCATCCACATTCATACTCCAAACTTGCCTCAAGACATTTTTCTCATTAAGGCGATTACATGAGCTAAACGCGAGTTTTATAATTACTAAAAGTTATGATTCACTGCTATAAACAAGACCAGAAAAATATATGATATTCTTCAGGATATATGCTATATAGCATGATACTGTTTTGAGCGTCGGCTACTTGTCGGCTGACGTAACAACCACTTTGTAGTGCAAGTTGATTAGAACTTTATTCTAACAGCATTTAAAACGAACTTTGAACCACCGCAAATAGAGTTGCTAATTTAGCTCGTCTAAGCGCCTTAACAGACCCCACAAAAAAATTACGTTAAAAAGTGTTTAAAATATTTATTCATTAAAATGTATATAGGCGCCTATATGGAATACCAGAAAGTCGCCGACGTAAACGCCAAGCATTCAAGAAATTAACAGATAACATGATGAAAGATAATAATGACAATCACTAATCCAGCAATTTGTATTAATTTACCAATTTCTATGTATGTCGAACGAACTGTATAGATAATATAGATTCTTTAAATACTGAATTTCGGCTTCCAATCTAATAGTAAGATAAGAGCTAGTACACAGGGCGACATACATATCAAACTATTTCAGTATAACACGACCTCGCTTTCCATAGATTTCCCCAACAATAAGAAATCAGATTATATTGGTTATCATAGCTTGATTGGTACAATCGTCCACAGACTAACAAAATGCCAATGTAAATGAGTATGACAATTATACATTTAAATTTATTCTGTGGTACAGTCCGAGTTATAAGAGAAAAGTGGGACAAACAATGCCCCATAAAACCGGTATATGGTCTTGAGTTTGTAATTTGTGGACGTAATTTTAGTGTTGCCAAGTTTTAATTATTTAAGTGCAAGTTATGGTAATGAGGAGATATTTTTAGTATTGCTTGTTTTTCTTAATAGTCCTGGTTATATCTGACGGCCGGTCAAGCAGTATTACTGAGCATAATACCTAACCTTTGAAAGATTACAGGCGTAATGTTATTTTATGCTACTTATAGTAAAGTCGGACTATTTTTAATCTGTTTTTTTTTTGACAGTATTTTCGGCCGCCATCTTTTATTTCGGGAACGTTGCAGAAAGATAAGGGTACAAGACTTAATGTATTTATTTTAAGACACCATAATACCTCTCTAAAAGTCACCCTTCGTTTTTATGTTACCCTAGTCACGTGTGCTATTCCCGTGGCCATCTATTTTTAAATACCTCTGTCCTTTCCCTATCTGGCTTAGACAAATTATTTAGTACTAGTATCAGCTGCTCAAAGTATTTATAAATCTTTGATAGTCATCATCGTCTGCCTAGCCTTTTCCCAACTATCTGGCTTAGACAAATTATTTAGTAGTAGTATCAGCTGCTCAAAGTATTTATAGATCTTTGACACTCATCATCGTCTGCCCAGCCTTTTCCCAACTATCTGGCTTAGACAAATTATTTAGTAGTAGTATCAGCTGCTCAAAGTATTTATAGATCTTTGACACTCATCATCGTCTGCCTAGCCTTTTCCCAACTATCTGGCTTAGACAAATTATTTAGTACTAGTATCAGCTGCTCAAAGTATTTATAGATCTTTGACACTCATCATCGTCTGCCTAGCCTTTTCCCAACTATGTTGGAGTCGGCTTCCAGTCTAACCGGATGCAGCTGAATACCAGTATTTTACATGGAGCGATTGCCTATCTAACCTCCACAACCCAGTTAATACTGGGAAACACGATACCACTTGGTAAGACTGGTTGTCAAACTTTTTGGGCCACTGACTACCTGGAACGACTGTCAACGATGGACAAATGACAGCCGGGACCAACAGCTTAACGTGCTTTCCGAGGGGCGGAAACTTGGTATGTAATGGTGGTTACCCATCCTCAGACCAACGTAGGTAAGCATGGCTTTACCTAAAGATCGACCCGAGCGGCTGTTATTATTTAGCTGTATATAACTGTATGCGCATGAAATTACATTCAGTGGAGAGTGAATAGGTAATATTAAAACCCAGTAACATTCGCATTAAAATATTATTATAGTCATATCTTCACTTATGATTGGAATAGAGATGGTTCTCAAGTGATACTTAGGTATTATTTACTCACTTTCTCTCCAATCAAGCGAGTAACTACCGTATAATGTGAAACTCAATGATTACGAATATAAATGTAATGAACTAGTCAGATTTTCTCTTTGAATATGAAAGGGTTTCCTCTTATAATGGGTATAAACTTTATGACTAGAGAGTAAATAATATGAAAATATTTACTAAGGGATAGGATTATATTTTTTTATATAAACAAAATACAGGATTTTTCTGTCTTTCTTAGGTACAGAATATCACATGATGCATGAGAATTAAATTACTAGTTCCTTTGCTTGGTATATTCCAAAAAAAAAACAACCTACATTCACCCAATCTTCAACCAAAAAAAAAAAAATAAGTTAAAAATATAAAGCAAAAAAAAGAACTTATTTTGATTCTGAACCAACCAAACCAACACCACCCACCAACCACCAACCACAAACCACCAACCACAAACCACCAACCACCAACAAACCAACCTTCTGACTGATCCACCTCTTCAATTTAAAAAATAGGTTCATAAATCTCGAGTTGCAACACTTCCAACCCAAAGCACGCATCTCTGATTTTTCGGATAAATATACGTATTGTATAATAATCACTTGCTTCGGTGAAGGAAAACGTCGTAAGTAACCAACGAAATATTTTTTGACAGCATGTAAAGCCAAGTCAGAGGCAAAAGGGCGGCATAAAAACTTTGTCACCAGGTTAGGTACTAATTCAATAATAAAAAATGCCCTCATTATAAAACATATGAAGACGGGTATTTATCGCGAATTTACCTTTATTTCACTCGTACATTTATGAAGATGAGTGACGGTAGTTGAATCGCCTTCATTTTGCTGTCGCGGCATAGATTAACGTAGGTACCTTTACTAAAAATCCCTACTAACATCTTCGTCGACAGAGGCAGCCCTAGCAATCCGCAATATCCACGCGACTGCGCGATCTACAAAGCAAAACCAAATTTACGTTCGTAAGGTGAGGATTCGGTTACTATTCGGTTCTGGCAACACTGGCGACAGGTCGTGAAAAAACGGCCTCGCAGTTAATTTATTTTAAAATAATAGATTTTTTGTGTTTAGTTTGTTTTAAATCTATTCTATAAAGTAGAATCAATGTATAAAGTGACACACGTAGTGTTTGTGACCTGTTTATATAGTGATAACTCGCAACAATCGATAATTCGATAAATCAAGTATCAGTACCATCAAGTAGAAGATTTATGGGGAATGTCTATCAAAGTTTGTACATCTATACTTGAGACCATAGCCCCGTACTTAGCTTTAATTTTTAATTTATGTGTAGACCAAGGAGTTTTCCCTGATTTAATGAAATACAGTAAAGTCATACCTCTTTTCAAATCCGGGGATAGTAAAGATGCCAATAATTATAGACCTGTATCCGTGTTACCAGTTTTTAGCAAGGTTTTTGAAAAGGTAATGCTTAATCAAATGCTCTATCATTTTAACACCAACAGAATCTTTCATGATCAACAGTATGGTTTCACCAAGGGACGTTGTACAACTGACGCCGGTGTAACCCTATTAAAGCACATATTTGCTGCGTGGGAAGAGTCCCAAGACGCAATAGGAATTTTCTGTGACCTCTCTAAAGCTTTTGATTGCGTAAATCACGACACATTACTTTTGAAACTGGAGCATTACGGACTGGGTAAACTTGCACTTAGCCTGCTAAAATCTTATTTGAGCGATAGAAAACAACATGTTCAAATAAATGGAGTTAATTCACAGGGTATGAATGTAAAAATGGGGGTTCCGCAAGGCTCAATATTGGGTCCTTTCCTTTTTCTAGTCTATATAAATGATCTACCCTATTTGTTGAAACACCAATCTCAAAATATGGTGTTGTTTGCTGATGACACTTCTCTAATTTTTAAGATAAATAGACGGGCCAAAAATCTAGATGACGTGAATGATGCCCTACTTCAGGTCCAAAATTGGTTCACAGCAAACAATTTGGTATTAAATGAAAAAAAAACTAAATGCATAAGATTTTCATTACCGAATGTTAAAAGTAGTGATTGTGAGATAATATTGAATAAAGAGAAACTCGAATTCGTAGATAAAACGGTTTTCCTGGGGCTTACGCTTGATTCAAGGCTACAATGGGGTTCTCATTTAACATCTCTTGCGGGGCGCTTAAGTTCAGCAGCGTATGCCGTTAGAAAAATCCGTCAGTTCACTGATGTAGATTCCGCTAGACTGGTTTATTTTAGTTACTTCCATAGTATAATATCTTACGGTATTTTGCTATGGGGACGGGCTGCTGATATTGAGTCTATATTTATTCTGCAGAAAAGAGCCATCAGAGCCATATACAATCTTCGTAGGCGCGATTATCTGAGGGAACTATTTAAGGATATTGGCATCATGACGGTTCATGGCCAATACATCTACGAAAACATAATGTACGTTAGAAAAAATCTGCATCTTTTCGGTAAAAGAGGCGACAGACACAATTACAGTACTAGAAATAGGGACCAACTAGTTCAGCCAGGCTTTAGACTCGCTAAAGTAGACTCTTCTTTCATGGGGTACTGTTTGAGATGCTATAATAAAATTCCACAAAGTATTCTTGAACTGAATATGACGAAATTTAAAACATGCATTAAACGCACACTATGTAAGCAAGCATATTACAAGTTGAGCGATTATATCGCTGATAAAAATGCTTGGCTCAATGCTGGTCCTGCTCCACAAGGACAGGGGCGCAAAAATTGATAGCATTAAATGGTATTGTTGGAGCTGCTGAAGATTGTACTACTATCTTTGCATTGTATAGATTCAATGTTAGTATTATATAATCGCATAGCCCATATTGTGTGAGTACTATGTACTAGAAAGCTATCATTCACTGGAAACCTACTTTAGTTTTTGACTTGAATGTGCCCTGGCGGTTGAGAGTATGTCATGCTCACTCAAATGTCTCGCTGATGGTGGCGTGTGTGTCGGACCATTTAGCTCCCTTCAAAAGGGTTGAGCTGAATGGTGCTGATCCATGCGTCATGTTCGTGAACGGGCGCTGTCAGTTGTGACTGGTCATCTCTTAGTTGCCATGGCTTATTTGAAAGAATTATTTTGTTTTTACTATGGACACTTTTAACGTGCACATCTTGCTACATTGTTCTCACATAATTTACCATCTCAACATGAATGATGTAACCAAGATTTTGTAATAAAAATTGGATTTAAAAGAGTGTCCATGGAGTTTCTTGCCCGTTCTTCTCCATAGAGATCTACGTTAGGGAATGGGCAACTACAGTACTTTCACAGTTTTTATGTCTTGTGACTGGGACTGTAGCTACATTTAATTTTCATCTTTGTTTCGACAATTCAAAAGTGCCTGTTATTGGCCTACTTGAAATAAATGATTTGATTTTGATTTTGAGGTACATTTTCGTTCGCAGCGTCTATTGAGTTAAAAGTGTAGGCTATGTATTAT
This sequence comes from Xestia c-nigrum, assembly GCA_916618015.1. Classification (NCBI taxonomy): domain Eukaryota; kingdom Metazoa; phylum Arthropoda; class Insecta; order Lepidoptera; family Noctuidae; genus Xestia; species Xestia c-nigrum. Next base: position 7,767,793 of record OU745269.1, on the reverse strand, counting down.
AGTGGCAGGTATTGAACATTTTGTATGGAGTGAGTTATCTGTCATCTGTGGTCGCGGTACCTGCAATACTTCAGTCTCCCCGCGTCCACGGCTGGTGCAATCCGGTCGAAACGTCGAGATTAAATTAAAGGTAAATTCGCGATAAATACCCGTCTTCATATGTTTTATAATGTGTTCTGATCGTGAAAGTTTAAAAATGTCCTGTTGAATTGCTTTGAATTTGAGTCGACTATTTTTATAATTCTTTTAATAAAACTGGCTTGCATTACATTTTAATGCTTTTTTAAGAGTCGTTTACTTATAATGCTATAGCGACACTGGCATCTTAGGTATTTTTGGTGCTGTAGAGCCTTCCCGCAGACGATGTCGTGGGTAGCAGCTAGTCCTTTTAATAAAACGCTTTGCTCTCATACCTTAAATCACTACCAAAAATACTTTGTTTACACATATCAAACTATTTAAAAACTGCCGTTTCTCCATGTTAACATCAGATCAAACCATATCGTATCAACATTATGTATGTAAGTTTGTGTATCAAGATTCTGCTAATCTGCTGTATCAATATTCATGAAACGTTGATTTAGGAATAGGCGTCTGCATAAATTAAAATAAAATATTTTTGATAGATTATTATCTTTTTATAATCTATGCGTGCTGATTTATTTTATCTGTGGTCTGATTAAATGGCACGTGAGAGCAATTTATTATTATAGTTTTACTTAAGTTTTGATTTAGAAATTTATGTGTGTTTTGTGTATAATATGATAGTCAAAAAATCAAAATCAAAATCAAAATATTTTATTTCACATAGGCCTGGATGGGCACTTATAAAACGTCGAAAAAGGTGCATAGTGATTTAGGGTTCCTTGACATAAGGGTGCCTACAGTACCCCGCCATTGCCAGTCCGCTGTCTGTCCGTTTGTCACAGTGCCGTATTGTATTGAAATGTTATAGCGAGGCATTTTATTTTTTTTGTGTTTTAGGTAGAGGTACTATGGCTGCTATTACAACAACATTATTACAGGGTATAAACCACCTCATCACGAAGCCGTCAACCAAGCATTCTTTACATCAAACGAAGTAACTTTACGCAAAAATTATTTCTGGGAAATGCTCAATGTAACGCTCTTAAAACATTGTGCTGATCAATTAATTGAATAGTATGGGTGTTGTTGTTGTGTTAAAAGTAAAAAAAATACATTAAAAAAAACTTACTTGAATTAAAAAAAAAGTTGTTAAAACTTTGACCCCCAATAACTCCGTAACTATATAGAAGGTCCCCAGGTATGGTGTAGAACAAAAAAATATTGCTGTGACGGGGAGAAAAAGTGCCTTTCGGCTTCGTTAAGAGGTTTTTTACACCCTTTATAACATAAAGTAAAAATAAGCAGGGTTTTAATGAAAAGTGCAAAAATTGCCGTTTTTTATAAAATATGTAGGTAGTTTAAAATATTACACGGAATGTTTCGTGTTCGAGTCCAACTCGCACTTGGCCGCTTTTTAATTTAAAAAAAAACTTTACGTCAAAAACAGTTATTTTTTTGCAAACTTAAATGAATATTGGAATTGATATTTTGTTTGGTTAAGATATTAATTACCTACATAGTTGCTTTATTATGTCCACATATCGATTTGAGTAATATATTATGTAAATGAAAAAAAAAAACTTTCGTCAAATACCATTTAGATCAATAACCTTATGACCATAATAAAAATAGAGTTGATAAATGAAAAGTCGTTAAACAGCCGTAAAACTCTCGTTAATGTGTCGCTATGTTGTTTTAACGATTAATTAAATAAAAGTTATCTTTACGCACTGCATAATGGGGTTAGCAAAGCTTTTGGTAATGCCGATTGCAAGGTATACAGGGTTGTTTGTAAAACACCAATAACCTCGCAGGAGTAGATTACTAACACCATAAACAGGCAAAAAAAAATCGACTTTCCATACAAAACTCGATCAGTTGTTCGGACATTTATGTATGGAGTATGGCTTTTTTTGGTCTGTTTTCCGAAAAGTCCTAGAACAAATGTTGTTGTTTATGTTGTTAGTAATATACTCCTGCAAGGTTCTTGGTGTTTCACTAAAAAAGCTGAATCAAAGGCCCTTGGACGGTTTAAAAACTCTGAAACCAGATTAGGCAGGGAAAAAAAAGAAGATCAAAATATCTTGAAGAGCATCAAAAATATACTTACGCTACTTTCTAACATTTAATCTTACACTTTAAGATTAGCACGGCAAGTCATAAAATTAATTAACCTTAGTTGTCTGTCAGCAATGTTAACTTTTAATTAACATTTAATGGCGTTATACGTTTAACTTAAAAGCGGTTTTATTGCATTTTTTTATGATTATTGATAAAACTTTATATTTTACAGTTATGTCTATTTCTCAACATTTGTGTATTTTTACAAAAAAAAAAGAAAAAAAACTTAACATTATCAACTTATAATGTTCCCACTGCTGGGACACAGGTCTCCTCTCTATGAGAGGGAATGGGCTATAATCCACCACGCGTGGCAAAATTTGAGTAAATATGGATAGTATTTAATTATTAATTGTATCATCATCTGCCTAGCCTTTTTCCTAACTAAGTTGGGGTCGGCTTCCTGTCTAACCGGATGCAGCTGAATACCAGTATTTTACATGGAGCGACTGCCAATCTGACCTCCACAACCCAGTTAATACTGAGAAATACGATACCACTTGGTAAGACTGGTGTCAGACTTTTTGGGCCACTGACTACCTGTAACGACTGTCAATGATGGACAGATGACAGCCGGGACCAACAGCTTAAAGTATACTTATTAATTGTATATTTTAACACAATTGTCTTTTTTAAACTTTCACGATCAGAACACATTATGAAACAAATGAAGACGGTCGGGACTTCAGTCTCCCCGCGACCACGGCTGGTGCAATCCGGTCGAAACGTCGGGATTAAATTAAAGGTAAATTCGCGATAAATACCCGTCTTCATTTGTTTTATAATATTTTAACACAAGATTTAAATCGTTTAAGTGATTTTTTAAAACTTTTTTAACCCAATAAACCAAGAGTATAACCAAGTGTATGCATGCATGCTGAATTCAGTTTTTTTGCAAAACCCGGATTCGTCGTAGTCGTAAAAAGCTTAGCTAGCCCCAAAAACCCTTCTAAGAAACATTTGTTTACAACACCATTTATTTATTTATCAACATTTAAAAAACATACCTGATCCTGTGGTTCCATGGCAAACCTCTGTTCTTGGTAACCATGGCAACCGACAATCAAGACGAAGAACGACAGGAAGCGAACGCCGACATCCGGTCGAGCCCATTTCCGGCGCCTTTCCGTTCTATATTTGAATTCGGAATCAGCCCTGCGCCCGCGCAGCCCTATAAATGGCGTTCCATTTTCAAATGTCTCTTTGTGTTGTGCCGCCATAGTTTATATGTGTGAAGCATATTGATGACTGATGTTAGTTTTTTGGTACATTTGTGTTGATTTCTCAGGAATTCTTTGTGAACATTTTATCTGTAACAGAAGGAAAGATGAAAGTTAATAACGTGGAAATAAATGTTAAAGTTTCAGGGCGTTGACAGTGTTGGGATAGTATTTCTTATAAAATATTGGAACCTTTTCGCGACCTTGACTTTTTTCGTGTAATATCACAAAAAAATGGTTATTCTTAAATAAAATAAAAAATAGTTCTGTGACGGCCGGAAAAAAAAATTGAGATTTTAAAATTCTGTATTTCCTGTTAAGTTTTGGAATCTTGTTATTCAAAAACAAAGCGAAAAAGTATAAGAAACAACATTGTGTCATCTTGTAAATAATTATATTCCTAAAACGTTTATTAACCTACTGGGTGGCTGACATCGTAAAACTATGTATAATTTAATGTGTATAATCTACAAATTATTTTTACATTCATATAATTATGTCCATCTTAGAGCTGATTTGCATAAGCTTCTAATAAATTAACCTGATCTTCTATGTTTGTCAGTTTCTGCGTACAAGTTTGGGCAATGTAGTTTATTAAAGTCGCTTTCAGACTACGCTATAATATAATAGTAAGTATATAGCTCTATATAGTATGTGCTATACTATATATTATTGGCTTACTATATGCTATAAAATGGTGCAATACGCTGAGTTCATGCTATGCCATATCACGCGCCGCCCTCTTCCTCCCCCATCACCCCCGGCCGTCCCGCAAGCGGATGTTTTCCCCACTTATTTAAACTCTTTCTGAGCTTGCTATATACTATAAATTCTTGCGATAATATCGCGCAATATGAACGCCATCCTATACAAGGTGAATTTGATTAAATGCGACAAAATGAAATTGGAGCTTCAGTTACAGTAACATAGTAATTATAAACTCTTTTTTCTACAATCTAAATCGTTATAAAAAATTACGCGATTATAGTTTTCAAAAGGTCCATTGATTTTATTATCTATTCTTTATTTAAGTACGAATTATCGGTATTCCAGTAATATGCAAAATAAATAAGAAAACATAAGGTAAAATTAGGTAAATGACCGCTATATTGAGCACTGCGATGAGTCGGACGAGATTTTTTGATACTTTTATTATTTTAACAGTTTTCGTAACACTGATCAATTATTTTTTAATTTTACATTTGATATTTTATACATTTTCTTGACAACACGTATTATTGTATATTTGAATTTGTCGCATCTATTCAATTTCACCCTGTATAGTATAGCATAAGGTCCTTCTTTACTATACTATATGGCACAATAGTATAGCATAGTCTGAAAGCAGCTTAATGCTGGTTTTTATACCACTTGGTAAGACTGGTTGTCAGACTTCTGAGCCACTGACAACCTGTAACGACTATCAAAGATGGACAAATGACAGCCGGGACCAACAGCTTAACGTGCTTTCCGAGGCATGGAGGAAACCCGGTATGTGAAGGTGGTCATCCATCCATAGATCAACCTAGGTAAGCACGGCTTAACCGATTGGTTGATTGATTTGGATTGATGTAGGTACTTTTCATAAGCGCCAATATAATGGGGTACCAATATACCCTAAGCGATGCTGCAAGGCAGTTGCTCTTCCATCCTTCTTATTCCCTCGTAGCTCCAAGCCTTCTTAGATAATCTCGTAATGGACTACTATCATGACTAGCAGACCCACGCAACTTCGTCTGCGTCACATATAAAAGAGAAAAAGCTCACACAGGAATAAATTTTCCCCGTTTTTGCAACATTTTTCATTTATGTTCCGCTTCTATTGGTCATAGCGTGATGATATATAGCCTATAACCTTCCTCGATAAATGGACTATCCAACACAAAAAGATTTTTTCAATTCCAACCAGTAGTTCCTGAGATTAGCGCGTTCAAACAAACAAACAAACAAACTCTTCAGCTTTATAATATTAGTATAGATGACTTTCAACTATTTCCATAAAAAATAACCTATTCTTTTAAAGCTGTTGGTGATACACGAGAAAGTATAGCACCATGTTTTCAAAATGAAATGTAGGTCAGTCTCCAAATAATAAATACTGCTGTCATATGACTTTGAAAAGAAATGTTCACATTCAATAGAATATAGAAACTTTTTTTTAAATAAAGGGAAATTCGAACAAAGCGCTTTCATGATTGTCAAGGCTTTCATACAAATATAAACTGGTCATGGCACTTCATGTCTCATATGTAAAGTTAACCTTCGTTTAGAGGTACCCCCTGTAGTGTTTTATTACATTTTAGACTACTTCTAATAAGTTATCGATATTTAATCGGCCATTTTGTTTATTCTTTATTATTACTGTCAAATCTATTTTTTGTTTTCTAAAGACATACTGTGACATAAATGGCTTGGGGAAAAATTTATCGTAATTTTTGCGTCAAAAGTGACACACAGTTTTTTTCTTTACAATATATTATTATAATTTGTACGTGATATCACAAGAACGGCACAAAACGACATTCCAATCAAGAAATCAATAATTAAAGCTATGTCAATAATAAATCACTTTTATTTATGTTGTCCTTACAGTTATTTCGAATAAAGATATAAATTATATAATCCTACCAACATAACTGCTAATCTTTTGACAAGTTATCGTAAAAAGGAAAACAGCTTTTATTATAAATTAATGTATTCCTTGCCTTTACCGGCGCTTCGTGTTTTAATAAACGAAGATACTGTTTATGTTAGTTCACCGTTCATTATTTAATTTCTATACAATAAAAAAAAAGAAAACATAAACAAACGTAAGTTAGTAAGTTTTTTTCAAATCTTGCAACTGAATTTCAAACCAGTTCCCCCAACCGATTGAGCTGAAATTTTGAACACCCATTAGTTCTGGAGACAATGTATTTTTTGACATAATATTACCTAATCCTGCTGGTTAATTGGATTAAAACGAAACTTTGTATACGCGTTTCATTTAAATATAACAAGTAATCACGGAAGATATCCCGTAAGTGACAATATAAGTTTAGTGTGAAAGCCTAAAACATTGTTTAATATACAACGTGTAACCGAAAGGGTATACCTACTTTCTCCATGGAACCACTACGAAATCACGAAAAAATAATCAACGGCTCCATACAAAATTCAAATATCTACTCGACCAAATGTATGAGACAGCTGATTATTTTTTCGCGATTTCGATGGTGGTCCCATGGAGAAAGTTGTTCACTTTGATGGTCTGTAGCACACCCTTTCATATGACTATACCCTTTCTGTTACACGTTGTACAGGGTTACCGATACATAAAAATCTGCTGTTCAATACATTTTTACCAGTTAAGCGAACATAATTTTATTTTTTCCGCAATTTCAGGTCCGATTGTAAAAGTTGTTTGTTATCATGAGTACAATCACGTGGTTAGGTAGGTATTGGTCACTTATTACCAAACATAATATTTTTTTTTTGCGTTTTGTTTAATAAAAGATTATAAAAGGAAAGATTTTTATATTTCTTCAACATCCTTCTATTAAATGTATGTGCATAATCAGGGATATTATTAGGATTATATTAATCCTTATAAATATTTTGGTGGAGCTACTTATCATAAATTATTATGATTTGAAACCTAATCGTCGATTCATGATCGTGATAATCTTGTTAAACATTCATATTTGCCTTAAAAGCACTTTTACGTTTCAACAACACATACTAAATTACCGATTATTTTGTGTATTAGAATTTAATTATGTGAATAATTAATTATTTGATTTTTTTACATATCATGGCGCCATATCATAAATAATAACAGCCACACAGGTCATTTTCCAAGGTCAAGCCGTGTTTGCATAAGCCGAACCGTGGATGGGTAAATTTCACCGTAAAATTGTCAAACACGTTAGATAATAATCTCTTTAGCGATATTGTAAACTCTCGAAATATTGTCAAACGATCATACTGCTTACAATAAAACGCATTATTTTTCGTGAAATGCATGCGATTGGTAGTTTACTCACGCGGTGTGGAGGGAAGAATGGGTCCCCCTTGCCCAAAGGTACCACTCTCATCAAAAGAAAATGAACCATTCCTGAGAAATACCGATGAATATATCCTAACCTTAAAACACATTTATATTCCCCTAAAAAGCGTAGTCGACGGAGCCCTGCTTCGTGAGGCCCCTAGTTCCGAGTGCAGGGTTTAAAGAAGTCTAACTAACCTAAAGGGGGTGTGCCCCAAGTCCCGATTATGGGGGCAGAGATACTTCCGTATGTTTAGTTGACAATATTTCGAGAGTTTATATTGCTAGAGAGATTACAATTTGACAATTTTACGGTGACATAAACATATACCGAGTTCCTTCCGTGCGTCGGATCGCGCGTTAGGCTGTTGGTCCTCGACTTATGACTGTCATTTGCCGATCTGTGAGAGTCATGATAGGAGACAACCAGTCTTACCAAAGGCTATCGTATTACCTTATGTAAATTACTGGTATTCCACTGTATCCAGTTAGACTGTTAGCCGACCACAACATATTTGGAAAAGTTTAGGCAGTATTTTACATAGAAGGACTGTCTATCTGACCTCCAAACCCAGATAATACTGGGTAATACGATACCCTTTGGTAAGACTGGTTGTCAGACTTTTTGGGTCAGGACTACCTGTAACGACTGTCAAAGGTCTACTAATGACAGCCGGGACCAACTGCTTAACGTACTTTCCAAGGCACGGAGAAATATCAGTATGTAATGGGTGGTAACCCACCCACAGACCAACCTAGGCAAGCACGGCTTAACCTATAGATCGACCCGAGCCGCTGTTAATATTTTACTTCAAGCTTCTTTCTAATCGTGGTAATTTGCCACTACGACTCTAATGGCGTAGTGGTAGTGACGCTGCCTTACGTTCTTAGGGTCCTGGGTTCGAATCCCGGTAGGAGCAAATGTTTGTGTGATGAGCATGGGCATTTGTTTCCGAGTCATGGATGTTTGTATGTATATTAAGTATTTATTTACAAACAAAAAAGTATATAATATATACTTTTTTGTTTGTAAATAGTTGATATACTACATATTATGTAGTATATCAACTATCTGGTGTCCACGACACAAGCCTTGCTTAGTGTGGCACTAGATGGCGCTGTGTGTTAAAAAAAATATGTAGGTCATCCATTTTTATTTTAACTGTTGGCCTCCCAAGTCTTAATTCCAAGAAACAATAGTCATAAAAAAATGTTTCAAACTTATACTATAGTTCATTAACCTATCTTAAAGTAGTCTTCATTCATAAAATACAAGTACATTCAAGTACAAAAATAAATTACATTATGACTATAGCGACATATCGAGACACATGGTTGGAACCGGCCATATGTGACAGTGTCAATTACACCGATATGATTTTATCTGGATGTGACAGTTTTGAGTGTGACTGTACGATCAGGTGACGATTTGGAAATACGTTGTGGTTGATTGTAGTTTTTTTAGGTATGATTCGATTATTGATTGTGGGTGTTGGAATATTTTATTTCTATTTTATTTATTGGGGAAAACAAACAGTGACACATTACATTAATATAAAAAACAACAATAACAAGTATGAGTAAATGTGTTACCAACAACATTTTCCACGGAATACATTAAAAAAATACAAGCTTAACCTAGCATGCAAGTTTAGATCTACAGTTAATAATAATTTACAATTCAAAGCCGTTAGGTAGTGTAGTTTTAGGTTTTAGGTTATGCCTAATCAATGAATAGTATTTTCAAAATATTTTTTTTTAATTCTCTAGCAGAGAGAGCAAACATGTCAACATCATTGATAACTTTGTTATAGTTGCTAGTAAGTCGACGCAGAGGTGCCCGCATACCTGCGTTGTTGTTACACGAGCAAACGGCAAACAGTGGTCGTGCACGCACCCTGCGACATACTGTTGTTCTAGGAACGATGTAACTTATGTGAGTGATATGTGGTTATATTAGTTTATTGTGAAACAACTAATAAGAAGTAGTTTTATAGGTACTGAAGAAAGCGCAGCAGTGCCGCGGTGGCGGCCCCGATTTACGAACAGTAAGTTGTTGGTTCGAACCCAGACAGGCGCATTACTTCGTGTAATTTATTTCATCACCACTGCTCTCCAAACGGTAAAGGAAAACATCGTGAAGAAACCGGCATGTCCTAGAACCAAAAAAGCCATGTGACATATACCAATCCGCACTGGGCCCGGAGGCCTGTGGGAACATTAAAAGACATTAAATTTATTAAAATTAACAAACAATCAATTGTATGATGACGAGGTATTGAACAATTTGCGAATCTTTGTTGTATTTTGGGAAAAAACAAATAGAATCATATTATTACTTGTGATTTTGCAGTACCTTTATTCTATTGATAACAGACATAAAACAACATTAGAAAAACTATCCTGATCTTTTAGTGAAAAATCATAATTTTTATGTTCAAATCTATGACTGTCCCAAAATAAAATATTTGAAGAATACACAACTTTGCTTTTCACAGCCCCAACTTAAAAAGACCATTATAATTCGAAACATTAAACTCTTAACACAGATAACTCATAACGCATCCTTTGATCACAACGCTTTTACGACCATCGAACTACACTCATTGCCCTTCAAAATTAACACCCTTGTCGCATCCATTAACCCGACATCTTCCAGCCACATGGTCCTAACAAATATTATTTCAACGCCTCCATTTTTTTTATAATTATGTGTACTTTACTTAATTATGATCTCCCATGAGAAACTCAAAAGCATTTTTGACGTTTTTTTTTGTGGCGGCCATCTTGTCATTCTTTTATTTTTATTTGATGTAATGTAGTTCAGTGTTAGTGTTATTTTACGTACGTAAGGGGATGTTGTATGTTTATGTGTTAGTAAGAAATTACTTCTGTAGTTTTGTTAAGTAATTGAATTGTCTCGTCCTTATATATGTATATATTGTCGTTTATTTCAGGCATTAACCCATATAACTCAGCTTATATTATTATAACATGGATTTCATTAAAATTTAAATGACATTACATTATTAGAATCAAAAATACATAATCAAAGTTAAAATCCTCATCTCAATCAAATTCAGCAACTAAATCTAAAATTAAAATCAATATCAAAATCAGAAATAAAGTCAACAATAAAATACATACCGCAATCAGAATTAAAAATTAACAGTTAAAAATATAGGTCCAAATAAAATTTAAATTACCTACATTAGATTAAAATTATGTTTTTTTTTTTTTATTAAATCTATCTACTCCTTAAAAATAATCGCAATAATTAAGTTTATATTTGATTTGATTGAAGAACTTAAACTGATACTGTTAGCCTGTGTCATCCCACTGCTGCTGCGGTTTATCCTTTCAAGGCATCCACAGGACTTGCCCGGTTAAGCAGAAGCCAGTTTTCTTAACCGGGCAAGTCTTCAACAGCAGTCTTCGACTGAACTGCGAGTTGCGTGAGAAAAAAAAAAAAAAAAAGTTTGTTTTATCCAGCTCGTCCCGCCATCTTCTGTGATGTCTGCATTTTTAGTTGAGTTTCTTTCTAGAAACTTATGACGCATGTGCTACCACTGCTTAACAGCCCCCGTATTCACAACGCTTCGATTCGCTTCCGATTCGGGAAGTCGTATGTCTATCTCGGTGGTTTTCTTAATGCCAGAAGGAGACAGATATACGAGTTGTCGAATCGGAAACGAGTCGAACGTCTGTGAATACCGGGTCAGGTGTCAAAAACATTTTATAAGGTTTAGGTCTAAGGTAACGATACTTATCTAAAAGCTATAGTGATTAGTTCTATCGTCCCAAATGTGTGGGCATCGTGGGTGGTCTGCAGATCCCATAAATAGATAGTGGATTGAATATACAAAACTAAGTAATATGGATGCGGTTTTGTTGTAAACGAATGTTAAGGAATTTCAGTGCCGTGTATGGTTTTAGTACATAAACATGACTAATCACTATTGCCAATGGCAATACGAAAAGGCATCACGATGAGGTAGGTGACTAAAAAAGTCTAATCAATCTGTCAGATAGAGTATTGGAAAATATTGGACAAGTCTTTTTTCTTTTGTTATGTATACCAAAATTGACGAAGATACGACGCTTCTTAAGTCTCAATACGTCACGCCATGGTATAATTTTAGTCCGTTGTGACGTCACGAGCCCCCACTCCCGAGTTTTGTTGCGTTTTAGTTGTATTCATTGATTTACAAAAACAAAAAATACGTGTCTATTATTTTCCAATACTAAAGGGTGTAAAACACCTCTTCACGAAGCCGAAAGGCACCTGTTCTCCCCATCATTGCGATTATCATACCTGGGAACCTTCTAGTTACGGAGATAGGGTGGGTCAAAGTTGCAACTTTTTGACAAGGTTTTTTTTTAAATACAAGTTTTTATTGTAAGATTTTAAACACCTCCACGACCCCCGTACTATTCAATCCATCCATCAGCACAATGTTTTAAGTGCGTTACATTGAGTTCTATCACAAAACATGATTTATAACCTCAAATAAAAAAAGTCGTTTTCCAGCAATATTTTTTGCGTTAAGTTACTTGTTTGATGTACAGAATGCTTGGTTAACGGCTTTGTGATGATGTGGTTTACACCCTGTTTAACTGACGGACTCAATAGATTTGGAATTTATTGATTGTGGAAACTAGGCTACTGGTTTATGTCTCCTTCATCCATACTTCTTCTTTTGCCACCAACCAGATATAGGCGGCGACAAATCGAAGGTTTTCGTAGAGTTTGCGGCAAAATCTAGCCAGCTTTGAACACATTTGAAGCAAGCTTCTAATATTAATGTATATAGTCACAAAATAAACATATTCCACGATACATCGAAAAAATGTTCACATGACGAAGACGAATTCGTAGTACATTTAAAAATAAATAAAAGAGTAATGCTAAGATAAAAGCTATTGTTGCGTATTGTACGTGGCGCCACGAAAAGCGCTGGATATAGATCGTCTGGCATATGGGTACAACTGTTAAATAAATAGAGGGAGGGGTTATTATAACCCCGGCTGCGATAATAATGCTTTCAGTCGGTGACTCGATAATTATCCACCTCCTCAAGTAAGCTTCTAGAATTCATCGTCATCGTCTATACTTCCTGTTTTCCCAGCTATGTAAGGGTCGCTGAATACCAGTAGTTTACATGGGTCGACTGCCTGTCTGACCTCTACAACCCAGTTAATATTGGGAAATACGATAACACTTGGTAAGACTGGTGTCAGACTTTTTGGGCCACTGACAGCCGGGACCAACGGCTTAACGTGCTTTCCGACCGAACATAAGCAAGCATGGCTTAACCTAAAGATCGTCTGATATTATTTAGCCACGAGCTATTACAGTTCCTGTTACCATCATTGCTTAATGGACAAAAACACCTCCAATCGCACGTTCCGCTGCTATCAGTCTTAGATACCACGTAAGCAAGTCAACGTTAGAGACAAGACATTTTTTTTTTCAATTCAGTTTGCTTGTAAATTCTGTATCATGGCCAAAAAAGCCGTTGTCCAGCAATATGTCGTGAATGATTCCATGTGAAAGATTTAGAACTCCAAGAAGTAGGTACATCTATTTCAGCTTCCAAATAGCATCACTTGATTCTTGTTTGAGTACAGAGCTAGTTAAACTTGTCTATTGGGATGATTTGACGCTCTACACATTCCTGTTGAGGATGCCTATTTTATTTTTAAATTTGTCACTCTCCGAACGTGAATTTGATTCGCCCAGGTCAGGCAAAGAGTTTCAGAGTTTTTCTATCATCTTAATAGCAGCTAGTTGTCTAGATTGGTGCCCGGATAGCAATAGGATAATACATAGATGGGACTTAAACATAAATGGCGAAATGTTGGTCTACTATAAGGTTCGCCTGTGCCAAATATATCGGGGATTTATTGGCATCTTTATGTTTCCACTATCTCTCTTAATTATGATAAAATCTTCTAGCAAAATCAGCAACGATACAGCAGATGATTATTTATAAGTCAAGCCAAGACAACAAGGGGACCTAAAGTTCAACGATCGCCCCGATATAGACGGGAATGTTAAAACAAAAGCAGACAGATAGACGGACGGACGTAACAGCTTCTAATGATGTTCTAAGAGCACTTTGTGCACTAAAAGTTAGTTAGAAGTATAGAAGTTTCGGAGTTAATGTTGTGCATGACCTGTGCAAAAGGATTTATAATGTAAATGGTGTGTTGCAAATTGTAATAGAATTTACATTATTGACAAGGTTGTGTGAAATAACTTACTACATCCACACCACATTGGGAAGCTGGGACATTTTGTAGTGAAATAAAAGTTAAGTAATCTTCGCCACTTGGCCGCCGTCAATCCAATTTAGTGAGTTGGGGTGTAAAAAACCATCTCGGACACAATGCGAGTGTGGACCCTCAAAACAGGATATGCCGCACGTTCTCTCCAACAACTAATTGCACCCTCCGGGACTTGAATGAGGCAAACCACAGCACTGTCCAGGTTGCTTACGTACTGGTGGGGCAAAATTTAAGTCATCGATTCGAGAGGAAAAAGAAGTGAGAAGAACATGCCCACCGTGCATCGTGCGTAGCATGACCGCCGTGGAAACGGGTTTTGTCGACAAACAATCGACAAAATCGCCCGCGAAAATTCATCCGAATTCTAAATCACAACCTCCTTGTGAAAGCCATTAGTGCGTACATTGTATACCCACAGGTACACACCCCTGCCGAACACTCCGGGGTTGACAACTTTTTGTAAAGAAAAATCGACTTATTCGGAAGCCGAAAAAAAAGCGTAAATGAAGCGAAACCAACTTAGCCATTAAGCCTTACAGCCCTCATTAGCATCACCTAAAAGTTGGAGGAAAGGTAAACAAATGGCCAACTTTCAGGTTCCAGCTGAAACAATGTTAAACAAACTTTGCCCCACAGCTTTTTGATGGAACCTATCTTTTCAATTTAATTTAATAAATTATTTTGGGTTTTAACACGAGTTTCACAAAGTTTTGGATACGTTTCGTGATTTTTGGATGCTTTAAATTAGAGTGTATATATTTTATATTTAATTTGTGGTATCTCTCTGTTCTTGAACTCAGATAATTTGATATAATGATACTTATTTGCCGTAATGATGTCACTCATATTCGGTCGCTGAAATTTTATTTAAGGGCCTGATCTAGCTAGCCGTCCGTCCGTCTAACGACGACGACAGGCCGTGTCGACGGCGCGTTCGTGTTCCACGCGCGCCTCAAAGAGATGTCAGCATAAGGGGAGGGGCCCGCAAGGGCCGAAGCCTGATGCCGGGGATGCGGGCCTGTTCGAAAGAGATACCGCGGCCCCGGAACATAAAGGGCGAGGAAGGAACATGGATGGGTTTTAGTCAGTAAGAGTTTGACACTCCCTCCCGCTCCGCCCAGAGTGGGAGAAGTCATTTGATGATATCCCATCCTAAATAAAAAAAAAAGGGCCTGATCACACTACTGAGTTGCGAGCGAGTGGGAAGCGGGCAAGTGCGCAGTGAGCTCGCTACGAGTTCGCAATGTGTGATCGAAAAACACGCCGCGAAGGCAAACAAAATGAATGATTATACAAAACGCAGATCGCTCACCTCGAACTCGCTGCTGCGTCTTCGCCGCGCACATGTTGCGAATTCACCCCGCTTTCCACTCGCTCGCAACTCGCTAGTGTGCTACGGCTCTTAGTTAAGGTAAAAAAATACGCCGTGCCGTAAATTTATTGACAACGAACAAATTCATGCCCTATGGATCTAGATTAAGCTGAATTTGTCGATCAGCGACGGACAATGGAAACTAGCAGATACTTTAAGGTTTTTTATTTACATGTGAAATATGAAATAAAATAAAATACTCTGTATTCAGTATGATATAAATGTTAGAGTCTGATTTTACCGAACCTTTTGAACAAGATGTAACGTAATTTCGGCCTAATATATTTTAATCAATTAAAGAACACTGCCGGGATAATCACTCCTCGTAAATTCTCTAAAGAATCTCGCTTAACTTAAAAGCTCAAGAGAAAGCTTCACAAAACACATTGACATCAAAACTACAAAGCCCTTTACATTCAGCTAAGCTTTTGCATTTAAACGAGCACATAACTCGCTAGAACATACCACCCCTTGCAATTAATTTAAGTCTCTGATAGTAACATGTCCTACTATGTCCAGTCTAAAAAGCTTATTCTGTAGCCCTGTTGCTTTTGGAATGGCATTCCTATTCTTTTCTAAGGTGAATCTAATTTGGTTCGAAAAAGGAATAACAAAGTTCATCTTATAGTGTAGTGTATCTTTTGGCACGTGACCAAAATCGGAACTGAAGCCTCCATATTGTTTTTTCAACATAATTTCTTGAAACAATTGTCTCAAATATTACTAACAACGATCCTCTATCATTGCCACTCAAGTTCTAAAAGTGCTTTGTTTCACTGTAACACTAGAAATAAATGTCCCATTCATTTTGACATTACCCAAAACCAAATCCACTACCCAACAGTAAATCTAATGGACAGCAAAATAATTGCAACGCAATTAATTTCCAAAAATATATCAGTAAGTCTGTTTAAAGCGACAACAAGAGCTAAAAGCGAGTTATATAAAGTATATGATTCACTGCAATAAACAAAACCAGAAAAATAGGGTTATTGTTCAGGATGAGTTTGATAGTGTTTTGAAAACAAAATACAAATAATTTTATTCGATAAAAAAAAACACGAACTGATCTCTAAAAATGTCTTTTAACGTGAAAACCATACTAAAATACATCTGATCTTTCTGATTTTTTGGCAAATAATTCTACAAGCAACATATTAGCATCATAGTGTCTTTAGTCCAATCAATAGATGTTTTGTGAATTGATCGAAACCACGTATTTCGCACTATTCGGCCCGCAGTGACAGACGTAACAACCACTATGTGGTGCAAGCTGATTGGAACTTTATTCAAACAGTATTTACGACGAAGTTTGACACCACAAAATAGAGTTACTAATTTAGCTCATGTAGTCGCCTTAAAAAAAACATACTATAAAGAAAACAGCCCCTTAGACGAACCACTGACCAAAATTTAATCACGTTGGTGCGCCCAGCTGTATATTGCTATGCCATTCTGAAAGTAACTGTGTTCCAGAATAAGCCTGAATTTTATCTAACAAGACAGTGAAGTAAATAGTAAATTCTTTAGTACAGTATCTAAGGTTTATGTGCTAGAATTATTTAGTGCCGAGGTTTTACGTATGTAGGTTAAGCGTGGACTTTTGAGCTATCGACAAAAGTGGAGTATGTGCGTATTTATGCGCGAGTGAGCTATATGCAGAGTTGTAGGCAATTTATCCAATACGTTAGCTAATAAGTTTCTTAATAGTTGAGAAAAGTACCCACATAGTTCGTTATGTAGTATCAGAATTATCGTGAAATTATTTATTTTAATTAATATACCTTTGTTGGACTAGTGGTTGCAATCGCGTCTATTGAGAGGCCCTGGGTTCGATCCCCGAGCCGAACAAATTTTTATTGTATTTTTATATCAGTAATGTCTCAGAAGCAGCTAAGAAGTCTGGATTTTTGCCTGGCTGGAGGTAATAGGCTCGTTCTCTATTACATGGAATTTCTTCTTCTTTCTTCTTCTTCGTCTTTTTTTTTGTTATGGTTGTACTATTCGGTACATCTCTGCCTAACCCTTTGGGATTGCAGGCGTGATGTTATGTTATGTAATAACAAGTTACATTAAATTAACAATATAAAAAACCCGACACACACAGGGCCATAATTTCACAAGCCCTTTCATTTGATACCCATATTGAGGGAATTGTGAAAAAAATGTAATTCACCATTTTGTGGTGGCGGCCATCTTGAACCGATTTTAATCAAACAAATCGGTTCATTCGTTCGGGAGCTACGATGCTTCCGACAGACACACACACACACACAGAGACTCGTCAAACATATAACACACCCCGTCGTTTTTACGTCGGGGGCTAAAAATAAATTATTATTAAACCGAACTCAATCCTGGTTCTACTTAACTCAGGTTTTATTAATTAGGTAAAAGGAGATTGACTGCCATTAACTCTTGTAAATCAAGATCAGTATCAAAAATCAGTTAGCTAAGGAAATACTGGTTTTAAATAAGATAAAACGTCACGATATCACGAACTGGGCTAGTTTTAGATTATCTACGAACATTTATTTAAAAACATTGATCGTATTTTGTTTTCTAATAGGCAAATTAAACAAAATAATGGCGCCTTTTTGCATATTTATGTTTTAGTTTTGTCTTAGGAGTTGACATCTATAAAAAGTAATATTTTGTTCCATTTTAGGAATTATTATGTCTAGGCTAAAAAAACGGCAAAGTGTGAGTTGGAGTCAAAAAGCGCTAGGGATTCCGTACCATGATCTATTTAAACAACATTAAACAAAACTGAGAAAAAAACACGTTCGTTGAATGGGAACCCCACTTAAATATATATTTTATTCTGATTTTTGTTGTTATAAAGGCAACAGAAATACATCATCTGTGAAAATGTCAACTGTCTAGCTGTCATGGTTCATGAGATACAGCCTGGTGACGGACATACGGACAGTGGAGTCTTAGTAATTTACCCTTTGGATACGGAACCCTAGAAATAACGAAATAATTATGCTTTTCGTGTTGAAACACTGCTTAATTATGTTTTTCTACCGCTACAGAAGTGAAATATTTAATTCATGTGTTTAACTATTTATAGTCACAGTCTATTGGAAATATAAAAGGATTTAAGATAAAACAGAGGTATTTTATGCAATACTATCAAGCTAAATTATAATGAAACATACATAAAAAAAAAATTTGAGTAATCCGTCTTTTTTCAATTATTTATGAACGTCTTTGAGTATTCCGATGTTTCACGTAGTCAACATCATCATCATCATCATCATAATCTGGATCTTTTCAAAGTTCGACTGAATCCGCAAGCCCATCTCTACATACACTAATATTATAAATCTGATGAGTTTGTTTGTTTGATTGAACGTACTAATCTCAGAAAATGCTGGTTGGAATTGAAAAATATTTTTTGTGTTGGATAGTCTATTTATCGAGAAACGTTACATACTACATAACATCTCTGTACAACCAATAAGAGCGGAGCATTAATGAAAAATGTTGCAAAAACGGGGAATATTTATTTCTTTAGTGAGCTTTTTCGCTCTTATGTGACGGAGACGAACTTGCATGCCTGGGTCTGCCAGTTTAGTAATAAAAAAATACCACTAAACTAATTAACTAACTAGATTCATTGCACTAAAGTTGCCGTTGAGTTGCTGCGGTCAGGGGTTATTAAACAAAATATGCATTCCACTAACAGCACAACAATAAAATTCAAAACAATTCCCCAATCGATAACATAAAACCAATAGAGACAGAAAAAAAAAAACAAAAAAAACTTTCCACCTAAACCAATTTTGAAACGGGATATATCAATAAAAACGTCAACTTTTTTTAATTGAACATTTGCATGCGGAAACGCCCATACGTTTTATTTACGTAATGTCATATAAAATATTATTTTATTGTCGGACAGAAATGTTTTTTTATTATTTCTTGCCAAAGGTTTTTTTTACATATTTAAACGTTTTTTATAGAGATGGTAGTAAAATATGTATATGTTTCTTTCCACGGTATTTTTTTCCATTTAACAAGCTAGCTTAGTTGGTGTATTCCCGCTGACCCCACCGCCCGTCGTCCCCCTGGTGGGGCAATCGGGAAATTTCTGGGTATACGATACCACTTGGTAAAGACTTATTTTTCTAACAGCAACGCTGATCATCATCTTTCTGACCTTGTCCCATTCTATTTGGGGTCGGCGAAATATATTTTCTTCCTCCATTCTTCCCTGTCAGACGTCATGACATCATTTGCTCCTCTCTTTTTCATACAATTCCTCACTAAATCCATCCATCTTTTGTTTGGCCTTCCTCTCCCTCTCCATCCATCAATATTCAAGTCAATTAATCTTTTAGTCACATGCGCTTCATCCCTCGTCATTCCTGCATGTCTAGACCATGACAAACGACTTCTTTTCAATATTATAAATACCTATCGCTGATCGAAAAATTAAAAAAAATATATCATAAAATATTTATTTGTAAGTATGTTGTTTATAAGTTAAATTATTTTTTTGTTGGTTACTATAGTTTTAGTTTTGTTATTCTTATTGCATAATAATCTGTAATAACTCCTCTTGAGAGGGCACTGGCTCCTGTAACACGGGTCTATAGTACTTAGTATAAGAGTCGGAGACCTCACACAATTTTGTAACCATTTGTTTAATAAAGAAAGTTGTTAAGGTACCTTAAACTTGTTGAAAAGTTGAAAATCCCTTTAGAAATACAAAGATTGATATTTTGTTTAGGCTCTCCGTTTATTTCATAAATGTAATGAGCAATGCCAGTTTCACAATTATAACGTCATATGAGCACAATGTTATGAAATAATTACACCATCCTAATTATCTAGGCAGCCATCTTTTTACTATTGTAGGTTACAAAGTTATTGATATTAGTAGTGTTGTGGTCAGACTGGAAGCCAACCCCTAAATAATTGGAAAAGGCTAGACAGGTGATAGTATCGTTAGAACTATAAAGGGTGTAAAAGACTCTTAACAAAACCGAAAGGCTCTTGTTCTACCCATTAAAGCGATTTTTTTTTGTTATTCCATGCCTGGGTTTTTTGACCACTCGTAGTTGCAACTCGCTGAGGTTGCTTAACTATTAACCGGACTATCCTGTGGGTGGCCAAAAATTACTTTAAGGCCCCAGCCAGACCTTACAAACTAAAATTTAAATTTAAAATGAACAGTCGCTAAGGGCACTCCCTGTGGGGCTTGGGCCTCAACATGCCTGGGAACCCTCTAGTTACGGATGTATTGGGGGTCAAAGTTCCAATATTTTCACAAGCATTTTTAAAATACAATTTGTTTTTAATGTACGAACTTTCCTTAAAACTACTCCACGACTACCATACTATTCAATCCATCCACTAGCACAATGTTCTGAGAGCGTTACATAGGGTTTTAAAAAAGTCATTTCCCAGGGTTACTTAGTTATAATTATACAGAATGTTTGGTCAACGGCTTCGTGAAAAGTTCGTTTACACTTTGTATACTTTGTCTGGGTTCCCAGGTCTCTAGATATAAGGATCACGTGGTTTATTACATTATAAGTAAAAAGTTTACAGCAAAAAAATACACATATTTATCTAATTGAACCCCTATGTTTTCCTCTTTACCAAGTGATCTCTCTCTATCTGTCCTTACCTAACAAATATTTGTTCAACGTTTAGGGATTGAACATTTCGTTAACTTAGGGTAAATAGTGATTGTCCACACGTACATTTAGCACTATTTGTAACTTTGTTTTATCAGTAAATGTCACTTATCTCAAAACATTTGGGGTCGCAGCATGTTTTCATCTTACATACTTCTCGATTACTCTTCATCTCATCAGACTCCTTCCTTGCCCTATTAGACAGTCCAACCATCGTTCTTTGGTCTTCCTCTACTTTTCTTCTCCCCTTTCTTTCTTTTTCTTTTTTTTGTTTCTATGTATAATAAGTATGTGTTTACAAAAAAGTATATATGTAGTATATCAACTGTCTGGTGACCACGACACAAGCTTTACTTAGTGTGGCACTAGATGGCGCTGTGTGTAATGTCCAGCGATATTTATTTTATTTATTTATTTTTATACCCATCCACATTTTTACTCAAAACTTTCCTCGACACTTTCCTAATAACAACAAAACAATTAAACACATTACCAAATTCTTTCAGACTGCAAACGTAAGCCATTGCATTTCAATTCATAACTCCTTATTTATCATACTATTTAGTTGACAAGTGGTATTTAATAAAAATTAGGACCTTTAGCTCAACAGTCATTCTTGGAACCTCTAAACAGTTAGATAATAAAGAACTTCCTTACAAAAAATCTTCAACGAAAAAATATACAGACTAAATAAATAAAACATTGTTAGGAGAGATCATGAAATCATCCAATATTCTTAGTCTGTGAGAACAGGAAGACCTACATCCGTTAAGATCTAATTTTGTTCTTGAAATTGGAAATCATAAGCGAAAATCTATCCAAAGATCATTGTTATGAAATCTGCCATACTCAGATACTGACAAGTAGGAAAATTGAAACAATAGTTTGAAGTCCGTGTTCTAGAGCGATACTTGCATTGATCTCAATTCCAGTCTGACAGATTTCATAAATACCAATGCATAACGCGAACTAGTTTTAAACGCTTTTAAATGTATGTATAATTATGTTTAAAGTCTGTGAAGCTGAAATGGGACTGGGCGGGTCACGTCTCTAGGATAGGGCCGGACAGATGGGCGAAGATAGTCACACAGTGGTTGCCTGAAGACGGCCGTCGCGACCGAGGCATGTCCAAAAAACGCTGGCGTGACGATCTGGACTCGTTCTTGACGGATTGGTCGGAAAGGGCTATTCTAAACAGGTTTGGAAAACCATGGGAGAGGCCTTTGACCAGCAGTGGGACAGAAAATGCTGACAAAAAAAATTGATTAAAATATCCGACATGTCCTAGACCCAAAATATAGAAGGCATTTAACATCTACTAATCCGCACTGGGCCCGCGTGGTGGATTATATCCATTCCCTCTCATTGGGAGGAGGCCGTGTTAAGCAGTGGGAACATTAAAGGCTGATGATGAAGATGTATAAAATAGTGGAAGATAATCTAAAACTTTATACCAAATGAAATGAAATTATCACAATCATAATAATGTTAGCTGAAGAATTTGGTATATTCCCATCTGCCCCCACCGGTGTTTCTCCACTAGTGGACGTTGCAACTATTATTCGCAACTACCACCACTGATGGAGGTTACGTCTTGTCAGTCGGATTAACTCCTGCCTCTGTCCCTACTGAAAGAAAGAAAGAAAGAAAGAAAAAGCATTTATTAGCCCGACAGGACAAAACATAAAATAAAAAAATAAATAAAAAATGGTAAAATTGTGATTACAACACTAGTTAAAAGCAAACATAATGAGATAATAAAAAAATAATAATAACGATATCATAAGAAAAAAACAAACAAAATATGAAACAGAATTTGTCCTGTACAAGACCAAAAGGCTCCAATCTCAGCATGGTGCTGTAACATTTAAAATAAAACGTAACTGGTGGACGTTACGACTATTTGTCGCATCTACCACTAGTGGAGGTTGAGTCTGGTGGCAGACGACACTTAATTTCGACATATACCGGCCATTCAGTGTCATTATTGGTTTGGATTGGTATTTGCATCATGATATTGTCACCTTACAAGTGAATGAACTGCAATGGAAGCTAGCTTCATTTGCCTTTGTGTGAAAGACATGAAAGAGTTGGATTTCATTATAACTATTCAGTTGGAAATTTTCATCGGTAATTGGAAAAAAAAGCTGCTATTCCATACATTTTGGCGGTGTAGGTATTGCACTATTAACAGCTGTTTTAGATAAATACCTACGTAGCTACGCTTTCCTTCTGAAATTTACTAAATAATTACGAAAAACGTTTTTTTTATTGCAATTAAATATAAATCGTTAAAACGTTTTCTTATACATATGTACCGACATGGTAATATTATGTAGACACCAAGTTCATTTACTCAGCCTTTCTTTGTTCAATGTAACTTACAATTTTTATTACCGGAGTTTTTCATGAGAAAAATGCGTCCCGTAGACGCTAAAATAGCGCTAAATAAGCGTTAAGTTTCCGAGATTCATATTTTATAGACGAGCATAAAAGCGAAAACTTCTATTGAAAGTAGAATAAAAAACTAGCATTTTGCTAGAAAAATATTAAAGTCAGACTGGAGACAGAAAATGCGAAAGTATCTTTAGGTACTAAGAATTTGTTACACATAGCTCTGAGAATAGTTTATTATTGTGCGTATTTAGAAATTAAAGAGGTCGGAGCCCGGTTTTTTCAACACAAATAACATCAGTTTGCGTTTAGTAAAATTTAGGTTTGTTTACATTACTTCAATCACTTGCACATAAAATAAAAATTGCGAGTAATATTTTTTTTTGCACACACCACCCACCCCCAAAAAAAAATACAATAAAACCTTACCTTAATTTAGACCCGAAAAAAAAACCAGCACACGCACGCACAAAAATCAGTTCGAATTTCAAACACTTATTAAGACCATGGTCGACGACACAAAAGAATTGGGTTCGTTTTCGGGACTCCGACAGCGGATTTCGGGACCGCGTATAGTGGTGAACGCGAAGTGACTAACCGAGAACGTATTGCGTTTATAATTCTGTGTTATATTTTTAGAAAACGCCCCCTTGTTAGAAATGTGCGTGCGCGCAGGGTTACACGTGGTCGGTATCCGGTCGAAGGGTTTCCAGATATTTTGTTTGTGCTGAAGTATTGACATGCCGTTAAATTTTACTGTTCTGTTCTTAGAGTTTTTGGTTAAAAACAGTAGGTTTTTCGGTAAAAAATAAAGTTTGCTTTTGTTTATTTAAACCAAATCAATAAAAACTTATGATTAATATCTACTATCGAGTGATAATGAGGGGAATGCACTAGGCAGCTGTAGGAGATCTATCATGTTAGTTATTTGAAGAATCTTGATACACTACCGCGCAAAATCTAGTTTAATTCGCAACCCATCTCAATTCAATAAAATCCTACTACAACACATCAATTGACCAGAAATAATTATTTTCAAATAACGTAATATAAAAATCAAAAAACTAAACAACTGTGAAAGTCACTTTTGGTAAGCACAACGACTAATCAAGGTATGCACTAACACTATAAGCTAACTTCTCATTATGCTGAAAGTCTATACAAAGCGAGGTCAAATTATACTGGATTTACAGTATAGCTTGATAATAATAATATGTCGCCGTGTGTACACTCTACGTAACTCGTAAAAGTCAATTAGGAAAATAGGTTACTCTAACATTTAGACTAGTAAATTATGGAAGCTGTTGAGTTAACGCAAGTGTCGAATTCACTTTGCTGACCAATCAGCGAAACTGACGAATCAACGACACTGTCCAATTAAATAAACTGACGAGTGAGGGAAACTGACCTGACTCTAAATATTGTCAGTATTTTCCTAATGAAAGGGATGAAATTATTTTTTTGTTTATTTTATTGAATCTGAGAAATATAAAATAATTATAAGTGATGTTTTTTTGTAAGTAGGTTTTTACGAACACTTGACGTGTAAAACGTCATTTTACTTCTACAACGATGGGTCCAGATCATAACAAACTGGACCCCCAGATCTGTTAAAAGGAGAAGAGGCAGGCCTTTTAAAAGGTGGAAAGACGACATCGTAAAGACTGCTGGAATCCTTTGGGCCAGGAAAGCTAGATCTCGAGACATATGGAAACATTTGGAGGAAGCTTTTACCGCCTCAGGCGGTCGTTACAATGAGATAGAGACAGACAACGCAAGTACTAACACACAACACTAACAAACATTTTTTTTTTTAAGTTAAGTTTTTTTATTTACTTTTTTACTAACATACTAATATAATTTTATTTTATTTGAGTCCATGTTTTGTGTAAGAGCAAACAATTTCAAACTTGTACCTACTAAGTAAGGATTTAATAAAAGCTTTTTTATTGTTTTTTTTTTATTTTTTACGTGTTTCGTACCTCCTGACTACTCTAAGAAGAAACAGCCAAAGCAAACTGAGGTTTTTTTTTTATGTAGGGCATCTCGGAGTTCAGTGTATGGAGACTGGCTTCTGCTTAACCGGGCAAGTCCTGTGGATGCCTTGAATTTAAGGCCTCCAGCCAGGGCGAAAATGACTATAAACCAAGCGACAGTGCTCTAAGGGCACCCCCTGTGGGGTACGGACCTCGGCTTAGGGCGTCTCTGGGGGCAGCAAAGAGACAGGCTGGATCTGGTTGTTTTTATTTAGGGACAGTTTTATTACTACAGGCTCTCAGCATCGCGGGCTGGCTCGAGCAAGGGTCGGGGAGGGAGCAAACTCTGAGGTCATACATAGTCTCTTTTAAAGTTTCATTGCTCAATTCACATGAAGACTATGATATATATTTTGAAATTCACGATTAAGTAAATGTAAAACTCAGTGGCCGAACAAATAACCATCTAATTTCTTGCATTATTCTTTGCAACAGTTAAGATTCATTGCAATTACACAATGCCTAATTTTATTTCTATTCAGTCCTACTGAAACAAGCACAAACCTGAAACGACGGGTGGAAAACGTCTAGCGTCATAGACATAATTTATTTCGCAATGTCTGTCAAAACAGTCCATATGGCTGATTATATTCAGTTCCCATTGAGTCATGATAGTACAGTATACATGTTATAGGTATTACAGTAAGTCAACTAGGAACAAGTGTGCGAAATCGGCTCACACACAACATGTAAACTATATGAATGGTAAACTATGTGGATATGAGATATCAATTTTTATATATGTGGGTAACAGATTAATTGTAAGTAAATTGACACTGTCGCAACAAAAAAAATAGTCACATTTCATGTGTGTTTTGCAAAATATCAAAACGTTGAGTTGAAAACTTGTAAAAGTTGTATCTAATTTCTCAAAAAGGGCTTAGTTAGTTTACTGGTTTATTTTTACACTGTGTTGATAGTTATGGCCCACGTGGTGATCTTAACCAATTGTTACCACATAAAATTATTCACGGTTATAATTAGTTTTGTTTTGGTGTCGTGGACATTGGCCTTAACCAGATGGTTTGCAAATGTTTGGTTTATTGTGAATCTATTATTGGGTGTAATAAAAGTTCACGAAGGTTTAATGATCTTAAGGAAAATAGGTAATAACTAATAAGAGATAGAGAAAACTCTTGAACATACTTTTGCATAAGTACAACTTTGAGCTTTATGATTTTTGACATTATCTTTTCATGGGAGTGGTACCATTAGGCAAAGGGGACCTCTCTTTCCCTCCCTCTCCTCCACACCGCGCGAGTTGACTTCCATCGCATCCATTTCACAATATCACGGTTTTACTTCGATAGATTACAATGTATTGAAAAATAATGAGTTTTATTGTAAGCAGTATGTTCGTTTGACAATATTTCGAGAGAATTTCTCTTTAGTTATTTTAGAATCTAACGTGTTTGTCAATTTTACGGTGACACATACATATCATCACAGCTATAATGCCGAAAAAGGATAGTAGTAGTCAACAGTAGATCCATATTTTGTAAGTTTTTTAATCCCTATGTAAAAGGAGCGAGCGTAATATCTTAAAGCGGGGATATATACTTCGAAGAACACTTTTCACGACATGAAAAGCAAACCCAAGTCCTCATATCGAGCAATAATGCTTTGCAACTTGGTTGTAATTAATTAGTCATCAAAAGCTTGTAGTCACATTATATTTCACACATGATTCTCCCTTCCGTTCCCATCCGGACATCCACATTGTGGCCAAAAGGAAAGATTAAAACAAATATAGTCACAGGAAGTTCTGAGTCACGACGTGTGAAAACATTGAGACTTATAATTGCCGTGACTTGATAAATTCCAATGCAGATAATCATCATTGTCTATAACACAATGAACTGATTTAAGGGAAATTATTGCAAACTAGCTGACCCGCGCAACATCGTCTGCGAGTGAGGGTTAGCTTTTTTTTTAATCAAAAGTATCCTATGGTACTTCTAATACCTCCAAGAATATGTGTACAAAGTTTCGTGATGATCGGTTGATATAATATTATATATATTATATACAAATATAGATATAGGATTATATTTATGTATTTAGCCAGGAGTCAAAAGACACTGGGTGTAAAAAATTTTTAACGAAACCGAAAGGCTCTTGTTCTGCCCTTCATTGCAATTATTAAGAGGTCTTTCACAATTTTTCTGGTATTGTAGTGTTTTAAGAGTCTAACACTCTAATACAAAAAAAAATGTGATTTTATTTTGGGAAATAGCCAATTAGTTAATAGAAATGGCCATAGAGAAATTATTAAACTTTCTCAGGCATATATATTTTTTTAATTTTGTGTCCCTATCTAAACCATAATCACATTTTTAAATTTCTTTCCATTTGTTTCCGAGTCATGGATGTTTATATGTATAATAAGTATGTATTTACAAACAAAAAAGTATATATATGTAGTATATCAACTATCTAGTGTCCACGATACAAGCTTTGCTTAGTGTGGTACTAGGTGGCGCTGTGTGTTAATGTCCAGCGATATTTATTTATTATTATTTATTATTTAAATAGTTTAGGTAGTTTAGTTTAGTTTACTACTCTAAAAACACCCAAATACAAGAAAAATTGTGATAGGCCTCCTCTTAAGTAAAAGTTTCAACTTTTTCTCAAGTTTTATTTAAAAACCAAAAATGAAGACGTTTCCGTGCAGTAATTTTTCATTTATTTAATGTTCAGAGTAGGTACTTGGTGGAGGGATTCGTTAAGAGTCTGTTTACACCTTTTATATTGCGAGATTTTAAACCATTTTATTTGAGGGGCACATAAATGGGGTTTTCTATTGGAATTGCTTAGTCGTAGCTTGAAGATCTGTGGTAGTTGATCACGATAAGTTCGCTGCTGCAACGTGGGAACCCCTAACCCTTGAGTGATTTCAGGCGTAATGTTGTGAAATATTATAGAAGATCAATAACACGAAAGCACTAACTTTTCAGGAAATGTATTTTTTTAACCTCCGACGCAATAACAACGGAGTGTTATAAGTTTGACGTGTCTGTGTGAATTACTTGAGTGTTCTTAGCTATGTTTGATAGAAATTTGTCCAAGATGGCCGCCTCCACAAAATGGCGAATTAACGAATTATTTTCTATTTAACTTTTAGTTCATTGTGTCGGAGGTTTTGAAAAGTTTTATTTTTATTTTATTTGTTTTCAAGCAAGGCTCGAAAAGGTTAAACGAAAAATTCTACCATTGACTACCTCGATGGTCTACTGGTCGTAACACGACTGCTGAGCATGGAGTCCTGCGGTCGATTCCCAGGTCGGGCAAAGTGTCACTGGGTTGTTCAGGAATTTCTCAGAATACACGGAGTCGGGGTTTGC
Organism: Xestia c-nigrum; assembly: GCA_916618015.1. Classification (NCBI taxonomy): domain Eukaryota; kingdom Metazoa; phylum Arthropoda; class Insecta; order Lepidoptera; family Noctuidae; genus Xestia; species Xestia c-nigrum. Next base: position 7,739,247 of record OU745269.1, on the reverse strand, counting down.
GCCCGGTTGATGGCAATAAGCTCGCCCCCTATTGAATTTCTTTTTTTTTACATTGTTGATTTAATCTTTTCTCTGGACGCTCTTAATGTGCACGTCTTTCTACATCGTTCTCACATTATATATGTCACACATGAAAGATGTAACCGAGATTTTGTAACAATATACTGATTTAAAGGAGTGTCCATGGAGTTTCTTGCCCGTTCTTCTCCATAGAGATCTACGCTAGGGAATGGGCAACTACAGTACTTTCTCAAGTTATTATGCCTTGTGACTGTGACTGTAGCTTTGATTTTATTTGTAATATGACATTCAAAAGTGCCGTAATGGTCTTGTTGAAATAAATGCTTTGAGTTTGACTTTGCTTTGAGTTTGAGTTTGAATGAGACTTAAACATAACTGGCGAAATGTTGGTGTACTATTAGGTATGGTCGAACAAGCTATTTGGTTTACAGTTTAACCAACAAATTACATTGTAAAGTGTTAACCAAATAGCTTGGCCGACCGTACCTATACCTCTCTGCTTAACACACACGCTCTAATTATTACAAGCGTGATGTTATGCTATATTCTACCTTTTACAACGAATATGCGTATAGGTACCATTAAATCGTACTACTCAACATTGCAATGCATTTCCTTTTTCATCTAAACGCTAAGACGTCTCTGAATGTACATACGAATCAGTAAAACGGAACTAAACACTACTGAAAAACTATTTCAAAGTGTAAATAATTTCCCAATCTTACCTGGTGTTCTTGCGTAATTCTCACAGTTTACACAACGCACTATTTCTTGCATATTAATCATCGGTTTACAGATGCGCGTGGGCAGAGCATAGTGCACACATAGGTAGAATACAGTGTGTTTGATATTACTAAAGTGGAGCATGAAACACATCGGTTTTGGGGGAAGAGAAGTACCTATTATATAGTTCCACTAGACTAGCTGACCCGCGCAACTTCGTCTGCGTCACATAGGAGAAAAATACGAAAGGAAAAAACAAATCCCCGTTTTTGCTACATTTTTCATTCCTGCTCCGCTCCTTATAATCGAAGCGCGATGTTATATAACCTAAAACCTTTCTCGATAAATGGACTATCCAACAAAAAAAGATTTTTTCAATTTGAGCCGGTAGTTTCTGAGATTAGCGCGTTCAACCAAACAAACAAATTCTTCTGCTTAATAATTATTATAATATATACTCGTACATATAATAATAAAGTTCTACTAGATAAGCTAGTTTCCATAAATCTATTGCAAATCAATTTAGTCCGTCAGTCAGAGTATTGGAAAATCATGGACACGTATTTTTTTGTTGTTGTAAATCAATGAATATTGACAAAGATAAAACACATCAAAACTCGGGAGTGGGGGGGCCTCGTGACGTCAGTACGCACTAAATATTTTATAAAGCGTCGTATCTTCGTCATTCTAACTGAGCCTATTACGATGTGCTCCAAAATCTATAGCATCTCAAGCTCAGATTTTAGAGAGAAGAAAAAAAGAGAACTGTTGCTTCTATCTTGCATTCTTGAAGACAGGGAAACTGTAATGCATGGGCTTAAACATATATACCTTTTATCGACGACAAATTATGAAAAGTGTGCCAGATTTTTGCCGGTCTTTTTCACAAAATTACGACATTTGGCAGATTTTTGTTGAAGCAATTAAGAATTGTTTGAGGGCTCCGGTAGGGTAGCCAATGTGTCTGGGACGTCGTAGACAAATTGAATGCCAACTTGTACTATTAGCGATTACGATGTGGAAAAGTCTAAAATGTAAATCATTTTGGAAAACATTTGAGCTAAATTGTCACACAACTCTATTCGTGGTGGTTTAAACTTCGTTTAAAATACTGTTAGAATAAAGTTCTAATCAGCTTGCACTAAGAAGTGGTTGTTATTGACAGTGCGAAATGAGTGGTTTCGACCGATTTACAAAACATCGATTGATTGGAAAAAAATAACACTATGATGCTTGTATGTGTTGCTTGTAGAATTATTTGCGAAAAAAATCAGAATGATCGCATGTATTTTAGTATGGTTTTTACTCGTTAAAAGAACTTTTAGAGATCAGTTCGTGATTTTTGTTTTTCGAGCATAGTTAAAGGGGAAAATGTACAAGTCCGTGATTAGACCTGTCGTATTGTATGGATCAGAATGCTGGGCTGTGAAGAAGATGGATGAAAAACGATTGCATGTAGCGGAGATGAGAATGTTGAGGTGGATGTGTGGAGTGACAAGAATGGATAAAGTAAGGAATGAATATATTAGAGGAAGTTTGAAAGTGGCACCTGTTACTGAAAAATTGAAAGGAAGTCGTTTGGCTTGGTATGGACATGTAATGAGGAGGGATGAAACGCATGTGACTAAAAGAGTGATGGACATTAGTATTGATGGATGGAGAGGGAGAGGAAGGCCAAAGAAAAGATGGATGTATTGTGTAAACACTGATATGAAAGAGAAAGGAGTAAATGATGCCGTGACATCTGACAGGGGAGAATGGAAGAAGAAAACGTGTTGCGCCGACCCCAAATAAAATGGGACAAGGGCAGGAAGATGATGATGAGCATAGTTGATTGTATTTTGTTTTCAAAACACTATCATACTTATCCCGAAGAGTAACATAAATCTTTTTCTGGTTTTGTTTATTGCAGTGAATCATAAACTTTCAAGCATTATAAAACTCGCGTTTAGCTCCTGATACGGGTCCGTCACACCGACTTACAAACTGTTACTACGGATTCAGTATATTATTCTTTACATAGAATTTTTTTATTAGTATTCTCTCTTATATCTATACCATACATTTTCACCGTGTTGCAAACCCTTTTCATTTTTGTAGGAGATTTTTTTTTTGGTTCATACAGTACGGATTATTTAAATCGAAATTGTGTTTATCATCATGCGTTCTCTACACTAAATCCAAAACAAAATGAAACCTGAAATACAACGTCAGCAGTCAAATTAATTAAGCGTGTCTAAAATTCAACTAATAACAAAATCATTAATTTTTCCCTCTTCCACCGAAAAACAAAAACGATTCAAGAAACTGTTATCTATTTCTGTCTCGTTCCATCCAAATAAATCTTTCAAGCCAACCGACTGAGACCACTTCTATTCTATTCTATTTTAAAAATAGAACACTACATTCGATTGTTTGAATCAACGTTTCCTTATCTACTTTTCTACTACTGTGCCTAATTAGCTAAAAATATATTAAAAATGTAGAGGATTTTAGCTTTTAGACTACACAAAACAGAGTTTATAGTAGCGTGCAGTATCCCGGAATAATTAATCTGTTTCCTCTGAACAACAACCCTCTTGAAATAATGATTAGCGTTTATAAATTCCGTTTCAGTTATTTTTGATACATCAAAAGTTAGAAGGTTGGTAATTGGAAAAGACTTTTTTGAATATTGTTATTCAAATTGTAGGTATATTTTTAGACCAATTTTACAGGCTGATGTTTTTAAAAAGGTAAAATATGAGCTAAATGAGTAGAGGAAGACATGGTTTTAATGGAAGTCACGGATGAGATGACGAGTTATAGAGGAGTATGGAAGAAGAAGATAATTATGCTGTGCCGACTTCAAATACATTGAGATACGGTTTCTTTCTTCTTCTTTCTTTCATAATGATTTTTTCAGGTAAGTAAGCTAGCTAGCCGTCCGTTCGACTAATGCCGACAGGCCGTGTCGTTGGCGAGTTCGTGTTCCACGCGCGCCTCAAAGAGATGTCAGCATAATAAAGGGAGGGGCGCAAGGGTCGAAGCCTGCCGGGGTTGCGGGACTGTTCGAAAAAGATACCGCGGCCCCGGAAGATAAAGGGCGAGGAAGGAACATGGATGGGTTTTAGTCAGTAAAAGTCTATGAGAAGTTATATGATGATATCCCATCCTAAAAAAAAAAGGTTAGACAAACTTTATCACCACTTTCTAATAAATTCTGATTAATTCATCTGGTAAGTAATATCGGATAAATTCTGTCCTATTTTTCTGTCATTTATAGCTCATAATTCACTAGTTAGCCTTTTAGCTTACAATAGGTACCTAAATTCTGAAGAACCTAAATTTCGGAACTCCCATTTTTTCCACAAAATGCCTAAAACAACATCGGCTAAGACTTATTGCCGAAATCCTTTGTTCAGAATAATATAAATCACGTCGAATGACCGCTGGCCTACAAATACATAATTTAAGAATATGATTTCATATATTTTAGAAATATTTGTTTGTTTTAAGCCATATCTAACTCAATATGAATCGGTAAGTAATCCCCTTGTACAATAATTTCCATGATTTAGGAGCCTACAATATTGTAATAGAAGATCGTTGGTTTGTCTGTTTGTCTGGACAAATCACGATTGTATTTAAGTTAAGTTCTGTTGAAAAAATAATCCGAGAAGGTCCTTATCAAATTGTAGGACCTGGTTACCAAACTTTCAAGCAAGCATTCTGTACATCAAACTAAGTAACTCAACGCAAAATAATATGAAATATTTAGATTTAATTATGTAAGTATTGAAAAAGAAGAAGAAAAGAAAAAATATTTATTCGTCGCGAGGTCATGAAGTGCATACAATATTATTAAAGTTAACATACAACGCATTAATACGAACATTTAGACTGCAACAGAAAATTAACACAACAATATTCAGACGTGGTGCGCCGACCCCGAAATTAATAGCACCTGGAGAATTATGATTTTTAGGCATGGTGATCAATCAGTATTCAATCCTTCGTTTTGAGTTCTTTACATTAATTATGGTCGTTTTTTTACTAATGAGTAACTACATGGATAAATTATCTGTAGAAGCTGAATTCACAGTTAACGAGTATTCAAAGATTTTTTAAAGTTCTTTACTAACTCATCATCATTTTCTTGCCCTTGTCCCATTTTATTTGGGGTCGGCGCAACACGTTTTCTTCTTCCATTCTCTCCTGTTAGACGTCACGGCATCATTTACTCCTTTCTCTTTCAAATCAGTCTTCACACAATCCATCCATCTTTTCGTTGGCCTTCCTCTCCCTCTCCGTCCATCAAACATGCATGTCCATCACTCTTTTAGTCACATGCGTTTCATCCCTCCTCATTCCATGTCCATACCAAGCCAAACGACTTCCTTTCAATTTTTCAGTAACAGGTGCCACTTTCAAACTTCCTCTAATACACTCATTCCTTACTTTGTCACACCACACATCCATCTCAACATTCTCATCTCCGCAAATGCAATAGTATTTCATCCATCTTCTTGCTGGGCAGCATTCTGATCCTTACAGTACGACAGGTCGTCACGGACTAATATATTTTCCCCTTTAACTTAAAGGGCATCCGTGAGTCTGACTAACTTAAGGAATATTCCACAAGCAAACCCGAGTGTGTCCCTAGTCTAGAAGTTTTGTTTATTTATTTTCCCAAAAAGCATCCTGTGCCGAATGGTGATGGATAAATAAACGTTTAAAATTAGCAAGTTCAGTTACAAAAACAATCGGATGACGAATCAATATGGCGCGATTGTGGACTGAAAACCGTGTGCAACGGAAAAAAGTAGTTTGTTATTTATTGCTTGTTTATTTATTTTACTTAGCAATCATTTTTTTATACAGGGTGTAAACCACCTCATCACGATGCCGTCAACCAAGCATTCTGTACATAAAACTAAATAGCTTTACGTAAAAATTATTGCAAACAACTTTTTTTTTGGGGGTGAAAAATCATGTTTTTTGGGAGAACTCAATGTTACACACTTAAAACATTGTACTGATGGATGGTTTGAATAGTACGGGGGTCGTAAAGGTATTTAAAAATATTACATCAAAAACATGTAAGTATTAAAAAAAAAAAATACAAAAATTTTGAACTTTGACCCCTAATATCTCAACTTCGTAATATCTATCGTAACTTCGTCCGTTTGTGTCCGGTTCTTCCGTTTGTTCTAACCATATGGTTCCCAGGTGTGTATAGAACAAAAATATGATCGCAATGACGGGGAGGATAAGTGCCTTTCCGCATCGTGAAGAAGTGTTTTACACCCTTTAAATAATTTGTACTAACTTTCAACCGTGACTCCACCCGCTAGGATGTTAGTATTAATTCCATGAGATCATCGCGATATGTAGAAATCTTTCCCCATCATCATTTCAGCCAAAAGTTTCATATTAGACCTAAATTAAAGCCTGGGAAACATTTCAGTAAACTACATACCCCACATTATTTAACAAAACATTTCTGGCTTAACTATCAGCCAAACACACAGCCCCACTTTCATTTCCCTCAAAAAATAAAAACATTTCCAGGAAAATACTCGTGAAAAAATACCTTCATACCTATTTTAATTCCTGATGTGCTGGGGAAATTTACCTTGAAAAAGGGGTGCGAACGTCTGTGCAATACTTTTTGCACGCTTTTCGACGTCTCTCGCTAAATTTGTCCGCAGTGCACCGTTTCTTTTTTTTCCCCGAGTCTCGACAGAATGCACCACTGTGTAATGCAAACGAAAACTCACTCTATAATTTCGGGGATATGCTCTAAATTTGAATTAGCGTCGGAATTATAAGACATTCTGATCTGTATTTGCATGGTGTAAAGTCGAATTTATTTCTAAGTCTAAATTAAGGATAACTGAATATTTGAAGTGTGTATTTTTTTAGTGTATTTCTTTGGATACGATTTTGTTAAGTGTTTCGTTCTAAGTGGAAAGTTTATGAGGTATGTTTCATAGCTTTTGTAATGCCCGGTTTTATTGCATTCGTCGACAGTGATAGTTGGCCGGCGTAATACGAAAGTTTTGTTTTTATTTTTGGCTACAAATTACCCGTATTTGTACCAGTGTGCACGGTATTTATAAACCAGACGACTTCTTTGATTCAGTTCATTCAGCTGTTTCCATATGTCTTTTGAAAATGCAAGAACAGAAATAAATTTAGCGCCGCTTGAAAGAATGTTATTTATGAATCGATTAGCCGAAGACCTAAGATTTAGGTTGTTACTGAATGCTTGACAGTCAATCAACCGCTAAATCTGTGGAAATTTCAATCTAGATTCAAAATTTTTTCGCGAATGGAAAGTTTCAATAGTATGCCCTGATTTATGTTTCTTTGATGCAGACAAAGTCGCACTTCGGCACAGGCTAATTTATAGCATATCAATATAATTTCATAGCCTATATTACTCGGTAATGATGTCGCTTTCTAAATGCAAAGTTCTTTTTTAAATTGGTTTACTAGTTCTTGAGTTAAATCGAAACAAACAAAAAAATCGAATCTTTCCTCTTTATAATATTAGTTTAGATAGTTTAAATAAAAAATATTTTCTGGGCTAAAAATATTAAGGTTATGACACCAAAAAGCTTACAAACTATGGCCCTTTACGTCCCAGTTTGCTATGTCTTTAATTGATGTCATTTCATGGAGAATACTGTTTGTAGTTGCTTTTGTATGACTTGGCATGTATGATGGTTGTAAAAGTTGTGAAATGTTGTTTGATATTGTCGGTACTTTCTTCTTAAAAGTACACACAGTATTAGATACTTAGTACTATAGTGCAAACAAACCTTTCGTTTTTGTAATTATGTTAACATAAATTTGAATGAGGGAATTATCCTTTAGGATGGGAAATCATCAAATAACTTCTCCCACTCTGGGCGGAGCGGGAGGGAGTGTCAGACTTTCACTGACTAAAACCCACCCATGTTCCTTCCTCACCCTTTATGTTCCGGGGCCGCGGTATCGCTTTCGAACAGGCTCCCAACCCCGCCAGGCTTCGGCCCTTGCGGGCCCCTCCCTTTATGCTGACATCTCTTTGAGGCGCGCGTGGAACACGAACGCGCCGTCGACACGGCCTGTCGTCATTAGACTAGCTAGCATAGCTAGCTGTCCACAGGAACGATGAGGGAATTATCCTTAGTTTGTAAATATGCAAATAGTTAGTAAATATGTGTATAAAGAACCAGCAATTGTTTTTATTTAGAAAAGTATATTAGCTTACTTTTATTTACTTTTTAGGAGCAACCAACGGAAATAGTTTTTTTTTGAAGCTTTTAAATGAATACTAACATTTTCCAATCAACATACATAGTTGTAAGTGAGTTATAAGGTAAATTACCTCCTGTTACTTACAAAACTAAGAAGATAACACACTACAGAAACTTCATTAACGTATATTTCAATCTATAATTAAAACTTCCAACAAAATGTATTTAAATACAGATGGCGTAATTTTGTCCAGATGTAATCTTTAACCACTGTGCATCGAATATGTTCACCTTTATCCAGAATCTTTAGCCTACTGTGCACCGAAAATTTGAATTTAGTCTGATTAAATCTTTTTATTTTTGTTGTATCGAGAATTTTGTCCCGAATCTTGCCCACTGTGCATCGGCCACTTGAATGGTAACCTGATACTATAATTCTGACGTATTGATAAGGCTACCACACTCTTTGGTAATTAAAACTAATTGGTGAGCCAACCGGTTACAGTTTATGTACCATTTTTACGATCTTAAAGATTTTTGGGTCAGTTTATGTTGATAAGCGGAGCGATAAGCGGTTTGAATTTCTGTTGAGAATCTAAATATGAATCATATCAGTCCTCTTCATCAAAGAACGGAAAATGATATGGACACAATCAGAAGAAGTAGGAAGGAAGGTCCTGGCTTCAATTCCCAAGTGTTATTGGGATTTTCCCCGTAGCAGCTACGAAGTCTATATTTGCGTCCGGTTGACGCTAAAATGATTACCATATACTCATTACAATTCTGAACCCCACACGGAAATATTATATCGGCATTTTTTTATAACTTTGCTGTTACAAACATTTTGACAAAGTAAGTATTGCAGTTTTGTAAGAAACAGCGTTTGTTTTCTTAGAGTTTGGAACGATGAGTTGTATACGCGGTAACCTTGTCCTTCTACCTTGTTTAGTATGAAGTAAGCGATTTTCTTAACCGCTGCCGCCTAAGCACTAAGCCCACACCCCGCCCTGATTAATTAATATACAAATCAAATATGAGACAGTACAACTTCTGGATTACATGCCGGTTTGTTTGGAGTTTAATTATTATTGGGAAGTCATCTTCTCATAACGAGGATGTCATAAAATTATATCGATTGAGTACTCAAATGTACTGGAATTGGATAACGGTTTCGATGAACCGACACATCCAAGAATCTGACTTTACTATTAATTTTGTGCGTTCTTCGAAGCTTTTCTTAATTTAATTTTACAAATTTCTTAGGTGATTGTGCAGCTCGTGGCTAAATAATAACCGCTGTTCGAGTCGATCTTTAGGTTTATAATTATTATTATCCTTTATTCATTTCTTAACATATTAATTACATTTTTAAATATTTATTCATAAAACTAAATTTAAACAATAAAACATTTAAAAATATAAAAAACAGTAGCCCACCAGCGCTGGGGACAGGGTCCGAGCTGCCGGTGGTCAGGGCTCTTGAGAGAGGAACCTCCTAACAATACGTGCCGTGTCGAGAAGTACTGCTTTCTGAATCAAGCCCTTGATCTGGATCAAGCTCTCGCTTGGCAGCTGTTCGTGCTCACCACACAAACATTTGCTTCTACCAGGATTCGAACCACGTAAGGCAGGCTCACTACCACCATTGCGCTATTTGGGTCGTCAAATCGAAATTGTCTCATTTCTGATACGATTTTTACAACGCTTTAAGTAACGTTGAGCCCTTTTGTCATACCAAATATTTGCAACTAAGTATTTGTGTTTTTACCATTACAATACTGACAAGTAAAATTAAATTTGAAATTGCAAAAATCCCTGACTTAATGTCATCATCATCTCAACCGAAAGACATCCACTGCTAGATATAGGCCTCCCCCAAGTGTTGCCACATTGACCGGTCCCGTGCGACTCGCATCCACCGGATTCCCGCAACCTTCACCAGGTCATCGATCCACCTAGTGGGAGGTTTTCCAACGCATCGTCATCCGGTTCGCGGTCGCAACTCCAGAACTTTTCGGCGCTAACGGCCATCCGTTACTTAATGTACTAAAAGTTAAAAAGAAAATAATTCGTTAATTGACCATTTTGTGGGGGCGGCCATCTTGGATTTTTAATTTTTCATAGTGTATAGTATTCTACTAGTCAAGATTTCATTCGATATCCAAGTTGAGGGAGTTGTTGAATAAATAATATGTAATCCGCCATTTTGTGGCGGCGGTCATCTTGGACTGCTTTATGAAACATAGCTAAAAACATGCCCGACTAATTCACCTTTCAAACAAAAAATACAAAATCAAAAATTGATTCCAACGAGGTATTCCGTTCGGCAGCTACGATACCGTAGACAGACACACACACACACAGACACATCAAACTTAAAACACCCCGTCATTTTTGCGTCGGGGGTTAAAAAGAGACACCAATGAAATTAAATCTTTCCTAAACCGAGATAACTAAAATGTTTTGATTTCTTGGTCGTAAAAATTGCATTTAGTAAAAAAACGGCTTTTCTCAAGAATGATCTTTCCCCTCTTTCTGCTAACCCATAATTCCCTCCTATAAGACACCGTAACATAGTACAAATACAATTAAATATGCGTATAAATAACAACACGGTGTCATATACAAAGCAAGCAATTTGGTTGAACGGAACGACGGAGCTCACCGTAATGTACGGTAGGTGTAAACGCATAGTCTCAGGGTTGTCACACTAATTTTAAGACGAACTATAAAGGGTGTAAAACACCTCTTAAAGAATACGAAAGGCACTTGTTTTCCTTGTCATTCTGAACATTTTTTTGTTCTACACCATACCTGGAAACCTTCTAGTTACGGAGATATAGGGGGTCAAAGTTGCAAGAATATTACAAGTTTTTTTTAAATACCACTTTTTGTCGCATAATTTTAACTTTAAATATCTCTAAGTCCTCCATACTATTCAATCCATCCATCCGCTCAATGTTTTGAGCGCGTTACTTTGAGTTCTACCACAAAACATGTTTTATAACCTCAAAAAAAAAAGTTGTTTCCCAGCAATATTTTTTGCGGAAAGTTACTTAGTTTGATATACAGAATGCTTGGTTAACGGCTTTGTGATGAGGTGAAATACACCATGTATTCAGTTGCAGTCCGGGAGGTACCATTGCAAATAAAAACGTCATAATATTAGCCGTCTGATATTGATATCGAAAGAACACCGGTCAAAGCTCGAACAAATTTTTGTTGGTATTTTATTTTAGCGTCTGCCCATGAAAATTATATAAAAGTATAGAGTTTGAATTCCTGAAGAGTTTTGTCTTCAGTCATATTTTTCTAGGAAGTCAGGATTTAAAGATATTCCAGTTTGAACTTTTAGAGGTTATATCTTGTTAACAACAGACTATTCGAAAAATAAATCTAAAAATACCTTAACTCACTTTAAATACATTAATATAAATGCATTTATTTACAACTAGCTGCGCCACGCGAAGTTTAGAAGAATATAAGGATAGTGGGAGAATAGTTTAAGGACTCCGTATTTAGAATATTAAGTCCAACAGACGTCCGTAGGTCTGCCACATGGCTCACATGGTCACACGAGACATAATTAGGTACTAACCTACTTAAATAAATGATCAGAAGAATATTTATTTAATTACCTTAGTCAACTATCTATAGGGCAGTTAGTTCGAGATATATGTTGATAAATAAGTTGCCAACCCGTCTTGAGCAAGCGTGGAGATCAATGTTCGTGCCTTCTCTGTTGAGAAAAGGTCTTTGCCCTGCAGTGGGACAGTAATAGGCTGGTATTATTATTATTATTATTTTTCATGGTGAATACTAAACTTACTTTTAAAATTAATTCTGTGAAAGTAGAGAAAAAATGGTATATGTGTTGTGCTTAGTCATTTAAAAAATAAAACAATTTTGTTAAAACCATAAAGTAATTTATTCTGTCAATTCTTATTATTGCCTACCCTAGCTCTAAATCACAGCCTGCATTCGATTCTTCATTAATCTGATCAGGTTTTTGACGGTGCCTTGAGGAATTCTGTCCCACCCGTCTGTTAACGCGGCCTTCAATGCTTTTATCAATCAAAATCATTTCATTTTCAGGCATCTTAAGGCCCATAGATAAGATACACAACATTACATTACAACTTAGAAATATACTAATACATACAAAATATAAATTATAAACTATGAACACATGAAGTGACGGCGTCGTGTCACGTAGCCTGCCGCGAAAACGTTGGTAGACAACAACCTTCGGCCAAAACTCTTCCTTGAGAAACTTGTCGAGATATTGTGTCGGAACTCGCAAACGACTTGAAGTTGGTGTTGTGACGCGACTCTAACTTCTCGACCCTCAAGGTCCAGCTGGTCTTCATCTTCATGTACTCTACGACCTACTCAACTTTCGTGGAGTGATGCAGTCGGGACACATAAAGCAACGTCGTAGTTAGTATTGCTGGACGCAGCAGCATATTTTATACTGACAGTCCAGTACCGCATTGATTGCGACAAGTAAGCTTTTTCTTCTTCTTCTGAACTAAGGTGAAGCCGTCTTCATCACACTTTTGCTTAGCTGGACAGCGCTGTACCGGATTCCTTGGAAGGGTATCACAGCGACGGTTCTACTTTCCCCCTTTCTGCTGCTTAGGTTGTTTTGCAGCTGAATCGTTTTATGGTTGAAGGGACTGAATTTCTGCCCAGGACCCTTCTCTTGAGCTCGTCCCATAAGCGTTCGATATCAGTCCATATCTGGACTCGACCAGTCCATCGCCCGTATGTATATTCACTTCATTCAGGAACTTTCGAATGATACGCGCCGTGTGACATCTTCGGCCCCTTCAGGCGCGAAAACAAGCGTGGATTTTTCCTCTAAAGAGATACCAGCCCATTATACTACGTACAATACAATACACACTTTATTATTATTCTATGGACCTGTTATGAAAAGACAATTCGTGACACAATACAATGATGTATGTGATGGAAGGCCATAACTCTATTTAAGGCTTTTCACGGCCGATAAGGCCTCAAATGAAGATGCGGATTTCAACAAGTATGCAAACTATTCGTAGAAAACATCGTTTTTGATGCCAAACGCCCTTCTATCTAAGTGCATCTGGTGGCTACGGGCGACTTATACAGAATTTCTTGCTGAATTTCGAATCAATGTTTAACTGAGTTTTAGCAAAAATGTTAGTTACGGCCTTTCACCGTATGACGGTACAGCGCATGTCATTAAGCAGGTTGACAAATGACAAATGTCATGTTTTTTTTTGTTGGAGATGACATTAAAGGTGGACACACACTTATCAATACTAAAATAAAAAAAGCATGAAATATTTTATTCTCATACGTATGACGTCATTTATTCGTACGATTCGACGCGGATAAGTGTGCTAGGTTTTATAATATTTCATACAAGTTATTCTAAAATTCGATTCTTTCGGCGCGGTCGATTGTTTCGACGCGGATAAGTGTGCGTTCACCTTAAAAGTATGTCTTAGCCAAAAGCCATGAAGTCAATCCAGGAAGAAAAAAAGTAAGTCATGATTATTTTTCTCATTCATCATTATTCTAGTCAATTGAGCTCATAATATTGAGGAATTTTTTAGAGACTTCGTTAGACCTTAAGTTTGATTTTATAAATCTTAGTAAATTATTTCGTAGGCATCTATTACGGTGACATACGTAGACGCTCAATAATTTCATCAACAATTGATTCGCCCGGGTTCTTTGATCTTGTATTACCAATAACAAAATCAACCGTCAGATGTTTAAGTAGCGGTGAGTGTAGGATTAGGAGGTTACGAAAGTTTAAAAAAATTAAGTCATAGTACGCCGGCTGAAACTATTTTCATAAATAGATTACATTATAATGAGCTTGAAAAATCGTCAGCTTCATGGTGGAGGAGGGATTATGCGTCATCCGCTCGCATGAACTTGTAAATGATACAGGTCTGATGAAAAACCAAGCAATTTACAACCAAGTACAGAGTGTGTGACGAAGCCGAAAGACTCTGGTTTTCCTCGTCATTATGATATTTTTGTTTTTTTGTTTCTCATGTCTGGTACATAGTTACGAAAATACAGGAGATTAAAGTTCCAACTTAAACACAAGTTTTTTTTTTTAATAATACAAGCTTTGAATATTGAAAACTTACTTTCACGATATTATTGCATCTATCAGCAAAATGTTTTGTTTGAGTGAGTTATACTGAGTAAAACGAGATTTTTCACGTCAAAAAATACCGTTAACCAAAGAAAATGTTCCGTACTTTAGATGACATGACGAAAAAGTTTGAGTAAATGTGTTTTACTGTATTCAGAAGTTGCAAGTATAAAAAAATATTGAGACACACAGGAAACAACACAAAGAAATGAAAGAGTTAAACTGCAAACCGATAAACTTTACTCCAGGCATTGGAATCAATTAGCATTAATTACTCGGAATTGTTTTTGTAGAAGAATTCCAAAAACCATTCGTACTGCTTAAGGCAAAAATAATCATCAAACGAACACAATAGGGCACAAAATGACTAAATTTGAGGGTTGAAAGTGACAACCCTATTTACATTCGTGTTAAAAGCATTTGCCTAATTGCCGAGATTCGTCTGAGGTATGCCTACAATGCATCTCGAGGACCGTTTGAACTGACACCTTACTTGCTCGTCGACGAAATTAATTACAAGCGAGTGCTGAGTTTCATTAAATTTTATAATTATTTACGTACAGTTATTACGTTTTATGTTTCGAATAATTAGATTTCTTGAAATATTTTTGGACCCAATTATTACTATTTTAATGAAATATTGACGTTAATAAAAATAGAACCATTTCTCCCCTCCACCACTTGTCCCCTCTCCATTTCTGATTGAATTACCTAGGTTTGTTCTCAATAACTGAACATGTCTAATTAAATAAATATTTTCTCAAAAGGAATTAAAGGGAAACCGTTCACAATCTATTTTGCGCTTCAAAGTCTCACTAATATTTATTTAATCACTGCATGACTTAGCTCTTAAACCGACTGATAATATGACGAGGACTTAAGTTGTCAAGCTTAATAAAATAATATGTTCCAACTGGAATTCTTATTCTATATAAATAGAAATGCCAACTTAGCGCCATCTATCTCAAACTGGTTGAAACAACCGGCATAACATGTTTCTAAATTATTTTTACTGTAGTCAAGTAAGTAATAAAGAAGCAAACTCACAGTTTTATCACCAGTATATTGTCAAAACTTAATGACTGATATATATTTTATTAATTCAAAAGCTTTAAATCAAAACTCCTTTTATGATTTGTACATTCTGTATAATAAAATGTTTTTATTAAAACTTGATTTGGCTGACATTATTTTTAGCCTTAATAATAGATTTTATGATTGGTAGACTTCACACGACGATTTTTTTCATTAAATAACCGTCCAATTCATATTAATAGTAGTAGAATTATAAAGTTTTAGCATAATTGAGATGATATTAAATCGATTCTAGACTGAAAATAGATGTCTACAATCTAGTTACAAGCAATATCGATTTTATTTATTGCAGTCCATTCAGAATTAATATAGACATATTTAAATGAGAAGTCAACAGCGAGAATGGTAATCTTTTTGCCACTGACTTGTATATTTTATTAATGGCGCAAATTATTTTACATTTACAACACTTCGTAGAATTACAATATTGACAAGACTGGATTGAAAACCTGTCAAGCCTTTGGAGCGAAAGACAACTATTGAAATATCTCTTGCATGCCTTTATCGCGTTTTAATAATAGGTTTAAGTCGAGTGAAAATGATATTCAGACGCTGTTTTGTGCGATCTTTCTCGCATTCTGAGAAACATGTAATAATTTTAGCTTTTTACTATATTGTTTCTTTTTATTTTGAGCTAAAAATAAACCTTTTTATATTAAGTTAGCTAGAAAATCTTTTGGAGCTTCGCTTTATTTTTATTAGTCTGAGATAACCATACATAACACTTTATTGAGTATTTATGGGGTACCTAAATTTTACTATTGTTCAGAAGAAATAAGAATGACTATATTTATTACTGGGACTGCAGTTTCATCGTTTGGTTTTTGACTTTCAAAAGTGCTTGCAACGGGCAAATTAAATGACATACTTTGAGTTGCATTGCTTTATACAGTAATCATAAAAACCTTGACTAGTAAGAATACATACGTTCCAAAACTAGACTATGTAGGCATCAAAAGAAGAAGGTACTAATACTAATCGCATCCTTCACGTTCTAGTAACTAACACGCTAACTATCCATTGTAAACAGACCACGAAATTCGCAACAAGACGCAATGTATCGTTTGGTACATTACGCGCCACACAAGAAGAGTCAGACAGTAGAGATAGACTATAAAGTGGGAGAGAGAAGGAGATAGATGGTGTAAAGTGTTGCCATTAATTATATTAATTAGTATCTTAGTAGAGGAGAGTAACGTAGGTAATTATGGAATTACTATAATGCAACCCATGAGTTTAATTAGAGTCTGAGATGATATTGATTATGGAATCTGTGATTAAATGGACAATACTAAGATTGCTCTCTCATTTCTAGCTATGAATGAGATGAGTGGCAACTATTTGTTTGATTAGGCCTTAAGGCTATTCAAATAAATGAGATATTCGCTGAAACTGTTCAAATAATTGCATGGAGTCTACTACCCGCACAACTATAGAAAGTATGACATTATAAGTTAACTAAGTATTTGTCTCTTTGTTTATTTATCGATGTACAGTCGAGGACTTAAATTAACGAGCCACTTATTTTAGCCATGTAACGCAAATCGGGTTTAGTCGGTAGTATTCGTACTCGTGAATCTTTATAAGTGAAACATTTGAAAGTAGTGAAAGTGACTTATCATTGAAAGTCCTCGACTCCTACCTAGCCAAATCTTATTTGATTTGGCACAAATCTTATTTTCAACCGACTTCATTTAAGAATAATTATCTAAGATCGTGTGTTTGCATTTTTAACAAAGAAATTGTATAAAAACCAACCAAGTTTGCGCATAAAGGGTACCGTACTATCGGAATGGAGCTGATTCATTTTTATTACTTGTTGTTATAGTGGCAACAGAAATACATCGTCATCTGTCCAGCCTTTTCCTAACTATGTTGGGGACGGCTTCCAGTCTAACCGGATGCAGCTGAATACCAGTATTTGACATGGAGCGACTGCCTATCTGACCTCCACAACCCAGTTAATACTAGGAAATACGATACCACTTGATAAGACTGGTCTCAGACTTTTGTCGCCACTGACTACGTGTAACGACTGTCAAAGATGGACAAATGACAGCCGGGACCAACAGCTTAACGTGCTTTCCGAGGCACGGAGGGAACTCGGCATGTAAGGGTGGCCACCAATCCACAGACCAACCTAGACAAGCATGGCTTAACCTAAAGATCGACCCGAGCGGCTGATATTATTTAGCCACGAGCTTCTGGCAACAAAAAAACACATTCTGTGAAAATTTCAACTGTCTCAAGCAATTACAGATGATAATATACAGTCTGCTGTCAGACAGACGGAAGGACGGACAGCGGAGACTCAGTAATAGGGACCAGTTGGTTAGTGGTTGCCCTTCGACATCAATTCATCATCATCATCATCATCTCAGCCGAAAGACGTCCACTGCAGGACATAAGCCTCCCCCAAGTGTCGCCACATTGACCAGTCCCATGCGACTCTCATACAGCGGATTCCCACAACCTTCACCAGGTTATCGGTTACTTATTGGGAGGTCTTCCAACAGAACGTCTTCTGGTTCGCGGTCCTCACTCCAGAACTTTTCAGCCCCATCGGCGATCCGTTCCAATATGCCCTGCTCACTACTACTTAATTTTGACAATTCCTTTTTAAAATAATATTCTATGCACCGTGTTATGGAAAATACCTTTTCATATTTTCACAAAACGAAAATTTGCACAGATTTTCTGCTCAGTGAGCACAACCAATGATGTTCTATACCTGTATATAATACAATTACAGTATATGCTTATTATCTATCAATTAACTGACACGACTCTGTGCATACGGACTGTAATCCAGATTAATATAATTGATCACTGAGTACTACATTGATGTTAGTCTGTGTATAATCTATATGTCCCACTAGCTGACCCGCGCAACTTCGTCTGCGTCACATAAGAGAGAAAAACGAAAGGAAAAATAATCCCCGTTTTTGCAACATTTTTCATTCCTGCTCCGCTCCTTATAATTGTAGCGTGATGTTATAGCCTAAAGCCTTCCTCGATAAATGGACTATCCAACACAAAAATATTTTTTCAATTCGAACCAGTACTTCCTGAGATTAGCGCGATCAACCAAACAAACAAACTCTCCTGCTTTATAATGTTAGCAGGTAATTACGCACAAAATAAAATCACTTTAATAAATGTTCTTTTAGCTTGGATATCTCAGGTTACCAAACGCTGTTTATGATTTGGCAATAGGCTCGCTCCCAATGGGACTTGAACATAACTAGCGAAATGTGGCTGTCATAAAGTACATCTCTGCTTAAACGATCCGGGTTTACTGGCGTGATGTTATGTTGACCTGGTTTACTAGAAGTAGTTATTAGAAGGAATAGTACTTAGTTCACTGTGCATGTTCCATTTAGGTTTATATGTGACATCTCATTAGACTAATGGCTTTTCTCATTGGAAATGTGACTACTACAGAACCTAGATTTCAAATGCAGGTAGTCTAAAGAGTGATTGAATTGTTGGGTCGGTTATTAATTTCGAAATTTTGTTTTCAGTTTTGTATGTGTGTTTGTCCCGGCTAATCTCTGAAACAACTAAACCGATTTTGACAGGACTTTTATTGGCATTTTTTTTAAGGTTAGGGTTCTGTGCAAAATAATTAAAACTCATTAGTTTTAATTAACTAATGAGTTTTAATTATTAAGTTGTTAACAAAATCCAATTCAATTCAAATTACACGGAGATGAAGGCCGCGCACAGATAAAAAACAAAGAATAAACATATTTCTTTAAAAAATACGATTTTGTTTCTGTCACATAAAAGTGACATTCCTGTTACGGAAATGACTTGGCTGTAAAAAAAAACATACACTTTACACTTCAAAGAAATGATCATTTCCATCAAAAATCTGAGTTCCGTTGACGTCAAAAACAAAGATGGTGGCTCGAATTCGAACCATGATTCCTTGAAATGGGTGGTCCTTGGGATAGGTTCATCTAAAAATATAATATCTTGTATTGTTGATGGAGAGGAGGCCTGTGTCCCAGCAGTGGGAACATTAATACGCTGATGATGATGATGATGAGTGGGAACATTAATAGGCTGATGATGATGATGGGTGGGAACATTAATAGGCTGATGATGATGATGGGTGGGAACATTAATAGGCTGATGATGATAATGAGTGGAAACATTAATAGGCTGATGATGATGGTGAGTAGGAACAGCGCCGAAGCGAAATGCCAATAGGCTCTCATCTTTAGGCTCGAGAAATAACAGATATGTGGGTGTACGACACCTATAGCCGAACCCTTGATCGTATATAGGATTACTTGTACATAATCATAAATGTGTCATATCAATCATCATAAAATTAACAATGTATAGGAGTGGGTTCACGTCAATAGCAAAGGGCGGGGTTCGAACTCATCATGTCCTAGTCGCCTGTCTGACGCCGCAACTTTTGGGCTATTGGTATTTTTATTGCTGTGTATGATTGATTTGATGGTTAAATGAAAACAGCCGCACGGATCAGTCTTCAGGTTAAGAGCCCTCTTACAGTCCACTAGCGCCGCCAATCGAAAAAATGTCATAACTCGTAAATAGAATCAAAAATACAAAATGTGGTCTATTATTACTGTAGAAAAGGCAATAACGTAATTTTATAACACATTGTCACCACTTGAAATATAGCTGTTTAGCTAAATCGTGCATTTGTAACAAAAACGGCCGTTTATGTTTTGAATGCACGATTTAGCTAAACAGCTATAATTCAAGTGTTGATAAGGTGTTATACAATTACGTTATTGCCTTTTCCACAGTAATAATAGAACATATTTTGTATTTTTAACCGACTTCCAAAAAGGAGGAGGTTCTCTATTCGACTGTATGTATTTTTTTTTTTTTATGTATGTTCACCGATTACTCGAAGACGACTGAACCGATTTGAAAAATTCTTTTTTTGTTTGAAAGGGTATACTTCCAAGTTGGTCCCATAGCCACCAAATTGGGATCTGATGATGGAATCTTGGCGAAATCGAGGGAACTCTTCAAATTTTATCTGAAAACGTGTTGCGATTTTGGTATTTTCTACAACAAGTGAAGCATTTGCGTTTGATAAGAACCATTCTACCATCAGATCTGATGATGAAGCCAAGAGTCACGGAACTCCATAATGAGACAATGTACCATAGTCGTGTTTGGGCTTGTTGTAATTGTAACGGTATGTACTTTCCATGTATCAAGCACCTGTGAACCACTAAAAAGTGAAAAATAAAAACTTTTTTGCAAAAAATAAAACCGACTTCAAAAAAAACAAAAAAGTGAAAAATAACTTTAGCTTCTGAAGTCGGTGACAAAATAACTAAAGCAATCAAACAAAGGTCACCGACTTCAGAAGCTAAAGTTATTTTTCACTTTTTTGTTTTTTTTGAAGTCGGTTTTATTTTTTTTTATTCTATTTACGAGTTGTGACATTTTTTCGCTTGGCGGCGCTAGTGGACTGTAAGAGGGCTCTTAAGCCACGCTTACCTTGGTAGGTATGTGGATGGGTAACCACCCATTACATATGGGTAATATTAGAATTTACATTATAAAAGAAGTTCACGGTAGTTGACTGCACATCTGACGTAATTAACGTCACCTTTACAAGGTCGAAAGAGATAATGACAAAAAAAAAATAAAATTGAAAGTTGCCATCTCGCGCGAACTCGCGAGTTTCACTGTCGCCAGTTTCCGAATGACCCTTACATACCGATATCTCTCCGTGCCTCTGAAAGCACGATAACAAATTGATGGTCCCGGCTGTCATTTGTAGATCTTTGACAGTCGGTATAGGTCAACCAGTCTTACCAAAGAGTATTGTATTACCCAGTACGAACTGACTCATGGAAAACAGATATGCAGTCGCTCCGTGTAAAATAGGTGGTATTCAGCTGCATCGGGTTACAATGAAAGCCAATCCTAATGTAGTTGAGAAAAGAAAATGTATGGATGATTGGATCGTTTGTCACTACTTTTGGCCGAAACTACTACGCCGATTGTCATGAAACACCGCACACAGATAAACCACCTTGGCTAAAACTTTTTTTCTCAGCAGTTTATTTCCGTGGCATAATTTCCGCACTAGCAAGAGAAGCTGCGAGAAAAACATAATAGGGAAAAGATAGAAGATAAAACGTTTAGCTAAACTAGAATAACTCCCATTCATATTCACAATGCAATTAGAAAGGTGTAAAGAGGTGTACATTTGCACTCCAATTACATAATAATCAGTATATAAAACATTAAATATACCTTAGACATTTAATTACAAAAAAAAACATACATTTCACCCGTCGCTTGTCACAAGCAAAACCTACAATTACCACCATCTCTGACCTTTATTACAGGGCATTAAAGTCTAATTTACAGGACAACAAAATATATCAGTATTTCGCACTTCACCTGTGTATTATTACTGTCA
Organism: Xestia c-nigrum; assembly: GCA_916618015.1. Lineage (NCBI taxonomy): Eukaryota > Metazoa > Arthropoda > Insecta > Lepidoptera > Noctuidae > Xestia > Xestia c-nigrum. The sequence continues at coordinate 7,717,583 of OU745269.1, read as the reverse complement.
AAAGCACCAATAGTGATTATAGCATGACCAATAAGTTTTGACATTTTGCAGCGGCGCTGCTAGTCAAGGCAAATGTCAATAATTATGTCACATGCGGCACATTTTGAGTTTAGTTCCATATTCCGCCACGGTTCAAGTTTATGTGGTTATTTTAAAATTATACAGATTTCAATATATTTGCAGGAATATTTTCCGATTCGATTTTATATTTGCTGTAAGTATATAATTATTATTTGAGATCCATTGACAAACCGTTTCATATCAATCAGTAAAAGTTGTACAGAAAGTATAATTTTAAAAATTGCTATTTAAATACATTGGTCATTATCCAAGTTAATACAACGCGATATTTCAGTTTTGCTGAATATAATTATAATACATTTTTAACGACCCAGAAATGAAAAAGGGATTTAAAAGGATGGCCAAACGAAGGCTGCACTGGACATTTAGAATGCCAATTTTATTAGACCTTATTTTTCCCATACTGTAGTAAAAATGAAATAATAGAAAATGAAAGGGTAATATTATGTAAATAATATAATAATTTACAGCATATTGCGTAAAGCTACTTAGTTCGATGTACAGAATGCTTGGTTGACAGCATCATGATGAGATGGCTTACAGCCTGTACAGGTATGTACACTCAGCAAAACAGTTAGGTTTACAGGCTAGCAATCTTTTTACTAATATTGTAAATGAAAAAGGGTTATAATCAATATGTTTGCAATTTCATCCAAATCCTTTCAGTAGTTTCTGCGTGAAAGCAAAAATCGATCTTTACAGACTCAGTCGTAATAAGATTGCTAGCCTGCATACCTAACTGTTTTATATCTCTACCTAAACCATTCGGGGATTAGAGGTGTCATGTCTACGAATTTAACAGATCATTGACTTCCCTTCAGAAAATACCATATCCACATGTATTCTTAATCCAATTAATATTACGGACTTCGTGAAGTTGGTAAGCGAGAGGTCATTAGTTGGAGCTCCAACTTCAGCATATTGAGCCGAGTTCGTAGGATAACGTAGCAGGAAGTACTTATTATATGTGACCTACATGCCAAGTACTAAGTTACTAGACTAGTCTAATGCATGATCACTTTATAATACAGGGTGTAAAACTGTGGGCTGCGGGACTGTTCCAAAGATATCTTTAAAAGTCCGACACTCCCTCCCGCTCCGCCCAGAGTGGGGGGGTCATTTGATGATTTCTCATCCGAAAATATAAAATAAAAGAGTGTGTAAAACTGAAAACATGCTCTTCACGAAGCCGTTAACCAAGCATTTCGCACATCAAAATAAGTAACTTTAAGCAAGAAAAAAATTGCTGGGAAATGACTTTTTTTGTTTGGGTGAAAAATCATGTTTTTTGGTAGAACTCAATGTGACGCACTCAAACATTGTGCTGATGGATGGATTGAATAGTACGGGGGCCAGGAAGGTGTATAAAGTAAAATCTAATAATCAAAACCTGCCAAGAGCGTGTCAGGCCACACTCAGTGTTAGGTTCCGTAGTTTCCCGTCCGTCACAATAAGTGTTCAATCCAATTCGATTTTAATTATTCTTTTTTTGTTTGAAAAAAGATACGTTCCGGATAATAAAATATGTAAACGAAGTTAAAAAATGATTATACTACAAACTTAGTCCACAAATTATTTTGTACAACTTTTTGTCTTTTTTGTACAAAAACTTGTTTCCATCTAAGTTCAAAATGATTTTCCTAGAAAGTCCTTATAAAGTTCTACTTTTCAGATTTTTGTCATATATTCTAAACTTATGGTTCAAAAGTTAGAGAGGGGGGGACACATTGTTTTGTACTTTTGGAGCGATTATTTCCGAAATTATTGACATTATCAAAAAATGATTTTTGTAAACCCCTATTCATTATTAAATACCTTTCCAACAATATATCACACGTTAGGATTGAAATAAAAAAAATCACTTCCCACTTTACATATACCCTGATAAAACATTTTTTTTTCAACTTTTATTTTACCACTTTGTCGGCGTGACTGATACACATATTGGTACCAAATTTCAGCGCTAACGGTCACAGAGATTAAGCGAGGACGAACGGACAGACAGACATGGCGAAACTATAAGGGTTCCTAGTTGACTACGGAACCCTAAAAACAAGATTGTATATAAAAAACTTCTACTTAAAAATTGGATTTTTGACCCCCTTATTTTTGCATAAAGTTACTTAGAATGATGTGCAGAATGGTCTGACGGCTTTGTGATGAGTTTGTTTACACCCTGTATATTCACAATATTTGTTATCTTAATACCCGAAATGGATGTCCTTGAATATAGCGTTACCAAACAACAATGTTTTGCGAACATATTTCCGGTATTAAGATAAAAATAACACATGACCCAAATTTAATTGAATATCTTTGATAACAAACAGTTTTTCAAATATTCAAAAAGTTAATTATGTTCATTAATTTATACTTTAGTAATAACATAACATCACACTTGTAATCCCCGAAGAGTTAGGCAGAGGTGTACCTAATAGTACACCCACATTCCGCCAGTTATGTTTAAGTCCCATGTAATAGGGGGCGAGCCTATTGACAGCATCCGAGCACAAATATAGACTACGTGATTGCTACTAAGAAATTCCAGATGGAAAAACCCAAAAATACCTTGCCCGAATTGGGAATCAGAATAGAATAGAATAGAATATTTAATCATTATATTATAATATTTATTCGTTACTGGACAGCAGCAACACAGTAGAGCAGCACATACATACAGGGCCTCGATTCTGCTATTACAATAGTGTCAGAGTTGTTGATCATTGATTTCATAATGATCAAGTTCTGTCAAATTTTGACAAGTTTATTAATTCCACTATCATAATGGCGCCATTATGACTTTTCAATGGACAAACACTGACACTTTATTGAAAAAAATGTCATAGAATAATAATCTCGTACATGAAATCTGGCATGAATAAATGTTGGCATTTAGTAGTAGATTTCTAAAACCATTTGTACTAAGGGTATTATAATAATGACAATACGACAATGCCATTAAAACACAATTTTATTACGAAACCATTGACCGGCCATTGTGAATTTAGCCGATTACGAACTTTAAGCAAAATGACAATGGGATGAGAATGGAATCGTGTTGGAGTGACGAGTTTATTAAAATAGTAGAATTAGGCCCCAGGGTGTAAACCAGGGTGTCATAAAGCCGTAAACCAATCATTCTGAACATCAAAATAAATAACTTTACGCAGAAAATATTGCTTTGAAAAAACTTTTTTTTTGAGGCTATAAATCATATTTTGTGTTAGAACTCAATGTAACGCACTTACAACATTGTGTTGATGGATTAAATAGTACGAGGGTCGTGGAGGTGTTAATAGTCAAAATCTTACAAAAAAACTTGTCAAAAAATTGTAACTTTGACCCCCTCATATCAGAACAAAAAAATGATCGCAATGATGGGGAGAATAGGTGCCTTTCGGCTTCGTCAAGAGGTGCTTTACACTCTTTATACATATAACAACAAACAGCTTAACAATTAATTAAAACAGCTCAACTGCGCTGAGCATGCCCCATAACGAAAGGGTAACCAACTCAGCATATGCTGGGTGTAAAACACTCAGCGCTGGTCAAAAACCAGCGTTTGGCTGGTGGTGGAATCAATCCTGGGATCTCATATTCAGAAGTCACGCTTACGACCAGCAGACCAACGAGGTCAGTTTTAGAGATTTTCACTGTTCAACTCAAAATTGCTTTCCTCTATTATTCTAAGAAGAGCTACGCGTTTCACAATGCGGTTTCAGCTCGTGGAACCACGGATCCGTTTTTCTAGTAGAAAATGGAGAGCAGAAATCGGAGTGCACAAGAAATTAAACTTAGGATTAATACGAGATCTTAAAACAAGGGTGCAAAGGAAACGGTTTTGACATTTAAATTTGTGTTGAGTTAACATAAAATATAATGATGAGATATAGTGAAATTCTCTTCTATGCTTATAACAAGAAACTATGACCTCAATACTGAAATCAAAACGTCAAAACGCACTAAAAATATACCAAGGCGTGACGTTTTAAGAATTTTAAAAGCCGTCGTATCTTCGTCAATTTTGACTAACGTAACAAAAGAAAAAGCGGCCAAGTGCGAGTCGGTCTCGCCCATGAAGGGTTCCGTAGCAGATTGAATTAAAGGTAAAATGCTGTTTACGATTTATGACGTTTTAAAAAAACTGCTGAGTAGATCTCGTTCAAACCAATTTTCGGTGGTTGTTTACATGGTAATGTACTTACATCATATATTTTTTATAGTATTATCAATCTCTTATTTTAGAAGTTACACACATTTTACCACTTTTGAAGTGTCTCTCGCGCAAACTATTCAGATTAGAAAAAAATCATGTTAGAATCCTCAATATTATTTTTTAAGACCTATCCATAGATGATGAAAAGAAAATTGAGTTTCAGTTCTAAGTATGGGGAACCCCCAAAATGTATTGCTTTTTTCTATTTTTGTGTAAAAATCTTAATGCGGCTCGCAGAATACATCTACTCACCAAGTTCCAACAGCATAGTTTTTATAGTTTCGGAAAAAAAAAGTGACTGTGACATACGGACGGACAGACAGACCCGACACAAACAGACATGACGAATCCATAAGGGTTCCGTTTTTGCCATTTGGCTACGGAACCCTAAAAATACGGGTCAAATATTTTCTGATAATCTACCTGACCAACTAATTCGATTTTTGTCGTCTACTCTATTAACAGGTCAGTATCAGGTTACTTGTTGATTAGAATATGATTTTCGACCATAATACCTACGTAGGTATTACGGTCGAAAATCATATTCTACTAAACACACTCATTTATCATACTCATTACTACTCATTTAATTACATAATTAAAATTAAAATCATCAATACAACCCTCTCAGTTTGAATAATCCCATTAAATTACTTTTTCATTAAATATTCTGACCGACAAGTTGCAAAAAATAAGAATATTTGAATTTTGAGAGCTGACCTGGTGCTTTCACCTTATAAGATGAACCACATCCCATACTTTTTTTTTTTTTTTTTAGGATGGGAAATCATCAAATTGATTCTCCCACTCTGGGCGGAGCGGGAGGGAGTGTCAGACTCTTACTGACTAAAACCCATCCATGTTCCTTCCTCGCCCTTTACGTTCTGGGGCCGCGGTATCTCTTTCGAACAGGCCCGCAACCGCGGCAGGATCCTTTGACTAATAGTGGGACACTACTTTTATGTGGGTATCAACAGAAACTTAAATAATATGAGCTCAAACCTTACCAATACTAAGCTTTTTTGCAATCCTTTTTTTTTGTTCTAGGAACTCGTTATTCTTAGTCAGGTTAGGAACTGATTTTATTCCTTCGAACTTCGCTCATATCCCAAAAAAAAATGCCACGAGAACAAGCTCATCAAAAGACAATGTAATGCTAATATTTCTTCACACAACACATTTGACAAAAGGCTCTAATTTGCCAGAACATTGGCGGCAATTTGTAAAGGTAATGATTTAGAAAATTGAGTCAATTGCGACAAACGATGCGACTAAATGACGTCACTTAAGCGCGATGATGATTTTTAGTTGTGCTATCAGTCAGTCGTTGTCGAGGTAACGGGATTTGTTATGGGATAAGCAGCTATTGGAGTACCTAGGTACTTATGAAACTTGATTATACAGGATGTAAGCCACCTCATCACGAAGTCGTCAACCAAGCATTCTGTACATCATACTAAGTAACTTTACGCAAAAATTATTGCTGGGAAACTATTCTTTTTTTTGGGGTGAAAAATCACGTTTTATGGTATAATTCAATGTAACGCACTCAAAACATTGTGCTGATGCAAGGATTGAATAGAACGGGAGTCATGGAGATATTTAAAGTAAAAAAACTTACAATAAAAACTTGTATTTAAAAAAAAAAATTGTCAAAACGTTGTAACTTTGACCCCCAATATCTCCGTAACTAAGAGGTTCCTAGGTATGGTGTCGAACGAAAAAATGATCGGAATAACGAGGAGAACAAGTGCCTTTCGGGTTCGTTAAGAGGTGTTTTACACCCTTTATTAGGTGGTAACGGACTCTTCAAGAATGCGTCATTCTGCACATCAAACTAAGGTCCATGTTCACCGAAAAGATAATCGTCTGATTATCTAAAAACAGCTGTCACTGTGACATGTTCCCATACAAAAATGCGTTTCAACAGCTGTTTTAGACTGTCATCTTTTTGGTGACCATGGACCTAAGTCTTAACTCTACGAAACCATTATTGTCGGGAAACGACTTTTTTGGGGATGAAAAACATTAATGTAACGTTCCCAAAACATTGTGCTGATAAACGCTGTGTGCACAGAAATTTTGGAGATATTTAATATCAAGTTAAAATACTAAAAAAAATAACTATTTAAATAAAAAAGTTGTGTAAAACTTGAAACTTTGACTGTCAATATCTCCATTACTAGTAGGTTCCCTGATAAAGTCCAGAAAAATCGAAAAAAAATAGCAATGATGGGGAGAACAAAGCCTTTCGGTTTCGTTAAGGGGTTTTACATCTACTATAGATGGTTATTAAGGCGACTCATGACTTAACGCGAGTTTTATATTGAGTAAAAGTATTTATGATTCACTGCAATAAACAAAACCGGAAAAATATATGATATTCTTCAGGAGATATGCTAGTATGGTATTGTTTTGAAAACATAATACTATTAATTTGACTCGATAAAAAATCACGAACTTATCTCAAAAAATTTCTTTCAACCAAAAAAAAAACATACTAATATACATGCGATCATTCTGATTTCTTTTGATTGATTCTGATTGATTGTTTTTTTTTTTATTTCTTTTTTTCTTTTTTTTGTACTTAAATAATTCCACAAACAATATATTAGCATTATAGTGTTTTAGTTTTATAATCCAATCAATAGATTTTTTGTAAATCGATAAAAACCACTAATTTTGCACTATTTGGCCCGCAGTGACTGACGTAACAACCACTTTGTAGTGCAAGCTGATTAGAACTTTATTCCAACAGCTATTCAACTATGAACCACCACAAATAGAGTTGCTAATTTAGCTCATCTAGTCGCCTTAAATCCTAAAACTAGAAACAATCGTATTACATCGTAACGTAAAATCCCTTTTGACATTCTCAAATTAAAATATACTGTTTCCCACGTCCTTACAAATATTTGTATGGTCCACAACCGTTTGTTCCGACTGTGGTTGAAGTGGACGTAATTTTTATGTGTGAAGTACACACAAAATTTGTGGAAGCATAGTTTTTTTTTTGTGGTGCATGAATTTGTAAATGTATAATAGTCAAATGAGGACTCATGGAAAAACATTCTGATCTATCTTTGGTTTAGAAAACTTCGACCAAGTGACCACATAAAAAATTGCTGACATCACCGTAAAAAGATACAATTGTACACAGTTCCAGTAGCATTATTTACCGTATTATAATTTTTTTTTTTCGGATGCGATATCATCAAGTCACCGAACAATCCACCGAAATATAATGCAGTCACATTATATTTCGGTGGATTGTAATATTTCTGTCTATTTCTGTCTGCAAGGTTTAATTCCTTTAAACCCTGCAGACAGAAAAAACCTAACTAACCTAACGTCGGGGTGTTCCAAGCCCGGTTATGGGGGCAGAGTTACTTCAGTCGCATACATTTCTTAATTTTACGGTTTCACTTCGATAGATTACAATCTAACGAAAAATAATGCGTTAAATTGTAAGCATATGTTCGTTTGACAATCTTTCGAGAGTATACAATCTCGCTAGATAGATTACAATATAACGGGTTTTACAATTTTACGGTGACATATACATATTTATCAAAATCAGTCAAAACAAGCCACACTAAAAAGGACGAAATAAATATTCCTAACCTTTGTATCAAGTTTCATTTTATTAGTAATATGATTTACAACATAGCAAGCAACTAATTTGTGAACTAATTAAGATGTTATTTTAAGCCATAAATAACTCATAAATACGTATATGGTTATGTCGTAAATTAACGGCAATTAAAAAACTTGAGATGCCAACACTAGGACGCGATTTCATAATTAAAAATGTCGATAAAAAATTATGTTCATCGTTAAAAATTAGGAAAGGAATTAGCATCGAATTTATAGATAGTAAGTTTTTGATTAAGCTGTGTAACAAGATTATTGCTTTTTGATTTCGTAATTAATTTTTTATCCTTTAAAATCTCTGGAACGATAGCAATTCAACTGTCTTATGACCACGACACAAGCCCTGCTTAGTGTGCCACTAGATGGCGCTGTGTGTAATGTCCAGCGATATTTATTTTATTTATTTAATTTCACCTCTACACCACCACAATAGAAAATACCTACAAACATACATAAAATAAGCATTTTTCAGGAACCGGCAGATAGTTCAGAATTTTGTCGAGTGTAAATTAGTTCGATTTTAAATGACTATTTTTCTCGGACTCAAAGTGAAAAATACAGTTTTCACCTCGAGACTAAACGCCAACTTAATATACCCTCGGTTTCATTTACTCACTCGCACCCTCGGGAGTCAAACCACCTCTGGTATAATGGCTTTGTTTAGTCTCTCGATATAAAATTTACAATTGTTAAGTTTCTCGTTGTTAAATTCTGGGCCGGTTCAATATAGAGGAAAGACAACACGGTGATATTGTCCTATAAAACAATATAAACAAATCGTACAAAATTAATTGAATTTGTCAACTTTATCGATATCCTAATATCTCGTTGAGTTAACACGGTTTTAGATTACCGATAACGATAGTTTTATGTTTTGTCGATCGCTAGTTTTTCTTCTTTTACCGTTTTAACGAGAGCTAATGATGTTAGATGGGTTATCTTAACATCGAATGGTGGGAAACATCGCATTCTATGCTTTATCTCTTTTTTTAGGATTTGTTATTTATTGTTGTTTTATATTTTTTGCGACAAATGGTTTTTTGCCGAAGAGGGGAATGAAGTATGTTTCTGAATCTGTTTTAATTGCAATTAAAAGATTTTTGTATAATAATATCTTGTCATTGGTTAAATATACGCTGTATCTGACTGGAATATTACATGTTGGCTTCGAAAAGAACGGTATTATGCACCACCTAAAATAGAGATGTGCAAAGGTGTACCAATGGATGGATGTCGACTTTTATCGATCATCAATATTCGGCCGAATAACCAGCATTATCAGCCCATTTAAATGTAAACTAAGTTAACATACTCGTAGTATAAAATAATTATTCTTAATCGAAAAAACATAATGTAATGCCCCAAGGATCAGGCAGAGGTGTACTGTACCCTATTATTCATCATCATCATCATCATTTCAGCCGAAAAACGTCCACTGCTGGACATAGGCCTCCCCCAAGTGTCGCTACATTGACCGGTCTCGTGCGACTCGCATCCAACGGATTCCAGCAACCTTCACCAGGTCATCGGTCCACCTAGTGGGAGGTCTTCCAAAGCATCCATCCGTTCTGCGCGCAATGTGCCCTGCCCACTGCCACTTAAGTTTGGCAATTCTTCGGGCTACGTCACCCTATTATTATTAACAAAAAATAATATCTATATCTCATAATATTTCCGTTCGCAGGTCTGCTGAAAGGAACTTTTCATAAGATAAACAATGATTTTGTACTTAAATGTTTTGATTTCTTCTAATGTGTAACTAATAAAATAAACAAATTCGGTTAAACCTCCTAATTCTGCCTTGTTAAAATCTGCAATACTCCGTAAATCTCCTGAGAATTTAAGACGTCGACTGAAAAGGCAAGTTTTTAGTATGTACATTTCTCAACCACACCATTTGCATTTTAGGAAATGGCAATCTGCGATAGTTTCTACCCATACCTTGAGAAAAAGGCATAAGTATAAGTGTATTTATTACTATCGTTAAGTAAGACCAACACAACAAGTCAGATTATGGTTAAAGGAATCGCGTTTTGAAATTCGTCGAATAACAAACGAAACAGAAACCCAACCGAATTCTTCGTCTTCGACACATTTACAATCGATCATTCGGCGTTCAGTCCATCACTACCGATCACTATAAGTACATATTACAGTAGCAAGTTCGAAAACAAGTTTTAAATGCAGGGCAATCATATGCGGTAAACTTGCCCGCAAAATGGCGATGACTTGGTGGCACTAATTATTTTAATAGATACATTTTGAACATGTTCCAAGTAGCCAAGTATCCCTCGGTTTACCCTGGTCTAGTTTTTGTACGATGTTTTATTATAGACAGCTGGGAAAGGCAAATGTTGTCTATCAGGAATACTAACATTGTAGAAACCACTAGCTGGTGCCCCTGCATTCGCCCGGCGACAAATTATATGCTAAAACCTTCCTCGAGAACCACTCTATCCATTGGTGAAAACAGCATGAAAATCGGTACAGTAGTTTTTGAGTTTATCGCGAAGAGACAGACAGTAACGGAGCACTTTATTTTATAATATGTAGTGATAGTGATATTTCTAATAGGTATATGGTTGTTCTTCCGATTTGAGTCATCTTTTGAACCGATGTTTTTATGAGTCACCATATTTGAGACAGAATCCGTGTTTTGTCACCGATTCTGACCACAGTTTGGGAAAATCTATGACTCATAGTTTTAACGTTTGCTCTATCCTTTGTGAATAAAGAGCACCTCTCTTCTGCCTAGCCTTTTCCCAACTATGTTAGGGTCAGCTTCCATTCTAACCAGATACAGCTGAATGCCAGTTTTTTACAAGAAGCGACTGCTCATTCGACCTCCAGAACCCAATTGGGCTGGTTGTTAGACTTCTGGGCCATGACTGTCTACCTTTTTTTTTGGGATAATCCCGCCACTCACGCCCAAACTTGAAAGCCAGAATCAACAGTGGCGACCACCAGAAAAGCGCCGAGACAATGAAGCTCGACGAAGTCCCAGAGAATGAATTTAACTGTCTTGGATCCCGCAACGAAATTAATTAGAAAGTATAGCGGAGGAGTAGGAAAAAGCCACTGCCACAGGCCACTGATAGTCAACTAGGAACCCTTATAGTTTCGCCATGTCCGTCTGTCCGTCCGTCCTCGCTTAATCTCTGTGACCGTTAGCACTGAAATTTGGTACCAATATGTGTATCAATCACGCCGACTAAGTGGTAAAATAAAAATTGGAGAAAAATGTTTTATTTGGGTTTTTTTTTTTTAATTTCAACCCTAACGTGTGATATATTGTTGGAAAGGTATTTAATAATGAATAGGGGTTTACAAAAATCATTTTTTGATAATGTCAATAATTTCGGAAATAATCACTCCAAAAGTAAAAAATACAACTGAAAAGTAGAACTTTATAAGGACTTTCTAGGAAAGTCATTTTGAACTTGGATGGAAACTACAGTTTTTGTACAAAAAAGACAAAAAGTTGTACAAAATAATTTCTGGACTAAGTTTGTGGTATAATCGTATATGCAAGCATTTTTTACTGTGACGGTCGGGAAACTACGGAACCCTAGGTACACTGAGCGTGGCCCGACACGCTCTTAATAATAATAATAATAATAATATTTATTTGCGTAAAACATGGTATAAAAAGATCTTACAGTACAAAACCGCCGGCCGGCCGGTTTTTTTAACTCTCATTCTAATGGTACAGTTTTAACCCATATTAAGCAGAGTGTTCCAAATGTAGCCATTTCTACATATTTACTTCAGCCAGTACGATAGAAAGGTTGTTTTTTTCTATCTTTATTCTACAGGCGTACTAGAAAAAGAATTTTATTACAGACTTTAATCCCAAATTCAATCTTTTTAAGTAGGTAGGTGCCTTTCAATTAAGAAGATTGGCTTTAGGGAATTAAAATTACTTAATAAAAATACTTTTTTGAAAGCAAGCAATTTTATTTTATTTTTGGCTAAGATTTTTGATATTCTTTCATTTGGGTATTTTTTTTACCTTATGTTTGATTATGAATTACGTAGGGCCGTTTCGAGCAGTTACTGGGATTTTGGCAGTTAGTTAGAATATAACAATACCCTAACTTGTAAGGTTTCATATCAGTGAACTATAATTATCAGCTTATGACAACCAACACATTCGCACACGCTCTAGAAGAATCATATTCGGATAATAATAAAAGAATATTCTAAAATGTAAACACCTCTTAACGAAGCCCTTAGGCACTTTGTTCTCCCTGACATTGCCACAATTTTTTTGTTCTACACCATTTCTGAAAACCGTCTAGTTACGGAGATATTGTAGGTCAAAGTTACAACTTTTCGACAAGATTTTTTTAAATACAAGTTTTATTGTTAGTTTTTAACTCTAATGACCTCTACGACCCCCGTACTACTCAATGTTATAAGTGAGTAGAGTAGAGTTCTAACTCAGAACATGATTTTTCGCCCCAAAAAAAAAAGTCGTTTCCCAGCAATAATTTTTGCGCAAAGTTACTTAGTCTGAAAGAATGTTTAGTTAAGGCTTCGTGATGAGGTTGTTTACACCCTGTAACCAACCATGTAACGTTAAATTTCGCTAAATGGTCACAAAGTAACAAGTAGGTATTGTGACCGTTTTAAGAATATCTTCGTGATTCATATAATAAAGAAAGAAAAAGCATTTATTGGCCCAACAGGACAAAATATATAAAAAAAAGTTGAATTATGATTATAACACTAGTATTTAAAAGCGAACATAGCGAGAGAAAAAAAAACATCAAAATCATAAAACGACGACTCGAATGGCGTAGTGGTAGTGAAGCTGCTTTGCGTTCATAGGGTCCTGGGTTCGAATCCCGGTAGGAGCAAATGTTTGTATGATGAGCATGGACATTTGTTTCCGAGTCATGGATGTTTGTATGTATAATAAGTATGTATTTACAAACAAAAAAGTATATATGTAATATATCAACTATCTGGTGTCCACGACACAAGCCTTGCTTAGTGTGGCACTAGATGGCGCTGTGTGTTTAATGTCCAGCGATATTTATTTATTTATTATTTATTTATTTATTTATAAAAAAAAACAGAAACAAAATACAAAACAGAATTTGTCCTCTACAAGAGCAAAAGGCTCCTATCTCAGCATGGTGCTGTAAGTATCCTAATATGATTCTGCAGAGGAGCTTGTGGCTGACTCATAACTGCAGCTCAGGTCGATCTTTAGGTTAAGCCGTGCTTGCCTAGGTCTGTGTCTGGATGGATGACCACCTAATACACACCGAGTTTCCTCCGTGCCTCGGAAACCACGTTAAGCAGTTTATATCGGCTGACGTTTGTAGATCTGTGATAGTCGTTACAAGTAGTCAGTGGTGTCGATTCTGTTGTGCACAAACTAAACTTAATTTAGGCTATTACTATCTTTTTCTCACTAATAAAATGAGAAAGAGACGGACGTAATTTAGAACTGTCAAATTTAATTCGAACTAATATTTCCATACAAATGAAGGGTGCACGTAAAAACATGTCGACTAAAAACACAGTGAAGCGCAAGGCATAAACTAGTTTGACATTTCTAACTTAGTGCATAGCTATAGCCGTCCTTTTCTCGCACTGCCTTTTAGTCAAAGATAGCAATAGTCTAAATTAAGTTAAGTTTGTGCACAACAGAATCGACACCAATGAGCCAAAAAGTCTAACAACCAGTCTCACCAAGTGCATCGTATTACCCAGTACTGAGCTGGGTTGTGGAGGTCAGATTGGCAGTAGCTCCATGTAATAATACTAATACTCAGCTTCATCTGGTTAGACTGGAAGCTGACCCCAACATTGTTGTTAAAAGGCTAGGGCAGATGATACGTATTATAACAGCCATTTTAAGGCCCTTCCAACATATTATTTTCACAAGGAAAAAACACAAAACAACAGCAAAACATCTTTCTCCTGACCAAACAATAAACAACTCAGAAAACACAACAACCATACAAAAAACAAAACAAGTAACAAGAAACCTAACACCGCTTACTTGTAGCGAAGACATGCAAACTTAGAACTTAAAGAAATATTGATTACCGAAGCCTCAAGACTGTCAGTTGTAAAAGATAATACAGGCTATTACAGTGGCATTTGTATTGGAACAAGACGTTTTCTTTTTAAAGAAAAAATGTAGAAAGAATGATAAATAGTTGGTAGCTAGTATGGCAGTGTTTAGCAGCGGTTGAGTGTGATGTATTAAGGCGTTTTAAAATATGACGTTCTGTGGTTGGTTTTGCAGTTTTACTTGAGAAGCTTGTTGATAAATAACGGTGTCGATTCTGTTGAGCGCAAACTAAACTTAATTTAGACGATTGCTATCTTTTACTAAAAAGCAGTGCGAAAAAAGGACGGCTATAGCTATGCACTAAGTTAGAGATGTCAAACTAGTTTATAGTCGACATGTTTTTACGTGCACCCTTCATTTGTATGGAAATATTAGTTCGAATTAAATTTGACAGTTCTAAATTACGTCTGTCTCTTTCTCGTTTTATTAGAGAGAAAAAGATAATAATAGCCTAAATTAAGTTTAGTTTGTGCACAACAGAATCGACACCAATATTGGCTGCTCGAGTGGATCTTTAGATTGAGACGCACTTGCCTAGGTTGGTCCGTCGATGGGTGTGCACAAAGTTTCCTCCATGCCCCGGAAAGCACGTTAAACTGTTGATCCTGGCTATCAATTGTAGATCTTTGATAGTCGTTAAGTAATCAGGGCCTCGATTCTGCTTTTACGATAGTGTCAGAATAAGCGATCATTGAAGTCACAATGATCAAGTTCTGTCAAGTTTTGACAAGTTTGGTAATCTACTAATATAATGGCGTCATTATGACTTCTCAATGAACAACCAGTGAGACTCCATTGAAAGAAATGTCATAGAATATTAATCTCGTACATGAAAAATCTGGCATGAATAAATGTTCGCATTTAGTAGTCGATCTCGAAAACCATTTGTACTAATGGTTTTATAATAATGGCAATACGAAAATGCCATTAAAACACAATTTTATTACGTGACCATCGACCGACCATTGTGAATTTAGCAGATTACGAACTTTAATCAAAATGACAATGGGATGAGAATGGAATCGTGTTGGAGTGACGAATTTATTAAAATAGCAGAATTAGGCCCCAGTGCCCCAAAAGTCTGTCAACTAGTTTGGGGGGTGTATTATTACCCAGTACCAAGTACTAGCTAATTGGTTCCTCGATCCATGTACTGTGTAGTCGCGCCATACTGCCGAAAATGAAAGAATTTTGGACGTCAACGTAGTTTGTTGTTTGGGATAAAATGTGACATGATTTGCTTACCAATGCATTTTTGTAATATCAAGCTATAAAGTGATAACTTCTTATGGCCAAGTCTGCATTCAAACTTATGTCAAACTAGTGGAAAGCTATCGGAAAAACATAAGAAAACCAAAAACTTACGGTATCATTGATCGCTCATTCTGACTCAATTTCTTAAGAGGTCTGCGGAGCATGCGAATTTCATACAAACGTAATACCAAAACAATTTGTAAATCAAAGATATTCTTAAGGTAGTGTGTATTTATTTTGAATGGATTACAGAATATATAGGTTCACAAACAGACATAATATTTTGAATGTACACTGATTTAAACAAGAAATAATTTTTCTGTAGAAATTTTATATTCCTCATATCTCCTCTATATATCATCGTCCTTTCAAAATATTATTGTCTATAATACAATCGAAATATATACACACTACCTTAAGAATATGTTTGATTTTCATACTATTTTGGTACTTATTACGTTTGTATGAAAAACGCATACTTGCCCCTAGCATGCGAAAGATTTGAAAAAAGAAAACACTTTTTAAAGTTCGAACAAACAAACGAGCAACAAAAACGTTCCACATTTAAACACACACTTGGAGCAAAGCAAAAACAAAAGCACAGAGAATGCATAATTCCGAATTGAGCCATTCACGAGAGGCTAATAGATGAAACTGTTAGCACACCTATTTTTATTGGAAGCCAGTGAATTATGTAAAACATATCGGGCGTATGGATACGTGGGTAGCATTTTACACATTCTACAAGAATAGGAATAGCCAATAACATGTCGTACGTACTTTTTAAATATACAGGAGTTGGTTTTGTCGCACCGAACGGCGAGCAAGTTGTGATTTCGTCTGCTAGTTTGACTTCTTTACAAGCTTGATAAAATGGTCACTATTGATTGACCATAATTATATAAATAACTTTTCTAGAATGTGTAGATTTTTTTATCCTAACAGCTGATAGAAGTCTTGCGTATGCTGGGGCTAGACCAATCCCTATAATTTCGTCAAATGAAGTCCAATAGATATAGTTACGATGACCACCAGTCTTAATATACAAATCCATTGCAGTGTGTATTGTTGTGGTTTAATTACCCAAGTCATAGGGGTGGTCTGTACCCATCTCTGGGGGATAATGCAGAATCAAATTTGAAAATCTTATAGTCGCCTTTGTTTCATCTATGGCGAATTGCAATCATAGCGAAGTAACAAAACCCGACAGTAAAAATAATAATTGTCGCGAACACCCAACCTGTTCGCTACAGTAATCTCCCGTATATCCTCAATGTTTTTCTTGAACCACCAGTACTTGGCGTATCTATGCAAATTGCATAACAAACCCTGGTCGCACCCGTTGTTTTTGTGCAAACAATACAAAATAACTTTGGCGGGTCTAACAAGGCTTTTTACGCGAAAAAATAGCGAATTTTCCCGCGTCACTTACGTTTTAGTGGTGGAATTGTACCTATTTATTTGGGTGGAGATGTTTTGTGTTTTGGGGTAAATAGGTCATACTTTGAGTTAAAAGACGTGAATGTAGAAATTGATCAAATAACATCTTCGTTCAAAATTGTAAAGAAAAACGTCGTGAGGAACCGGCGAGGATGTCCTAGAACCAAAACTTCGACTTGTGATGCAAGACATGTGACATTTGCCAACCCGCGTTGGCCCCGCGGGGTGGATTATAGCCCATTCCCTCTCAAAGAGAGGAGGCAATGTCCCAGCAGTGGGAACATTAAAGGCTGATTATGCTTATACCTCTTTGTTTGTTTCCAGTTTATGAGGAAGACCAATTTCATATCGGGAGGTCGCTGTGCTAGTTTTCGTTTGAAAAATCATGATGTTTGTGACAAATTGCAATATATTTATTGCGTAGACTTAACTCCGATCATATTTATTTACCTACCTCAAAATGATAACGGAACTTAAAAAAAACTATTTATATTAAACGAAAAAAACTCAAACTGCGTTTTTATAACGACTTCGACTTTAATTATTATCTACCTCAAAGTATAAACAAACTTTTAAAAACTATTTACATGTTACCCAAAAATATAATCTTTAACTTGCATTATTTTTTAAATACCAACAAGAAAAAAAGCAAAACAGTAAACACATTTTGATAGTTCAATCATGTGTGTGCATGATAAAACTTATTTGTTCACAGAGAAACCGGTACACCGGAAATAAGTGCTGGATTTTTGGACACGTCGTACAAAAAATAGTGGGTGTGTGTGTATGTATGTGGACTTTTTAACCGGTCTCTAGATGTGTATGGAGAAAATTGAATAGCAGAAAAACCAATCTCAACAACTTTGAGATTAATCTGGTTGGACTACCAAGTCAATGGTGTCAAGTTCAAACCCAAGACACGTACTTCTGGTTTTTCGGAATTCATGTGCGTATTGAATTATCACTTGCTTCGATGAAGGAAAATATCGTGAGTGAACCAGCATGGCTGGGAGATATTTCTCGATGGCATGGTTTGGCATTAACCACATGATAAAGATATCATCTTCGGCTTAGCCTTTTCCCAACCAACAACGACCTGCCGGATCTTCACAACCATACGATATCTCATACGATGCCCCTTGGCAAGACTGGTTGTAAGATTTTCTCGCCATCGCCGTGCTTTCGGAGGCACAAAAGAATCTTGGTAAATAATGATGGCCAGACTTCAGCATGAAGATCGAGCCGTGAGGCTTATTTTTTAGCTACGACCAGCACGTTCATTTAATAGTGAAATTGCTATTTTAAGAGTTGACCATAACCTACCTAAATTTGTGTTTGTATTAATGTGTTCTGTTTACCTTATTAATATTGTATGCACTTCATGACTTTGCGACGAATAAATATTTTTTCTTTCTTTCTTTCTTAAAGTGGTACTTCTGATCTCACTTTTTGCTTTCAAGTGGAAATGACGCAAAAAGGTTGGCTCCAAAATAAAGTACAGTTATGAAAGTACACGCCTGTTTGTTTCGTGAGCAAATAAGGGTAAAATAAGTGGTTTAAATAACAGCGTGTTATGATTAATTGCAGTATTACCTTCAGAGTGAACCTTGGGTGAGATACATGCGGTGATATGATTGGTTTACAATGGTTTTGAGCCCATTTTAAAGAGGAGGAGTTTATTCTTCCAACAACGAAGAATGTGGCAAGATTTGATTGGTTGCATTATACCTACATGGTTGAAACCTTCGTAGATCTGATTTGTTTTAACCCAGCTTTAGGTCCATATCCACCAAAAAGAAGACGAGAACAGCTGTTTAAAACACATTTTTATATGGGAACATGTCACAGTGACAGCTGTTTTTAGATAATCAGACCGTTATCTTTTCGGTGATTAATCAACGAAACTGTCGAATTAAATAAACTGACTGGTAAAGGAACCTGACCGGTCTTACGCGAACTCATAAAGTTATGTCAAACTAAAACCTCATAAAATGTAAGCTCCATCATCTGCCTAGACTTTTCCCAACTACGTTGTGGTCGGCTTCCAGTCTAACCGGATGCCGCTGAATACCAGTATTTTACATGGAGCGACTGCCTATCTGACCTCCACAACCCAGTTAGTACTAGCTAATACGGCACCCTTACCTCTAACTGTAGAAGCTTGTAAATGGCTTTTCGTTGATCGCCTCACTATAAATGTTTATATTCTTAGCTGTAAGCCATTCAAACACGATAAAATAATGACTGTCAGTCTTTCGGGCCACAGACTACCTGAAACGACAGTCAAAAATCGAAATCAAAATCAAAATATTTTATTTCACATAGGCCTAGATGGGCACTTATAAAACGTCGAAAAAGGTGCACGGTTCGCGTTGGTCGATTCCATGGAGAAGAACCGGCAAGAAACTCCATGGTTACTCTTTTGAAATCATTTGGCATTACAATATTATTATGTTACATTACAGCATTGGCACTAAAGTATGGGGGGACAGCGTAGGCCCGACAACAGGTCATTGCTTGCTATATAAAAAATGTAAAACAAAAGGAATATTTAAGAAAAGTTAAACAGCATCCGGGAATCTAAAAAGCCTACAATGTTCACTCAAATAATAGATAAAAAAGCATCTTTACAAAGGCAAGTGAAATGATCCTCAAATGACAGCCGGGACCAACGGCTTAACGCGGAGGAAACTCGGTATGTAATTTGTGGTCACCTTTCTGCAGTCCAACCTAGACAAGCGCGGCTGAACCTGAAGATTGATCTGCCCGGTTTTTATAATCAGCCACAAGCTCCTCCTCGAAAAATGTATAGTTACTAAGGAGATATTACTGGATAATACTTTACTCCGCGTCTATTCATAACAGGGTATATGGCCCTTGGAGTTCTTATTTAGTCTTTTGAACAAGTAGAATTACGCCACTAAGGTCTACATTCGATCATTCAATCATCAATTTAGAACCCCAACCGTTAAAACTTCAAAAGTCTACCATAGTCAAAGAACCACTAACCAAATGGGTAATTACTCTCCACTCAAACTACTAAAAGAGCTGGTCTCTCAAACCCATAATAGGTAACATGGCCAAGCTATGAAGACAATCAAGAAAGACAAGCCCAACGGGTTTGTTGACAAACTAGTTATTCCTCTAGTTCACTTATATGGTAACTAGTAATAAAACTATTAAGGGTTTAATGAGAAACTATTGATGATTGAAGCGTGTGGAATATGCGTGTGCGATGTTTTCTCTCACAGGCTTCGAATGCTGGAGTAAGAAGACGTATGATTTTTTGCGCTTAGACTAACAAAATTTCTTTGAGGTTGAAATAAAGTAGAGCTACTGGAGGTTACTGTTTAATTCAGAAAAATGAATATTAGTAACTGTTCTGTACCGTAGTGATAATGTTAGTAACCAAGACAGTTTAAAAACTCATAAATTAGTTATGGTTATGAGTAGAAGAAAATCAAAGAAACCATAAATGGACTCTGTTAAAAATTGATATGGCAATAAAGAAGTGTCTGATGAGATGACGAAAAATAGAGAATTTTGGAAAAAGAAGACATGCTTCGATCACAAATAAATTGGGATAAGGGCAAGAGAAATTATGATGACACTAGCTGAGCCACGCAACTTCGTCTGCGTCACATAAGAGAAAAAAACGTCCCCGTTTTTGCAACATTTTTCATTCCTGCTCCGCTCCTAATGATTGCAGCGTGATGTTATATAGCCTAAAACCTTCCTCGATAAATGGACTATCCAACACAAACAGAATTTTTCAATTCGAGCCGGTAGTTCCTGAGATTAGCGCGTTCAACAAAACAAAAAAACAAACAAAATCTTCTGCTTTATAAAATATTAGTATTGGTATAGATTAGTAACTGTTCAACATACTGAGCGAAGATTTCTGTCATGATCAAGTCAAAGTTTTGACGACCCGATTGGCGTAGTGGTAGTGACGCTGCCTTACGTTCTTAGGGTCCTGGGTTCGAATCCCGGTAGGAGCAAATGTTTGTGTGATGAGCACGGACATTTGTTTCCGAGTCATGGATGTTTATATGTATAATAAGTATGTCTTTACGAACAAAAAAGTATATATGTAGTATATCAAGCCATGACACAAGCTTTGCTTAGTGTGGCGCTAGGTGGCGCTGTGTGTTAATGTCATGTTAATGTCCAGTGATATTTATTTATTTATTTTATTATTACTTTGACAATGAAGTCTAGATTGAAGTCTTGATTGACGTTGTCGTTCATGGTCACAAAATTAACACAGCTGAGGTGTATTGAAGAACATTTAAAATTTCTTCAATATGCAATTTTACACTGAAATATAGGACTGGTTCATCAACGACAAGAAACAATCAGTGCAGTTTTTTTTTTTTTTTTTCTCAAATCACAATTCTGACGTAAGAAAAGTTGATACCACGAGACAATTACCTCAGCTTAATTGTCTATGTTAACAATGTCTATGAAATCGATAAACATCCCACGCCTTCCCACGGGCGTGAAATACTCGATTATCTCATACATACATGAACTCACGCCTTATTTCCGTGGGGTAGGCAGAAACCACTGGACACCACCTACTATGATCCTTAGGCTCAGCGCAGCCGGAACGGAGCGCATCCCCGAGACCGCGCGGGTATTATTCCTGTCTGTCTGAGCGTATCTTTGAGGACGCGCGAGCATTTTTTGTCAGGTTCAAGCATTTATGTACTTTATTGTAATAATTTTAAAGTGTATTTTCAAGTGCGTTAATAAAATCTTCTCCGCTGCGCTCCGTTCTGTCTACGCTGAGCCTTAGGGGCCGTCTCCACGAGCGAGATTCGCGGCGAGATTACAGTATAGAAATATGTATCATGACAATATTCTCGCTGCGATTCTCTCGCTCGTAAAGACAGCTCTATTTTTTTCGGATGAGAAGTCATCTAATGACTTCTTCCACTTTGGGCGGAGCAGGATGGAGTGTCAGACTTTTACTGACTAAAACCCATCTATGTTCCTTTCTCGCCCTCCATGTTCCGGGGCTACGGTACCTCTTTCGAACAGTCCCGCAGCCCCGGCAGGCTTCGGCTTTTGCTCTTTGAGCGCGTGTGGAACACGAACGAGCCGACGACACGGCCTGTCGTCATAAGACGGATGGACGGCGAGCTAGCAGCATTATGATAGAGTACAATAAAAATAAAAAAAAATGGTTCTTTTTATTTGTCATCACATCTTGTAATCCTAAAATAAACACATAAATAAACTAATATATATAAAATATATATGAACAAATAAATATTTTTATAGGACAATGATATAAAGACGAGATATGAGGAATTTAAAAATTTTATAAAAAAAAAATTTTATTCTCATAACTCCTGTTTAAATCAGTGTAGGTACATTCAAAATATGTATGATTTACAAATCATTATGGTATTACGTTTGTTTGAAAATCGCATGCTCCGCAGGCCCCTTAAACCAACAATAAGATCATCGATTATCTCGTTTCTTGGTTATTCGATAAACGGTTGTCTCGACTCGGTTCCACGACTTCACTATGCAGATTACGATTTTACGACTCGCTCTATTTATTCGACCATTTAAATGTTTATGGTATGGTCATTTGAATTAACTGCTTAAGCAGCTTGCAAGGCTGTTAGAATTTAAAGGGTTTCTAAGCCATTCGAATGGGTCGTGATAACTAAGCATTTCAAGTAGCTTGAACGATAAACTGGAATACTAGTATAAAATATATTTTATCTATCTACAAATGTGTTAAAGATCGGTCGAGATGCTGACACTGGTCAAACTGAGTCGAAGGAGTTTTGTAACACCGAAAATATCTACAATTGTCGCCAAAGAACAAAAAGAGACTAAGGTTTTATGGTTAGAATTCTCGGGATATACTTTTGGATACATATTATACCCAAAAATTGAAAGAAGCCAATTACTGGACAAACACGGGTGGCGTATGGCGTATGGTGGTGGCGCGGCGCTGGCGAGGTGATGGCGTAGCGCCGCCGGCGCAGCGCAGAACAGGCGCGCTAATGGCGCCGGCATGGCGTGGCGCGGGCGCATTCTAGTCTTTAAAGTCTAAATTGTTACGCATTTTCGTTCTTGTTTCCGCCCTGTGCATGCCACTGCTAACTGCGGGTGCGAGCATGGCGAGGAAGTGGCGCCCGCGCCGCACCAGCGCTGCGCCAGCATTACGCCATCTCAGTATGTGTCGTGCCACTCCTCTTCTATACATTTTGTATGAAATCTCAAAGAAGTGGCGCGACGCCACCGCCATACGCCACTTGTATACGACCCGCGCCACGTTGCACGTTGTTAGGAAACCAAACTGGACTGGTTTAAACTAACTACATAATAAACCGAAAACTACTGGACCGATTTGTAAAATTCTTTCAACAATGTATAGCTACATTATCAGCGAGTAACATAGGCTATATTTTATCTCCGTACTCCCACGGGAACGGGAACTATACGGGTAAAAGCGCGTGCCGTCCGCTAGTAATAAATATTGCTGAAATCGCCAATACATCTGGAACAATCGTGGTGACCAATGCTCTCTTTATCTAAAATCAAAAATCAAAATCAAAGCATTTGCATCAAGTAGGCCATACAGGCACTTTTGAATTGTCGAAACAAAGATGAAAATTAAATGTAGCTACAGTCCCAGTTACAAGACATAAAAACGATTCTGAAAGTATTGTAGTTGCCCATTCCCTAGCGTAGATCTCCATGGAAAAGAACGGGCAAGAAACTCCATGGACACTCTTTTAAATCAAAATTTTGTTACAAAAATTCTCAGCAACTCTCATCCATCGTCGCTCCACCGATCATGAGTGCGATGATAAGTCCTATGCTGGAAAAAATAAGGTAAGAGTTTTGCCCCAAAAGGCAAAAATCTTTTACAAGTTCTTGACTTTCAAAGACCTACAATTACGTGGAAAATAAGATAGCAGTTCCATAAAGGGAATACATTGAAAAGAAGTGGGTACAAATATATCAGAAAATAACTTGTTTTAGAAGAAAGTGAGCAATAGTTCAGGCATTTCTAAGACATCTTGTACCGCTAAGGTAATAAGATTTTGTCAGAAGTCATTTGAAAGACTTCCTTTTGGTAAAATAGGTCTTGTGTTTAAATTGAATACTTATGACGAGAAAGTTGGAAACGTCGCAATTTAGACTCATTTTAATTCATCTGCCTATTGATGATCCCACTGCTGGGACAAAGGCCTCCTCTCTATGAGAGGGAATGGGCTAAAATCCACTATACGGGACACATTTAACCACTTTGGATGTGTCTCTCGCGCAAACTATTCAGTTTTAAAAGAAAATGATAGTAGAAACCTCAATATTATTTTTGAATACCTGTCCATAGATACCCCACACGTATGGGTTTGATGAAAAAAAAGTAAAAATTGAGATTCTGTTCAATGTATGGGGAACCCCAAACAATTATTGTTTTTTTTCTATTTTTGTGTGAAAATCTTAATGCGGTTCACAGAATACATCTACTTACCAAGTTTCAAAAGCATAGTTCTAATAGTTTCGGAAAATAAGTGGCTGTGACATACGGATGGACAGACCGACAGACAGGCAGACAGACATACAGCCAGACATGACGAATCTATAAGGGTTCCGTTTATTGCCATTTGGCTACGGAACCCTAAAACTGAGAATTGCAATCTAAACACTGAATTTGATGTTGTACCCAACTATTTAAGGTGTAGAAAAGGCATTTGGAATCTAAAACTGATTATTCGATGTTACAATATTCATTTTTGCATTTCATACTCTATGTTTTAGTTCCTTATTACACATTTGGCACATTTCTTATTTACATACAGTAACATTGTCAAATTAATCAAAACAGCGAAATATTTGACAGATATAAGCAACGTTGCCCATTTTCTGTATAAATGTTCTTAAGTAGCACGTCGAGTGATGTTACTTGAGGTGCAACATTTAGGTCAAGTTGTAAACTGTAGGAAAACTAAGAAAAATATATTATTTTGTTACGAAAATTTAAACTGTTATACCCATAAAAAACAGTTTCATCAAACTCTGTCACCGTGATCTGTTTCAATTTTGTTTTTTTTTTATTCATGTCGCCACGGATATCGTGATCAGTGGGTAACACGATAACGAGGGAAACGGATAACGGTATCAGTGGAAACAACTCGCCGTGATCCGTGGCTACCGTGATCTGATACTGTGATCGGTGGAGACAAACCCATATTTTCCCACTGCTTCGTCTGCAAAGAGTTCAGTAATATAATTGACCCAAGAGATTGTGGTACCAGAAGTCTCCAGGTTATGAACTTATATTATGAGTGATAAATTTTTCTAGTATAAATATACCGTATCTATACTAATACAGAAGAGTTTGTTTGTTTGTTTGGTTGAACGCGCTAATCTCAGAAACTACCGGCTCGAATTAAAAAAATATTTTTGCATTGGATAGTCTATTTATCAAGGCTATATAACATTACGCTATGACCAATAGGAGTGGAGCAGCAATAAGAAATGTTACAAGCGAAAAGAAACTTCACGCAAACAAAGTCTCGAGCAGGAGCTAGTCTACCTATAAAGGTGGTAAAAAGGCTCTTAACGAAGCCAAAAGGCACTTCTTCTCCCCATCATTACGATAATTTAATTTAATAATTTTAATTTTGTTCTACACCATACCTAGGAACTTTCAAATTACGGAGATATTGGGGGTCAAAGTTAGAACTTTTTGACAAGTATGTTTAAATACAAGTTTTTATTGTATTTTTAACTTTTAACACTTCGACGGGCCGCACTATTCTACCACCTTCTCCATCAGCACAATGTTTTGAGTGCGTTACATTGAGTTCTACCAGAAAACATGACTTTTCACCACAAAAAAGAAAATTGTTCTACAGCAAAACCTTTTGCGTAAAGTTGCTTAGTTTGACGTACAGAATGTTTGGTTGAAGGCTTCGTGATAAGGTTGTTTGTAGTTTTTGCTTTAAAGAGTCTGTATAAGTATCGTATACAGGGTGTAAACCATCTCATCACAAAGCTGTTAACCAAGCATTCTGTACAACAAACTAAGTAACTTTACGCAAAAAATATTGCTGGGAAACAACTTTTTTTTGAGGTTAATAAATCATGTTTTGTGGTAGAACTCAATGTAACGCACTTAAAACATTGTGCTGATAGATGGATTGAATAGTACGGGGGTCATGGAGGTGTTAAAAGTCAAAATCATACAAAAAAACTAGTATTAAAAAAAAACTTGTCTAAAAGTTGTAACTTTGACCCCCCATATCTCCGTAACTAGAAGGTTCCCAGGTATGGTGTAGAACAAAAAAATGATCGCAATGATGGAGAGAACAAGTGCCTTTCGGCTTTGTGAAGAGGTGTTTTACACCCTTTATATTTATGTCATAGCAAATATGACTTTTTCAAAAATACATACACATAAGCAAAATAAATGACTGCCACATTAAACAAGAGACATTTCAACAAATTATGTCTATGCGTCACGCAGGAATAGACAATTAACGTTTATTAAAACGTTTCCACATAACGTTGACATTAAATCAGCTAGTACGTTGTCCCTTAGAGGAATGGTAGGAATTTATTATGTAAATTAAAGGAATGTTGTAATGCCATGCGAATATTTTGTCAATTTTTTTTGGTGTTTTAGGTGTCAGTGAAGTATTTTGTAAGGATTTATTTCTTATATTCTTAAAAACCACTCTTTGTGAACATCAAAATTTCACGAGACAAATCTATTTAGTCTATCAATTACAATTACGTTGGAAAATCTTATAAATCGTTACTCGTTCTTGTAAATCAATGAATAGGTATTGACAAAGATAAAACGCATCAAAAGTCGGGAGGTGGGGGCTCGTGACGTCAGAACTCGCAAAAAATTATACCAAGGCGTGACGTGTTGCGAATTTTAAAAGCGTCGTATCTTCGTCAATTTTGGTTTATGTAACAAAAAGAAAAAAAGTACTGGTCAAATATTTGTTGATAACCTAATCTGACGGTCTAATTATTATGAACCATTAACCCATCATCATTAATAATCAACCAACAGATAATCATCATCATAATAACATCACCTAAAGATTACCAGGAGTTCCCCAAACATCTCCCATTCCCAACAATGCTCAGCCCTGTAATTCTCTTCTCAATTATCGAACCAAAGCCATAGACTAAAATTATACGCAAGCTGTTGCACCAAAGACCAGGCAAATTGGAATGTGAGTTAGCTAAAACAGCTTAGGTTTAAATTGGGCGAGTTTAACATCATGACTGTAATCCAAGAATGTTTAAGCAGAAGTGTATGTAATAGTAGGTACACCAACCTCCACCAACCCCTTTATATTATACTTTTGCTAGTTCTAAAAAAATCTTGAAGGAAAAACCCAATAAAAACTTGCCCAAACTGTGAATCGAACCCAAGATCCTCATGCTCAGTTATAGTCTCAATTGCGACCACTATACTAACGAGGCAGTGTAACGTTACGTTTTCCTGGAGAGGAAAACGTAAGGTTGCATTATATAAAATAAGAAAAATGGCAAGAGTAAATAATAGCAAGATGATTTAATTATACTAAGGAAGCCGAGGTAGCGTGGGAATAAGAGTCCAGGTCCGAAGCTTGCAGTAGGTAGAAACGGCTCGCCGCAGCGTTAGACTCGCTTGCAGACGCCATTCTTGCGAGGGTTCGAAGGTCGAGGCTCACCCGCTGTCGATGTCCAGGTTCTGAGAAATAGTAGTGGATGCCTTTTCAAGGCCGACAGCGTCCAAGCTCTCCGTAGTAGTCTACACTACTACGGAGAGCTTGGACGCTGTCGGCCTAAACACTATAAAAGTTCATATCTGCATGATGACAGGAAGCCGAGCCTGAATAGTCAGTCTAGCCTTGGTCTACTACTAGCAGCAGCCTTTCAAGGTTTAGGGCTGGATTTTGTGAACTTAGCGATCACATCAAATATTGTTCAGAGCACCGTCGAGCTTCTTACTCGCTCGAAGACCAAGGCTAGACTGACTATTCAGGCTCGGCTTCCTGTCATCATGCAGATATGAACTTTTATAGTGTTCTAGAACATAAAAGAATAAAATGGTACAAAAGAGGTCTAGCATCAAACGTATACAACCTACAATTACTAGTTACAGGAATAAATTAAAAAGAAAACTAGGCATGTCATTGTCATTATCTGACATCACAAAAGTAAACAAAGATTTGGAAACACCAAAATGTACAGAAATGCTTTAAATAATACTAATTAAAAGGCGGAAAAGGCATGCTAAGCCTCCGCATAAAAGCTATGAAGTTATTCGGAAATGGCATGTGATAATATTTTGGATTACAATAGTTAAAAAAGTAAGTACAAAAACACAAACATTACAGCAGTGGTTTGGGAAATAATAGCACTTTAAACTATAGAGAAAACACATTTTAGGAGTGGCAGCACTTCGAAAGTTCCTACTTGATATGAGGCCTAGATACTACATGGCATAGACACGTGGGTTTCAAAGAGGGTTCGCATTTCTACAATGACCCATTACGGGCTTGAAGTAAACATTTCGGGAGCATATGTCAATTAAATATGACACATGGGTATCTTTGGAGGAGGGCTTAGCAACCAATCTGTGAAGAAAACTAACAATTAACTAAGGCGCTAACACGTTCCTCCTAGAAATTAAATTAGCATTGTAAATACAAGCAAGGATTTTTTTTTTTATTATTATGTAACTTCAATTAATTTTTGAGATCTCAATTTTTATTATCATTGATAGAATGCGTTCTGACCCACTTTATAGGGTGTAAAAGACCTCTTCACGAAGCCGAAAGGCACTTGTTCTCCCCATCATTGTGATAATTTGTTTGTTCCACACCATACCTGGGAACCTTCTAGTTACGGAGATATGGGGGGTCAAAGTTACAACTTTTTGACAACCTTTTTTTTTAAATACAAGTTGTTTTTGTAAGATTTCGACTTTTAACACCTCCACGACCTCCGTACTATTCAATGCATCCATCAGCACAATGTTTTAAGTGCGTTACACTGAGTTCTACCACAAAACATGATTTATAACCTCAAAAAAAAAAGTTGTTTCCCAGCAATATTTTTTGCGTAAAGTTACTTAGTTTGATGTATGTAGACTGCTTGGTTAACGGCTTTGTGATGAGGTGGTTTACACCCTGTATACACGGCTTCGAGCGATACAACATGGTTATGTGACGTCCGTGCACATAAGTCGTCGATTTCAAAGTCGCATCGAGGCACCTCGTGGAGTCGTGGCTAGCTATAAACATCTTCCAATTTTATTTGAAGTCTTCACCGTCATTGTCGCAAGACACGTTTCGATTCACCATGTAGCTTGTGGGCAAGGCATTAGGCTTAATTAATAGTCCTAATGAAGTTTCACAATATGAAAAAATACAAATAACTGTTGCACAATCGTCACCGTATCGTGACAAAACAATAGAAGAAAGATTTTATCACAATCAAATCAGACGTGAACATCTATTTCGTATCTTTAATCATTCACACAAATACGGTACTAAAACCTGATCGGACCACAAAACGATTGTCACTTGTCAACTTTTGAGCGCCTAGTTCAACTTGACACTTCGTGATGGCGCTACTTTCAAAGGAAAATGTCAACCTATACGTCAAACTTATTGGTTTTTAATTTAGTACTTAATTTTGACGCGTATCAACATATGTTGGGTACTTGTATGAGGTGAAACAAGCATCAATTATCTGACTTTCTCTTTGCTCTTGTCTTGTGAATGTCATTTCCTGTCGGTGTTGACTTTTGGTGATAATAGATGGCGTTTCATTAAATAAGAGAAATGATTTGGAATTCTTATGATTTCCTTATGACAATTTATTTTTTGTTTGCATTTGGCTCTGACATTCATTCATTTTTATACATTATATCAAAATGTATAACACAAAAAAATAGAACACCAATGAGAAACTGTTTAAAATAGAAAATTACGATCATATGAAGGTAAAAATAAAATTCATTTAAAAAACCGAACAGTTTGCAGTTTGCAGTTTGCAGTTTGTTATTTGGTGCACCCACCAAAGTTAGTGGACCATCACTTTTCACCTTTAAGACCTTATTAACAACGTTGAAAATTGGTCACCTGCGAACTTGGCCGATTGTCCCAACATAAAAATGTTACCTACAGGAGACATTTTCCCTCATATATAAATATATATATATTTTTTATTTTACTAAAAAAACACCCAAGCCACATAAACGAAACTGTATCGAAAACAAACAAATAAAACATTTTAGTGAAAATTTTTATTTCCGTGACGGAACCAAAATATTTTTGGAAATCTAATAGCGATGCTAAAACGTGCAAGCCTGTTAATAAAACCATCACGAGTGCCCGCTATGGGGACAATTCAATTAGCGGTCGTGGCTCGCAATGGTTGTTTTTTCTAAATTTTCATCTAACCCCGCCATCCAGCCTTTCGGAACAAATGGGACTGTATATTGCAGCTATGATCTAGATGTGTTTCAATTCTAGAATTGTAGGTTTTATGCTTGCTGACTGCAGTTTATTTGTCTGATTGTTTTTTTTTTATCGCTGGACATTAACACACAGGGCCACCTAGTGCCACACTAAGCAAAGCTTGTGTCGTGGACACTAGATAGTTGATATACTACATATATATACTTTTTTATTTGTAAATACATACTTATTATACATATAAACATCCATGACTCGGAAACAAATGTCCGTGCTCATCACAAAAACATTTGCTCCTACCGGGATTCGGACCCAGGACCCTAAGAACGTAAGGCAGCGTCACTACCACTACGCCAATCGGGTCGGGTCGTCGGGGTTGTTGGTGAGGCTAAAAGTTGATCTTCAATCATCATCTGCCTAGCCTTTTCAAAATTATCTTGGGGTCGGCTTCCAGTCTAACTGGATGCAACTGAACATCATTACTTTACGTGGAGCGAGTACCTATCTGACCTACACAACCCAGTTAGTAATGGGGAATACGATACTACTTATAACGACTGTTGAAGATCTAAAACTGACAGCTGGGACCAAAGGCTTAGCATGTTTTCCGAGGCACGGAGGAAACTCGATAAGGCAAGCATGGCGTGGCCAAAAGAATGACCCGAGTGGCTGTAATTACTTAGCCACGAGCTCCTCCAAAAAGGTGATCTTGATTCTGCAGGCTTATCTTAAAATAATTATTAGACACACCCAAACACGGACAAACGGTTGACGATATAAATTTATTCATAATTTTTATTGGAGGAAATCGAATGGATTTCGAAATCTTACCAAAAGCCAAAGTTTAAAGGAAATATGACTTGGCTTGCGACGCTATCGACATGTGGGGTCTATGAACGCAATAGTCGTTACAACCAATGGCATAATAACCAAGAGTAAACCTTTAGACCAACATCTGAAGGGGCTTTTCTTTAGGCAGTTGGATTAAAGACTTATAGGGCGGTAGTACATGCATGGTAGGCATGTGACATCTACCAATCCGCACTGGGCCCGCGTGGTAGATTATAGCCCATTCCCTCTCATTGAAAGGAGGCCGTGTCCCACCTGTGGGAACATCATAGGCTGATGATGATGATGATGAGAGCGGTAGTCCTGGATACAACACGTATTAAAAGATAAAGATAAAGAGTAGCAGCAGCAGGGCTGGGATGTTGCACCTTGGTCGTCAGTACCCAATTATAAATAAATAAAAAAGGAAGTGTCTGTTTGTCTTTGTAACGTCATAATAATAGTTATTTACTGATTGCATGTGAAAGTTATATACGGTACACTTATAACAAAAACAGACTTTTTCAGATTTTGTCTGCCTGTCTTTATGTTTCGGCAAATTTCTAAAATGGCGGGATTGATTTTGACAAAACTTTTACTGGCAGATAACTGATGTTATAGGTCTAACTTAAGCTGTTTTCATTTTAGAAAACTGATTAGGGTTCCGTGCAAAAAAATCAAAACCTTGAAATTGTAAACAAAATCCGATTCAAAAAGACAGAAACATGTTTTTTTTTATAATTTCAAGCGATCGCAGGTCGCTAGCCGAAAATTTGTGGGGAATAAGAAATGTCTGATTTTTGTGGAAAATGGTTTTAATATGTTAAAGGTCAGTAAGAAATCTATCTTAATGCAGATGGAATAAGGTTTATGATATAATTTGAAGATAAAAAGCGACAAGTTCATTAGTCAATACACTGACTAAAAAAATGAACGGTTTCATTAAAACATTTGCACGACGTACACCCAAAAATGTTGATTGAACGGAAAGCTTGACTCAGCAGTTAATTGGTCTGTCTGCGTTTTAATTGTCATATGCATTCACAAAGGGTTTTACAACTGACTGATTTGTTTCATATGATTCCACGTATGATTTTTGAGGCTCATTTACACGGACTAATTTTCTTGCCTCTATAAAGCGATAGGGGATACAAATTGACTCGTGTAAACCGTGTACCGTGCTCTCCACAGTCTCAACCGTAAAGGTTCTGTCAAACCAGTACATACAAGACTCTGGACATCAGACTCTTGCAGATCGTGCTGAAATATTTGAGTCCAGTGTCCACTACGGTCTGTCCACACCGAGCTTATAGGCTATCATCATCATCATCATCATCATCATCATCAGCCTATAATGTTCCCACTGCTGGGACACGGCCTCCTCACAATGAGAGGGAATGGGCTATAATCTACCACGCGGGCCCAGTGCGGATTGGTAGATGTCACATGTCTTTGAATTTTTGGTTCTAGGACATGCCGGTTTCCTCACGATGTTTTCCTTCACCGTTTTGAGAGCAGCGGTGATGAAATAAATTACACAAAGTAATGTGCCTGTCTGGGATCGAACTCACGACTTACTGTTCGTAAGTCGGGGCCACTACCACTGGGCCACCGCTGCTCTGCTCTGCTTAAAGGCTATAATAATCATCAATCTAAACAAGAAATCTGTTACTAGTTTTGAATCTCTAACTAGACAAGTCTCTTAATTTTATCAAAAATGATTGCAAGTTTTTAGTTTTTGCATGATTAAAAAGTCATGAATGAGCGCGTTTATCGCTTACAAGACTCGCCGAATATTCTCGCTTCGCAAGGTCGAGATTCTCTCTTCGTGTAGATGAGCCTTTAGAATATTCCTGGTATGATTATTTATGACCATGTTGTTGGTGTCATGTAGCATATTATTATGAAGAGATCAAAGGATGACTAATGGTAATCACTTTGACATTTCGCCAGAATCTGTCGCCTTGTTGATTTTGGTGATATATGGTGTTATTTGCAGACAGCCACATCCGGGGAAGAGGATAATTTGCACATTCAATGGCAAAATAACCAACTCTTATTGTAACAATATTCATTAGAATAGAATAGAATAGAATAATATTTATTTGCTTAAAAACATGGTATAAAAGATGGTCAAATACAAAAAAAAAAATAAGTGCATACATGTTTTTGCTTAACAGTGATAAGCGTACAAAATTTTCAATACAATTGTTTAACTATATTCAAGTTAAAGTAATAACTTGAATTTAAGTACATAATAACTTATGCAACCATTTTTATCCCCCGCCGCGCCGTCCTAGCGTGTGGATGTGTTTTTGTGCGCTCCGTATTCTTAAATTCATTTTGGACAAATATAACAAGTTTTTTCTCGAAAAAAGTGTCTAACTTCACACGAACAGTGAAATTAACCGTAATATACAAATATTACCTTAACAGATTGTGTAATAAGTGGAAACAAAACAGTGTACAACTATCAGTGAAGAATTACCTACATAGTTAACGCCCGGCGTGCGGTGGCCGAGCGGTGTCATCGTGACCTTGAGCTCCGTCGAGTCACTTCGCCGGCCGGTCGCTCGGTGTTAGGGAGTACCTATTTACGTGGCTAAACTGTTGTTTTGGTGGTGGTTGCAACGAACGTTGAGATTATGTTCAAGTCACCGCTAAAATCTGCATCCAAACAAAATGAGTCTACACAATCAGATCCTGATATACCGGTCCAAAACACCTTCACGCTCGGACTCCGATATCAGGAAATTATGTACTGACGAAGACTTACATTTAAATATAACCCAGAGGGCGAAACGTAAATGCTTATCTGAAGAGGTCATTGGCGATGAGCTTAACAACTTTAAGAATGATATTGGAAATATGATTAAAGAAATGATGAAAAGCCAAAGTTCTCGGTTAGATAAACTGGAACATCATATACTTGAATTAAAAAGCGATTCCACCGAAATCAAAACAATCCACTCCGAAATGGAAAAGTCAATGTCATCTATATCGGATCAAATACTCTCATTGGAAAAAACCATTACAAACTTAGAGAAAGAACGCAGCTCCTTGGTCGCGAGGGTTACGTCATTGGAAGAGAAGCTGGAATTTCACGATCGTAACCAGATAAAAACATCTATAGAAATCCGTAATGTGCCAAAAAGAACAAATGAGACTAAAAATATGTTGTACGATATGATTTCAAACCTGACAAAACAGCTGGAAATTGTCACAGAATCACAGAATATTCGTGACGTAGCTAGACAACCGTCCAAAAAAGATAATCTATCATCGAATATAACAGTGGAGTTCGCGAACACTCTCATAAAAACAAATTTTCTGAATGCTGTCAAAGATTATAATAAGAAACACAGCACGAATAAAACTAACTCACTTCACTTGGGTATACAATCAACTACAGGCACTCCTATCTACATAGCCGAACTACTGACTCCCTGCACAAAAAGACTGTTCTATGTTACTAGAACTTACGCAAAGTTAAACAAATACAGTTACTGCTGGACATCCAATGGGCGAGTCATGCTGAAGAAAGACTCCGATAGTCAGTCAATCCAAGTTAAAAGCGAACTCCAGCTACAACAGCTGGACCCCAACAAACAGGCATGACTACTTACTCTCAATTTATCAAACCATTTTACTTTTAATTTTACTTTTAAATTCCGTTTTCTTTATTTTTCATATCTTGTTTTTGTTCAAAATTTTAGACTAAGCCTGCATGTATTTAAAAGTTGTAATATCAACAACTTCCTTATTTCTGATTACCTATATTACTATACGCATACAGATTACTTACTTTACACATATAAAACACAAACAACAATTATTCAAACTCACACATATAACTGCAATTATCATACGTATTCGTCTACCTGCTTAAGAATTTTAATATGGAATGATGTTCTTATCACAACCCATAATTTAATTGCTATTGTTCGTTGTCTTTACAACCCTATTAATACTTTTAACAAATGGCTAATAACACCTCTCATCTAATTGAAGAGATTGACCAGTTTTCTGTATCTGCAACCCACTCATGCACACCGGAACAGACGCAGTTGTTTTTAACAAAACCAAGCCGTTACTTAAAAATAATTTCTCAAAATATACGATCAATTAACTGTAATTTTACTAACTTACAAGTACTGTTGCACCGTACCTCGCTTGATTGTGACGTAATAGTATTAACTGAGTGCTGGCTACCTTGCGCTGGAAATTCAACTATTCCCATTTTACAAAACTATAAAACATACTCGACCACTAACCATATTAACCAGAGTGATGGTGTAGTTGTTTATGTTAAGTCAAACCTTCTCGTGACCTATGAAGAGCCAGACTTATTGCAGTCTGGCTCAGCCTTGATTATAAAACTTAATACCGATGTTGCTATAGTTTGTATCTATCGCTCACCCTCAAATGACAACATTAGTAAGTTTCTCTTAGCCCTTAATGTTATACTTCCATCACTAAGCAATTTTAAATCAGTTGTCATTACAGGTGATTTCAACCTAGATATAAAGCCTTCCGCGCTTGATGCACGCTCACATGAGTATTTAAATTGCATGGCCTTCCACGGCTATCTACCTACCCATTCACTACCAACTAGAGGTAATAATTGCCTAGACCACGTATTCTTGAAAACACAACTATCAGCAATCACATTTGTTTATGATACTACAGTTACTGACCATAGCTCATTATTGTTATGCCTGGACACCAAGCGAGGTGCTGTCAACAGTGCAACAACTATCAATAAAATTGACTACGAGGGCCTTGATAAAACAATTGCAAGTATAGACTTTGCCCCTCTTCTCTCATTACCAGATGCCAATACCGCTACAGACAAACTTATTGAAACACTGACACTGGCTATATCGAAGAACACTGTAGTTAAAAAAGTAACAGCAAAAAAGAAAATCTTAAAGCCTTGGATCACTCCAGGCTTACTGCGGTGTTTAAGACATAGAGACGCGTTGCACAGAAAACTGAGACAATCTCCTGAAAATGATACTTTAAAAGTTACCTACAAAAGATACAGAAACTTTTGTTCAAGAGTTATTAAAAAAGCTAAGCGAGCATTTGATACCGACGAACTGAATAAAGCAAGTCAAAATCCAAAAAAACTTTGGGACGCATTAAAGCGAGTAACGAATACTATTAAACCAAATAATGCATCGACGCAACTATTAACTTGCTCATCCTCTCCCACTGAGTCCTGTAATCACGTTAATTCCTTCTTCGTAAATATAGGCAAAAAACTTGCGGATGATATTATAAAAACGCAAGAGTCACACTCCCAGCAAACTCCAGTAAAACAGTTATTAAACACATTTTCTTCGAAATCATCATTTGTGCTTGATGACACTGACTCCGACGAAATCATGACTGCGATAATGTCACTACGATCTAATGCCTCAACTGGTTGGGATGGAATCTCAGCTCTATTCTTAAAGAGATATTCTGGTACTCTGTCACCCATTCTATGCCACATATTTAATCTCTGCTTCAAAACGGCAATCTTTCCGACTGCTTTCAAAAAGGCTGTAGTTTATCCGATTTTCAAGGGGGGTGATGGGAATTTACCAAACAACTACCGCCCTATTGCAGTTTTGAGTGCTTTATCCAAAGTCCTAGAACGCTTAATTAATAAAAGGCTTATATATTACCTGGAACATTATAATTTACTATCAACACAGCAGTATGGCTTTCGCAGGAATAAATCAACAAATAACGCTGTCGTTGACTTGTTAAACTTTGTAGTAGAACATCTTGACAAGAAAAATAAGGTACTAACAATCTTCTTAGATCTCGCGAAAGCGTTCGATACCGTCCCGGTTTCCGCACTCTTGTTTAAACTGGAGGGCATGGGGATTAGAGGTTTACAACTGGAGCTCTTCAGAAGTTACCTCTCAAATCGTAAGCAGATCGTTAAGATTGAAAATAACAAGAGTGAAGAATTTCCTATCTGTTATGGTGTACCACAGGGCAGCATATTAGGTCCAATTCTTTTCTTAGTCTTCATCAACGATTTGTGCAACCTTAATATGGTTAATGCCAAAATAATTTCATTTGCGGATGACACCGCTATAACATTTTTCGGAAGTTCATGGTCAGATCTGGAGCGTAATGCCCAGTTTGGCCTTAACACAGCATTAGAATGGCTTAACGCCAATACGCTTACTCTAAATGCCTCCAAAACGATCTTCATGACATATTCCATTTCTTCAACCTCTCAGCCAAAAACACCTATATTACTGAAAGCGCATTCATGTCGCCAACCAACACTGGTTTCTTGTCAATGCCCATTATTGAAGTCAACGGAGCAAATTAAATACTTGGGTATAATCCTGGACAAGAACCTGAACTTTAAATCTCACATAAATCTCCTGACTGGCAGAGTGCGCAAGCTCATATACATATTTAAAATTCTTCGAAATATAACAAATCCAACTATTATACGTAATGTTTATTTTGCCTTATGTTTGTCAATTATTACATATTGTATCTCATGTTGGGGTGGTGCTGCTAAAACCACTCTAAAACCATTAGAAATTGCACATAGGGCCGTTCTGAAAGTAGCTACATCTCGTCCAATTTTGTTCCCGACCGATCAATTATACAAGGATTGTCAAGTTCTCAACATTCGACAAAACTTTATTTTAAAAACAGTCGCTCTACAGCACCACAATATCCCATACAGAGAAATCGCTAAAAGACGAAAAGATATTGTCTGCATGATGCCGCGAGTGCACTCCTCATTTGCAAAGAGATTCTTTTATTACTTAGGTCCGTATCTTTATAATAAAATAAGCAAGAAGATGCATATTTACGGTTTATCACACCATAATTGTAAAAAAACTGTTCGGCAATACCTTCAAGATCTGTCATATGATGCAACCGAAAAAATACTCACAATTTGATGAGCATTTTTTCGGTTGCTTAAACACTCGCATACACACATACTTACGCCACGCAGACACACTCACATACACCACACATTCACTGACACACCACACCCACATTTTTATATTACTAAGTAGATTTGTATAGAATATAAAATTAGTATTTACTCATTAATATGTAACGCCGCCGTTAAAATTGTAGCATTAGCGCATATCCTATGTTATGTAAACTTATCATTGTTCCATTAAATATAGGGGACCGAGACTGTTTCTCCTTAACACAGGTTATTCTGTAACCTAGCTAGGAGAACAGTGCTTCACCCACTCGATTGTAGACTACCTAACATATTCTGTAATAACCTTTACCATGTATACCTACTACAATCTGTATGCTTGAGTAAATAAATTTATTATTATTAATAATTTATTATTATTTTATGCAATAGCGAAGAATTTGAACGAAGAAAAAACCGTCAAAGAAGCTAATGACAAGAATTATATTTTTGACAGTTCTAACTTTATGCAATAGCGAAGAATTTGAACGAAGTAAGAACCGTCAAAGACTAATGACAAGAATTCTTTTTTTGACAGTTCTAACGTGGTTCT
Source organism: Xestia c-nigrum (assembly GCA_916618015.1). Taxonomy (NCBI): domain Eukaryota; kingdom Metazoa; phylum Arthropoda; class Insecta; order Lepidoptera; family Noctuidae; genus Xestia; species Xestia c-nigrum. The sequence continues at coordinate 7,679,027 of OU745269.1, read as the reverse complement.
AACTTCTTTTACTCAAATAATTAATAGCTTGTTTAAAGATACGAGAGTGTGAGTCTCTTTTCAAGTTTCGTGATCATAATAATGTCTTATTTAAGAGAATATCTTAAGTAGTTAATTCGAATTAAAAACATTTCATTATTTATGTTTACTAAATAATTATGCAGAGCAGACAAATATGTATAAGTTTCATTGTAAAAAGAATGAAAAACAACCGCAAAAAATAATTATAATAGCAAAAAGGTAATACGGTTTCTTGCTTCCCGGTTTTACAAATATTCATAAAAATGTCACTGCACATTGTAAAGAATTTTGCAACGATATCGGTTTCCCTAATAGGCCAATCACTTTACGGAGTTCTGTATGGGAAGGTTCGCACAAAATCATAACCGGACTTATGAGGTTCTTTATATGCTGATTGGCTAGATAATATTACATCTATTTGTGACCGTATATTGCAAAATTAAGGTGGCTTATAGTTTTACTGGAAATTTTGTTTCTAAGTGATTAATTTGAACTGAAATAAAAGCAAATCTAATAACCGAGATATACTTAGGTAAACTTTTACCTTGCCTTAATAAGTATCTAACGCTACGTTAATTAAGCTTTTTTTTTAGTTGCTTCTACTAATTTTTAGGGGTTTTAAAAAAAGAGCTAATTGTGACTTTAGCAAAATCGATAACCGTATGTTTTAAAGAGTTTAAGCATTTAGTCAGTTGATTGTTCATAATTATCAAGGAATTAAGCAATTAATTCACTTGCTTTTTTTATATTATTTTTTACATGGAATTAAAATACTTAACTGCCATTTTTCTGTTTAACTTTAGTCTCTTAAATAGTTTCAGTAGAAAACTGGCAGAATTAAGCATAAATTGCAACTGCTTACTAAATCTTTCTTTTTTTACAAAGATCTCGAACTGTAGGTAGTTTGCGCGGCGCGGCCGCAAGTCGTACCTCGCCGTCCGTCGCCCGCCCGCTCCACCGCGCGGCGGCGTGCGGGTCTTTTGCCTTGCGTTCATTTCATTCGTTTTCGAAGCGGCGCCGCGGCGGTGATCAGCGTAAGAAAATGGAATTCCCGAGTTGTGGGATTTGTGGTTGTGAACTTTGATGTTGTGAACATAGGCGTGAAGGGACAAAGAAAGCTTGTATCGTCAATTGAAAAACGTAAAGACGGAAAATTTACAACAGTATCTCAAGAGAACATTAAGTTGCACTCAAAGTGCAGAGCTTCATACATAAACGAACATTGCATTCAAAGTACGGCAAAAAAGTGCGGCAGGAAAGACAAGCCGATAATAGTCCGTTTGACTAGGGTGGAGTCTCCTATTATCGGCCTCCTCCTAATATCGGCAGTTTCGAGAAAATGGAACATAACTATAAAAATATCTCTTAAATCATAATAGTTTTAATGCAAAAAGTGACTCTATATCCATCCGCATTACCTCCAATATTTTGATGCGGGTGCATCAATATTTGAACGTTCAGCTGGCAAAAGAGCACGCGCAGGTGTGGACGTGCGTCGTTTGGTGTCATTGCCGACTGCCGAGTCAAATCCCTGAGTGGACGTATTGCGAGGATAAGTATTTGGAGGGAATTAAACATACCTATGGTGTTATCTTTTATTTTGACGTGACAACGTCTTATAAATTGGTTTGCCGGGTGACAGGTGAGTTTATATTGTGATAACTCGTAACAATCGATAATTCGATAAGTCATGTACCGGCTGTCAACTTTTGGACTGTGGATTTGAATTCTTCGAACCGGGGGAGTATTCCGTTTTAATTTACTTATTATTGGTGTATAATTTATATACTTAACATCACCTAAACACTGCTCAGGGCACTGAGCAACATCCCGTACCCACACCGGCTACGTTTATGTCTCATTCTGCTTGACAATTGTGGAAGCAAAATCGAGGACGAAAACACTTGCCCAGACAAAAACATAATAATGTCTTATTTAAGAGAATATCTTAAGTAGTTAATTCGAATTAAAAACATTTCATTATTTATGTTTACTAAATAATTATGCAGAGCAGACAAATATGTATAAGTTTCATTGTAAAAAGAATGAAAAACAACCGCAAATAATAATTATAATAGCAAAAAGGTAATACGGTTTCTTGCTTCCCGGTTTTACAAATATTCATAAAAATGTCACTGCACATTGTAAAGAATTTTGCAACGATATCGGTTGTAATCGTAGTTTCAAATTAGGTTTAAATTACTGGCTCTGGCTATAGATAAGTTAGCAACAAGCAAAAATATTATTATTATTAGACTTATAATATTATTATTATTAATCTTCACTCATAAACTCGTGTGTAGTCACACACAATGTCCTCTAGTGGCCCTGAGAAAATCTTGTTGTAAGTTTACGAGTGAAGATTGAATGAAAATCTGTCAGTTTCATATTGTTACTCGTATATGTATCAAAGGTATCTGTATCTGTTCGTTCCTTCCTGCCAATTTTATAAATGACATCAAAATAAACAAATACGAATAAAAAGGCAAATTCCCAATTTCTTTTAACGAATTTCACTATTAAACCTGAACGCTACCAACTCATCAAAACCACGTTCAAGAGCTGTCAGTCTTAAAATTCCATAGCAATTATGTGACACTGCTCTTGAACGCCGTTTTGTTGTTCTGATCGGGTTCAGTTACCTTGATGAAATAACCTTAAGAAGCAAAACATTTGTGGATAAAACACGCGACTTTATGATTCCCATTTTCTAGAGATTCTTAGACTAACCTCAATAACGTTATTACAACTGAACTACAATTATTTATATTCCAATAACAAGAAATTGATGTTATTTCTCCATCTTATTACAACGAAAACATCCTTATTAAAAGCAATGATCGAATTCGACCGTTACCCATCCAGTAACATAATAATTTATTGAATTTCTTAATACTTCGTACCTGGAGACTCGCAGCTTACTTATTTTGAACTTTATCTTGATTGGAGAAGGTTTAATTTCCTGTGTCGTGTGTAAAACAACTTCAATAAAGTACACCTACGCACTAGCAAAGTTGTTTCTACAAGTAGTTGAAATGATAATAGAAATACTAACGTCTATAAGTTGACCTATCATAGTTGGAACATAAAGGTGGTTTTGTTCTAATTTAATTTTTTCTAGAGCTCAAGATAAAATGGCAGCTCAAGGGTATTGTGGGGCATTATGGAGGCAAGAAATGTCTGCTTTTTTGGAAAATGGTTTTAATATGTTAAAGGTCAGTCAGAAATCTATTGTGTATATAAAATGCGTAGTATGTTATATTGTTTATTTTGTTTGTGATGTTGGTAACCTTCGCTTTTATTATGGTAAAGTAGGTCTAACAGGTAATAAGGCCGTTTACACTTAACTAGGCGAGACCTAAGTGGATGCCTGTTAGATTTTCAACCTTCAGCTAAGTTTTGAGAGTTGAATTTCCAACGATGTAATAAGACTAGGTATAGTTTAGTTGTGAAACCCGTCGTTGTTGCGGTTGATGTTAACACCTACGTAAGTTAGCTTCAATGTAAGTATTTATAATATTCATGAATAGTTCGAAAAGGGCTAGTACCCTTTGGAAAATTTAGGTAGGTACTTACCTACTTTATTGGAATGGAACTAGACCACTGATTCCCAACCTGTCTGCCTCGACTCTGGTCCCCGAACGATTAAAATGTTATGTTGTGTGTGTTGTTGTTAACTTGCACAGAAGTTGCAAGCGCAAAATTCTAAATTGTTTTGAGAATCTCATACTAAATGATTCGTAAATTTTTTGAGCTCAATTCGATCGCTTTGGTATATTTATAATCACTGTATTAATTCTAAAGGATCTCATTACATTATCCAATTTTTGTATAGTGTGAGTTAAAGATTCACTCCCCTAGTTATAATCCTGTCGGTGTCCATGTTTATCTAGAACCCTCCTGACCCCGTATTCACAAACGTTCGACTCGTTTCCGATTCGACAACTCGTATATCTGTCTTCTTCTGGCATTACGAAAACAACCGAGATAGAAATACGACTTTCCGAATCGGAAGCGAATCGAAGCGTTGTGAATACCGTGGCTGGTCCCTGTTAACAATGAACATACCAAAGTGGTCCCTGGTCTAAAAAAGGTTGGAAACCACTGAACTAGACGATAATAGAAATCTTGTTTTGGATATAAATAGAACATGGTCTATCTTTTGTTATTTTAATCTTTGGGTTTATCAGTCTGTGAGCATTTTTCGACCAATAGGTATTTTCTTGTAGGAAACTTACCATAAATATTAAACTCATCATTATCTACTTGCCCTAGTCCATGTTACTTGGGGTCAGCACAACACGTTTTGTTTCTTCCATTCTGCTCTGTCAACCGTTATAAACAAAATGCTTTCATTACTCCTTTCATCATCATCATCATCATTATTTCAGCCGACAGACGTCCGCTCACCAGATTATCTGTCCACTAGGAGGCCTAACAACACAACGTCTTCCGGTTCGCGGTCGCCACTCCCGAACTTTTCGGCCCCATCGGCCATCCGTTCTGAGAGCAATGTGCCCTGCCTTTTACCAATTAATTTTTGCAATTCTTCGGGCTACGTCGGTAACCTTGGTTTTCTTGCAGATGTCTTCATTTCTGAAACTCCTGTCGGCTATCATCAATAGAAAACTAAGATACTTGGGCACCACTCGGTCGAAGACTTTCTCCATTAGCCATCACCGCGTCTAAATAGATGTCCTGCCCAGGCCCCTTATTCACAACCATTCGACTCGCTTCCGATTCGGAAAGTCGTATGTCTCTCTTCTTCTGGCATTACGAAAACGACCGAGATAGACATACGACTTTCCGAATCGGAAGCGAGTCGAATGGTTGTGAATAAGGGGCCTGGACCACTTGAGGACCTCTAACATACTATAAACGCAAAACTTATTGCGTGTTGTCTTAAACCAAGAAAATTAACAACTATTAAATGATAAATGATTTTTATTTTGTTAGTAGGTTTAAACAAACACTTTTACTCGTAATTTTTAACCCCCGACGCAAAAACGACGGTGTGTTATAAGCTTGACGTGTCTGTGTGTGTGTGTGTCTGTGGCATCGTAGCACCCAAACGGATGAACTGATTTGGATTTTGTTTTTTTTTTTGTGTGAAATGTGAATTAGTCGGGAGTGTTCTTAGCTATGGTTGATAAAATCAGTCCAAGATGGCAACCGCCACAAGATGGTGGATTACATTTTTATTCAACAACTCCTTTAATATGGGAATCAAATGAAAGGCCTTAACTAGAAGAATACTATACACTATGATAAATTAAAAATACAAGATGGCCGCCACGAATTGTTTTCTATTGGACTTTTGGTACATAGTATCGGGGGTTTTTTTAATTTAATTGTATTTGTTTAAACTAGATTGGCCCGGTGATTCGTAACTGACTACTCTGAGAAGAAACAGCCAAAACAAACTCAGAGGTATCTTTTGAAGTCCAGACATAATCTTGCTCTACGAGTTATGGAATTTTACAAAAAAAAGGCCTTTTTTCTACAAACGCTATAGCATAATATATGATAGAGCTAAAAAAAAGTGATGATTTCCCAAAAGTCATCGAACAAAATTGTTTAAGTTTCGTAGTCTGAGTTGCCATTCAAAATTTATTTCGTAAATTCTGTTAAATCCTATATACATCTAATCTGATACCAGCTTTCAACGCTTACTAAAGAATGCAAATTAATTCCGCAAGCCGAAGCGATCCTGTTTCTAAATAGAATCCTACGCATAAAATGAAGACTTATCTACCACTTACAAATGAAGAACAAATTAATACAGATTCGAAGATATTGCTTATCTTAAGAAGGAGTTGTAAAGTTAACTGAAACAAATGAGAATGTAAGTGGGATGGCGGCGAGTTTTGATGGATGTCGTCGGTAATGAATGATGGATCTCTGATGGAATAATTACATGGAACATACGCTGATATTCTTAGGGTTTATATTATGTTAAGGTACGACTTGTCATACAAAACCGTGAATTTCGGGAACAGTTTCTTTTTTATAATTAGGGTTTTATCCATAGCATATTTGAGAGCAGCGGTGGTCCAGTGGTTGTGGTCCCGACTTACGAACAGTTAGTAAACCAAACCCAGACAAGGCGCATTACTTCGCGTAATTTATTTCACCACCACTGCTCTCAAAACGGTGAAGGAAAACAACGTGAGGAAACCTGCACATCCTTGAAATCATCACCGAAAAATCGAAATGACATCTACCAATCTGCACTGCGCCCGCGTGGTGGTTTTATAGCTCATTGGCTCTCATAGAAAGGAGGCCTGTGTCCCAGCAGTGGGATTATTAATAGGCTGATGATCAGGCATATTAAAATTTGTAGGTTATTTTTTGTGTTTATCAAAAGGCTTAAAGTCACCCAAAAGGCAATGGAGACGGCTCTGCTCGGAGTTTCCTGGCGTGATCGAGTCAGAAATGAAGATACAAGAGATCCAAGGTCACCGACGTAGCCCGTAGAATTGCAGGGTACATTGCTCTCAGAACAGATGGCTGATGGGGCCGAAAAGTTTTGGAGTGGCGAACGCGAACCGGAAGAGGATACGTTGGAAGACTTCCCACTTGGTGGACCGATGACCTGGTGAAGGTTGCGGGAATCCGTTGGATGCGAGTAGCAAGGGACCGGTCAATGTGGCGACACCTTCACCTTTGAGAAAAAAAAAAGGAGACTGCGAGACTGTTCGAAAGAGATACCGTGGCCCCGGAACGTAACGGGCGAGAAAGGAACATGGATGGGTTTTAGTCAGTAAAAGTCTGACACTCCCTCCCGCTCTGCCCAAAGTGGGAGAAGTCATTTGATGATTTCCCATCCCAAAAAAAAAAGACTAAGTATATGTTAATAAACTCTTTTAATTCTGTCTCAAGTGTTTTTTTTTAAGGCAAGTACAGACTGTATGTGTAAATATCTCGTGAAACGTAAAAATACACAGACAATTCTTGCAAACAAAATAAAAATGTATGAAGATAGCTTTGCATGCTGCATTGCGCAGCGTGATGCATAATGTGTGTACCTGGCTTTAAAGTTTTGCCTTCAGAAAACATACATGCATTTAACATTGTAGATGGGCTATAAAAGTTTGTTCTGTAAATATTTTAAGTTCGGTTATCTACTTGAAATAAAACTAGGACTTATGTGTATAGTTTCAGGGTTCTATTTACTAATACAAAATATGATAGTACTACAAGTACATCGGTAATAAAAAAACAAACTGTTTCATACATTTTGACGGTGTAGGTATTGCACTTTTGTAGCAAAAAGCTGTTTTCAACCGACTTCCAAAAAGAGGAGGTTCCCAATTCGTCTGTTTTTGTGTTTGTTACCTCAGAACTTTCGACTGGGTGAACCGATTTTGATGGTTCTTTCTTCTTTTTTTGTTTGAAAGCTGGTGCTTCCCGTTTGGTCCCATTTTAATTTGCTGAAGAACTGATGCTGATCTTCGGAGATATACAACGGAACTCTTCAAAAATACACAGCAAATCTGCAGTGATTGCTGCAATCGCATGTAGGTTTATTGTTTATACTATATCATGACGTAACATCACACCTGTATGCTCTGAGGGGGTACGCACATGTCTAAAATACACCCAGATTTCGAAAATGTTTGTTACCTCAGAACTTTCGACTGGGTGAACCGATTTTGGTGGTTCTTTTTTTCTTGTTTGTATAAATGAAAAAAAATCTTTGTATGCGGTTCGGAATGATGTACCTATTTCAGAGTGCGTATCCAAAAAGTAGGCAATCAAATCAAATCAAAAATTTGGCAATATCACTTATAGCTGTCAATTAGACCTATTTAATTTAATTTAATTTTGCAATATTATTGTATGGAAATAAAATATTTGGCTTACTAGAGAACTAGATGTTAATAGCAAATTGCAATTAAAAAACTGAATTTAATGTTGTTACCGTTTTAGTTGCAGAAAAGGCGTTTGGACATTTTCCAAATAGTTTTTTCTCAACTAAAAATTCGGTGTAACGATATTAAACACTGTTTTAGGCTTTCACGGTTTAAAACTAAACTCCTATTGTCACTTACGGGATATCGGGAGCTCAACGTAATAAATAATCACGGAAGATATCCCGTAAGTGACAATATCAGTTTAACGATATTAAATTGCATTTCACTGTCAATATTTTAGTTCTCTAGTTAGCCATATTTCTTATTTCCATATAGTAATATCTTTACTAATATTATAAAGCAGAAGAGTTTGTTTGTTTGTTTGTTTAGTTGAACGCGCTAATCTCAGGAACTACTGGTTCGAATTGAAAAATTCTTTTTGTGTTGGATAGTCCATTTATCGAGGAAGGCTTTAGGCTATATTACATCATGCTACAATTATAAGGAGCGGAGCAGGAATGAAAAATGTTGCAAAAACGGGGTTTTTTTCCTTTTGTTTTTCTCTCTTATGTGACGCAGACGAAGTTGCGCGGATCAGCTAGTTGTAAACAGGTAAATATTTGACAGATATTTGCGAGGTTGCTTTCTGGATACGCCCTCTTAATATGTGGCTTCCATTTGTACGTCCATGTCCCCCTTCCACCCTGTATAAACCTAGTTCTATTATACAGCATCATTGCAGAATCCTTAAAGCTTCCTTTACCATTATTTAATAGCTAGGCTCTAAGTACGCTGTGTTCAGAATAATATGCCCCATGTCAACTTGTTTGTTATTCCGCACGGGTACTGAAACTTGCCTAGGAAAAATGTTTCTACCCGGTCTAGCTTTTTCGTAGACAGGCGATAGGCAACCTGTTACACAAGAGATAGATATAACAAGCCCACTAAAGAGACATTTTATTAAAAGCTAAATAAGCTCAATTAATAAACATAAAATAACATTCATTTATTCTCAGGCATTGATTTTCTGTCAATTTTGGCAAAATTATTAAAAAAAAAATGTTTTCTTAATTTTGTGTTATATTTATGAGTTAATGAAGCTTCTTTTCTAGATTTCAATAGCCATTAGCTACATGGTCATTGTAAAAAAAATGTTACAATCTCAAGCTATAAATTATCGTTCAACGTCATCTGCCGAGTGTTTTCGCACCATATTCGTTCGGCTTCAAGTTTTAAGCAAAATACACGTTGAAATAATAACCCGAACGATTAATTTCATCCACAATCACAGGTAGCCAAAAATTTCAAATAAAACTCTCTCTCAAAACAGCCTCCCAACCAGATCTTGCCACAAAAATAAGTAAAAATCAAACAAAACAACAAAAAATCTACCGCCATTGAACACCTGCCCTAATTACGATCCCTAACGAGTAAGTATCAAACCTGTTTATTAAAAAAAAATTAAACCAACTTATCTTTGCCATCCCTAAAATGATTTACAAGGCTTAGCGTCAGGAACTAAGGTCGAAACTCGCAGTTGTTTTTTGTTTTTGACGTGTGATATTGTGTTGTGTGGAGACTCATCTCGATTCTTGGGATGTCTTGTGTTTTTTGGACACCGACTACTTTATAATGTCTTTTTTATTGAAAGTGTACTGCGGTCTGTTTTAGGCAGAGGGCAGATACGCTGTAATCCAATTTTGGAGTCCATTGATAAAGATTTTGATTGTCTTTTCTGAGATTTTGCGTGGAGTGGCGTTTTTGGATAAGATTAGATTCTTAATTTATTTTTATGTTAAAACGACTTTATTATGCGGTGTTTGTTGTAAATGTTAAGTTTGTTACCCAGGTTTTATTTAAAACACGAAGGCACGTCTCGTTACCTACATGTTTAAAAAATACACATCTGTTGAATAATAAATTCAGATGTTTATTATTTTTAGTACCAAAATTCAAGTTATAAATCGAGAAACATACGATAACTTTACTGAATAATTATTACAAGAAAATAATTTAAATCTTACCTTCCATCCACGAATTAATTCTGGCAGCTCTTGTTCAAAATCCATACACAAAACAGTCACAAAGTCACTCACAAGTCAAACAACACTGTCAACAAAGTACACAAAATTCTGGTAGGTACACAAAAAAAATACACAATTCCCGAAAAAAAGTTTTCATTCAAAACATTAAAAAAAAACACGAAACGTCACACACGATTTCAGAACTGTCAAAAAGTATTTAATTAAAAAATGAAAACAATTCTACATTGTTCTCCGGACTTGTTCCATATTTAATTTAAACTTTTTCACACAAAAAGTCAGCACTCGTCAGCAATTTAATTTTTTATTGAGAGTAAAAAGGTTGTATTTCGAAAACGGCGCGAAGCCGTTGGGCGCGAAACGTCAAAACGACATGGGACGTCCGCGTTGGCGCCTAGCTGACACCACACTGTTGGGTCCATTACAATGGATGCAGCATATTGTGGCTGTACCTTTGATAATATACATAATTGATAAACCTTTTCGGTGTTGTACAGTGGTCTGGCACGGTTTAACATAATATGTTTGTGAATCATGCAGGCATGTGTTTAGATATATTTGTATTTTCCAATGTAGAAATCCGACACATAAATTTTTTTTGTTGCTGTTAGTCAATTTAAAGAAAAAAACAAATGACCATCACAAAAATTCCCAAAATTAACTTAGTTACCAAATATTTTATCGTCATAGATTTTTCCGATAATTCTGCGAAGATTTTTTCCGAGAACTTTTACATGTTATCATAACTTAATTGAAACTTCTTGACTTTTAATTTAACTTTGAGAACATCAAGGAAATGTTTGTAATTCGTGGTCTAATTCAGTAAAATAAAACATACTTAAATACATACCATGTTACTTTTTAAGTATTTTATTTATAATATTTTTATAATTCCTTATTGTAAATATGTTTCTTTTAGATAACTTTTCATATTAAACATGTTTTCTTTCTTAAATACATCATACCTTTCCCCTATCTCTTCTTCTTTCTCTCCAATCACGCCTTATTTCCGTTGGGGTAAGCAAGAAAGCCCTCTCACCTCGTCCATTTTCTTACATCTAGTCCTGACCTTTGTGAAGAACCTTACCAATAAGCATAGATAATCTACACTAACATTATAAAAGGAAAACTTTGTTTGTTTGGTTGTAATGAATAAACTCAAAAACTATTGTGCCGATTTCAAAAACTCTTTCACCATTGGAAAGCTACATTCACCCTGAGTAACATGGGCTGTATTTTATCCCCGTAGTCCTACGGGAACGGGAACTACGCGGGTGAAACCGCGTGACGTCTGCTAGTACACTATATAACACAAGATAAATGCACAACTCTAGTTTTCGTTTTTAAAACAGTGTAAGTACCCAAACTGTTATATGGCGCTGTTAGTTTTTGTTCAACCAAATAAATACAAAAAGAAACTCTGAGGATTCAAACTTGTGAACTATGAGTCACAAGGCAACCGCTGTCACCGCTAGGCTATCTAATTCACTAGCAATTAGTCTAAAATAGCTGTTCTGGTTATGACAGTTGAAAAGTTGGTGTACCTAAACACACAGATGACAGCACTATCTATGAAAATTTTGTTTGAAAGCAATTTATGGAAGTTTTACCTCCCTGCCAATAAGGTTAGTCCATGTTGGACGTCCACTCCCAGTGTTACCAACTAAATGGTAATAATAAATCAGTAGAATAGAATATCCAATACAGATTGGCAACCCGTCAACTCAAAGACCGATGTTATCGATTTTTAACCCTCTGAATGCATGCCAAACATGCTTGCTAAGTAGTGCTTTGACACAAATTGCACTGCTTTTACACCCATTAGGTATTACTAGCGGACGGTACGCGGTTTTTCCCGGGTAATACTCGTTCCCGTGGGAGCACGGGGATAAAATGTAGCCTATTGTAGTTGCTGAAAATGTAGCTATCCATTGCTGAAAAAAAAAATCAAATCGGTCCAGAAGTTTTTAAGTTTTTTGGTTACATGCAAAAATACAAATCATTCCTCTACATATTATAGATATAGATTATCGATATAAATAAATGTGTTAGGTCCAATATACTGAACTATAACGCCACCTAAGCTTGACTGAAGAGGTTAATAAAGTGACCTTATGTTGGCATTGGAGAAAACTGCAAGTGCGTTTATTATTTTGTATTGGTGTTTGTTTGTATTTGCGCTTTTTCTATATTTAAGTAGGGTTCAATTACCATACTTTATACTTCAGTGGATTAGACAGGGTGTAAACCACCTCATCACATAGCCGTTAACCAAGCATTATGTACATCAAACTAAGTAACTTTTTTTTTGAGGTTATAAAATAATCATGTTTTGTGGTAGAACTCAATGTAACGCACTTAAAACATTGTGCTGATGGATTGAATAGTACGGGGGTCGTGGAGGTGTTAAAAGTAAAAACTTATCAAAAAGTTTTAACTTTAACCCCTCATATCTCCGTAACTAGAAGGTTCCCAGGTATGGTATAGAACAAAAAAAATATCGCAATGATGGGAAAAGCAAGTGCCTTTCGGCTTCGTGAAGAGGTGTTTTACACCCTTTATTATTATCTGCCCGAGTTTTTGTTAATGGATAAATTGTAGGTACTTATAACTGATAAAACAGAAGGTTGTCCATTTTTTAAATGCAAGGTCACCACCTCACTTGCCTATACTTTTCCTTACTTTGTTCGGGACAGCTTCCATCCAGACCAACCGGATGCAGCTGAACCAGCATTTTTACATAAAATGACTATCTGAACTCCACAACACAATTTATTTTGACGACCCGAATAGCGTAGTGGTAGTGAGGCTGCCTTACGTTCTCAGGATCCTGGGTTCGAATCCCGGTAGGAGCAAATGTTTGTGTGATGAGCATGAACATTTGTTTCCGAGTCATGGATGTTATAATGTGTAATAAGTACCTATGTTCTTACAAACAAAAAAAATTGTATGTTGTAAATCAACTATCTTTGCTCGTGTGGCACTAGGTGGCGCTGTGTGTCAATCCAGCGATATTTTTTATTTTTTATTACTATTATTTATTATTAGTGGGTAATAAGAAGAGAGACAGGTAAGGTTTGGTAAGACTAGTTAACTATTTGTCATACTTTCGGGCCATTGACTAGCTGAGACAGCTGAACCTAGACAGCAGGGGGGGGTGAAACTTGAACAGTGCTGCCATCTGTGTGTTTAGGTACATCAACTTTTCTACTGTCATAACGAGAACAGCTATTTTAGACTACTTGCTAGTGAAGTAGATAGCCTAGCGGTGACTGCGTATGCCTTGTGACTGATAGCTCACAAGTTCGAATCCTCAAAATTAAATTTTGTATTTATTTGGTTGAACAAAAACTAACAGCGCGATCTAACAGTTTAGGTACACAGTTTTAGAAACGAAAACCGGAGTTGCGCATCTATCTTCTATACTAATATTATAAAGTAGAAGAGTTTGTTTGTTTGTTTGATTGTTTGTTTGTTTGGTTGAACGCGCTTATCTCAGGAACTACCCGCTCGAATTGAAAAAATATTTTTGTGTTGGATAGTCCATTTATCGAGGAAGGCTTTAGGCTATATAACATCACGCTACGATTATTAGGAGCGGAGCAGGAATGATAAATGTTGCAAAAACGGGGTTTTTTTTTCCTTTCGTTTTTCTCTCTTATGTGACGCAGACGAAGTTGCGTGGGTCGGCTAGTGTATTATATAGTGTATTATCTATGCTAGACAGTCGCGGTTTAACCTCGTAGGACTCGTGGAGAATTGTAAATCTCTTCATCATCATCTGCCTAGCCTTTTCCGAACTATGTTGGGGTCGGCTTCCAGTCTAACCGCATGCAGCTGAATACCAGTATTTTACATGGAGCGACTGGCTATCTGATCTCCACAACCCTGTTAATACAGGGTAATACGATACCACTTGGTATGACTGGTTGTCAGAATTTTTGGGCCACTGACTACTTGAAACGATTGCCAATGATGGACAAATGACAGCCGGAATAAACTTAACGTACTTTCCGAGACACGGAGGAAACTCGGTACGTAAGTGTGGTCACCCTTCCACAAACCAACCTAGGACGGCTTAACCTGAAGATCGGCCCGAGCTGGTGTTATTTTATTTTCAGTATGCAAATGTCAAAGTTGAAAAATTAAAATACTGCGTTTTCTCTAACATTTTTTATTGACTTTGACGACTCGAATGGCGTCATGGTAGTGAAGCTGCCTTGTGTTTATAGGGTACTGGGTTCAAATCCCGGTAGAAGCAAATGTTTGTGTGATGAGCATGGACATTTGTTTCCGAGGCATGGATGTTTATATGTATAATAAGTATGTATTTACAAACAAAAAGTATATATGTAGTATATCAACTATCTGGTGTCCACGACACAAGCCTTGCTTAGTATGGCACTAGATGGCGCTGTGTGTTGATGTCCAGCGATATTTATTTATAACATTTTTCATTCATTTTCTTGTCTCTATCTTGTCATACAAATGCCATTGCACGCTGTGTATTGTAAGCCACGTCCACACTATGTGAATGGCAAGAACACTAAAACAACCACCCCCATGCAAGGGTACCATTCCACATACAAATCACGTACGCAAACATTCAGACAGGACAAATATCTGTAGGCCGTACAAATGTTTGTTTCTACACGGATTTCGTGCTGGTACCGAGGTTTATAACTCGCTTCCTGTGTGAAGATTTTTGGATCGAAACGTAATATTTTTTTTTAATGTATTCAACACACTTACTTATTCATTTATTAGAGCTTGATATACATAAGAAGTGGATAAAATAAACAAATACATAATATCGCTAGACATTACACATAGCGCCATCTAGTGCCACACGAAGCAACGAGACTTGTGTCGTGGACACCATATAGTTATTTTATTACATAGATACGTTTTTTTTTTGTTTGTAAATCATCAGCTGCCGAGCCTTTTCCCAACTATGTTGGGGTCGGCTTCCAGTCTAATCAGATGCAGCTGAATACCAGTATTTTACATGAAGTGACTGCGTACCTGCCTGCCTGCCTGGCTTGCCTTTTTTTGTTTGTAATGAGTGTGTAATCATTTGGATAAAAACCCTGAACAATTAATGAAAAAGCTAACTAATTTCTAAAACTTAGCAAGGCGCCATGTATTTGATTACCAAGTCGATCACGTCTTATTTGGGTTATTGGATGATCCATTAAGTGGATGATATTAGTCTTGCTCGCTATTAATTATTACAAGACTAACTTAAACATGAGCTCTGAGCTCGAATGAAAAGAATAAGTAAATGGGAAAGAATGTGAAGCTGCGCGGTATCTTCTCGTCCAACTCACCGCAGTGTCTCAAGACGAAAGTCTATGACCAGTGTGTGTTGCCGATTGATACGAGTAACATACGGGACCGAAACGTGGTCGATCATGATGGGCCTTATCAAAAGGCTTAAAGTCACCCAAAGGGCAATGGAGAGGGCCATGCGCGGAGCTTCCTTGCGTTATCGAATCAGAAATGAAGACATCTGCAAAATACCCAAGGTCACCGACGTAGCCCGAAGATTTGCCAAACTTAAGTGGCAGCGGGCAGGGCGGGCACATTGCTCGCAGAACTTGGAAGACCTCCCCCTAGGTAGACCGATGACCTGGTGAAGGTTGCTGGAATCCGTTGGATGCAAGTCGCATGGGACCGGTCAATGTGCCGATACTTGGGAGGGGAGGCTTATGTCCAGCAGTGGACGTCTTTCAGCTGAAATGATGATGATGATGATGAATCGTCACGATATTGTAGAGTACTCGTATTACTGTCGTAATAAGGTTGTCCTATACAACTCTTCCTTATTCAGCAAGCGTAATGTTATGTACGGCCGAACAAACTATTTGGTTTACAGTCTAACCCACAAATCTTTACTAATATTATAAAGCAGAAGAGTTTGTGTGTTTGTTTGTTTGGTTGAACGCGCTAATCTCAGGAACTACCGACTCGAATTGAAAAATTCATGTTGTGTTGGATAGTCCATTTATCGAGGAAGGCTTTAGGCTATATAACATCACGCTAAAATCATTTCGAGCGGAGCCGGAATGAAAAATGTTGCAAAAACGGGGACGTTTTTTTCCTTTCGTTTTTCTCTCTTATGTGACGCAGACGAAGTTGCGTGGGTCAGCTAGTTACATGATACAATTTTAACCAAATAGCTTGTTCGATCGTACATCCTTCCTACTAATATTATAAATGCGAAAGTTTGTAAGTATGGATGTATGTATGGATGTTTGTTACTCTTTCACGCCAAAACTACTGAACGGATTTGGATGAAATTTTGCACACTGATGGTATACAACCTGGATTAACACATAGGATACTTTTTATCCCGGTAGTAAGATCCCATGGGACAATTTTGAAACTTCACGCGGGCGAAGCCGCTGGCAGAAGCTAGTCTGTCATCATTCTCTTGCCCTTATCTCAATTCATTTGGGGACTGCACAACATCTTCTTCCTTACTTCTTTATTTCTCGTCATCAGAACCTCCTTTCTTGCTACGAGTATACGAGTATTATTCTTTACACAGTCAATCCATCGTTTCCTTGGTCTTCCTCTACCTCTACGCATATATCCATCCACATTTATACTCAAAACTTTTCTCATGAAATTCTCCTCATTCCTCCGCTTCACATGCCCCATGTTATGGACCTATGTGAAACCTATATACAAGGAATTTGTATTTTAATGAGAACTGGTTCACGTGCATCCAAGTGACCTTGGTACAATACCTAGCGGTAATCTACTTCCTTACCGTGGCGTTTCTCGCGATCCTATTGTTTTATTCATTCGATCAACAAAGGAGGTTCTCAGTGTTTTTTCCCATCGTTTTGAGAACGTAACACCCTTTCTGACCCTTTTTTTAGGGTTCCGTAAGTGTTATTAGGATTTTCGGTTGTGGTCAATTTGATAGTGGTGTTGACAGATACAAATAAAGACAAATAGAAGGTTAAGTCTATCTGAAGGGCAATTTTTAATAATCATATCCATATCCATATATCCATACCATTATATAAATGTGAAAGTAACTCTGTCTGTCTGTCTGCTACCTTTTCACGACAAAACGGCTGATCGGATCGTAATGAAATTTGGCAAGAAGGTGTATTTTAACCTAGGGAAGGACATAGGCTATATATTATCACGCTAATTACTTACGGGGGTGAGCAATATTGCATTTCGTCTATAGCTTTCAACTGTTTGACAACTGACAACTGTCATAACATGCATTGTAATAGAATAACTATTTTAGACAAATTGTCACGAGAACAAATAGCCCGTCGGTGACGGCAACCGCCTTCCGAACAGTGAGTCGCAAGGTCAAGCCTCAGTACAGACATAAAATACTTTTTGATTTTGTGTAATGCTGTAAGATTTCTGATAATAACTTTGGTTCGCACGTTCAAAAACCACCCGGTTTTCACTTTTTGTAACAAATTATTTTGTTTTTTTTAAAGCTTACATATTTCCAAATCATTGTTTTATACATATTTTTTTTAACACTTAAACGACAGTTTGGGAATCATTTATTTCAAATAATAAATCTGTAAAAAAAGCGCTTAAACTGTTAAAGGATCTCACACTGAACCCTCTTTCTACTATTTCTTAAATTTTCGTCTGTGTCTGTGTGTCTCAACGTAGCCCTTTTACGTGTAAATTATAAAATCAATGTGGTTTGATTTAATGCACAAATTATTATTGTGCATAACTTAGATAAAGTTTTGATTTTTGTTTCTTTGCAATCGGTGCTCTCCATCAAAAGATATATGACTTTAAAGTTTTTAAGGAGAACTTATCATCATGATCTAAGGACAATGAAATCTATGAAACCAAAATGGTACTAATGAATAAAAATCACAATATAGAGGAGAAGAGAATAGTCAACATCACCCTGCTTTAAAAATCTATAACAAAGCCAGTAGAGTGTCTGTTCGACCGCTTTCCATATGTTTTGCATATGTTCTCTATAAATGGCGTTGTTCATTTGACTCCATTTTCTGAATCACGTTTGTCTCAAGTTTGGTTTTTTGGAAGCAGTTCTCAATTCAACGCCTGTTTTTCTTTATGTAGATACCTATATTATGCCTGAGCAATACTCAAATAACCGAATGATGAAGTCGCACGAGACCGGTCAATGTGGCGACACTTGATAGGCCTATGTCCAGCAGTGGACGTCTTTCGGCTGAAATAATGATGAATGATGATAATTCAAATGGAGTAGGGTAGGACACCTAGCAAGGCGCGGTGATGTCAGGTGGAGTAAAGCTGTGACCAAGTGGCATTCTAGAAATCCAAACAGAAGTTTTGGTTGTCCAGCGGTGAGATAAGCAGACGATATTGTTGCCATTGCGGGAATATCCTGGATGAGACTGGCACAAGAGCGTGGAGCTTGGCACAAACAAAAAGAGGCCTGTACCCAGCAGTCGGTGAAGTCGGACTATGAATGATGATGATGATGACGCATAACTTTTTCCAGAGAAGTCCGATTTTCATGATTATTTTTATTGAAAAGCGTGTTTAGCAAAGTTTGTCCCATTTTTTATTGAAAATAGTTGTGTTCGAATTCATGTGCGTATTGTATAATCATCGCTTGCTGAAACATCGTGAGGACACCAACATGCCTGAGAGACATTTGGCATGTTAAGCCAAGTCAGAGGCCCATGGGCAGCATAAAAACTCTTACACCAGGTTAGGCAACAACACGATAAGGAAGGAAAGATCGCTTGGTTCGGTGAAGAAAGACATCGTGAGAAAACCACAGCATGCCTGAGAGTTATTTCTCGACGGCATGTAAAGCCAAGACAGTGGACCTTGGATGGCATAAAACTTTGACAACAGGTTAGGCACTAACCACGCGATAAAGAAGAAGATCGTTTTGGGGCTTATTTCATAAACCTTTTTGACAACTTTAGACCTGTCTGAAGTTTGACTGTGATCAGTTACAGCAGCTATATCGTGTGTCGGCACATTTCATGCACCTTGATATAAACTTTAGACCTAGCTAGAGTATGAGTATTATCGGAGGTCTGACGATGGAGACGAAAGGCAGTCACAAGTGGTCCGCAATTCTTCAAATCTGCTCAGTTACAGCAGCTATATCGTGTGTCGGCACATTTCATGCACCTTGATATAAACTTTAGACCTAGCTAGAGTATGAGTATTATCGGAGGTCTGACGATGGAGACGAAAGGCAGTCACAAGTGGTCCGCAATTCTTCAAATCTGCTCTATCGTGTTTAAGGCTCATTTCGTGCATCTTGATAAGAACTTTAAACCTAGCTGGAGCATGACTGTCATCGATGGTCTAACAATGGAGACTGAAGGTAGCAAGAGATCCTCAACAGTTAACAGCAGCTAAATCGTCATTGGGCTCACTTAATGCACCTTGATGAGAACTTTAGAAATTGCTAGAATATGACTGTCATCGAAGGTCTCATGATGGAGGCTTGGAGACGAAAAGAATTTGCAATAGGTTTTCAAGAGTTTACGGCATCTACATCGTATTGTGTTGACCTCTCTGGAGTATGACTACCATTGAAGGTCTGACTTTGGAGAAGGAAGGCAGATGCGAGAGATCACTTGATGAGAACTTTCGACCTAGCTGGAGTATTATATTGTCGAGTGTCCAAGGATAGAAACGTAAAGCTGTCGAGGGAAGAGTCCTTATTTGGAAAAACATAAGTTGAATATTTTGGCTTTTAATGTAAACCTATTCGAGAAAAAATAAATTTTTACTGACTTCAATCTGTACTAATATTATAAAGCTGCAGAGTTTGTTTGTTAGGTTGGTTGAACGCGCTAATTTTAAGACCTGTTGGTTCGTCTTGCGCAGACGAAGTTGCGCGGGTCAGCTAGTATGAAATAAACACAAGACAAGAATTTATGTGGAATGAATTAAAAAAGGTAATAGGTACTTATAAAAAACCTTTTTTCCGAAAAGAAAAACGAAACTTCAAAAAAAAAAACGTAAGTAAAGAACTTTAAAAATTACTTTATGGATTTGGTTGTTTTTTTTTGTCTAAATGTTTTTCTACATTGATTGTTACCTACCAAGAAAACATTGCAATACGTTTTTTTTAGCTTTCTTATTTTATTTATTACATTGATAATTTATCCTGCTTCACCCCTTTGATAAAACAATAGATGAAACAAAGCTCCAACCGTGGAGTTATTTCACCCCTAAATAAATTATTCATGCATTATTGTTTCACAAAATATTACATATTTGGGTTGCACTTTTTACAAGCGAACCAACAAGGCAAAAAGTATGGTTAATGCGACAAAAAAAGATGTGAAACAGGATGTATGAACCTTTTGTTAATTCATATTTATGTTAGTTTAATTAAAATTCTGTGCATAATGTTTAATTAATTTTGATTTGTTTAAAAAACATACACTGTTTTTATTACTGGACTACGGTGAACCAAAAAGGAGAATAATATTTTATTTTATGTGTAAAGAATTACGAGGACAAACTGTGAGGGAAGAAGTTCAGAAAACTAGGGCCCTGACACCGAGAGGCGGGGTCTGCGGCAGGCCACGAAGGAGATGATGTAATTAAAGAAGGACGAACGGGTTCCTAAGAAATGGAAGGAATCGAGAAAGCTTTGCCCAGGACTGGAATGAAGCAGGCCAGGAAAAAAGAATATAACTTGCCTGCAATCAGTCAAAATGCGACTTAAAACGATGTTTATCAGAAATAATTCATGACGAGATTTGTGACGTCCATTCTTTTTACATAACGGTATCCACCTACTTAATACTATTATTTTAAGAGTTATAGATACATATATTAATTTATAGACAATAATTATCTAACCTTTCTTAATTACAAGTCTAATATCGTAAACTAAACAAAATTAAATGGAATAGCTCCCGGGCCGATTCAACTGTTATTTATCAAACAAATTACCTGTCTATAAGTTATTAGTAGAGCGGCCTAGACTTCTGACGTTATTTATAATAGACTAGCTGACCCGCGCAACTTCGTCTGCGCAAGACGAACCAACAGGTCTTAAAATTAGCGCGTTCAACCAACCTAACAAACAAACTCTGCAGCTTTATAATATTAGTACAGATTGAAGTCAGTAAAAATTTATTTTTTCTCGAATAGGTTTACATTAAAAGCCAAAATATTCAACTTATGTTTTTCCAAATAAGGACTCTTCCCTCGACAGCCTTACGTTTCTATCCTTGGACACTCGACAATATAATACTCCAGCTAGGTCGAAAGTTCTCATCAAGTGATCTCTCGCATCTGCCTTCCTTCTCCAAAGTCAGACCTTCAATGGTAGTCATACTCCAGAGAGGTCAACACAATACGATGTAGATGCCGTAAACTCTTGAAAACCTATTGCAAATTCTTTTCGTCTCCAAGCCTCCATCATGAGACCTTCGATGACAGTCATATTCTAGCAATTTCTAAAGTTCTCATCAAGGTGCATTAAGTGAGCCCAATGACGATTTAGCTGCTGTTAACTGTTGAGGATCTCTTGCTACCTTCAGTCTCCATTGTTAGACCATCGATGACAGTCATGCTCCAGCTAGGTTTAAAGTTCTTATCAAGATGCACGAAATGAGCCTTAAACACGATAGAGCAGATTTGAAGAATTGCGGACCACTTGTGACTGCCTTTCGTCTCCATCGTCAGACCTCCGATAATACTCATACTCTAGCTAGGTCTAAAGTTTATATCAAGGTGCATGAAATGTGCCGACACACGATATAGCTGCTGTAACTGAGCAGATTTGAAGAATTGCGGACCACTTGTGACTGCCTTTCGTCTCCATCGTCAGACCTCCGATAATACTCATACTCTAGCTAGGTCTAAAGTTTATATCAAGGTGCATGAAATGTGCCGACACACGATATAGCTGCTGTAACTGATCACAGTCAAACTTCAGACAGGTCTAAAGTTGTCAAAAAGGTTTATGAAATAAGCCCCAAAACGATCTTCTTCTTTATCGCGTGGTTAGTGCCTAACCTGTTGTCAAAGTTTTATGCCATCCAAGGTCCACTGTCTTGGCTTTACATGCCGTCGAGAAATAACTCTCAGGCATGCTGTGGTTTTCTCACGATGTCTTTCTTCACCGAACCAAGCGATCTTTCCTTCCTTATCGTGTTGTTGCCTAACCTGGTGTAAGAGTTTTTATGCTGCCCATGGGCCTCTGACTTGGCTTAACATGCCAAATGTCTCTCAGGCATGTTGGTGTCCTCACGATGTTTCAGCAAGCGATGATTATACAATACGCACATGAATTCGAACACAACTATTTTCAATAAAAAATGGGACAAACTTTGCTAAACACGCTTTTCAATAAAAATAATCATGAAAATCGGACTTCTCTGGAAAAAGTTATGCGTCATCATCATCATCATTCATAGTCCGACTTCACCGACTGCTGGGTACAGGCCTCTTTTTGTTTGTGCCAAGCTCCACGCTCTTGTGCCAGTCTCATCCAGGATATTCCCGCAATGGCAACAATATCGTCTGCTTATCTCACCGCTGGACAACCAAAACTTCTGTTTGGATTTCTAGAATGCCACTTGGTCACAGCTTTACTCCACCTGACATCACCGCGCCTTGCTAGGTGTCCTACCCTACTCCATTTGAATTATCATCATTCATCATTATTTCAGCCGAAAGACGTCCACTGCTGGACATAGGCCTATCAAGTGTCGCCACATTGACCGGTCTCGTGCGACTTCATCATTCGGTTATTTGAGTATTGCTCAGGCATAATATAGGTATCTACATAAAGAAAAACAGGCGTTGAATTGAGAACTGCTTCCAAAAAACCAAACTTGAGACAAACGTGATTCAGAAAATGGAGTCAAATGAACAACGCCATTTATAGAGAACATATGCAAAACATATGGAAAGCGGTCGAACAGACACTCTACTGGCTTTGTTATAGATTTTTAAAGCAGGGTGATGTTGACTATTCTCTTCTCCTCTATATTGTGATTTTTATTCATTAGTACCATTTTGGTTTCATAGATTTCATTGTCCTTAGATCATGATGATAAGTTCTCCTTAAAAACTTTAAAGTCATATATCTTTTGATGGAGAGCACCGATTGCAAAGAAACAAAAATCAAAACTTTATCTAAGTTATGCACAATAATAATTTGTGCATTAAATCAAACCACATTGATTTTATAATTTACACGTAAAAGGGCTACGTTGAGACACACAGACACAGACGAAAATTTAAGAAATAGTAGAAAGAGGGTTCAGTGTGAGATCCTTTAACAGTTTAAGCGCTTTTTTTACAGATTTATTATTTGAAATAAATGATTCCCAAACTGTCGTTTAAGTGTTAAAAAAAATATGTATAAAACAATGATTTGGAAATATGTAAGCTTTAAAAAAAACAAAATAATTTGTTACAAAAAGTGAAAACCGGGTGGTTTTTGAACGTGCGAACCAAAGTTATTATCAGAAATCTTACAGCATTACACAAAATCAAAAAGTATTTTATGTCTGTACTGAGGCTTGACCTTGCGACTCACTGTTCGGAAGGCGGTTGCCGTCACCGACGGGCTATTTGTTCTCGTGACAATTTGTCTAAAATAGTTATTCTATTACAATGCATGTTATGACAGTTGTCAGTTGTCAAACAGTTGAAAGCTATAGACGAAATGCAATATTGCTCACCCCCGTAAGTAATTAGCGTGATAATATATAGCCTATGTCCTTCCCTAGGTTAAAATACACCTTCTTGCCAAATTTCATTACGATCCGATCAGCCGTTTTGTCGTGAAAAGGTAGCAGACAGACAGACAGAGTTACTTTCACATTTATATAATGGTATGGATTACACTAAAACTCGCCGTGTGACACCATCATCGACTGCCGAGCCTTTTCCCAACTGTGTTGGGGTCGGCTGTATTTTACATGGAGAAACTGCCTCTTTGACCTTCAGAACCCAGTAGTTTTGGGTAATAGGATACCACTGTTCACAAAACGGTGAAGGCAAACATCGTGAGGAAACCAGCATGTCCTAGAACCAAAACATTCGAAGACATGTGACATCTACCAATCCGCACTGGGCCCGCGTGGTGGATTATAGCTCATTCCCGCTCATAGAGAGGAGGCCGTGTCCCAGCAGTGGGAACATTAATAGGCTTATGATGTGATGTGAATAGAATACCTCTAAGTAAGACTGGTTGTCAGACTTTTTGGGCCACTGACTACCTGTAACGACTGTCAAAGATCTACAAATGACTGCCGGGACTAACCAGGCTGATTTTCCAGGATAGCCAGGGAAATTCGAATTTTATTAGTGCTACGTTATAATTATGTTGATTAAGGAACTACTTGTTCAAGGTCAAAATTGTTCCTCGACCTTTGTGAACTTGGAGGATTGTAAAACTTAAGAAGACGGGTATTTATCGCGAATTTACCTTTAATTTAATCCCGACGTTTCGACCGGATTGCACCAGCCGTGGTCGCGGGGAGACTGAAGTACTGGAGGTACCGCGACAGCAAAGTGAAGGTGTTTATTCAACTACCCTCACTCATCTTCATAAATGTTAATTAGGGCCGGTTCACACTAGGACAGCACACTACACTAATATTTTAGTGTAGTATGCTGGCTGGTGCAATCCGGTCGAAACGTCGGGATTAAATTAAAGGTAAATTCGCGATAAATACCCGTCTTCTTAAGTTTTATAATGTGTTCCGATCGTGAAAGTTTAAAAAAGACAATTGGAGGATTGTATTGATAATGTTGATGATTTTAATTCTGTAACTACATACGTCTTACAGTCACGAATTATTGCAAAAAATAAGAAAATTTGAATTTCGCAGGCTACCCGGACGCTTTCACCTTAAGGCGATTCCATGAGCTAAACGGGGGTTTTATAATTACTAAAAGTATATGATTCACTGCTATAAACAAGACCAAAATATATGATAATTTCTTCAGGATATATGCTAGCATGATAGTGTTTTGAAAATATAATACAATTAATTAGACCCGTTAAAAAAAATCACGGACTTATCTCTAAAACTATCTTTCAAACAAAAAACAACATACTAATATGCATGCAATCATTCTGATTTTTTGGCAAATAATTCTACAAGCAATATATTAGCATTATAGTGTTTTAGTTTTTTTATCCAATCAATAGTTTTTATGTAAATCTATCGAAACCACACATTTCGCGCTATTTGGCCCGCAGTGACTGACGTAACAACCACTTTGTAGTGCAAGCTGATTAGAACTTTATTCTAACAGCATTTCAAACGAAGTTTAAACCACCACAAATAGAGTTAGGTAATTTAGCTCGTCTAATCGCCTTAACGTGCTTTCCGAGGAAGGAGGAGGAGGAGGAAACCCGGTATGTAATGGGTGGTCTGGAACTGTTCACCCATTCACAGACCAACCTAGGCCAGGACGGCTTAACCTAAGTGCCTAAAACCTGGTGTCAAAGTTTTCCACACAATTCAGAAGTAGAATTTAGTAATGATTTTGAACCTATCCAAAAAACCTACGGAACTCTTCACATTTAATCAACACTGACGTATTTAAACAATTTATATTGACGTCTATCTTGCTATCGATATCCAACGATCGCAATAGCTATCGAATGTCAATAAACTTTTATTGAACTTTTCTTCCCGTTAATCTAATACAAAGGGATTATGTTCGTTTGTGTTTGTCGATCTTGGGAATTACTGCACCGATTTAGATGTTGTTTACATTGATGGAATTCGTTGTCTATGGTATGGGTGTTTTGATGGTATTTATTTGATGGTTTTGGGTCAAGATATTCGTAATTAAATGGAATAGCACGGCTTTGTATTTTTGTATGAAGACTAAATAACTAAAATTCAAACTAATATTTTGAGGCATTTGGGATCAATCATAATATCACACGCATTGAGTATTTATTTTTCAGAAAAATTATAGGACCTTAGAAGATTTTTTTTTTTTTTTTTTTTTTGGTATGGGCATCTCGCAGTTCAGTCTGAGAAGACTGGCTTCTGCTTAACCGGGCAAGTCCTGTGGATGCCTTGAATTTAAGGCCTCCAGCCAGGGCGAAAATAACTAAAAGCTAAGCGACAGCGCTCTAAAGGCACCCCCTGTGGGGTACGAACCTCGGCTTAGGGCGTCGCTGGGGGCAGCAAAGGGACAGGCTGGATCTGATTGTCATTATTTAGGGACTGATTTATCACTACCGGCTCAGTGTCTCACGTCTCAATCATGTGTAACCGAAGGTTCACATTCTTGAGCAGCGCTATATCGAGAACGTCGGGAAGATGACTGACAGTGTCAGGATAGTGCGTGTGCTCCATAGGAGCGACCGCGTCGAAACTAAGAGATTGACCTAGATCGTAGAGGACTTTCCCTCTCGGGTTCGTCGTTCTACTGTTCCAGGCCGGGTGTTTGGCGTTGAGATCGCCCGCGATGATCACGGAGTCACTCAAGCCGAAAAGAAGGGTGAGATCGCTAACCAGGAGGTTATGATCTTCCCATGTATTAGTGGGGGCCAAATAAGCAGAAACTAAATGTACCGGTTGATGACCGGTCATAGCAAGCCGACAGATTGAAACCTCAAGTAGGGACTTTAAAGGAGGGGGATCGATGGGAATACAATGCAATTCCTTGCGAAAGTAAATGAGGGTGCCACCCTTGTGACAACGTAGCCTATCATTGCGAACTATGCGGTAGTTGGCAATCTTGGGGTCGCGGTGGCTGGGTTTGAGGAACGTCTCCTGGATGAGGAGAACGTCAACGTTATGGTCACGGAGGAAGGCGGCGATCTCGTCGCGCTGTCCTCTCATGCCATTGGCGTTAAAATAACCTAATCTAAGGGACCGGGGTTGGGTGCAAGAGGGATTTGGTGTGATATCCATTACGGCGCGAAGTTGAGGTTACGTAGGGTTGACTTGATGACTGGATAGGCATCAATAATGTCGACGACTTGCTGAAGGTCCGTTGCAGCTCTGAGCTCAGCGACCATGCGGTCGGCCTCAGCGGTGCAAAGAGGTTGGAACCTGCCGTGGCGTGGTCGCCGAGGCACTTTACACACCTATGCGGTGCGTAACAGTACTTTTGGCTGTGACCATAGAGTTGGCAGCGATGACACTGCCCTACTACTTTGAGTTTCTTGGGCCTCTCGATAATGATGCCCGAGAGCGAACATACCGATCGGACCTTGAATATTGGGTGGTGCCCTTCAACCGGGTCACATATTACGAGTACCATGTCGTACTCGTCACCCCCTTGGGACCTATTCTTGTGGAGGCGGTGGACCGCCGAAACAGGGATACCCTGGGATGTAAGATCATCCAGGATGTCGGAGGAGGGAATCTCCTTGGGGATCCGCTTAATGACCACACGGGTCGGCTTCTCCTCAGGGAGGCTATAGGTGTGGAAGGCGACGTTCCTTCCACGAAGCGCGTGAACGAGATTACGGAAATCTGTAGACGTGGGGGTCTTTACTTTGATACCCTGGAGGGTAGACGTGGCGTTAGTGTATTGGATCTTGCGATCCACACACATTTTGGAGATCTCTGTCCACCTGGATTTCTCCTGGATGTACAGAGCGGGTGGCTTCAGCTGCTTCTTTGAAGAAGGAGCAGCTGAGGAGGGGGCTGGCTGTGAAGCAGCCATGGGGTTTGCAGGGCGGCTGACAGGAGCCGCACCTTGCGGTTGAGATGTAGCCATAGGGCTAGGCGGGCGACTGCCCTGGGGGGCAGCTTGGGGAGCGATGGGGGCTAACGGGGACGGGGAGGCTTGAGGAGCAAGGGGAGGCGCGTTGAGGGCTGTAACAGCCTTCTTGGCCTTATTGGCCTTAGTCTTCCTTCCCTTCTTCCTCTTGCCCTTTTGCACCAGCTGAATCCTCCGATTCAGAGGACGAGGAGTTGGTGCTGGGGGAGTCAGGGGAGCTCTCAGCGGCAGAGGGCGCGGACTCAACAATCTCCATATCGGAGGAGGAGGGTTGAGTGATCGGAGCGGGGGAGGGCGAACGCGACGGACTTTCCCTCGGAGGGGTACGAATGGCCTTGAGGAGGGCCCTAAATCTATCCTCCTTAAAAGGAGTAAGGAGATCGGCGTACTTCTCCTTCATATAGTCGCTGTCGTCAGTTAATAGCTGCGCTATTAGCTGATCGAACATTATCGAGCATTACGTTCCTTCGCCATCTTCGCATGGGGAACCTAACCCTAAAAACCTAATTTTGGTAGCCTAACTAGGAGCTAACTACCTAGTCCCGAGGAGACACGTAAAACGTGAGCTCCCCGGGCAGACAGTTCCCCGTTAAAAACGAACCCACCCTTGTGTTTTTCGTAGTGCTAACTGGCAAGAAGAAAAACACAAACAAACTTGCCAGCGACACGACTGTCTGAGAATTGCCTGAAGGGCCTAATCTGGATTCCTATCTAACGATACCAGTACCTAGGTCCCCGGGTAGGTGCGCCCGGGGATGTGTGGCCTCTCCTGAACTTGTGCGAACAGTGAGGTGAGTACCTAAGGTGTGCCCTAAGCTTGTAAACCTGTCGCCAGTCTTATTGTGCGACAGGGCCCTAGTCCCGCAAGGGGCTCTAGTGCGAAGGGGTAGACACTCCCAACCGACACTAGGTGTGTAGCTGTGAACGAAGTCGAAGACTAGGTTTGACGAGGGAAGCCCCCAAGGCCAAGGTCCTAGCTCCCGATGCCAATGGGATGCCTCGCCCTGAAGGGGTCCGGCGGGTAGGATTGGGTCACCACCCTCTTGACTTCGTTAACACCGTTAGGTTTCCCGTCAAGAACCACAAAACCGTGGCTTTTCCCTGAAGGGGCAACAAAAACGCGGACGATAAGGAAATATAGCCTCGAAAGAGGCTGTTTTTTTTGCCACTGAGTGACACCGTTAAAATGTGTACTAATACAAGTATCAGACACAAAATTGTTAGAAGATTTTCATAATAATTCAGGCTTAAATCTGAAACTATAGAAACACGGTCAAAGTAGTGGTACTAAGAAAGGTTTAAAAATATTTTTTTTGTTGTTGTTTCGCTTGGTTAAACGTAGCTTTCTAGTCTAATCACCGGAGTGTCAAGAAAGTAATTAACATCACAATTACCACCAAGAAATCCGACCACTTCATAACATATCAGGCATGCATTTGAACACGAAACCCATACTTTATAACCGGCCTAGCTCCTAATGAATGCGGCGTGAAGATACTTACTTGTACTCTAATTACACGAGTAATTACCTGACTAGTTTGTAGCTTACGGTTAACGAACAACCGAAATTTAAAATACCTAGCCAACAAATGAGGATGTGCAACAATAGCATCAATTTAATCTACACGTTATTATTTTAAAGAGCAAAAAGGAGACAATTTTTTTTGTTCGAGGATTAGGCCACTCACATACATTGTAACATTTAATAATGAAACTTACGTTGATTTCTTCCATATAACCTCTAGATTCCAGTGGTTAAATTAGCTAAGCATTGTGTAACCCGAATAAATGCGAAAAATCTGCAAAAACACTTACGAAAACCAAAATAAACAGAAACAGTAAATGTCAAAATATTGAAGTTGTCTGTCAATCACTAAAAAAGTGGGTTTTTTTTTAAATTTTTGATTTTTAATTTTTAATTTGTCATTTTATTTTATTTTATTTTCTGTGTCTTTGTTATTTTTTTTATACTGTTCCTGGTTGTTACTAACATAGTCTTTAAGGAAAATGTAATACTAACACCCTATGGGCCTTGATGCCTGACAATAAAATATATATTTTTTTTATAACGTTCCGTGCCACGTTGATTGTTTAAACCATCTATGCGATTTTAGTGTAAACCTTAAAAAATAGCATTAAAAATGCTCACAGTTTAATAATATTAATTTTATATTCTTTCTGATTCTGTAATAATTATAAGTAGCACATATGATTACCAACGGGTAGGTAGCGTACTTTTTTTAGTAAACAGAATAAAAACGCCCCTATTCACGTAAGTATTTGCTGTCAAATGACATTGACCACAACAGGAATGATTTGACTCGCAAAAGATATCATAACATAACTTATTTATTATGATTTTAAGATTCCGTTTTCATTTCTACGTAATATTTCGTTTAATACCATACTAAAATGGTTACTTTTTTTTGGTGTTATTATGAATAATAAATGTAACGACCAGGTGGGCCCAAAAAAAATATCTCATTTATATTTTTGTAATGAATAAACTCAAAATCTTCTGTGCCGATTTCAAAAATTCTTTTTTCACCATTCCTACATTCACCCTGAGTAACATAGGCTATATTTTATCCCAGTATTGTCACGCGAACGGTAACTACGCGGGTGAAACCGTGTGACGTCCCCTAGTCTAGACTAATATTATAAAGAGGTAATATTTGTATTTTTATATGTAACGAATAAACTTGAAAACTACTTTGAAAAAACCTTTCAGCAACGGATAGTTTCATTATCAGCGAGTAACATAAGCTAAATTTTGTTCCCGTACTTCCACAGGAACGCGAACTATGTGAGTAAAACCGCGTGACGTCCGCTAGTATTAATATTAAAGCTGCGATACTTCTGGACAAGTGACTGGTCACCTATTAGTCGCCATGGGTTATTTGAATTAATTATTTAGTTTTTGAGTTGTATTTTATTTTTGTTTTGCTATGGACACTTTTAACGTGCACATCTTGCTACATTGTTCTCAGATAATATACCATCTCAACATGAATGATGTAACCAAGATTTTGTAACAATATTTTGATTTAAAAGAGTGTCCATGGAGTTTCTTGCCCGTTCTTCTCCATAGAGATCTACGTTAGGGAATGGGCAACTACAGTACTTTCTCAGTTTTTATGTCTTGTGACAAAATGAACATTTAAAGTAGCTACAGTCCCAACTGTAGCTACTTTAAATGTTCATTTGGTTTCGACAATTCAAAAGTGCCTGTAACTGGCCTACTTGAAATAAATGCTTTGATTTGATTTGATTTGATTTGATCAAGGCTCGTATTGTTAGGAGGTTCTCTAGAGCCCTTTACTGCTAGCTTGGACCCTGTTCTTCGTATGTCTTCTCTGGCACAGCTAAGCAGCTTTATATTCAAGGTATGGAATTTTACCTTACTTTATTTTACAAATTGACGCAGTTTCCATGTTAGGCAAAGGTTTTCCCAGAAGGATATGAAACCTCTTTGTGTAAAACCGTCCTTGGCAAACCATTTCCGATTTTTTTTGGACCATAAGTGACTTTATGCAGAGACGATATCCTTTTTACCTAGGGTTGCCATACGTTGGGAATATTTCGGACAAGTCCGGAATTAAAGCAAAGTCTTAACCATAATGCGGGGGGAATTCTATCAAGTCCGGAATTTCCTAAATTTAAAAACCTTCAATCTCACTTCTGTTATAAATGTAAAAATCATCCAAAATCTTCTGAACGGATTCGGACTGGCGTCTGACAACCGGAACAATGAAACTGAACTAGATTGTCCGTACTCCAACTCGTTCATTTAGACTTGGTCGTTTGCCCGAATTCCATAAGTAACCGAATTCGGACGGCTTGTTAACTGAAAAAATATAATTAGACCGTCAGTTTGATTATCAACAAATATTTGACCCGTATTTTATTTTTTGTTTCATAAATCCAAATTAATGAAGATACGACGCTTTTAAAATTCTCAACACGTCACGCCTATAATTTTTTGCGAGTTCTGACATCACAAGCCTCCACTTCCGACATTTGATGCGTTTTATCTTTGTCAATATTCGTTGATTTACAAAAACAAAAAATACATGTCCATTATTTTCCAATACTCTAACTGACGGACTAAATAGATTTGCAATTTATTGATGGTGGAAACTAGCCTATTGCGTCAAAGATACCAGTTGTTTAGCTGAGGTCTTTCATTGTGATTGCCGATGCAGTTGCGGTGACCATTGAAAGCCTCAATGGACAGTCTTCACTCTGTCTGCTTACAGCCCTAAGTCCTCAAAATAGTACTCTCCATACAAAATGATAAACAACAAATTAATTACTTCAAACTACATTAGAAGTGAAGTCATTAGAATTAAATCAACTCTAAATTGTTTGCCGTGACCTAAATGTACTTGCTTAAGTTATTATTACGCTCGTTTTATTTGTGGGAGATCCAGAGTGCTTGAGAGTTAATTATGAGGCTTTTAAATGTTTTGCTTTGTGCCTTGGATTGCTTAGACACGTTTTAAATATTTCTTGTATTCATTAGTAGGTAATCGTTTTGTGAAGATTGACATAATATAACATCATGCATAGAGATCTATCTACGCTAGGGAAGGGGCAACTAAAGTACTTTCTCAAGTTATTATACCTTATGACTGTGACTGTAGCTTTCCTTTCTTGTATTTTTGACATTCAAAAAATGCAATCCCGAAATATGTCTAATTGAAATAAATGCTATGAGTTTGAGCTTTGAGTTTTAGTTTTGAGTTTGAGTTTGAGTTTTGAGTATGAGGTTTGAGTTTGAGTTTGTGTTTTGAGTTTGAGTTTGACACCGGTAATCTGAGAAAGGTTAGGCAGAAGTGTATCTATTAGTATACCCACAATCATGTCGCCAGTTATGTTTTATAACTTCATGTAATAGGGGACGACCTTATTACATCCAGACTTCATTCTTGCGTCGTGGACACCAGATAGTTGATATACTACTTGGAGAAGATCTTTGCCCAGCAGTTAGCCAGTGCAGGCTAATAAAAAGCATTAATACAATGCTTTTTTTGCTATTCCAATAAAAAGGTTAAAATTGTTTAAATCTAGCTCAATTCAGTTTATCTGTAAACTTATGAAAAGCTTAGACGAAACGATTTTAAAATTGTAAATATTCTATTCGCACGCAATTTTACCGAATTTTGTACAACTAAATAGGTTTGTTATTACATTTTTAGGCTTGTTACAGAAAGAAGAAGAAGAAGTAGTCAATTAATTATTACGATTTAATTATGACGATTTTTTTTTCAGTCCGATAGGCCTTAAGCTTGATTTGATAAATCTTAGTAAATTATTTCGTCGGCATCTATTACGGTAGCATTATGTAGACGATCGTCGCTCCATCTTATTGGTGGTCGACCTTGTCTGCGACGATATTATAAAAATATTAAGTAAAACTTGGAGCAGATTAGCTAGAAACAGAACAGCATGGAAACGAATGGAGGAGGCTTTCACCGCTACTTAGCGGTCCTTGTACATTATATACTTTTATAACAATACATAGACATAGGAATATATTATTATTAACATTTTAGGAGCCAAATTGTAACAATAATCATAATTTTAAGTCAACAAAACTGTAAAAGGAAAATAAAGCTATTTTATTTATTTTTTATGTAGACGATTATTAATTTCATCAACAATTGTCACGCTGATGTTCTTTGAAACTAAATGTTTTAAGGAAACCTCGTGCTTTCGATTCAAAAATCGTTTGAATGTAGTTACATTTTCTTCGCATGTTCCTACTAGGACGTCTTGTTTATCGGAGCGTTTTCCACACGTCTGCAACTTGCCTTGTGTGAGAACATTCTGTGTATTTGCAGCAACGCGCAGCTATCGGGCTCAACTTGAAACTTGCTCAAATACTCGTCGCATACTTAACTCTGCGAGTGAAAGAAGACACGCTGTATTTCTTTGTGTTTAAATGCGCGTAAACTCTTTGTATAAGGCGACTACATAAGCTAAACACGTGTTTTATAATGCCTAAAAGTATATGATTCACGGCAATAAACAAAACCAGAAAAGATATTCTTCAGGATGTATGCTAGTATGATAGTGTTTTGAAAACATAATACAATTAACTTGACTCACAAAATCACAAACTTATCTCAAAAATATCTTTCAACCATAAAAAAACATACTAAAATACATGCGATCATTCTGATTTTTCGGCAAATAATTCTACAATATATATATTCTATATTAGCATTATAGTGTTTTAGTTTTTAGTTCAATCAATAGACTATACTATACTATTTGGCCCGCAGTGACTGACGTACCAGTTTGTAGTGCAAGCTGATTTGAACTTTACATTTTGCATTTTAAAAGAAGTTTGAACCACCACAAATAGAGTTGTTAATTTAGCTCATCTAGTCGCCTTAAGGTGAAAGTGTAGGCCGTGAAATTTAAATTTTCTTACGGTTTTTGCAATTTGCAGGCCAGTGCTGTATGTTGATGAAAATATCGTTCGTGACTATAAAACGTACGTAGTTACAGAATGTCTCGACTGTGAACTTGAAAAATCGTTCCTCGATTTATATGAACTTAGAGGGTTGTGTTGATGATTTTGATGATCATAATTCTGTTACTACATACGTCACTTCCTGATTCGGCAGCTCAAAGTAAACTTACAGTTATTTAATAATAAGTTTATCATAGTTTATGTTACATCATCTTCCTTCCCTTGCCCCATATTACTTCTCCATTCTCTTTCCAATTCCGTCTCCTTCTCGTTTTTTCCATTCTCCTCTGTCAACCTTCACATTTATTCCTAACACAATTCGTCCATCGTTTCCTTGGTCTTCCTCTCCCTCTCCATCCCATCTCCACAAATGAAACTCAAACTATACCCTCCCAATAAATTACAACACACATTTTCACCCCACAAACAAACCTTATAAACTGCAACAAAATAAAAATAAAACATCCTCCCCGATCATTCACCTAACTTGAAGCTATTCCTGTGTTTATTAAGACAGTTATTTTCAGCCAGACTCAACGGCAACTGGCTAGAATTCAGTCTGCATCGAGGAGTTATAAGTTTGTAACGAAAATGTGTTAGAACGAGTAAAATATTTGTGGGTACTTAGATGAAAACATCAAAAGCATTGCGAAACTAAATGGTTTGAAAGGTTTTTGATTTAAAAGAGCATTGCAGTATCAAAAGATAGGTGAACGCCTCTTTCTGGTATGATCTTCTAGCAAAGGATGGCTGTAGTTAATGATTAGCACACCACCGGCGTAAAAATATCCTTAACGAAGCGGAACCGCACTCATTGTCTATGATAGATAGATAGATAAATCGTTTAATTAGTGCACACAAAAGACAAAGCACAACACTCAGAAATACAATTAAATGAAACATCATTATCTATCATTTCTTTTGTTTTGGAACATACGTGGGAACTGTTTTAGTTGAGAGTTATTGGAAGTCAAAGTTCTAAGTTTTTCACAAGTTTTTAATGTTTTTACTTTACTTTACAAAGCAAATGTTATAGTTCAAGTTGTAATATGTTTATATTGTATATAGTTACTTATTTAATTAAATCAAAAGACTTTACTTTAAAGACATTCATAATCCCGTACTCTATTCAATACATCCATCAGTATAATGTTTTGAGTGCGTTACATTGAGTTCTACTTTAAAACGTGATTTTTTAGCACAAACAAAGGCGTACAGTTACTTAGTTTAATGTACAGAATTCTTGGTTGCCGGCTTCGACAAGAGTTCATTTACATCTTGTTTTAAATTTGCGTTCATCTCAGACAACACTATCTAACTTTGAACTACAATAACACGTTCTTGTGACATGTTGTGAAACTCGTTAATAAGTATGCATCTTTAAAACGAACGAAACTTCACCCCTATTTAAAAATATTTGCCATTCTCACAAATCAAACTGAATCGCAAAAAAACAAACGACAGCGCTCCTCGTATTCACTATAGAACTTAACATCCCCGTAGTACCAAGCCAGGTATTTCTGCCAGACTGTTTGGCTATAACTCAGTCTGCATCCAGACTATTTTTGTCTGTAATGCCCATTTGTTATTCACTGTTAGTTCTAGAGTCCTGTTTTACAACTGAAATAGATCGGAGTTTGTGACAGATTGATTAGGAGTATTCCATTTTTGGGCGGTGCTGGCGATTACATAAGCTAAACGCGAGTTTTATAATTACTAAAAGTATATGATTCACTGCTATAAACAAGACCAGAAAAATATATGATATTCTTCAGGATACATGCTAGCATGATACTGTTTTGAAAACATAATACAATTAATTTGGCTCGATAAAAAGAAATCACGAACTTACCTCTAAAAATATCTTTCAAACAATAAAAAACATACTAAAATGCATGCGATCATTCTGATTTTTTGGCAAATAATTCTACAAGTAATATATTAGCATGATACTGTTTCAGTTTTTTAATCCAATCAATAGTTTTTTTGTAAATCGATCGAAACCACTCATTTCGCGCTTTTTGGCCCGCCGTGGCTGACGTAACAACCACTTTGTAGTGCAAGCTGATTTTATTCTAACAGCATTTCAAACGAAGTTTGAACCACCACAAATAGAGTTGCTAATTTAGCTCGTCTAAGCGCTGAGTGTGCTGATTGATAGATTTGGCTATATGAAGGCTATCACATTTTTTCTTGCATTTGAGTGTTTTAGAGTCTAACTCTAAGAAAAATTGTGATATTTATTTGAAACACACCCAAGAGAAATAATCAAACTTTCTGGGGCATATTTCTTTTTAACTTTGTGGCCATATAATAATAATAAAGCCATTTATTCCATATTGCGAGATTTACATTTCAAATGTTGTTAGTATTTTGTTAGTTTATTTTTCTTACAATTTATCTTAATTAATCTTCTTTTTTTGCAATATGGACCCCTTGTTGGGTATAGGCCTCCTGCAGCTTCTTCCACACGTCCCTGTCCTTGCCTAGGTCTTACCAATTTTTCGCTGTTACCTGTGTAATATAATCAACCCACCTTCTTTTTGGTTGTCTAGATTTTTTTCTTTTTTATGTAGGGCATCTCGCAGTTCAGTCTGAGAAGACTGGCTTCTGCTTAACCGGGCAAATCCTGTGGATGCCTTGAATTTAAGGCCTCCAGCCAGGGCAAAAATGACTATAAACTAAGCGACAGCGCTCTAAGGGCACCCCCTGTGGGGTACGGACCTCGGCTTAGGGCGACGCTGGGGGCAGCAAAGGGACAGGCTGGATCTGGTTGTCTTTATTTAGGGACTGTTTTATTACTACAGGCTCAGCATCGCGGGCTGGCTCGAGCAAGGGTCGGGGAGGGATTGAACGGGGATTACGCGCCGGACCTCTGCGACGAGGTCGGAATGTTTTCGGTCTGTATTTGTACATTCTACGAACTGTACTGGTATCTTTCCTACTCTCTTGCAAGATAGTGATCGGATCGTGGTTCAGTCTAGATGTGTGATTATGGTTTATATAGTGATAGCCCTCTTAACTCTTTGATACCTGGTCATGTCTGTGAAAAACTGACAGAACCTTATATTACTATAAAAATAAACATAAAATATACATAGTTATACGGAAGACCGATCAGAACAGTAAATAAATAAATGAATCAAAATTATTCTGATCCTCGTAAGCATGATCAGCCAGAAATGTTAGCATTGCAGGGACACATGCTTCGAGGTGGTTATAACCCATCAACCAGGCTCATAGAGGGTTGATTGAGTTACCAGTACCACTAACCCACCATTACTAACAACACATAATTACTGATCTACACTGCGCGTGACCAGAGGGTTGGCTCTTTCTTTGGCCAAAGAATTAGCATTGCCATTTAACGTGGCAATGCTGCCAGTCTTCTGGGCACGTTTCCCGATGACAGCTATGCGGAGGAGTACTTTGACGCCTAAGTGTCAGTATCATTGTTGTTGTAGGTACTACTTTAGGTTTAGTTTTATTTTTGTAATTATTTATAGTTCCATTTGTAGTATGTTTATATTGTAAATAGTTACTCATCATCTGCCTAGCCTTTTCCCAACTATGTTAGGGCCGGCTTCCAGTCTAACTGGATGCAGCTGAATACCAGTATTTTACATGGAGCGACTGCCTATCTGACCTCCACAACCCAGTTAATACTGGGAAATACGATACCACTTGGTAAGACTGGTGTCAGACTTTTGGGGTCACTGACTACCTGTAACGACTGTCAGAGATGGACAAATGACAGCTGGGACCAATAGTTACATGATCAGCCAGAAATGTTAGCATTGCAGGGACACAGGATTCGAAGTGGTTATAACCCATCAACCAGGGCTCATAGAGGGTTGATTGGGTTACCAGTACCATTAACCCGCCATTACTAACAACACATCATCAAATTCTTAGTAAATCTGATTAAATATTTCACAAAGCTTCTCAGAATTCGACTAATTGGATCAAAGTTCATGAGTCAAGCCTTCGAAATTCTTAAATACAGATTGTAAACCTTGCAATTTACGAAGAATTTGTAGGTAGGTACTAAGAAATGTATTTGCAACATCATTAAAAATAATGTATTCACCTTTAGAAGTAAATAGACAAGTTTTTGCTAAGTCATTGGTATATCAGTGTTAAATACAGCGTGATGTTAGTGATGATACATCAGATTTGTTACAAAGACATCGTGTTTTTATACTCAGGTGATTAAGCGAATGTTTTATATCATTTATCTACGTTAAATGATAAAGGCACTTGTTAAGCGAGCACTTTGCCATCTATCTAAATTATATAAGTTTAATGGAGCTCTTAAATAAGACATTTTGTATAAGGTGATTACCATGAGCTAAACGCGAGTTTGATAATTACTAAAAGTATATGATTCTCTGCTATAAACAAGACCAGAAAAATATATGATAAATATTCTTCAGGATATATGCTAGCATGATACTGTTTTGACAACATAATACAATTAATTTGGCTCGATAAAAAGAAATCACGAACTTATCTCTAACAATATCTTTCAAACAATAAAAAACATACTACGCATGCGATCATTCTGATTTTTTGGTAAATAATTCTACAAGCAAAATATTTGCATGACACTGTTTCAGTTTTTTAATCCAATCAATAGTTTTTTTGTAAATCGATCGAAATTACTCATTTCGCGCGCGCTATTTGGCCCGCAGTGGCTGACGTAACAATCACTTTGTAGTGTAAGCTGATTATAACTTTATTCTAACAGCATTTCAAACGAAGTTTGAACCAGCACAAATAGAGTTGCTAATTTAGGTCGTCTAAGCGCCTTAATGAACCTTTCAGCAGCTTTTAGGGTCACATCCACGGAAAGAGATCATCATCATCCACAGTCAGATTTCACCCACTGTGGGGTATAAGAATCTCTTTGCTTGTGTCAAGCTCCACGCTCTTGTGCCAGCCTCATCCAGGATATTCCCGCATTAGCAAGTAAGAAGTAAGTATTTCGATTTCCCCGAATTGTACGCCACTAAGGTCCACGTTCACCAAAAAGATGACGCTCTAATTATCTAAAAACAGCTGTTTAAAACACACTTTTGTATGGGGACATGTCACAGTGACAGCTGTTTTTAGATAATCAGACTGTTATGTTTTCGGTGATCATGGACCTAATCCTGTTCTACGGCCACTGTCATCCCTCCTTCTATACTGCCTGATATCTATCCTACTTAGATCGCCACTACACCTAGTGTGGATAAAAGGATAAACATCTAATTCTTAGTCATTGTTGCCATCCAACGTGGCAATGCTGACGGTCTTCTGGGCATTTTTACTTGTTGACTACTTGTAATTCTTCACCCCTTTTGATATTTCTACGTTATCATTATTATTTTATATGTGTACCTAGTTTGTAAATAATGTACCTACGAGTAACTACAGATAGATGTACCTAATAAATAAGATTTATTGTTAAAAATACTATGTAAATTGTATCTATTGTTAGTATGATGACGTGCATTGGCAACAGTACCTTTAACTAGATAGCTATTGTAATTATAAAGGCTGTATTTCTCAGAACTCCCACAAAACCACTGAATAGTCACTGAATAGTCAGCGGTGGCCCAGTGGGGGCGGCCCCGACTTACGAACAGTAAGTCGTGGGTTCGAACCCAGACAGGCGCATTACTTTGTGTAATTTATTTTATAACCGCTGGTCTCAAAACGGTGTAGGAAAACATCGTGAGGAAACCGGCATGTCCTAGAACCAAACATTCGAAGACATGTGACATCTACCAATCCGCACTGGGCCCGCGTGGTAGATTATAGCCCATTCCCCCTCTCATTGGGAGGAGGCCGTGTCCCAGCAGTGGGAATATTATAGGCTGATGATGATGATGATGATGATGAGTCATCTGATGATAATATAAAAGTTCGTCGCTGAACGCAATCTTTTCCAAAGCTACATTGTAATAACTTAGCTTGAAATAACTGACAGAAAGCCAATGACATTATCCCATGTCCGAAAAGTACACCTAAGAAGAAACAAACAAGATGATCGGACTTTAAACTCTAAACAAACCGCCATATCTTCAAAAAACCTATTCAAACCACCCATTCATTCAAATGTTAACACATTAGCGTCAATATCGTAACACAAAAGATTACACGCTACTGTTTACAATACCAAAAACGAAACACAATGAGAAATAAATCCCGCTAAAGCTATACCAACACAAAGTTGCAAGTAACCCTTTAAAATCGTTGCACCTTCAGAAGCCTTACTACCTTTCTTATTATAACTGGATTTATTAAATAAAACAAGCAAGGCAGGGTTATGTTTTTATCTCTTTTCCCCGCCACGCGACCGTATACCTCACCCTTTCTAACTTGAGAACAATTTCACAGTATATCCCTCTTACACGGCACGCTTATATCTCCGTCTTTGTCTTTCTGGGTGAATGCACGATACATCCGTTGGAAACTGGTCTAAGAAGTGACAGGTGTAAAAACAAGTCGATCTCGAGTCTCGAAGAGAATTCCTTGACCAGTCCAGCCAAGCAACAGATGGTCACAGGTATCTATAAGTAGATATTGTCTGCAACGTTTTTTTTTCGTATGAAGAAGAAACATTTGCATGCGTTTCTGTGAGCCTGGTAATTGCGTTGCCTTGACTGTAATAATAAAATTGCTTTTAGCTGTGGAGCTTAGGAATTTTATGACTCTTTTTCCATTTTAGAAGTTAATAATGACGAGATATACTATTATCATATTATGTTACCACCAGTGGTGTTATGGAGAAACGCTTCTAGTGTTAAATATAAAACGAAGAGGCTATTTTAACAATATAATGTATAGGTAATTAAGATAAGATAAGATTTATTTATTTCTGAGTATATGGTACATTAAGATCTTAATATTAGTCAGTTTCAAATTGAAATCGCTAGTAGTGACAGTCTGTTTAATCTGTTTTTCTTCTGAACTGCACAACGGAATTTGATACGATTTGAAGAGCCAGGTAAATAAAAAAGAAATCTTAAATGATTTTGATTTTGAAACGAAAAGTAGACGATATATAAAACAGAACGACAACGAATTCAATCAAAACTTACTGGTTTTACAATTCTCCGTGATCCGCCACCTACGCGAAACAAACAGGATAATCATAATAATCACAACATAAAACAGCAAAATTATTTTTAATCTCACCTTTAATGTCATAATAATAAGATAACTTTCTGAATAGAAAACATTCCTCATATCTTAGAGTTAAAATATCTTGGCATCGCTTATATAAGAAATAACTATGTCATAATTACATTCTTTTTAGATCATGTAAGTTATCTTTTCTATGAATAATTTTCTAATATATTTAGATTGCTTTTTTTTCTTGTAAAATGTCTAGACTGAGTGTTATAAAATAGAATACGCGTAGGAGGAAAAAGGCAATTGCCCATTTATGGCCACGAAACGCACACGAAATAGATATATGATAATTTTTGAATTATAAAGTTATACATTATCTTTTATTTTAAGAGTAAGCAATAATTTAACGAAATTAATAAGTTTTGAAATTATTAGAATATGGTATCAACAAAACACCGGCACAGAAGTGTTGCCATTTTAAAAAAGAAACCAATTTATATCGATTATCGATACGTTTTTTTGACAAATTATGATCTAATAATACTTATAAGTTAGAGAATATACATGGTTATGTCATCAAGTGAAATCAAATTAAAATTATTTTAGATCACAATCATTAAGGTATCGATTTTTATTTAATTGTACTGGCAACCGCTCCTTGATTTAAAAAAAACATAGTTTATGGTTTTCGAACAAATTATAAACGTCACATATATCACAAATAACACAACGTAAACTTTTGACTCGTTTGATGTCTCGTTTTTTTTTGTCGTGTTTTTTGTTGGTATTCTGGATTTTACATAAAATCAATGAATTGGCATTAAAATTGAATACCCCGAATTTTCTAACCTTGACGACTTTATATTGATTCTGCTTCCACTTCGTCCGAAACTCCTCTCATTTACCCGATAACAAGCTATGATGATAGTTTCTACAATTACATCCAAAATTGTATTTAACCAATTCTTTCTTTTCTAATTATATTGACGATGTGTACTACATTCATTACTTTATTTCATAAGTGTGCATACAAAGCCAAGAAACTTAGGCATGTCCCTTTTCGTTTATTTTTTTATTAAAAACAGAAAATCATATTTGAAGGTCCAAAATCAAAAGTCATTAATTAAAATGAAGCTGAGAATCAATTATCACAATAGTTACAAAAGACAGTCCCCCAAAAGCTGGACATGTGGTCCTGAGTTCGATTCCCGAGTCAAGCAAAGTGTTGAAACTGAAAAAAATTGAATTTTTCAGTAAGCTGCTACTGAATAATTCAATTTGTTTCAGTTCGACACAAACCAACCGAGCACAAATTCAAACTCTGTGGCTGCACAGAGTTTGAATTTGTGCTCGGTTGGGGGGCAAGGCTCGCCTGTTATTACATCATCATCATCAACCTTTAATGTTCCCACTGCTGGGATAGGCCTCTTCTCTATGCGAGGGAATCTCTTGTTATTACATGTGATTTAAACATATCTGCAATGCCAAAATGTGGGTGTAGTTAGTATTTATTTTTTTGAGACAAACCCGCCACACTATTCCCTAACCACTATAACTCCTGAAAGCCAGAATCAACAGTGGCGACCACCAGAAAAACGCCGAGACAATTAAGCTCGACGAAGTCCCAGAGAATGAATTCAACTGTCTTGGATCCCGCAACGAAATTAATCAGAAAGCATAGTGGAGTAGGAAAAAACCGTAACTTCCACTTCCCTCTATATCATAATCAGTGTTCAATGTTCCCACTGCTGGGACACGGCCTCCTCTCAATGAGAGGGAATGGGCTATAATCTACCACGCCGGCCCAGTGCGGGTAGATATCAGCAAGGCCAATAGGCGCAAAGGGACGTTTACAACTGGGATAGGCCCAGTTGCCTAGCACCACGGATAAATATTAACATTAATGGGTCCTAAGTTGTGAGTTGTTATATTTGATTCCTATAATAGGTATGGCAGGTATGTGTAGTACTATAATTAGGTATATCTCTGCCTAGCCCTTTGGGGATTCAGGCGTTATGTTATGCA
This sequence comes from Xestia c-nigrum, assembly GCA_916618015.1. Taxonomy (NCBI): domain Eukaryota; kingdom Metazoa; phylum Arthropoda; class Insecta; order Lepidoptera; family Noctuidae; genus Xestia; species Xestia c-nigrum. The sequence goes on along the minus strand of OU745269.1, from coordinate 7,635,771 downwards.
TCAAAACCAAACCATATCATTTGATTCTCTGTCTAACCACGTTATTAAAACCATTAACTTTATTAATTTACTAGCACTTCGCACGCAACTTCGTCCGCAAAAATTGTGATTGCTCGTCTAATTTGAATGATATATATATAATTTATCACATCACATCACATGTTACTCGGTAAAGATGTAGCTATCCAATGGTGAAAGAATTTTTGAAATCGGTATTTAGTTTTGGAGTTAAATGATAACAAACATACAAACAACATTTTTTATCTTTTCTCTTTATACTTGTTAGTATCGAAAATAACCTTGTAATCATGTGCGGTTTCAGAAGCTCAAGTAGGTATTAGTTTAATAGAAAATGTTTGCGTTAACAGCTTCTAGTCTAGGTTGCAAGTAAATTAGCTTTACTAGTTAATCTAAGATACGTAGTAACATAGTATAAACAGAAGCAGTAGTGCATCTACAGCTCAATACGCGTTATAATTACCTACCGCACTTGCCTGTCTCAGGGTTGTCACTTTTAAAAAAGAAAGAGTTGCCGACACCGTCAGTAAGTATTGGAAAATAATAGACACGTACTTTTTTGGTTTTGTAAATCAATAGTCAATACTAAGATAAAACGCAGCAAAACTCGGGAGTGGGGGCTCGTGACGTCAGAACTCATTCAAAGTTATACTAAGGCGTCACGTTCGTAAATTTTGGTTTGTGTAACAAAAGAAAAAATACGGGTTAAATATTTGTTAATAATATAACTGACGGACTATCTAATTAGATTTCTTTTGTCGTCTACCCTATTCGTCAATAATTTTAAAATACATATTTTTAATTTATTTACCTGCGTATGTCTTTAAGCCGTGACGTGCGAACTTTGTGCGGTGTGCAAGCCTCGACTGGCGGCAGTAAGACACGGGTCGAGATTGATTCTGCAACCGTTCTCCGACAGTCGTTTCTCCTTTGGACTGTTCACTGACAGGACGTTTCGTTTTTGAGAGATTCGTCGATAGAACGTTTCACCTATGGATGTTTCGCCGACAGAATGGTTCGCATTTGTTAGTTTCGACGACAGGACTTTTCAACTATTTAATATTCGCCGTCAGATCGTTTTGTCTACGATTGTTTCGACATGGCTTTTTCACTATTAAACTACAAAGCCACCAAAAAGCTACTTACTTAGCTTTGTCACCTAACGAAATAATTTTATATTATTTAAACCTAGTTATACTTAACTACTTACCTACTTATAATAAAACTGTAAATTGAAGATATTTTTTTTTAATCACATTGTAATCCACACTTAAATAAATACGTTTCATTAATCTTTTGTTTTATTATTTCCCCAATATTTGCAATAACAAAATAAACGAATATGGATGGGTAATAGATAAATACCATTCATTAAAAGTAAAGGCGGTCTTCCATTAAAACATTTTAGCTAGTAGCTTTTTGGTGGCTTTGTAGTTTAATAATGAAAAAGCCATGTCGAAACAATCGTAGACAAAACGATCTGACGGCGAATATTAAATAGTTGAAAAGTCCTGTCGTCGAAACTAACAAATGCGAACCATTCTGTCGGCGAAACATCCATAGGTGAAACGTTCTATCGACGAATCTCTCAAAAACGAAACGTCCTGTCGGTGAACAGTCCAAAGGAGAAACGACTGTCGGAGAACGGTTGCAGAATCGTCGAGATTTTGTTAGAGAGTGCGTACGGCGACGTAAAGATAGTATGACGCACACATACAAGCCGTGCGCGGTGCGTTTATATGAAGATCCTACTTGTCTTTTTTATGCTATGGTAGTAACTAATAAACTATGATTAGGCACAGTTAACTCTGCGTTGTATCTCGACGTTATTAGCTTATATCGAAACGGTATCAATATTACATGTCAATATTGCCTACGAACTAATAATGTAATAATCAACCATAACTCATTTATTGCTAAAGATCATGCCTTTAGGTCAGTACATAGTTTAAAATACTGCTAGTCCACGTATGTTGATCACCGGGGTAATTTTATAACACACTTTAATTGTGTATTTAATTGTAACTATAAATCAATAAAATAAATATCGCTGGACATTAACACACAGCGCCACCTAGTGCCACACTAAGCAAAGCTTGTGTCGTGGACACTAGATAGTTGATATACTACATATATACTTTTTTGTTTGTAAATACATACTTATTATACATATAAACATCCATGACTCGGAAACAAATGTCCGTGTCATCACACAAACATTTGCTCCTACCGGAATTCGAACCCAGGACCCAAGAACGTAAGGCAGCGTCACTACCACTACGCCAATCGGGTCGTCAAACTATTCAACAACATTCAAAGTAATTAAATAACAAACAGGCAATGGTTTAGTCGTTTCTTTCAAAGTCCTTCAGATCGTAATTGATTACAAAAATATGGGCGGGAGCCTGGCAAAATCCAAGTTTCATTTAGTATTTACATAATTATCACATTATCGTCTTTCTATTCTGACACCTCTTATTTTATTCCTTTCCAATTTAGTACAAATATACAGTCATGCTCTCTCAAACATACACACACACACACACACACACACACACACTTTATTTCGGCAATCAATACTTGCAATGAGATATCACCATTTCGCGATTTCTTAAGACCTATTTTCACGATTTTTTTTGCGAAGCAGAACGCGCGACAAGAGACGACAAGTAAAACAGAAAAAAAAAACGAACTATACGTCATGTTTAGCATTGTTGGTGTATAGCTACATTATTAACTCATCATCATCTTCATCATCTCAGCTGAAAGACGTCCACTGCTGGACATAAGCCTCCCCCAAGTGTCGCCACATTGACCGGTCTCATGCGACTCGCATCCAACGGATTTCCGCAACTTTCACCAGGTCATCGGCCCACCTAGTGGGAGGTCTTCCAACGCATCGTCTTCCGGTTCACGGTCGCTACTCCAGAACTTTTCGGCCCCATCGGCCATCCGTTCTGCGAGCAATGTGACCTGCCCACTGCCACTTAATTTCTATATGACCAGAAAGGAGCGCTCATGTCACACACATTCCTGGCGCAAGTCACATTTTTGAACAATTTTGACATTGAAAAAAAATAAAATAAAGTGCAAGCAAAAACGAACCTTGAAGCAGTATGAATTATGTGTCAGTATTCATATGAACGGGCCACAGCAGTAGATTATGCACTATGAAGTAACATTGCTCGCCCATATCGAATACAATCGCGACATGTGACATTATCGCGATGAAGTTTAGCTGTGAACGCGCTTTCTATCGATACAGTATCAACTCTATCGATGGTGTATCATGTCACTAGTGAGCTGACTGTCGTGTAAAATTGCAACTTTACGAGAACATAGATAAGGTCTATATTTTGTTTGAAATCAATTAACAGAGTAATTTAAACCATTTAACATATACATAGGACTGACCGACATGGTTCGGTTTCGGGCAAAAAATCTAGTTTCGGCCACAGTTTCGGTTTCGGCCAAGAATTGGCCGAACCTCCCCGCCGAAACTAGGTGTTCGTGATTTGTCACGCATCATTCGGTTAACTTTGAGTGAGTGAATGTGATTGCCAGTTGAGTTCGCTAGCCGGCGCGATCGTGATGATTTGAGAGTATGTATTGTGGTTTTTCTCGCGCAAACATATTTAGGTGTTTTTAACCGACTTCCAAAAAGGAGGAGGTTCTCTATTCGACTGTATGTATTTTTTTTTTTTTTATGTATGTTCACCGATTACTCGAAGACGCCTGAACCGATTTGAAAAATTCTTTTTTTGTTTGAAAGGGTATACTTCCAAGTTGGTCCCATAGCCACCAAATCAGGATCTGATGATGGAATCTTGGCGAAATCGAGGGAACTCTTCAAATTTTATATGAAAACGTGTTGCGATTTTGGTATTTTCTACAACAAGTGAAGCATTTGCGTTTGATAAGAACCATTCTACCATCAAATCTGATGATGAAGCCAAGAGTCACGGAACTCCATAATGAGACAATGTACCATAGTCGTGTTTGGGCTTGTTATAATTGTAACGGTATGCACTTTCCATGTATCAAGCACATGTGAACCACTAAAAAGTTGAAAATAAAAACTTTTTTGCAAAAAATAAAACCGACTTCAAAAAAACACAAAAAAGTGAAAAATAACTTTAGCTTCTGAAGTCGGTGACAAAAAAACTAAAGCAATCAAACAAAGGTCACCGACTTCAGAAGCTAAAGTTATTTTTCACTTTTTTGTTTTTTTTTTAAGTCGGTTTTATTTTTTGCAAAAAAGTTTTTACTTAAATTATGATGCATTTTATGGCATTCAAGTCTTGTCCTACAGTGGAAAATAAATAGTTTGTAAGTTGTAATAGAATAGAATTAATTCGATATTTTACTTGGTTCTGTTGATTTATTCCCTAGAACTTATAAAATATGAGTTTGTGCAGAAATTAATGTACCACTTAAGGGCGCCTTCCAATTAGCCGCAAAGAGCCGCCGCTATTGACGCGCTGCCGTTAGTATTACTATTAAGAGTGGGCCTAACGCCAGGAAAAATACTGATTTCCCCCGCGCCTCTCGTCACACCCGCATTAGTGCGTTTATCAAACACGGGCGGCGCGCGCGGCGCCGCCCGTGTACAAAAATGTGTTTTAAACAGCCTTTTTTTTTTGATAATCAGACCGTCATCTTTTTGGTGAACACGGACCTACATGTTCACCAAAAAGATGACGCACGATGAACACTTTATATTCCCCCTAAAAAGCGTAGCCGACGACGCCCCGCTTTCTTTCGAGTTATTTCCGAGTGCAGGCTTTAAAGGAACCTAACTAACCTAACGGAGGGGTGCCCCAAGTCCCGATTATGGAGGCAGAGATACTTCCGTATGTTCAGTTGACAATAATTCGAGACATTACAATATCGCGAGAAAAAACACGTTAAATTGTAACATAACGTGTTTGACAATTTTACGGTGACATATCGATTAGGAAGAGCGCAGAGTAAATATTTATTACTAGTCACTGCTCTGTTGTTACAATGTACAACTTCCACGTTGCATCGCAGATGTGATTGCGGTAGATGACCTTATTACACGGTTTTATTTGAGGCGTTTTTTTTTCATGAATGTTAACAGTTACTTTTTTGAATTATAATAACTGTACATCTATATTTGTTCTACTAGATATAGCTTAAAAAGAAGCTGCTGTATGACAAGAAGTATGAAAGAAGCAGGCTGCACAGATCCCAAAAAGATTGGGAATCTATACTTATAATATTATAAAGCAGAAGAGTTTGTTTGTTTGTCTGGTTGAACCCGCTAATCTCAGGAACTACCAGCTCGAATTAAAAAAATATTTTTGCGTTGGATAGTCCATTTATCGAGGAAAGCTATAGGCTATATAACATCCCGCTATGACCAATAGGAGCGTAGCAGCAATAAGAAATGTTGCAAGCGGGAAAAAAGCTTCCGTTGAGCAGGTGATGCGTTGCGATATCAAAACTTCACGCGAACGAAGTCGCGAGCAGAAGCTAGTTTGGGATAAGGCAGACTTCGGTTAAGGACCCTTCTTTAAAGTAATAGTGTCTTTATAGCTCATAAAGACAGTTAAACTTTATGTGGATAGTCAAAGTCTAATCTGTAGTGTTTTAATCCATCCTATAACCTTAAATAACATCTCACCTGTAATCTGCGAAGGATAAGGCAGAGGTGACCCTAATAATATCTACCCTAACTCAATAGTAGTAGTAAAACGCAATAACACTTTGCCCAACCTGGGAATCGAACCCAGGACTTCATGTTCAGCAGTCACACTTGCAACCACTAGACCAATGAGGCAGTCTTGATAGTCCTATATATTTTAATTAAATGTATATGTCAAATGGTTTAAATTGCTCTGTTAATTGATTTCAAACAAAATATAGACCTTATCTATGTACTCGTAAAGTTGCAATTTTACACGATAGTCAGCTCACCAGTGACATGATACACCATCGATAGAGTTGATACAGTATCGATAGAAAGCGCGCCCACAGCTCAAACTTTATCGCGATAATGTCACAGGTCGCGATTGTAGTAGATTAAGCGAGCAATGTTCCAAGCAAATCCCGTTCATATGAATACTGACACATAAATCATACTGCTTCTAGGTTCGTTTTTGCTTGCACTTTATTTATTTTTTGTCAATGTCGTCAAAATTCTTCAAAAATGTGACATGCGCCAGGAATGTGTGAAAGGAATTTGTGTGACATGAGCGCTCCTTTCTGGTCAAATACATATATACATATACATACATATGGTGAACATGTAGGTCCGTGTTCACCAAAAAGATGAACCGATGATGACTGATGAATAATCCCCGCGTGGTCTCGGGCATTTTCTTTACGGATCGCGTTTGCTCGAGCGTATCTACGAGGACGCGCGAGCAATTTTTGTCAAGCATTTATGCATTTTATTTTAATAATTTTAAAGTTTATTTTTAAGTGCGTAAAGAAAATCCTCTCCGCTGCGCTCCGTTCTGTCTGCGCTGAGCCTTATAACATGGGACTTAAAACTTAAATGGGTGAATTTAAAATAAAAATTAAAAATAAACAATTTTTTTTGTTATTTTACGTAGGTCTAGATGGGCACTTATAAAACGTCGAAAATGATGCACGGTTGGCGTTGGTCGATTCCATGGAGAAGAACCAGCAAAAAACTCCATGGTTACTCTTTTCAAATCATTTGGTTTTTACTACAATATTAAGTACTAGCGGACGTCACGCGGTTTCACCCGCGTAATTCCCGTTCCCGTGGGAGTACGGGGATAAAATATATCCTATGTTACTCGTGGATAATGTAGCTTTCGAATGGTGAAAGAATTTTTAAAAACGGTCCAGTAGTTTTTAAGCCTATTCATTACAACCAAACAAACAAACAAACAAAGTTTTCCTCTTTATAATATTAGTGTAGATGTTACTTACAGCATTAATACTTTAGTATGGGCGGACAGCGTAGGTCCGACAATTAGGTCGTTGCTTACTAATCTTACTATACAAAAAATGTAAAACTACATAAATATAAATTAACAAAAGTAAAACAGCATCTGGGAGCCTACACAGCCTACAATGTTCACTCATTCACAAATAATAGGTAAAAAAATCATCTAAACACAGGTAAGAAAATAAAAAAAATAAACAATTAAAAAACCATGTTAAACCAAACAAGTGACACAAATATTATAATCAGTGCTGTAACTAATTGGTTGCATATTAGAAAATCAAAACTTTTCTGAGCAAATTTCAAAAGAACAAGCACAACTAATTATAGGTAGAGCTCTGCCTAACTCTTCGAATGTGGTATAGGCGTAATGTTAGGTTATGTTTAGTCCTGCCGGGGCTGCGGGACTGTTCGAAAGAGATACCGTGGCCCCGGAACAAAAAGCGCTAAGAAGAATCATGAATGGGTTTTGGTCAGTAAAAGTCTGACACTCCCTTCCGCCTTGCCAGGAGTTATTTGATGATTTGCCAGCCGAAAAATCCGTACCTGGATGATTGTTTGAATATTTACATTAATCCTCGTAACTTCCATTCCATGTGAATCTAGACATAAGATACGGTTTTAACCAACACCTCTAAACCTAGGTCTTTGTGTACTTTCTTTTCCAGACATTATTATCCACCCCAATCAAAATATAAAAAGGAAAATGCTTACAAGACAGCCACTTAATTTGATACAACCCCTTTACCCCTCGCTACGTTACAGCTAATAATAAGCTTGATACAAAAATAAAATCTACGAACATTACGTAAAAAAATCTCCGGCAAGGTATCAGGTAATTACTTTCCGTGTCGGGAACAAATGGGGACTTCCCACGGCTGGAGAGTACCTATGTACTCGTATCATGTATCTATGTTCGTGCATACTTATGATTAAGAAGCTGAGAATTGGAAGGGTTGTTAGAGGTTATGTGCGCCTAGTACTTTGAGATACAAGGAAATGTTTGCTGTAGGAAATAAAGGCTTTACAATCATCATCTATCTGCCTGGCCTTTTCCCAAGTTTAGAGGGGTCGGCTTCCAGTCTAACTGGATGCAGTTGACCACCAGTATTTATTTTGAGCGACTGCCTGTCTGACCTCCACAACCCAGTTAATATTGGCGCTCAGCTTTGGTGGAAACGTAGGCTAAGACTGGTTATAAGACCTTCGAGCCACTGGCGACCTGTAACTGCAAAAGATTTACAGAAATGACAACCAACGTCTTAACGTGCTTTCCGAGGCACGGAGGAAACTCGGTATGTAATTATGGTCACCCATATTTATAGACCTTGGCAGCTTAACTTTAAAGATACACATGTGCGGCTGTTATTATTTGGCCACGAGTCCCCTAAATAATAAATAGTGTCTTTTCAATTCTATAGAAAATCTAAAATTTAATAAATACGGACTGAAAAAACTAAAATCTTACTCCCCAAACTCAACTAAAAACCTTAATCAAGTCCCTTCCAAGGCCGGTTCTACCACCAAACGTAACCTCAGTTTAACGTCACCCAATATCCCACTCTATGAACTATGACAGTAACCACAACCACGTCTGTAACTAAAGGATCTCTCCCGAACTTCGCTGTAAATATATTTAAGCCGTTCAAGCGCTTCGGCTTAGCTGAAATTACTACGGAGCTGCGGCACACCGGGATATACAGAGGAAACAATGAAAGTGGAAATATTTTCTAAAGGTTTATAAATATTGCAGGTGAAGTAGAATGAATGCGAATGCGCTGTGTGCGACTTTAAATTTGTTTGTGGGTAGGGTCTGGCTTGCTGTGGAGTGCGCTTGACTTTTTGGGGAACGAGATAAATTTATATTATCTTAATAATATAATGAAAAGGTACTTTTGGATGTAGAGAGTAATCTTCGGAACTATCACTACTACTATCGTAATCTGATTTCGAATATTGTTTTACAACATTTTGTGTCGTAAGATCTAGGTACATTTTTCTCATTTTTGTTTGCTCCTGTGTGGACTATTAATTACTTTTCCTTTTTTATAAGAAAATGAAAACATGGATTGATAATTAACAAATTAGATATCTTCATGGCTGTAATTTTGGTATCAATATACAGATATTACCTATATAAAAATAAACAAACCAACTTTAACAATCATTTAAATACTTAATCCCCTCCCGTAGTATCCCCTACATTCCACATGACCCGGCAATATCGACCAGCTTACAGCCACTAAATACGACACTACCAACAAATGTATGGAAATTATTCTGTACCGTAACCCATTCAGTTTGCATTTAATCCCAGATTATGAAGGGATTAAGCCCAAACCCTTGAAAGTTTCTACGTCTTTACGTGGTTATGCGTGCGGGATAATTATTATTTTAATCCTCGGTTTGTGTGGTGTTAGCGGACGTTTATTGTTAAGATATTGGTTGGTGTTCCAATTGTTGTTTTGGTGTTATGACAGTGTTTATTCTTTGGTAGGTTATCTAGGAAACACTTTATTCGATGTGGAAATTACCAACATATCTGCAATATGGAAAATATCTATGTACACACGCCAGCACATGGGTATGAACGAGATAATTTTGGAAGTAGGGACATTTCACAAAGTTTACGGTTGACCACTTTTCTGTCTATTGAGAAGTGACCGTCACTAACATCACTGAACGTCGGGGCTATGCTATCTTTACTTAAGTACTAATTAATGTTGTAACACGATAATATTATAAAACCGAATCATTTTAAATTAAAAGAGTAACCCTGGAGTTTCTTGTCGGTTTTTTTCGACGACTCGAATGGCGTGGTGGTAGTGAGGCTGCCTTACGTTCTTAGGGTCCTGGGTTTGAATCCCGGTAGGCGCAAATGTTTGTGTGATGAGCATGGACATTTGTTTCCGAGTCATGGATGTTTGTATGTATAATAAGTATGTATTTACAAACAAAAAAGTATATACGTTGTATATCAACTATCTGGTGTCCACGACACAGGCCTTGCTTACTGTGGCACTAGGTGGTGTTAATGTCCAGCGATATTATTTATTTAAATTATTCTTCACTAGCGCCCGCCACGCGGTTTCACCCGCGTAGTTCCCGTTCCCGTGGGACTACAGGGATAAAATATAGCCTATGTTACTCGTGGATAATGTAGCTTTCCAATGGTGAAAGAATTTTTAAAAACGGTCCAGTAGTTTTTAAGCCTATTCATTACAAACAAACAAACAAAGTTTTCCTCTTTATAATATTAGTATAGATTGGAAACGACCAACACGATCCGTGCACCTAAATTAATAAACAAATAACTTTATGCAAAAATTATTGCTGGGAAACAACTTTTTTTTGGGTGAAAAATCTTATTTTGTGGTGGAATTCAATGTAACGCATTTAAAATATTGTGCTGATAAATCGGTTGAATAGTACGGGGGTCGTAGAGGTGTTATAGTAAGTAAAATCTTACAATAAAAACTTGTAAGTACTTATTAGACTTTAACTTGTCAAAACGTTGGAACTTTGACCCCCAATATATCCGTAACTAGAAGGTTCCCAGGTATGGTGTAGAACAAAAAAATTATCGCAATAACGGGGAAAACAAGGGCCTTTCGGGTTTATTCCGAGGTTTTTTTCAGCCTTTTTGAACCCATGTGGCCCATATAGGCCAATCCAAACTAATATTATAAATGCGAAAGTAACTCTGTCTGTCTGTCTTTCTGTCTGTCTGTCTGTCTTTGCTTCACGCCTAAACTACTGAACCGATTTGTGTGAAATTTGGTACAGACATAGTTTGGAACTTGAGAAAGGACATAGGATAGTTTTTATTACAAAAAATAAAATAAATAATAAAATTTATTGCGGACATACAGCGCCATCTATTGGTCAAGAGTCGACAATGTGGGTAAAACCAAAAATCTGCCGGAAGTCACTATTCCACGCGAACGAAGTCGCGGGCAAAAGCTAGTGTGGAATAAATGTTTTCTTCCGACTAGACTTTCAAAGAGTTTTCAATTCGTCTGAATGAGTTTTTTTGTTTGTATATTCAGCGATATCTTCACCAATTGTGAACCGATTTTGATGAATCTCATTTGTTTGGAAGAATGTTATTTTGCGGTAGTCCTTTTTAAGTTTGGTGAGCATTTGATCTTCGGAGATATACAAGGGATCTCTTAAAAATAGACGGCAAATCTTTCGTGATTGCTGCAATCGCTTGGATGTTTATTGTTTATGTTACCGGCCAAACCCGATTTCAGGACAAACTAGTTTTGCCTAGGCTAAACTGAAACTTGAGCTCGTTCTGGCATCCTAGTCGAGGGAGACCTGGTCGTAAATAACCATGAAAGATATGGCGGGATCTATTCGTTCGCTTCGCTCGCTCATTCGACCCCGCCATACCCTTTTAACCTAATCTATCCGTGTCGGGGTGCCCCAAGTGGGTCTAGTTTAGCCTAGGCAAAACTAGTTTGTCCTGAAATCGGGTTTGACCGGTAACATCTATACAACACAATGTCATAAAATTACTTTTTTGTGTTTTTGAAGTCAGTTTAATTTTGTGCAAAAAAGTTTAAAAAAACAGACTACTCATCATTCTCGTCTTTTAATACAAAGGAATCAACATAGAGGTGACGTCAGAACACCAACAGTCTACCATAAATTCTACTCAATTTTCCCCCACAGTACAGCACCTACCTACCTACTTCCAGCAGAAACCGGATAAAAGTAATTTAGTTAACAGGCAAAGTCGGGCGTTTGTAAAGTTGCAACCGAACGTTAACCGGCACCATTGCGTGCGTTAATTACTTACAAGTGCCGTGTTCCACCGATTGCGATGAGGCAGGTTGAATTAAAGTTTAAATAAACATGTTTTTATTATACAATGGATTTCAGGAAACTGAGTTTAAATTAGGTTAAATTAGGTTTAAACAGGGTGGAAGAAAGATGACTTCTGGAATGGAGGTCGCATATTTGCAAGCGTACAGTGAGATATCTCCCAGCTAGATAGATCTATGAACTTAAAAAAGGGGCTTTTTTATTTATTATTTAATTGGTTGTATTTTTATACCAATTAAAGTAAAACTAGAAATACAAGAGTTATAACATAAAATTAAGACATACAAAATAACAAAGTAAAGCTAAAGGTTCACACTTTCATAAATTCCTCTGACTGTACTTATCTGACTAAAGCTTCAATATGTTGAATGACTTACTGGATACTGTGATGCAGTAAGAAATCTAAGTCTAGAAGTGAACTGCGAAAGACTTGGGCAATAGACTTGCCATATAGACAATAGACTTAGGGGAAGTCTTCCTATCATCTGCCTAGCCTTTTCCCTATTCAATGTTGGGGTCGGCTTCCAGTCTAACCGGATGCAGCTGACCAGTATTGTACACGGACCGATAAGTACTGAGTAATACGTTACCCTTTGGTAACACTGGTTTCCAAACTTTTTGGGCCTCTTACTACCTGTAACGACAGCTGTTTTTTTTTCATCATTCTGAACCCCGTAGTTCAAAATGATGTGGCCAGTGGACTATTAGGTTATAGTCAATACGGCAAATTGGTCAGAACTACTTTTGACTGGTCTCAGTGAGGCTTAGGCTGAGGCTACATTAGGCCGTGACGCGACCTGCGACACATGAGCGATTAAAACAAGTAAATGAATGCACACATGTAAGGCATGTGCATGTGTTTGTGTACACTGTACATCAAATATTACTAGCGATCTTTGATTTCTTTATGCGATCGGAACAAACTATTGTAATCACGGCATCGGCTGCACGAACATATCGAAATTGAAGCGAATTTATTAGAAAATACGCCGGAATCTCGCTTGTAATGTAGCCATACCATGTTTTTCTCGTTTCGCTCTTCCAGTCGCATCGCAAATCGCTGCCTAATGTAGCCTTATACGTGAGCATTCATTTACTTGTTTTAATCGCTCACGTGTCGCAGGTCGCGTCGTGGCCTAATGTAGCCTCAGCCTAAAACCCTTATGAAGTCAAAATGTGTTTTCTGCATTAGAAATTATGTTGTTTTTGAGCGCATCGGTTGGAATTCCCTAGTCCTAGAATAACATTATGAGTCGAAGTCGTGTTTTACGAAGGTGTGTGTTGTCGAAGTATGTTCTGTCGAAGCAACGAGTAGTCGAACTAATGTTATTCAAAATCAAGACCATGTCAAAATAATTATCTGTCGAAATTCAGTATGACACACAAGGTCGGCCACAAACAAATGTAACAACCTGTAGTTTCTAACTTGTAAATGTTAGTTATTGTCAAATAACAGCTTTGACAGTGAAAGATACACCTCTGCCCCTCCCTTCGAAGATTACAGGCATGATGATATGTATGTCAGTAACTCCAGTTTTTTTACGGATATTTTAATTTCTGATGGAATGCTTATCCTTCTATAAGTAGTAAAAATACTAATAGAAAAACAATTGAATGTAACAAATGTGTGTTCTCGCAGGTCTGCTGGAAGAAATTTCTTATGAAATAAGCAGTACCTTTGTGCTCTTCTTTCTTAATGTAATGTCCTACTAAGTATTTTGTGTGTACATAAATAAATAAATAAATAAATAAAATTAAGTTCGAGTCAGGCGGCTTTTGGGACCAGGACCGCAATCCCGGATTCCCCTAAATATTTTTAAATGGAGAGTCTGATTTCATAGATCAGGGGCCTAATTCTGCTATTTTAATAAATTCGTCACTCCAACAGGATTTCATTCCCATCCCATAGACATTTTGCTTAAAGTCCGTAATCTGCTAAATTCACAATGGTCGATCATTGGTCTGTCAATGGTCTTGTAATGAAATTGTGTTTTGAATTGTTGTACTGCACTTATTATGAAACCCTTAGTACAAATACATGGTTTTCAAAATTTACTACTAAATGCGAACATTTATTCATGCCAAATTTCGTGTGCGATTCTATGACATTTCTTTCAATGGAGTGTCGGTGGTTAACCATTGAAAAGTCATAATGGCGCCATTATATTGGTAGATTCACAATCTTGTCAAAACTTGACAGAACTTTACCACTATGAAATCAATGATCGACTATTCAGACACTATTGTAATATCAGAATCGAGGCCCAGACTTCAAACACCACACCTACATAACAGTGCCCAACTTATTTAACAAAACAATATCAACCATCGATTTGTAAACAAGAAGACAGAACAAGGAAAGTTTGCACCATTCAATGTCAGTAACGGTTACCGCCATGCAACCAAGTATGGCAGGAAGTAATTACGACGCGTGTTGCCTCTAAGCCTCTGACTGCAGTGTTGTAATGAGGTATGTAATACTCGTAGTATTCATTTGCGAAGTTCATTTAGATACTACTAGCTTAAATAGCTCGCTCCAGTACTCGCTCAAATACTCGCTCTAATACTCGCGCTAGTACTCGCGCCAGTACTCGCGCCAGTACTAACGCCAGTACTCACGTCATTTCTGGAAACAAGTTCTCGCGCTCGTATTCGTGCCAGTGCTCACGTCATTTCTGGAAACAAGTTCTCACGCCAGTACACGCGCCAGTCCTGGAAGCAAGGGACGTAAAATGAACCTTCCTTAATGTACATCAAAAGGCCGGTTACCATATTTCAAAACAAATGATTTATTTTGATTACTTCAGGTAGGTACCTCTTGCACCAATAAGTTGACTTACCTAAATACACCCATTTAATGAAAAATATTTTTTTTTCTAAATACATATTCAGCCTGAAAATAATCATTTTTATAACTAAAGATCTAAATTGCTTTTGTCTGAATTTAGGACTCATTGATATCCATGCAACGCGAAACGAAATCCTGTAAGAATGATTTTAATATTGCCACCAATTTTTACCCAAAAAAGATATAAAACAAATAAAATAACCAATCAAAAGCCAATTGAACCGTGAAACAAAAGTATTACTTTCCCATTTTTCCATTCAATGTACACACACAAAAAAACATTGCTATTTTTTTAACGTGCCTCTATTTTTTATTGCAGTAAATATATTTTTTGCAATCACTAAAAATGAACACAAAACTATACAGCAATCTATTTTACACCGTATTGCTTTACCAGCACAATTTATATTACAATATCTTTTAACACACGATGTAAAACCTACTAGAGGTGTGGCAAACTGATCGATATCTTGTTAATGCAGAACCAAGTAAAGCTTAAATCGCACCTCTACCCGCCCACCTTGTAAATCTTCACCTGTATTAGAGCGGGATTATTTTTATCGATAAAAACGCGGGATTATCGATAATTATTATGTGGGTAGCTCTAAAAATAGAATTGACGGAAAGCTGGAAATGCGTAGATATATTTTTGAGCTGAAAATAATGATGTCATGCAGAAATTTCGTTTCGCCTTTTTTAATGTTCGTTCATGAATATGAGATTGTTTTTCATCTTTTATATATGTTACTGTAAAAGCCCGAAGTGCAGTAAATCTTAAAATTTCCCAGTAAAACCTAAGTTTTACCAGCTTCAGTGGTAAATGTCCGAAATGTTCTATGATCATCGTTAATTTTGGACATGTACCAACATACACTCGGTAAATCTTAAGATTTACCCCAGAGTAGCGGTAAATGTTAAAAAATTGACAAATCGAAACGTGTCAGATCACTGTGGCGTACTCGCGAGCACTCTGCAGCACCCCACAAAAGCGCGCTCGCCTCCACGCGCTTCATTCGATCGTTTTGCTCGTTTAAATACGAAATTGAATATAATAAAAGAAAAATATTGTGAAATCAGGCATTACCTACATTTGTTACGAAGACTTGTTTAACGTTCTCGAAGAAATACACGTTACTGTTGGACACGGTGGGAAGACAAGAATGATAATGGAATGTAACCGCAAGTATAAAAGTTTAACAGTTGAGGCTATTAAGACCTATTTGAGACTTTGCTAACGATGCCTAAAGAAACAGAAGTCAAATTATATTGATGTGATTGATTATTAATAATAAATAAATTGTTAAGAAATACTCACATGATAATAAAAGTAATAAAAAATAATAACAATAAAACTGTATCATCATAAATATAATAAAACTATGTAAAGCTTTGACTGACCGATAATTAAAATAAACGATTAAGAAATAGTCATTATTTTATTTCCATAACCAACATTAACCAACTCATGCTGGTAAACCTTAGAATTTACTGGGAAATCTTAAGATTTACTGTACTTCGGGGTTTTACAGTAACATATATATTCTATTTCCCAAAATACCTATAGAGTTATTATTGTAGGAACGGTTTTTTCTATTTCGGAAAAGTACAAAATATCGATCAATTACTAATTAGATTTTATTTCGTAGACGAAAAAAAATCTAATTAGTCTGCCAGATAGATTATCAAAAAATATTTGATCCGTACCCCCGACGCAAAAACGACGGTGTTATAAATTTAACGTTTCTGTGTGTGTTTGTGTGTGTGTGTCTGTCTGTGGTGCCCGAACGAATTAACCAATTTTGATTGTGTTTTGTTTTGTTTGAAAGGTGAATTAATCGGGAGTGTTCTTAGCTGTTTCGTAAAAATCAGTCCAAGATGGCCTCCGCCACAAAATGGTTGATTACATATTTATTCAACAGCTCCCTCAATATGGGTATCAAATGAAAGGGCTTGATTAGTAACATAAGTTTCAAATCAATTTTCTATTTAACTTTTAGTACCTACATTGTGTCGGGGTTTTTTTAGATTTTAACTTTTTTCTATTGTTACGAGTACGTAAACCAACATTGGCGAAGATACGACGCTTTTAAAATGCCCCACTGCCGAGTTTTGATGCGTTTTGTCTTTGTCAATATTCATTGATTTACAAAAACCAAAAAGTAGATGTCCATTGTATTCCAATACTCTAACTCACGGACTTAACAGATTTGCAATTTATTGATGGTGGAAACTAGCCTATTGCAATAACTAACAAAATATTAAGTTACTGCCGTAAAGTTGATGAATATTAAATAAAACTATAATACATTTATATATAATTATTAACACTATAATTATTATATATATAATTATTAATACTATATATAATATTATAAAGCCGAGGAGTTTGTTTGTTTGGTTGAACGCGCTAATCTCAGGAACTACTGGTTCAAATTGAAAAAATCCTTTTGTGTTGGATAGTCCCTCTATCGAGAAAGGCTTTAGGTTATATAACATCACGCTACGACCATTAGGAGTGGAGCAGGAATAAAAAATGATGCAAAAACGGGGATTTTTTTTTCCTTTTGTTTTTCTCTCTTATGTGACGCAGACGAAATTGCGTGTGTCAGCTAGTTGAATATAAGTAACCTACAAGTTTAAGTTTAAGTAACAGTAGTGATATCCACGTGGTCGTTGAACTGCCAAGATAATACAGGGTGTAAACCACCTCATCACGAAGCCGTCAACCAAGCATTCTGTACATCAAACTAAGTAACTTTACGCAAAAATTGTTGCTGGAAAACAACTTTATTTTTGGGGTGAAAAATCACATTTTATGGTATATCTCAATGTATTGCACTCAAAACATTGGATGGATTGAATAGTACGGGGTTCGTGGAGGTATTTAAAGTATAAAAAATACTGTAATAATTTATATATAAAAAAAAGTTGTCAAAAAGTTGTAACTTTCACCCCCTATAGCTCCGTAACTAGAAGGTTCCCAGGTACGGTGTAGAACAAAAAAATAATCGTAATGACGGGGAGAATAAATGCCTTTCGGCTTCGTTAAGAGGTGTTTTGCACCCTTTATAGGTCTCGAGTTCGAACCTACAACGCGTATCTCGGATTTTTCGAATTCGTGTGAGTATTGTATAATTATCACTTTATCATCATCATCATTTTAGCCGAAAGACAACCACTGCTGGACACAGGTCTCCCCCAAGTGTCGCCACATTGACCGGTCCTGTGCGACTCGCATCTAGCAGATTTCCGCAGCTTTCACCAGGTCATCCGTCCACCTAGTGGGATCGTCTTCCGGTTCGCGGTCGCCACTCTAGAACTTTTCGGCCTAATCGCCCATCCGTTCTGCGAGCAATGTACCCTGCCCACTGCCACTTAAGCTTGACAGTTCTTCGGAATACGTCGGTGACCTTGGTTCTCTTGCGGATGTCTTCATTTCTGACGGTGAGAGATTATTTCTTGATGGTATGTAAAACCAAATCAAAAGCCCTTGGACAGCACTCTGTCACAAGGTTAGGCACAGCTAACCACAAGATACCACATTGTTTTCTTTTCTTGTCTCTACCACTTCCCCTAGTTACCTTGCTCCCCACTTTCAATACATTTGTGCCAACCACAGCAGAAGCCTGCGCTCTTCGCAAAATCGTGTTCTTCACTGTCCCTCTCACCGCACTGACTACATTCATCGGTCATTCTTCGTCCAGTCTATTTCTTTGTGGAATGCGCTTCGCCAAGAAATCAGGATGGCAACTAATCGCTTATCTTTTAAAATTAAAGTTCGCGAGTACATTCGGAAGAAGCTGGCAGTTTCGTCACAACGGTTATTTTAGTATATCCATGTAAATGTCCATTTTTTTTTTTTTTAATATATGTTTATAGTATTTGATAATATATGTATAATATTTTATATAACTTTGTAGTGTACAGTAGTATTAAATAAAATTATTCTCAGATTTTCAGAAATGACACCTACCACTGCTTGTCTCTGCATCACCTAAAGGTTGACTGGTAGAAAATGCCTATGGCATTAAGTCCGCCTCTGTACTTTTGTGCTTGAAGTGTTAATAAATAAATAGATAAAGAAGAAGTAACCTTAAACACTATATTAAAGTAAAATTTACATTAAAAAAAATCTCTCTTATTTCCACCATCCACAGAAAATACTAATTTCCACAAAGAAGCCCGCAAGCGAAACGAATCAAAAACGGCCACGGACGCAAGAAAAGATTCTCAAATATTCTTCTCCGGCGCTCATTTTCACCGTATAACGGGTAGTTAAGTTCACACACGTAGGAACCGGCGCCGGCAGTGGCGACTCGTAAAATTTAACCGGAGCTAGAACTGATATCATGTGATAAGTTAATTTGAATTTAAAAAATGAATCCGGGGAGAGACACCTCCGCATGATTCTCTTGAAGCTGCTAAAGGAGCGGGTTGAATAAAATCTATACAGGAGGAAAGATTTATATTTTTGCATGTAACCAATAAACTTAAAAACTACTGAATTGATTGGAAAATTTCTTTCAGCAATGGATAGCTTCATTATTAGCGAGTAACATAGGCTATATTTTATCCCCGTACTCCAGCGGGAACGGGAACTATGCGGTTGTCATCCCGTGACATACACTAATGTAAAATAAAATTAACTCAAAGGTCTCTTAAACTTAATCATATGAGGACTACGCATATTAGCATTTGACATTGATTTCTGAGGAATTTTTGAGAATCGGTTGTCGTGGTACGAGCATCTAATGCGGAAAACTGAGTAAAACGTCCTGAGGAAAGTTTTGAGAATGAATGTGGATGAGTAGAAGAGTAGCGGAAGACCGAGGAAACAATGGATGGACTGTGTGAAGAATGATTTGACACGAAGGGAGGTGTCTGATGAGATGCCGCGTAACAGAGAACTGTGGAAAAAGAAGACATGCTGCGCCGATTCTAAGTGAATCGGGCAACAGAATGATGAACGGTTTTTGACAAAAAAGTCACCCACATTTGAAGACGATGGATGGTGCACATGTCAGTAATCATAATAGCTCAAATCAAAAGTTAAAGCCCTAGTTTTATATATTTCTTTGATATGATTGATTGCAGACCCGTACAGTTGCTACTTTATCAGTAGCCCCATGATAGCCGTAGATCTACACAATTAAAATCCCGTCGATCGGCCTCGATCAGTCTTTATCGATTTGAATAATCAATTTTATCTCCGAGGTTACTGATGATCGATTGGTCGTCGTTTGCGACTTCGATTAACGTCGGGTAAAATTAATCTGGGTTAGTTATTTATCTGCAAGTTAATGACTTAGGAGTGATAATAACTGCCTCTTTCATAGTGAGAACACCAGCATTCCTGAGAGATATTTCTCGACGGCATGTAAAGATGGATGGATGGCATAAAAACTTTGACACCAGGTTAGGTACTTACCACAGGATAAAGAAGAAGATCACTGCCTCATTGGTGGAAAGCCTTCCTAAGCTGAGCATCAGGTCCTGCCTAAGATTTCCTGATCGGGCAAAATGCCATTGGGATTTTCCATCAAGAATTTCTCAGCACCAGTACAGGGTCTCAAGTTGAGGAACTTTTGAGGAGCTCGTGGTAAAATTATAGCACCCGCTTGGGCCGATCTATAGGTTGGTCTGTGGATGGGTGACCACCCTTATATACCCTTCCTCTGTGCCTCGGAAAGCACGTTAAGTTGTTGGTCCGCGGCTGTCATTTGACTATCTTTGGCAATCGTTACAGATAGTCAGTGGCCCAAAAAGTCTGACAACCAGTCCTACCTACACTAGGTAATACCACTGGTATTACCCAGTATTAACTGGGTTGTGGAGGTCAGATAGGCAGTCTATGTAAAATACTGATATTCAGCTGCATCCGTTTAGACTGGAAGCCGACCCCAATATAGTTGGGAAAAGGCTAGGCTGAAGTGCGAATTAGCTACTGAATTAGCAAAAAAGTGATGTTCTATAAGGAGACTTCTATCCCTTGGTACACACATGCGTGATATTATTTGAGCTAGCAATTTTCTCAATACCTTCTTTCTTTTTTCTCCACCCCCGCTGAACTCACGGCCCCAACCGCAAGAGTCACCCATTTGAATTGATACCCACTCCCAGACTCTTATTAGAGCAAGGAAAATATCCTGAAATGCAATCCTATTATGTATATTGTGGGGAATGATACCCAACGTACCCATACGAGGATGTTAATGACTTAATGTGGCTTCAAGATGAGCAGTTTTGTAATCAACGAGGGTAATTGAGGAAAAACCTTTATTTTAATGAGGTTAAGAGTTCATTTGGTTTAGTATTGAATTTCTAACATTTCTTGCAATGAATCGGGTGTCATGGTACGCGGTTGTGATGACGAAGATTGACGAAAATATTGTGATGTCATTAAAGCTTATAAAGGTAGGGGTAAGCCCAAGAAACTATCAATCAATCAATCAATCAATAATTTTTATAATCAGGCATCTTAAGGCCCATAGATAAAATACACAAAATAACAACATAAAAATATACTAACACATATGAAATCTAACTTATAAGCTATGCGCCTGTATGAAAGATGACATGGCTTTAAAGGTTGTTTTAGCACATATTTACTGAGCAGTAAAAATGTGCCATTTGCAGCTAAATAAAGAGTGTTAAAAAACCTCTCAATAAAGCTGAAAGGCACTTGTTCTTCGCATCGTTGTAACCTTCTAGTTACGGAGATATTGGGGGACAAAGTTGCAACACCTCCTCGATCCCCGTACTATTCAATCCATCAATCAGCACAAAGTTTTGAGTGTGTTACATTTAGTTCTAGCACGAAACAAAAATTTTCACCCCAAAAAAAAATAGTCGATTCCCGGTAATATTTTTTGCGTAAACTTAGTTTGATGTACAGTATGCTTGGTTGACGGCTTTGTAATGAGCCTGTTTACACCCTGTATAAGCATATTATAATTATTTATTGCCTGTCGTCTTACTTCCACCACTCATTTACTGGATAATACGACCCCTTAATTCTGAAACTTTCGGGAATTCTCTAGTAACAAAAATCAAAGATCTACGAATAACATCGACTCTGAAGGTTTTATGCAAAATATAAAGGCTGTAAAACACCTCTTCACGAAACCGAAAGGCACTTTTTCTCACCATCATTGCGATCATTTTTTTGTTCTACACCATACCTGGGAACCTTCTGGTTACGGAGATATGGGGGGTCAAATTTACAACTTTTTCGCAAGTTTTTTTTTAAATACAAGTTTTTTTTGTAAGATTTTAACTTTTAACACCTCCACGACCCCCGTACTATTCAATCCATCCATCAGCACAATGTTTTGAGTGCGTTACATTGAGTTCTACCACAAAACATGATTTATACAATTATACCTAACCTCAAAAATAAAAGTGGTTTCCCAGAAATAATTTTTACGTATAGTTTGATGTACAGAATGCTTGGTTAACGGCTTTGTGATGAAGTGGCTTACACCCTGTATGTACTTTCATAAATACGAGCCTAAAAAATAAAATACCATAGACTGAACGAACACTAGCGTTATTAAGACGTCGTCGCCACATGAAAAATCGCGCCGACAACAGTTTCCGGGAGGTAGCGCATCCAGGAAATTATGTCGACATGAATCGGCAGGTTTGGTCACTACCAAAGCGCACATTTGCGACTCAACTTTTAGTCGCATTGTCTCCGGTGAAAATGTCTCGCAGAATCGGAATGATTCTCATTGTAATGAGACTGTTTTATGATTTTGATAAATGTAAAATATTCGATTCAATGAAGGACTTTACAAGTCTCGCTATACTTTCACAACGTTTGCTTGTTTTCAGTCACCTTAAGGGGCCGGAGGAGCATGCGTCGTTCCATACAAACGTAATACCAAAATAATTTGTAAATCATACAAATTCTTAAGGTAGTGTGTATTTATTTCGATTGGATTGTAGAATATCTATGTCTCCAAATAAATATTTTGAAAGGACAATGATATTTTTAAAGACGAGATATGAGGAATTTAAAATTTCTATAGAAAACTTATTTTTCTCATTACTCTTGTTTAAATCAGTGTCCATTCAAAACGTATATTTGGGAACCTAGATATTCTGTGATAGAAATAAATAGACACATTATTGAGAATATGTTTTATTTACAAATTATTTTGGTATTACGTTTGTATGAAAACCGCATGCTCCGCAATCGTCTTAAACCATCATCATTATCTGCCTAGGCTTTTCCCAACTATTTTGGGGTCGGCTTCCACACGGCTTGACTGCCTATCTGACCTCTACAACCCAGATAGTACTGAGTTGTACGATAACATGTGCTCTAGTAAAAAACATGGTGTCAGATTTTTAGGCCACTTGGAACTAAAGAAAGAAAGAAAGAAAGAAAAAGCATTTATGAGCCCACACAGGACAAACACATCAAAATTAACAGTAGGTACTTATAAAAATTACACAGAAAAAAAAAAACAAATATTTATTTAAAAATAATAATATTATAATAATATATATATTTTTTTTTTTAACTACGTATAACGACTGTCAAAGATCTACAAATGACAGCCGGGAACAACAGCCTAACGTTTTCCGAGGCACGGAAGAAAGTCGGTAAATAATAGGTGGCAGTGGCGAGGGGTCCATACAACTCGAAACCTACCGGCTTCCCTTCGGAACAACCACTGTACTGGAGTCTACTATTGCTAAAAGTAAAACAATGTAGGTAATTAAGTTAGGAAGTGATTGCCCAAACATGACTAAAACTACAAATGGTTCAATGTATACTTAAAGTACTTACGGGATCATATCCGTGATTTTCCTTAGGTTTTTCGAGCACCCGATATTTCAATCACATAATTCGAATATATCGAAAATTTCAATCGCGAGGACGGTTTTAAACTATCGAGTACGTGGAATCCAGTGATAAACCTAATAAAAACTAACATGCGTCTCCATTATAAAGAAAAACCGAGTGATACTGTGAGTGCGTTCTGTCGTGAGTTACAATCGAGTTCCGATAGTGCGCGTAATAAAAGACTAAGGAAGAGGGTAGACAGATTTGTCTGCTCATAATTAATCATTTTCGTCCCACCCGCATACCTGTTCAGTATTCCCGCGATCATGATGCTTGCAACAGCGCGGCAGCGTCAAAATATCGGGTGCTCGAAAAACCTAAGGAAAATCACGGATATGATCCCGTAAGTACTTTAGGTGGCTTATTCGGCTTATTCCTGAAATCCCCCCTAAAAGTCCCCCTAAGGGGGAAAAGTGGCGAGGATCGACCGGAGGACACGGTGGAGCACACGGTGGAAGTCTGCCCTGCGTGGGCGGAGCTCCGCCGTGTCCTCGTGGCGGCGATCGGCGGCGGCGACCTCTCGCGTCCGGCCCTGGTTCAATCCATGGTCCGGAGCGAGACGGAATGGGAAGCCATCGCCTCCTTCTGCGAAGCAGTCATGCTAGCGAAGGAGGTGGCGGAACGAGAGAGGGAGAGATCCTCTCTTCCCGGCCGCCGCGGGAGACGCAACGGGCGTCGGGGGCCACGTGGTGGCTACCGGCCACCGTAGATGCGGGCCTGTGGACGGCTGGCTATGGGCAATAGCTGGCCGTCCGGCCGTCTAACGACGACGACAGGCCGTGTCGACGGCGCGTTCGTGTTCCACGCGCGCCTCAAAGAGATGTCAGCAAAAGGAGAGGGGCCCGTAAGGGCCGAAGCCTGCCGGGGTTGCGGGCCTGTTCGAAAGAGATACCGCGGCCCCGGAACGTAAAAGGCGAGGAAGGAACATGGATGGTTTTTAGTCAGTATGAGTCTGACACTCCCTCCCGCTCCGCCCAGAGTGGGGGGGGTCATTTGATGATTTCCCATCCTTAAAAAAAAAAAAAAAAAAGGGGGAAAAGTGGAATCTAAAAAGAAAAGTCTACAATTCCCCCCTGATAATCCCCCTTAGGGGGGAAAAGTGGAATCGAAAAAATATTCATTCCACAAATCCCCCCCGAAAGTTCCCACGAGGGGGAAAACTGGAATGTAAAAAACAAGAGGTCTAGAATTCCCCCCTGAGGTCCCTAAGCCTTAATTTGGCTAAAAAGTGTGACAATTGGTTCGCGGGTGATCGTTGTCAAATATTTACCCCAGGCGGTGACAGATATTTTACTTAGATAATCGGGAACGAGCGAAGCGAGCTTAGTAATAATTTTGCATTTATTTTTAACCCCCAACGCGAAAACGACGGGGTGTTATAAATTTGACGTATCTGTGTGTGTGTGTTTATCTGCCTGTCTGTGGCATCGCAGTGCCCGAACGGATGAACTAATTCGGATTTTGTTTTATTTTGTTTGAAAGTTGAATTAGTTGGGAGTGTTCTTAGCTATGTTTGATAAAAATCAGTCCAAGATGCCCGCCGCCACAAAATTGCGGATGACATATTTATTCACCAACTCCCTCAATATGGGTATCAAATGAAAGGGCTTGACTAGTGGAAGACTATTCACTATGATCAATTAATCAAGATAAGTTATAATCCAAGATGACCGCCACAACAAAATGGCGAATTAACGAATTATTTTCTATTAAACTGTTAAGTGCAAGTACATTTTGTCGGGGGTTTTTAAATTTAAAATTATTTTTTGTGATCGTTTGTAATTGCGAATTCGACCATGTAAGACTTATGTACCTGACTATAATGTTATTCTCTTGCGAGGTATTAGAAGTCATTAATGGTCCGCTCCGCTTGCGGTGAGAACCGGGCTATAAGGAGGTGTTATTTCTTTGTATGGTATTGAGTATCTGTATGTAGTATTATATCTGTGGATAATGCATTGCACAGTGTGTTATTTTGCCCTAGTTTCGGACATACTATTTTTATTTGGGATGTATTAAATAGCACTTGAAATTTGATGATTGTGTATCAGCGTTATAAAATAATATTACAAATATAATTTAATATTATCACTTTATTTCGCAATTCGAATGGCGTTTGATTAGATTTCAAAATCACAGTTGTAAATGCCGAGGACTACTTGGACGCATAAGTCGTTGTAACGTCGTTTTAGGTACATAATAATTTGTAGGTCTTTTAGTCATCTATTAAAACACGAAATATTTTCAGAGGATCACTATAACCAAGCCATAGCCCCAAAAAAAAAAGTAATCCAAGTTTTTTTTGTTTTTAGAAAATTATTATAATTGCGCTGCGTTGATGTACTTAATACACTAGATGTTGAAAAACAAGGAGCCAGTATTTATTTTATTTTAATGGCAAAGGGGACTCCTCCTTCCCTCCACACCGCGTGAGTTGACCACCAAAATGGGCATTACATTTTTTGGATTTTATTACGTTGAAATCTGAGCAGATTGTTTGTCGTTATTTTTTTAATTTACTCAGCAACATTTTTTAGAACCACAAATTATATTATATATTTTTTTTCCTTATGGTTCAGTTTCCGAAAATAATTAGCTTTTTTTTCGTTTTTGGTTTTCGTTATGGTTCAGCTTTGAAAATAATTAGCATTTATATTTTGTTTCCTTTTTCATTATGGTTCAGCTTTGAAAATAATTAGCATTTAAATTTTGTTTTGTTTTTCAGTATGGTTCAGTTTTGAAAATAATTAGCATTTAAATTTGGTTTTTTTTTTCATTAAGTATGGTTTCGTTTTAGAAAATAATTAGCATTTAAATTTTGTTTTGTTTTTCATTATGATTCAATTTTGAAAATAATCAGCATTTAAATTTTGTTTTTGTTTTTCACTACGGCAATTTTTAAAATAACTAGCATTTAAATTTTGTTTTTTTTTCCCATATGGATCAGTTTTTGAAAATAATGAGCATTTAAATTTCGTTTTTTTTTCATTAAGCATGGTTTCGTTTTAGAAAATAATTAGCATTTAAATTTTGTTTTTGTTTTTCATTATGGTTCAATTTTGAAAATAATCAGTATTTAAATTTTGTTTTTGTTTTTGACTACGGCAATTCTTAAAATAACTAGCATTTAAATTTTGTTTTTTTTTTTCCAAATGGATCAGTTTTTGAAAATTATGAGCATTCAAATTTTCTTCTTTTTTTTAATATGGTTCAGTTTTTGAAAATAATTAACATTCAATTTTTTTTTTTTTATTATTGTTCAGTTTTTGAAAATAATAAGCATTTAACTTTTCTTTTTTTCATTATGATTCCCTTTTTGAAAATAATTATCGTTTAAATTATTGGATTTTATTACAATATAGTTTGTTTTTGAGGTAGATTTTCTCAGGGGGGAATAGTGGAATAACTCAAAATTAAAAGGGGACTTTCTGGATTATTCTTACATTAGAGTCCAGTTTTCCCCCCTAAGGGGGATTCTCTTAAGGGGGATTAGTGGAATAAGCCGGCTTATTCCTGAAATCCCCCCTAAAAGTCACCCTAAGGGGGAAAAGTGGAATCTAAAAAGAAATGTCTACAATTCCCCCCTGATAATCCCCCATAGGGGGGAAAAGTGGCATCGAAAAAATACTCATTCCACAAATCCCCCCTGAAAGTGCCCACGAGGGGGAAAACTGGAATGTAAAAAACAAGAGGTCTAGAATTCCCCCCTAAGCCTTTGTAGTGAAAAACCGTGAAAGTCTAAAACGGCTCAATGAATGTTTTTGTATTTTTTTCAAAAATTATTAAAAATATGCACCGGACCGGCTTTATTACCTGTTACAAAAATTTATTCTTCGCTACTGATGGTTGGTCGCCCATCCACCGACCAGCTTACTAAACAAACGCAGCATTAACCTGAAGATCTACCTGAGTGGCTGTTATGACCTCGATGCTCGAACTACGATGCCATAATCGCAAGCATGCAACCTCCTCTAATTTGTCGGTCCATGAATAGCTCCAAGCTAACCATTGGAACTTCTGTTTGCTAATTACTCAACTTCGATATTGTGTTGCCTATTCACTGGCTTACAATTTCATCGATAGCTTGCAAATAATGACGGCTATGCTCCGGTCTAGATTCCGACAGTTGACTTAATTAGGATTGGCGGGTAAATTTTGGTGGGCTTTCAAAATGGCGGCGTATTTTGCAAATAATATTATTATTTGAGTGGTGGAAGTTGGAGTTTTGTTATTATTGGATGGTTTTTTTTTTCTTTGCTATTTTGGCATCTCTTTTGGTAAAAGAGTTTTTTATTTCTATTTATTTTCTTTTTCCACCCACACTAATATTATGAATAGGAAATTCTGGTCTCTGACTGTTACGTGTTAACTCTTTGACGACTTAACGGGTTTCGAGGACATTTGGCGCTCAGATTGACCATGGTCCAAGTTGCAACATACTTACTTTTTTGTATTTTTTGTTATGTATAAAGGCACTTAGGCAAAATTGCATTATATGGCATAGTATGCAGTAAATCGAATAAATAAGTATTCCTACTTATACTTCTAGAAGGCAATGGCGAAGTCTTAGTTCGGTCATTTCACTCGCACATTAGTGCCCCGCCACCCCCTTCCACCCGTGTCAAACACATAATTATGTCAATCGACATTATAATGTATAAAGATAAATAAATAATTCCCGAGTGTGGCAAGCGAATTATCGAAAATCTGTGAATGCAGATTTGATTCTTTTTAAAAATAAAGGAATGTTTCCTTTGAATAAAATTTGCTATCTCCAGAATTTCTAGGACTTTCCCTCTAGGTGGCATTAAAAAAATCGACCCTATATATTACATGTGTACATAGTCATAGGTATCATCATACCTACAAACCAAGCAGATCTTATGCGGCTGTATAACTGCAATAAAATATAAAATAAAAATCAGTCAAGTATGGTTGGTGGACAATATTTTTACAAAAGGTTCCGTAGATTGGGTGTTTTGATGCTAATGAAAACATGGATGCATAATTTTCAAAGAAAAGAACACACCTAAATGTGAAGCAATGTTGCGTCCTAGGGTGGAGCACGCTTGCCTATAGTCACGAGAAGCTATAAATGTAAACACACATCGGGGTTCGCAACCTTTGGATCAAATTAAAAAATGACAGCGTCAGAGTGATCTTATTTCAAAATGCGGCCCAAATGTTTACGTTCCATAATGTCAGATGCATTCCAGTACCACAAAACATTAGACGACAGCGCTTCATATCGCCAAAATATAACCCGACCAAGTGTAATTACTCGTTAGTTTAGTAGATACGGGATTAGAATTAAAAAGTTTCTCAATTTCACAACGGATCCCCAAAAACCGTCCCGCACAAATAAAAAATACACAAACATACTTTTACTAACATCGTTTATTTTTATTTCTACATAAAGAGACAACATTACTTTGCCTTCTTAAATAAAACTATAAAACGGGCCTATCAAATGTTCCGCTCTCTTAGATAATCTGAAAGACAGAATGCCTTAAACCATGATTATCTCCGGTATATAAACCCTTGGGGACCGAAAACTCCTGGGACTTATATACTCCTAAGATCGAAAGCCCCCAACCCCCCTCCCCCGGGGAAAATTGAATTTATACTTCATTCCCCCATAAAATGCCTATGCCAAATTTATTTTAGACCATTAGCATATTAAAACGCTCTTACCTTTGTAGCGTTAGCATAAAAAGTTGTTAGAAATTGAGTTTTTGTTTCACAAGTTGTTTCTGAAAGTTTTTTCTTGGTAGGTAATGTGTTCTTTTTGTTGAAACGAAAATGCAGTAATTTGATCCTTGATGGTTTTTGGAAATATGATAGAAAATAAGTATAAGTAGGTACAGTTAACCTTTTTGTTACGAAACAACCGTAACCATTGTGCCTATAGTGATGATTCCTTGGTAATGAAACGTTGATAAGAGAAATCAAGTAATTAAAATAGCCTAAAGTTCGAAGAATAAAAGTAACTTGAAACCACTTTATCATCCGGTAATTAAATAAAACTTCATTAAAAAAATAAAATTATAAAATAAGAACCAATTTTAAGGGATATAGGGACTACTCCATTATCTAAAACCAAAATTATCGATTGGAAAAACCTCGAAAAAATAATAATAATGAGATCCTTACAACTTTCTTTTTTGCTGTCGTTACCATCGTCGTACTTTAAATAATAAGATCAGTACTTTTATACGAGGCATAAAAATCTAGATGTGTTCCGAAAGATCGCGCTTAGTACCTCTTGGTGTAAGTAGAAAGGATAGCAATTGAGTAACATTTTGTAAAGAAATTGGTTGAAAAAAAGACACAAATGGATAAGAGAAAACCTTTTTTCAACTGCAAGATTAACGTCTTTCAAATCTAAATTAGAAATTCAGCCACGAGTATCTCCTAGCTAAATAATAACAGTGACCTCGGGCCGATCTTTACGTTAAGCCGTGCTTGCTTAGGATGGTCTGTTGATGGGTGACCACCCTTACATACCGAGTTTCCTCCGTGCCTCGGAAAGCACGTTAAGCTGTTGGTCCCGGCTGTCATTAGTCTATCTTTGGCAGTCGTTACAGGTAGTCAGTGGCTTAAAAGTCTGACAACCAGTCTTACCAAGGGGTATCGTATTTCCCGGTACTAACTGGGTTGTGGAGGTCAGATAAGCCGTCGCTCCATGTAAAATATTGGTATTCAGCTGCATCCGGTAAGACTGGAAGCCAACCCCAACATAGTTGGGAAAAGGCTAGGCAGATGATGAAATCTGAATTCGAAATCATAGGCAGTGTTACTTGAACTCGTAGCGAAATGAAAACAGCCGATACAATTGATTTTTAGGTTAAGTAGCGCTTGCTTAAGTCTGTCCGTGGATGGGTGAGCACCCATTACATACCGAATTTCCAATTTTCAGAATAAGACGTTGATTCTGGGTTTCAATTGTAAATCTTTGGCAGTCGTTACATGTTATGTAGTCAGTCGCATGAAATTCTGACAACCAGTCTTAACAAGAGCTTTTCTATTACCCTGTATTAACTGGAGGCCTAGTTCTGCTGTTTTAATAAATTCGTCACTCCAACACGATTCCATTCCCATCCCATTGTCATTTTGCTTAAAGTTCGTAATCTGCTAAATTCACAATGGTCGATCATTGGTCTCGTAATAAAATTGTGTTTTAATGACATTGTCGTATTGCCATTATTATAAAACCCTTAGAACAAATATTTTTCGAAATCTACTATTAAATGCAAACATTTATTCATGCCATATTTCATTTATAATATATTTTTACACATTAGTGAATATGTACGAGGTTACCATTCTATGAAATTTCTTTCAATGGAGTGTCAGTGGTTGGCCATTGGAAAGTCATAATGGCCCATTATATTAGTAGATTTCCAAACTTGTCAAAACTTGATAAAACTTGACCATTATGAAATCAGTGATCAACTATTCTGACACTATTGTAATAACAGACTTCAGGTCCAGGTCGCTCCATGTAAAATATTAGTATAAAGCCGGGTCCAGACGTGTGTTGCGCGTCATGTAATGTTTCGCGAATTCGTGTTACATTTCACGATAAATTACATGATACGTTACACACAATTCTATTCTATTCTATTCTATTCTATTCTATTCTATTCTATTCTATTCTATTCTATTCTATTCTATTCTATTCTATTCTATTCTATTCTATTCTATTCTATTCTATTCTATTCTATTCTATTCTATTCTATTCTATTCTATTCTATTCTATTCTATTCTATTCTATTCTATTCTATTCTATTCTATTCTATTCTATTCTATTCTATTCTATTCTATTCTATTCTATTCTATTCTATTCTATTCTATTCTATTCTATTCTATTCTATTCTATTCTATTCTATTCTATTCTATTCTATTCTATTCTATTCTATTCTATTCTATTCTATTCTATTCTATTCTATTCTATTCTATTCTATTCTATTCTATTCTATTCTATTCTATTCTATACACATCTGAAACTGGTTTTACGCTGCATCCAATTAGTCTGGTAGCCGACCCCAAAACCATCATTTCATTGGTCTTCCCAGGCTAATCAATCAATCAATGACACAATGACATCAATGAATTGAATGTTAAAATCAAATTAAAATTTTTAATTTAATCTTCAACTGAGAGTAATCATTATTTACAATATATACACACTAACATTATAATAGAAAGAAAAAATATGTACAAATATCAAAAAGGGGTAAAATTAAAATTATTTTCGCCTTTTCAATATTACACATACAATAATATCAAAGTCTCTCAGTTTATTAATAGATTCTGAGATACCTATAAATTCCTTTTGAAAAAACCCTCTTATGATAATAATTTACAATTTCCTTACCGTCGGAACTTACAGTCAGTCGGTCTTACAGGTGAAAAGTTATTAAAAGAAATCTATAGACCACCGCAATAGTTGACTTTTGAATAGAATTCATTTCTAAAATGTCGTAGAAGTTTGAAAAGACTTTTGAATAAAATGTAAAACTGACTTCTAAAAGAACTATTTCAGTAAGATTGATTATTACTTATTGATTTAAAAACCTGGGTACATATTATTTTTCAACAACAGTCCCAGACAACCAGTCATACCAACTTGATCTGGAAGTCAGATTAAGCAGTCGCTCCATGTAAAATAGTATGATATGTGGTACTCTAAGGTCCATGTTCACCGAGAAAATAACAGTCCGATTATCTAAAACAGCTCTTTAAAACACATTTTTGTATGGGAACATGTCACATTGACAGCTGTTTTTCGATAATGAGACTGTTATCTTCTCGGTGAACATGGACCTAAGTGCATCTGGTATAAAGACTGAAAGCTGACAATTGGTTTGGAAAAAGTTTAGCAAAAGGATGGTAGAAACCAAAACAAAAACAAAATATTTTTTGCCGCAATTACGACTGATTACCTCTCATCTACCAGTACAACATCTGCTTAACCCTTTAGGAAAATACAAGCGTGATGTTTTGTTATATTAAGGTGCTCTCTCATCTGGAGCATTCGCCTCTAATGTACACTAACACTTCAGATTTTGTGCATTACATTAAAGTATTGCCTCCCTAAATTAACGAGCATTCACCTGTTTTGTAACATTTCAGATTCGATTTTGAGCATTACATTACAGTATTGCCTCCCTAAATTAACGAGCATTCGCCTGTAATGTAGCATTTCAGATTCGAGTTTGTGCATTACATTACAGAATTGCCTCCCTAAATTAACGAGCATTCGCCTGTAATATAACATTTCAGATTCGAGTTTGTGCATTACATTACAGAGTTGCCTCCCTAAATTAACGAGATTTCGAGCATTTAGTTGATTCCACAATCTCAGACGAAGCGGTCGTTGTTTTAGCGCGACAATGATAACCTTACACATTGGATCATCAAACTGCGCACAGTAATGCCGGAAACACACTTTCGTGGCGTGGCGTGGCGTGGCGCCCCAGAAGCATATCGGTTTCATACATTTAGTATAGTTAGAGACATATTTGTAGGTCGTGTCGTGTCGTGGCGCGTTGTGGCGTGGCGCTGACTGCTCACACCACCGATTGGCTAGAGCGGTGGTGGGGTTATGGCGCGACATGCCACACCACGTGAGTGTGTTTCCGGCTTAATGCTTGGTTCTCTTCTCTCACCAATGTTAAGCTGGAATCTGTAACATTACAGGTGGCGCTCTGTAATGATTGGTTCTCTTACCTCACTGATGTAATTCTCGACTCCAGGTTTCCAGGTATGGTGTAGAACAAAAAATGGTCGAAATGATGGGGAAAACAAGTGCCTTTCGGCTTCGTTGAGAGTCTTTTTAAACTCTCTAATTTCCAGTTGCTTGGAAAACTTTAAACAAATAGCACCTCCTCATCTGAAACTTTATCAAAATAACCTGCAATCATAGACGGTAGTTAGGCAAAGGATCGGCAGCGAGCTCAGAACAAAGGCCACGGCGGCGTCCGCTTTGAAAATGAGTGTTTTTAACTCACACACACTACTGTGTGAGAGGGAACTTCTTTACTCCATAGGGGCAAAGACTTTATGTTAACAGATGGATCACTTAATTGGGGGCTAGAATGTTAATGGTGCAATACGCTACACACTCCTATTGCTAAGGATCACGGCACAGCTATACACCCATCACTGCGATCATTGCATCATTGCATTAGCTTATAGTACAAATGTGTTGTTGGTAGATGCAACTTGCAGTTGTCAATACTACTCGACATTTAGTTTATTAAGATTATATAGTAAGTACATTTTGTTTCACGAAATAGAAAGATTATGCTTCTGTATTCTGAAGAAAAAAAAATGTCGAAAGTAAAGCCTAAAGTCTGATTAAATTAGTCTCTAATAGACGACGGTTTTGGTTAACTACTAAACACGCCGTAGTCTGATTCTATGCCAACCAGTGTAGGTACCTACAAAGATCTATGCAAAATCTTTTTTTTTCTGAGTTTTTACAACTTCTTTCCCATGACTTAATAAGAGCTAGTGATACGTATAATGCGGTTGGCCAAGGCGTCGACATCGATATTTTCAGTACTAGCATCTCAAAATTAAAAAGGACTCTTTGTAATTTCTTTTTTGATAATGTTAATTAATTGAATGCAATTCGCGCTTTTTAATCGCGTCTTTACAAACGCTGCCTGCCTTCATAAATATTTTTGTTTATAAGCTCTTTTTTATCTGTGAAAACTTTTAATTGGCCTTACTTTTTTTAATCTTAATAATGTGTAAATTTTTAGCTGTAAGTTTTCCTAAAACTGTAAAATAAAATAAAAATGTACGAATTAACCTACCGCTAGGTCGCAACCTAAGCCCCCTTGTCTACCCACAGACCTCAAATTTTCAAATTCACTTTCAAATAATTGATTGTGTATCATAATGTTCATAAGATGTTGTGGTAATACTGCTATGTCTGCTATGTCCCGCCATTGAGGCATACAAAATCCATGTCACAAGTTCGGTACAAAAATACAATCTAATAATTAATTCTCATAGAGAGGAGGCCTGTTTCCCAATAGTGGGAACATTAATAGGCTGATGATGATGATGATGAAATGAAATAACAATAACACTAAAACACAATACATTAAATTTGTCATGCAGTACATTATGATTAAATTAGCAAAATAGTAAAATATTTATGTCAGATTAACAAATTCAATGAATTTTAAATTTATTACCTTCTGAACCATCTCTTTTATTTCTTAGTCTATCTCCTAAACCGTGTTTCTATTTTGCGCACAGTTTTAGTCTCGTTTGTTAACAGAAGTCTTTTGTGAAACACAGTCAAGTTAGCACGTCTGGTATACAAATTGCATTTTACTGTGAGATTCCCCTCTTCTACAATATTGTTGGTAACGTGTCGGTATTCTTGCGTTAGTTAGTTTTTTTTTTTAATATTTTTAATCTATACTAATACAAATACCAATCTATACTAATATTATAAAGAGGAAAGATTTTGTGAGTTTGTATTTTTGAATGTAACGAATAAACTTAAAACTACTGGACCGATTTCAAAAATTCTTTCAGCAATGGATAGCTTCATTATCAGCGAGTAACATAGGCTATATTTATCCCCGTACTCTCACGAGAATGTCCGCATTATAGATTCACTAGCTTCTGCCCGCGACTTCGTTCGCGTAAATTTTCCGCTCGCAACATTTATTATTGCTGCTCCGCTCCTATTGGTCACAGCGTGATGTTATATAGCCTATAACCTTCCTCGATAAATGAACTATCCAACGCAAAAATAATTTTTCAATTCGAGCCAGTAGTTCCTGAGATTACCGCGTTCAACCAAACAAACAAACAAACTTCGGCTTTATAATATTATAAGAGCCAGTTTCACCGGTTGCGGATAAAGTGTCGGTTATCCTATTAGGAACTTATCTGCCAGATAAACTAAGACTTTTGGTTTCACAGGTGTCGGATAGCGATATCTGGTAGATATAGTATTAGTTATAACCAGCCTTTAAGTGGTAGATAGTATTAACTATCAGATAACTAACCGACACTTTATCCCTAAACTGGCCCTGAGTATAGATTAATTCTGGGTACGTTTTTAATTTCTTTTGATATTTTACAACCGACCAAAATCAATGGAATCGTTGGACTGCCGCGTTGGTCTAGTGGTCGCAAGCGTGACTACCGAGCATGAGGTCCTGGGTTCCTAGGTCGGGCCGGGTCGGGTGTTATTGGGTATTTCCATCAGGAATTTATCAGTAGCAGCCACGGAGTCTGGATTTGGGTCCGGTTACGGCAATAGGCTCGTTCCCTATTACATGGGCCTGAAACATAACTAGCTAAATATTACTATTAGGTATATCTGTGCCTAACCATTTGGGGATTACAGGTGAGTTATTATGATGTTATGCCAGGTTTTCATCATCATCATCATCAGCCTATAATGTTCCCACTGCTGGGTCACGGCCTCCTCTCAATGAGAGGGAATGGGCTATAATCTACCACGCGGGCCCAGTGCGGATTGGTAGATGTCACATGCCTTCGAATTTTTGGTTCTAGGACATGCCGGTTTCCTCACGATGTTTTCCTTCACCGTTTTGAGAGCAGCGGTGATAAAATAAATTACACAAAGTAATGCGCCTGCCTGGGTTCGAACCCACGACTTGCTGTTCGTAAGTCGGGGCCGCCACCACTGGGCCACCGCTGCTGCAGGTTTTACAGTAACACAATAACAACAAAACGACAACAATAACACTACAGCTTTATTCATCTTTTTTCATATAGTGTCTTTGAAAAAACACGAGACCAACGGACAACGAGGCAGTTCTTTCTCATCAAACTCAAAACTAATTCAAATTCATAACGTCACTTATAAAATTACGTTTCTGTAACAGAAAACGGGTGTAAAACGGCCGCAAACATTACGCAAAGCTGGTCATACATCTGGCTCGCCCCGGAGCTTTTTACTACGTTCTACTGAAAATATTTTTCAGCAGCCACGGTTAGTAGCACTTGACGTTTTATTTATTAGACGTTTCTTGTTACCTTGGTGAGGAATTTAAAGGACATATCACTATTTTCACAAACTCGAAGCTCGTGGCTAAATAATAACAGCCACTGGAGTCGATCTTTAGGTTAAGCCGTGCTTGCCTAGGTTGGTCTGTGGATGGGTATCCACCCTCTACATACCGAGTTTCCTCCGTGCCTCAGAAAGCACGGTAACGTTACGTTGGTCCCGGCTGTCATTTGAAGATCATTGACAGTTGTTACAGGTAGTCAGTGGCCCAAATAGTCTGACAACTAGTCTTATCAAGGTATTATTTATTTATTTATTTATTCATGTACGCACAAAATACACAAAAGGACAATATATTAACATAGAAGAGCACAAAGGTACTGCTTATTTCTAAAGAAATTTCTTCCAGCAGACCTGCGAGAGGAAAGTCTGATAAGAAATGTAGACGCAGTGTGTAGAAAAGTCAAACAAGAAAATTTAAATTAAAACTTAAAACAAAACTATGACTATTTAATATAAACATATAACATACAATTACACATATTATTAAAAAACAAATTAGACTACTATTGTAAATATTTACCTATAATATACATACTCGTACATATATATGTAGAATATTACTGTATAGAAGAGAGGTATCGTATTACCCAGTACGAATTAGATTGTGGGGGTCAGATAGGCAGTCGCATCATGTAAAATACTGATATTAAGCTGCATTCGGTTAGACTGGAAGCCAAACCCAACATAGTTGGGGAAAAGGCTAGGCAGATGATTATTACTCTTCTCACAAAAACTAGATGAATAAATGCCTCAATGTAAGCGTGATTTTGGGTCCTGAAAGTTGAAATTCCACCTGGTTTTAATGTTTTAGAAATCTTTACTATACACAAAAATCAAGTATCCATCAACAGAGCGTTTTGAGTCTGTTACATTGACCACTGTTTTAGGTTTTCACGGTTTAAAACTAAACTTATAAAACTTGGTGATACTGTGAGTGCGTTTTGTCGTGACTTAGTGTAGAGTTCCAATAGTGCGCGTAGCAAAAGACAACGAAAGAGGGTAGACAGATTTGTCTGCTCGTAACAATTTAATTTCCATCCACCCGCATACTCACAGTCAACCCGCGATCATCACTTAATAAATAATCACGGAAGATATCCAGTAAGTGACAATATAAGTTTTGTTACATTGAATTCTACCGTAAAAATTGTTTTTTCGTCTCTAAAATAAATAAATAGTTTCCCAGTTGAATATGTTTTGCTAAGAGTTACTTACTTTGATGTGCAGAATGCTTAGTGGAAGGCTTCGTGGGC
The DNA here is from genome assembly GCA_916618015.1 of Xestia c-nigrum. Lineage (NCBI taxonomy): Eukaryota > Metazoa > Arthropoda > Insecta > Lepidoptera > Noctuidae > Xestia > Xestia c-nigrum. The sequence continues at coordinate 7,597,938 of OU745269.1, read as the reverse complement.
TGCGGGACTGTTTGAAAGAGATACCGTGGCCCTGGAACACATAGGGGTAAGATGGAACATGGATGGGTTTTAGTCAGTAAAAGACTGACACGCTCAACGTGGAAGGGGTCATTTGATGGGCCTGTGGACGGCTGGCTATGGGCTAGCTAGCTGTCCGGCCGTCTAACGACGACGACAGGCCGTGTCGACGGCGCGTTCGTGTTCCACGCGCGCCTCAAAGAGATGTCAGCAAAAGGAGAGGGGCCCGCAAGGGCCGAAGCCTGCCGGGGTTGCGGGCCTGTTCGAAAGAGATACCGCGGCCCGGAACGAAAAGGCGAGGAAGGAACATGGATGGTTTTTAGTCAGTAAAAAAAAAAAATGGGATGTCATCAAATGACCCCTTTTTTTTTTTTTTTTTAAGGATGGGAAATCATCAAATGACCCCCCCCACTCTGGGCGGAGCGGGAGGGAGTGTCAGACTCCCACCGACCAAAACCCATCCATGCTCCATCCTCGCCCTTTATGTTCCGGGGCCGCGGTATCTCTTTCGAACAGGCTTCGGCTTCGTGAATGAAAACGCGCCAAAGTTTATCCTTGTTACGGCAGACTCTTTCCCTCTCTAAAATATTCCACATCCACTATTTTATGTTTAAACCTCACAATCAGATAAAAACATAATCCAAATAGCAATCACAAGTAATTGGGTGCCTACATCACGTGAAACTCCAAGGACTGTGCGACCATCAATTCTCCTAAACGGCGTGATTTAAATTTCAAATTTGTCCTCATTCAAATCTAAGAGAGGAACAAATGGCAAATCTTGGTTTCCAGTACTTATTCCTCAATGTTTTCCAGATAGGATGGTTACAGTAATGGGTACTTTCGGTTCGCATTAGTGTTGAGAATTGCTGTTGGAGAAAGGCTTTAATGCCGTTATCGTTAAGGGTGGTCTATTGATAGGAATGACTGTATTTACGTCATCATTATTACATAACATCACGCCTATAATCCCCCATGAGTTAGGCAGAGGTGTAGGTACATAATGGTACACCCACATTTTCCAGTTCTAATCAAATCCCATGTAATATTTTGCCGCATTCAGTTTTGCAGAGTACGACCTCTTGTGTTTTGACCTAAAATAGTATTTGTAGCAAGATATGAAAGAAAATTTGAAAAACAAAAAACCCCGGAAAATCGATCCTTCGGTCGATTGGAAATTCCCGGTAGGAGCAAATGTTTGTGTGATGAGCATGGACATTTGTTTCCGAGTCATGGATGTTTATATGTATAATAAGTATGTATTTACAAACAAAAAGTATATAATTATGTAGTATACCAACTATCTAGTGTCCACGACACAAGCTTTGCTTAGTGTGGCACTAGGTGGCGCTGTGTGTTAATGATCAGCGAGATATATATATATTTTTATGCAAATATTAAATCAAGGCCAAACATGGGTAAATTGACTTGCGAGTTTGCGACATTACGAAAACGACGACCAAAGCGATGCAGCCGTTTCGTGTATTAGCGGCTACGATGTTGGTTTGATGAATCACGACGAAAGAAAGCTTGCGATAGAGATCGCAAATATGCGATTGCTTATCGTTAAAAATGACCTAGAGTGGCCTTCTAGAGATAATATTCCCTTTAAATTATTTTCATTCATACAATCAGTTCATACAAATTTTCGTAGGAAAGGTCGTTCTAAAAATCGTACCCACGTAAAAAAACCTAAAAAGGGTTTTCCAATTATATTTATCAACCCAAACATCCAGCAAATAAGAGCGGGGTATACTAAGAAACCTTATAAGCAGCTTCGGTCCAATAGATTAATACCCCGTCAGACCCCTTCGCGAAGATTAAGTAGAAAAACTTTAGGGTTAACTTGCCGTCCGGGTTAAGGGGTAACTAGTGTAGTACCAAGTTTGGGGGTGTAAATTTTAAGCATCGTTAGGTTATATATGCTGTGTTGTCATTTTGATGAAGTGATTATTTGTTTTTGTTTTTGGGGAGTGTAGGTTATGTCATAATTTTGAAAAACTGTGTCGTTTGTGTGTGATTGACGTGTGTGTGTTTGACGTGTCTGTGTGTGTGTGAGTGTATATATGTGTGTGTGTGATTGTGGCATCGTAGCTCCCGAACGGACGAAACCATTTTGATTTTGATTGTTTTTTTTGTAAGGTGAATTAGTCGGGAGTGTCTTTAGCTATGTTTGATAAAATCAGTCCAAGATGGCCGCCGCGCGCCGCCACAAAATGGCGGATTATATTTTTATTCAGCAACTTCCTCAATATATTGATGAAATTTGGCTGGCTAAAAATATAAAAATTTGGTTTAATTCTCCAGACAGTACTGTTATTTATACCCTTTTAGAAACATAATGGGCACTGGTGGCCCAGTGGTGGCGGCTCCGACTTACGAACAGTAAGTCTTGGGTTTGAACCCAGGTTAGCGCGTTACTATGTGTATTTCACTTACTTTATTTTTTTATTTGTTGTGTGCACTTATGGTATGTACCGAATAAATATGTTTTCTTTCTTTCTAATTTATATCATCATTCTCAAAACTGTGAAGGAAATCATAGCGAGGAAAAAAGCACGTGCTAAAACCAAAAAATCGAAGACTTGTGACATATTTAGAACAGCGTATAATGCTGCCATTGCTGGGACATACGTCCCAGCAGTGGGAGCATTATACGCTGTTTATGCTAAAATAAGACCTTCATAATATTAATGAAACTAAAGTGCTTGTGAGTTGTAATTAGGGATTGCAATCCAGCGGCGTTTTCAATCCAGCTGGATTCTTGCTGGATTGACCTGAATCCAGCTGGATCCAGCGCGGATTCAGCAAAATGTGGAACGAAAATAAAAAGACGACATTTTTAAGACTTTTTTTATTAAGTAATTTGTATTAGGAACTTCTCACGATAATCTATGAATTCTTTCAATTTTCTTTGGTTTCTTAACCATTTGAGATCAAAAGAATCAACTTAAAATTAAATAACATATAACCTCATATAACATTTAAGATAATGTTTCTAAGGATGGATTCGACCAAACTAGAGTAAGTTTTTACTCGAGAGTAAACTACCACTTACTATGCAATTGTTTATTCGAGAATAATAATTGTCATACAAAGCAGTAGCTTACTTTCGAGTAACAACTTAGTCTAGTTTGGTTGAATCTGCCCTAAGAAAGCAATATCTTATTACCTCCTAGAGACCTGATTATATGCATGTGTTTATTTAAGCCATTCTCGGCGGTTATTACCGCTGAGAATAAAAAAAGAAAAAGTGGTAAAATATGCTATTGCATATTTACGAACAATCGCTCTGGATCCAGCTGGATTCAGGTCAATCCAGCAAGAATCCAGCTGGATTGAAAACGCGCCGCTGGATTGCAATCCCTAGTCACAATTCTAACCTAACCTAACCTATGAATCCCTTCGACGCGCGACGTAACAAACGAGCAACGAATGAACTCAAAGATAACTTCATTTGAATTTCAGCTGACGAAACTACAGACAATCTTACCACTGAAAATTTGGAAACATACTTGATCGTTTACGTTTACAATTTTTTTAAATAATTTTAAAACTAATTTACTCATTGTATGCTGATTTTGGAATAGAAAAAATGAAAACTTACTTTTTTATTTTTTATTTTGGGTGTTCCTAAAATATATCATTTAATTTCACATATTCTGCCAATTTCCGTGCATATTTCAAGCATTTTTCATGCATATAACAAGCTTTATAAATTGCATATAATCCGGTCTCTCCTTATTACGTTTATGTTTAATGATAGGACGGCTAATCAGTAGCAATCAGTCTTAGGTTCGATCAGTCTTGGGTTTGATACGTTTGCGGATCATATTTAAAAAGGCGCTGGATCCAGCTGGATTGCTGTATGCTGGATCCAGCAATTGCAATCCCTAGTTGTAATGGATGTAAATAGTTTTCTACGATACGATTTTTACGGTATTCTTAACCCCCGACGCAAAAACGACGGGGTGTTATAAGTTTGACGTGTGTGTGTGTGTGTGTCTGTGGCATCGTAGCTCCCGAACGGATGACCCGATTTTGATTGTTTTGTTTGTAAGGTGAATTAGTCGGGAGTGTTCTTAGCTATGTTTGATAAAATCAGTCCAAGATGGCCGCCGCCACAAAATGGCAGATTACATTTTTATTCAGCAACTTCCTCAATATGGGTATCAAATTAAAGAGCTTAACTAATAGAATACTATACACTATTATAAATCCAAGATGGCCGCCACCACAAAATGGTAAGTTATTATTTTTTCACAACTACCTGCATGTGGGTATAAAATGAAAGGGCTTGATTAGTAGAATTCTGAACACTACATTATAAGGGAACGAGGAATATTACGAGTATATTATTTTACTGCACAGACACACAGCATACGTCATTTCGTTAACGATTTGTAATAAATCGCACTAAGTACCTTAAAATTATGACCCTGTGTCGGGGGTCTTTCAAATTTTTTATTTGATGTAACTTTATTCATGCTTTATAACAACGATAAAAACCGTATGGTTTCCTACGCTTTACACAGTAATTCAGTAGCTTTTCCTTTCCCATGTAACTAAAATTAATCACACCATAAAAACAGCAAAGTAACACAATTTCCTAATTACTAATTAGTAATGATACCCACGTACTAATAATTAGCACCTGTGCCAGACGTAGCTCTGGGATTTATTGTCCCCTAGTGCGAATCTTGGGACTCCACTAGAAATTGCACTGAGGTCCGATTTATGCGCTAGTTTAAGATGTGTTTACAATGTCGGTACTTTAATAAGGAAACTATGTTATGTTAAAGCTCTTTCTAAGTCTATCTTAGACAATACTGACATCAGTGAGTTACATAACATCACGCCTGTATATCTGAATGGTAAGACCATACAGAAGGAAATATGCCCAGTAGGCAAAAATTTATCGGAACCCTGTGTCTCCACTTTATCCGTACCTACATCAACTATTACACATGCAGTTCAGTTAAAGCAATAGATAGGCAGTCGCGCACACACCCGCATTTCTTAAATCATAACGTAGTACACAATCAATTATAAACCTTATGCCATCAAACACATCGGGTATTTACCAAGCACCGAACAACTTACCCACACAAAAACATCGATACACAAGCACATCACTAACTAGTCGTAAGAATAAGCGGCCGCACCACGCGACACATGTGCTTATTGAGCTATCGTTTGGTGATTTTTACATTGCTTGTCCAGTCATTTAGCGACAAACTTAGATAGTGGTTGAGAAGCAATGTATTTATTGCAAAATAGTATACCCATTTGCTTATGACTGGCACAAGAGGTCAGGGTAGAGAGGGGTCTTGTGCCTGTCACACGGACACCGACACGCCTCCTTGCCACTTCTCCTGTTTTTTTTTTATATTTCTATGGGTTAAACTGAGGTGTCCCTAATAGTAAGCCAGGCCAGTTATGTTTAAGTTTCTCCCGTGTAATAGGGGGCCAGCCTATTGCCATTATCCGGGCGCAAATCCAGACCCCGTGCTATTGAGAAATTTCTCCTAATGAAAACCTAATAACACTTTTCCCCGATATAGGAACCGAACCCATGACCTATACTATACTCAGCAGTTGTGCTTGCGATCACTAGACCAACGTAGCAGTCAAGGAATCTGTAGCCACTGTCCACCCAATATTTAGTTTTAATCCTATCCTACTAATATTATAAATGCGAAAGTTTGTGAGGATGGATGTATGTTTGTTACTCTTTCACGAAAAAACTACTGAACGGATTTGGATGAAATTTTCCTTGGATTAGATCCCATGGGACAATTTTGAAACTTCACGCGGGCGAAGCCGCTGGCAGAAGCTAGTTATTCTATAAGGCTGCAAAACAAAAAGTACTTACTAATAAATAAATACCAAAAAAACACACTTTCCTATCTACCTTCCTTACCTATCTACTCACACCCTTACACCCAAGGCGCAATGCACACAGGACGCTCAACTTCCACCCAGCAACATAATAATGTTACTCGACGATTTAGAGCATATAGCTGCATGGTCGGAACACAGAAATTGTGGCTAAACCGATTTCCAAGCTGTTTTGACGCTGTGAACGGAAGTTATCGGAGGATTAAGTAGCTTGAACAGCTTTATGACAGCTTTATAGGAAGCTGCATAAAATTGGGTGATTATTTGAGCCACTTTACGCTGGGATAGTTCAATGACAGGATAATATAACCTCCTGGGTCTCGATTCTGCTATTACGATAGTGTCAGAATAGGCGATCATTGAAGTCATAATGTTCAAGTTCTGTCAAGTTTTGACAAGTTTGGTAATCTACTAATATAATGGCGTCATTATGACTTCTCAATGAACAACCACTATGACCCCATTGAAAGAAATGTCATAGGATATTAATCTCGTACATGAAATCTGGCATGAATAAAAGGTTCGCATTTATTAGTTAATTTCGAAAACCATATGTACGAATGGTTTTATAATGATGGCAATACGAAAATGCCATTAAAACACAATTTTATTACGAGACCATCGACCGACCATTGTGAATTTAGCAGATTACGAACTTTAAGCAAAATGACAATGGTATGAGAATGGAATCGTGTTGGAGCGACGCATTTATTAAAATAGCAGAATTAGGCCCCTTTTTTTTTTTTTTTTTTTAAGGATGGGAAATCATCAAATGACCCCCCCCCCCCCCCCAATCTGGGCGGAGCGGGAGGGAGTGTCAGACTCTTACTGACTAAAAACCATCCATGTTCCTTCCTCGCCTTTTACGTTCCGGGGCCGCGGTATCTCTTTCGAACAGGCCCGCAACCCCGGAGAATTAGGCCCCTGTAGTCATTTTTATACATCGTCATCATTCTGTTGCCGTTGTCCTACTTTGTTTGGAGTCGGTACAGCATGATTTCTTCTTCCGTACTTCTCCATTCCTCGTCATCTCATCAGACATCTCCTTTCTAGTCATTTCATTCTACACACAGTCCGTCCTTCGGCTCTTAGGTCTTCCCCTATGACCAAACACAAATCATAATTACTATGACATAAATGACATTATTAATTTGATTCCATTCTTTATTTCATTTGTTTATTCCATTATTACTTGTAAATTACTAATTTAAGTTTAATCATGTGTATATTATTTGACCATCTTTATTTTTCAACCGACTTCCAAAAAGAGGAGGTTCTCAATTCGCCAGTTTTTTTTTTTTGTTTTTGTTACCTCAGAACTTTGGACTGTTTGAACCGATTTTGACGATTCTTTTATTATTTGAAAGCTGGTGCTTCTCGTTTGGTCCCATTTTAATTTGCTGAAGATCTGATGCTGATCTTCCGAGATATACAATGGAACTCTTCAAAAATAGACGGCAAATCTGCAGTAATTGCTGCAATCAAAAAAATTGGTTGCCTGTAAAGTCGGTATACGGGCGAAAGTTTTACGTGACAACGACTTTGAGTGGTAAAATAATTTTAATGTGAATATTCATTCGTATAGTAGGAAGAAGGATGAAATGAACCGGTGTGTATGCCTATCTCTCTCACTCTCTCTCTCTCGCTCTGTCTCTCTCGCTCTTAGGCGGGCTAACTGTGCTCGAGTGGAAGGGACGCGTGCCTTTCACTTTTTATGTCTGTCTCTCTCGCTCTTAGGCGGGCTAACCATGCCCGAGTGGAAGGGACGCGTGCCTCTCACTCGCTCTCATTGTGAGCGCATAACGTGAGCGGAGCGTAACGCAGTTTCTTGAAGTGTCACCCGGCAAACCAATTTATAAGACGTTGTCACGTCAAAACTTTATATTTTGAAGTCCTTTTTGCATACACTGATGGAACTCAAAACATAATTTGACAAACTTTAATGCACCAAAAAAATCTTCAAACATACCTCTTAATTTTCTTTCAAAGCAGTTTAGCCATTTACTGACAATGATAATTATATTTAAAAATATAACACAAAATTTCAAATGCTAAACTACATCTACTGATGGATTATTTATTATTAAATATGTAGTTAAGTTCTCATTTTAAATCGATCGAAAATACTCATTTCGCACTATTCGGCCCGCAGTGACTGAAGTAAGAACCACTTTGTAGTGCAAGCTAATTAGAACTTTATTCTTAGATTACAGTATTTCAAACGAAGTTTGAACCACCACAAATAGAGTTGCTTATTTAGCTGATGTCGTCGCCTTAAATTTTATAGGCACACCAGAGGCGATTTGGGTAGTTTTAGGAAGAGTACGTTCTTGGAGTGATCCCATTTCAATTTAAAGATCTGATGAACAACTTCGGAAGATAGGCGACGGGAACTCCAAACTGACAAAAAAACGAAATCAATCAAACAAAGGTCACCGACTTCTGAAGCTAAAGTTATTTTTCACTTTTTTGTGTGAAGTCGGTTATATTTTTTGAAATTGTATTGAATAATCTCTGACATATGAATAAATTCTAATCTTCTGTGTGATGATGTTCCTTACATATTTACGCACATAGCATGGTTATAATACAGTGTACCTTATGCACTTTTTATAACATCCTTTGAACCTGTGTTATACAAATAAATGATTTGTATTTGTAAACAGTGGAGTAAGTGGTGATAAATTAGTATCTATCGCAATAAGTACGACCCTACCGAGCAGTCAGACTTTCCTCGTATTGTTGCTAAAATTCGTATGACTCCTTCACTCTTCGCGTCGATTTGTGGGATACTCTTTCATTTGTTTTCTTTGCAGTCGCTGTACCAACAGCTCATGGCCAAGCCTCTACGCTGACGATTGAGCCTTATACTGCCGTCATAACAAAGAAGGCCGTAACTGACAATTTTGTCAAAAATGAGTTATAACCATATTTGGAATCAGCAAAGAAAATGCTATCTTATGGTCTTACTCACAAAGCTGTAACTCGTATCAGATCAACCCTTAACTACAACATAAATTATGGTTTTTTAATCTGAAAAGCCTGAATTACACAATAACGGCTTTTTTTGTTAGTATTTTCGTAATTCTAGTCTGGAAGGCCGCAATTACCAATTAAATATTATTAACCTTTAAATATTAAATAAATTTACTACTAGAAAAAGCCCTAACTACGCAATAAGGGCTTTTTACATAAGTATTTTGAAGGAACGCTTCCCCATTCGGAAGTCACGCCAAGCCAAGCTATGCCGTAATTACATTCTACGCAATTACGCCCTTTCAGATAAGTATTTCACAAATTATAATAATTTTTTTGCTAAGACTAAAGGGCAAAAATAAAATAAAATGAATACGCATGTATGATTTTAAATAAATTATGGTTCAACAAAAAGCCTACATTTTTGACGTTTTTTAAAATAAGCATCACTAACTAAAACAATTCAGTAAATCGCGGGCCTCCGTTTTAGATAAAACTTCAATTATCTCAGAATCAACGTTGACGTAGTTACGGCCTTCTCTCTTATGACGGCAGTATACTTTTGAAGCTCAATCCATATCTAAATAAAGCCACTACTACGTAATACTAAGTAGTTATCAGGAGTTAAGTTAACCAGGTCATAGTTATCAACTAATAAAATATAATGTTGAGATCAAACTCCGTCGTTGTACGTGGCACAGAAGCCGCACAAAACGCAAGTCGTACCGTCATTACAGTGATGTGCTAAAGTTATGTGGACGTAGTGGATATGCTAATATTATAATAGTACATATACAGGGTGAAATTGAATAGATGCGACAAATTTAAATATACAATAATACGTGTTGTCAAGAAAATGTATAAAATATCAAATGTAAAATTAAAAAAATAATTGATCAGTGTAACGAAAACCGTTTAAATAATCAAAGTATCAAAAAATCTCGTCCGACTCATCGCAGTGCTCAATATAGCGGTCATTTACCTAATTTTACCTTAATTTTTCTTATTTATTTTGCATATTACTGGAATACTGATAATTCGTACTTAAATAAAAATAATAACATCAATGGACCTTTTGAAAATGATAATCGCGTATTTTTTTTAACGATTTAGATTGTAGATTGTTTATAATTACTATGTTACTGTAACTGAAGCTCCAATTTCATTTTGTCGCATTAATTAAAATTCACCCTGTAGTGACTTAATATGTTTCAAGAGATCTTTAAGGACATGCATAATCGGCCTCAAATCGGAAATTCAAATTATATTATGTTTTTTTTTGCAATTTGCATGAAAGTGCTAGGTTGTACGTTGGTTAAAAAAATATATCGCTGGACATTATACACAGCGCTATCTAGTGCCACACTAAGCAAGGCTTGTGTCGTGGTCACCAGACAGTTGATATACTACATACATACTTTTTGTTTGTAAATACATACTTATTATACATATAAACATCCATGACTCAGAAACAAATGTCCATGCCCATCACACAAACATTTGCTCCTATCGGGATTCGAACCCGGGACCCTAAGAACGTAAAGCAGCCTGACTGCCACTGCGACATTCCTCCAACCCTCTAAGTTCATAATGGTTGATTGAATAACGATATCATGAGAAAGTCATTTAATCGACCTTTATAAACTTGGTGGGTTGTATTGACGATTTTGATTATTATAATTCTGTAACTACATACGTCTTACAGTCGCGAATCATATTTTAATCAACATACAATCTAGTACTGACCTGCAAATTGCAAAAAACTTAAGAAAATATGAATTTCTCAGGTTACCCTGACGCTTTCATCTTAACCACGGGAACCCAGTGCGAGTTTGGAGAAGTCACATGTGACATGTGACTGCTCCAACCTCGCACTCGAATTCGAAGACGTGACATGTCTTCGAATTCGAGTGCGAGAGTAGGGTATTATTGGGGGTTCTGCATCACTTGCTCTCGCTTCTCGCTCGAGCGCGTTATGCAGAACGCCCCAATAACACATATGTATTTTTATCCACTACGGTTTTAAACTGATGAGCGAATGTTGCTGCCGGTTCGTTGTAATTTCCTCCACAGCAGTTCACATGTCTTTTTATCCACTACGGTTTTTAAACTGATGAGCGAATGTTGTTAGGTATTGGTCTACAATACAGTTCTAGATTGAATATTCTGAATTCAATAGAGTAACGGTTTTAGACACTTATTAATAAAATTCAAGCACATTCGTTCGCATTCTGTAAAAAGTACTACAGCACCATCTATGACACGTCGTATGAACTAAAAACATTAAATCCTACATCGCGCAAGCAAAGTTTTCAGCGTCTTAAGACTATAAAAGAACCGTCTGTTCGTCATAAAAAATGTGTTTAAGATCGCGACACAATGCGCGATGTCTGTTTGCTTAGATTGTATTCGCAACAGAAACAGGAGCAAAGTAGACAACGAATACTATGATACAGACAAAGTAGTTACGATTTAAGATTTCAATTTGTATTTTTTTTTTCCCACTACTGGCACAAAGGTCTCCTCTCACAGAGAACAGTGGTAATGAAATAATTTACTCAAAGTAAAGCGCTAGCCTAGGTTCGAACCCAGGACCTACAAATTGTAAGTCGCAGCCGTTACAACTGGACCACCACTGCTCTCCTCTCATAATCTCAAATATGGGTTTTAGAAAAAGTTCAAAGGGTGAATAATCATGACGTCGTATTGATGATAGTGGTCATTGTTTTAGAGGAGTATCGTTGAGACTCGTTAGCTCAGTTTGGTAAGAGCGCCCCGATTACGTTCGGAGAAATGGAGGTCGGAGGTTCAAATCCTTCACGAGTCTCTTTTTTTTTATTCTTTTTTTGTTTTTTATAGATGTATCATTTTAACGAATAGTTTTATATTTTTGTTTCTTTATATATACTTGAATAGACATCTTGACTTGTCAACATAATGTTTTCCTTTCACAGCATTTAAATAAAAGCAATCCGGAAAGTTTTGAACATGCTGCAGCCAAGGATCATCGTAAATCTCCCAATCTTCTATAACACCTCCACATGAGAAACAAGCTGCTTTATCATTTACACCATTTCCACAATAAAAAAATCCAGCGTCAGCCATTTCCATCACTAATCTTCTCCTCGAATCAATAGTTGCCCAATAATGATTAAATGAAAGTTCACGCATTTTATACGTGTTATACATGTCATAGCGCGGACTGTATTTGTTTTGAGACATGTTCTGTTTACTCGCTCTCTACTTCTTGCTGCAAATAATTCTAAAAGCATAATGGGGCTGTATAGTTGTTGCTAGCAACTTATAAAGATTAACATTTAGGAGTTTGGGAGGGATAGGAAACTGTAATCGTAAAAATTAAACAAGAAAATATTTATATCAAAATTTTATTATCTATACACCATTTATTTAAACATAAAACATTTTTTAAAGCACATATTGAATCATGATAAATACAACTATACAAATCATGACAATCTTCATATATTTTGTACAAGCTTATCAAACTAGGGCAATCTTTATCTTCTAAATTATTTACATTATTATTATTTGAAATTTCTTTCAACCATAATACTTTTTCTCTACCTTTGGTGTAAACACATTTATCTTTTAAAATACCTTCAACCAAGTTCAGATAATTTACGAAAGGCACAAATCCTTCACCCCAGTATATCTTCCTATTACGTTCAATCCAACCAACTTGTCGTTTTTCTGGCTCCGACAAACCGCGATATGGAAACGGTGGTGTAATTAAAAACACCTGAATTTTATTATTACATAGTATAGCAATTTCTTTAATGATAAAATAATTTGATTCTGTTTTGAAACCTTGAACATCTACAATGGCGGTCATGATAACCTACGCACTATGTTACTCAAAGGTTTGTATTCCACAAGTCGGTCGTTAATAATTAAACAATATCCAGTTGTGTTATCTGGTATTGGTGCTGAACATTCAATCTCCAAACGCACATCTACGGGACCTGTTTTCAAACTATCGTTTTGCCTTGAACAGTCTATGATAAATAGAGGAGCCTTCTCCTTGAAACCGATTAAGTCAAGCAAGGGGTCTGCAGGACAGTTGTAATACGACTGACGAAATTTCACATACATTTCATATAATATACTGTATTTGTTCTCGGAAAAATTTAAGCATAAAGGCTCGTAAGGATAATATTGTGAATTCAAAAACAAAGTTACGTTAGTAACCCCACAGTGATCGAAAAGAGAACTGTCTTTGATTTTACTATTTTTTCTACTGGTTTGCAAGCAAAAAATTACATACCGAGGTTTCTCTAATTGTGAGGCAGTCTTAACAGACCAGCAATGTTTTGTAGTTTTAGGGAGCAAAGGATACTCGTATAAATCCCAATTTCTAAAGGCTATCTGAATAGGTTTATCTCTTTCTAAATGTTTAAGAAGCGTCAGTCGTTCCCGATCTGATACTTTTATATGTGGCACCCGCCATTGCACTTTTTGCATATCTATTTGAAAATGTGTAACATCGTCAGTTACTATAACACTGTTTAAGTTGGAGTTACTTCTATTCAGAATAAGTTCATGTTTACAATTTATTACAATTTTATTGTAATCCTCAGCAAATCCTAAAATCTTATTAAGAGGAACAATAGCACTGAAATAACCGTCGCTTTTAAATCCATCCATGTTCCAACCCCACAAGGCAGCGACTTTATTTTCTCCATCATTCATTGAAACGTATGACTTTATTGTTGATGTTATTCCAGAATTTTTAATGCGATCTATTTCTATACCATTTATTTCGTATCTGATATCTTGAAACAAAAACATAACAGGGTTGTTACTGAACGTAATAGCTTTCTTAATAGGATTTCCATCTTTACCGAAGAACTTTGCTTGCCCTTCGACGTAAATTGAGCTGGCTGATGGTAACACATATACGTCTTGCTGGTGTATGGGAATTCTGATTTCATCGTTTTCTCTAAAACTGTTGTTGTAGGGATTGTACGAATGGACTTCATTACTTTCGATCGAAGTATCGAAGTGTGGTAATTCAGTAATCTGTAGCATATTCATACTTTTATACCTAGGGCTTTAAGAAAATCTTTATTTGCTTTAGTTAATTTTATAACTTTTTTCTTACGTCTTTGCACCTTAATGGTTGTACAAGAAATAGGACGCTTTTTGGTAACTACATGGGTTTTATAATATGATATCATTTTATTTTTCTTATATGAAGGCGTAGTTCAATATTTTTATGTTCTTCTCTAAAGTTAATACAGAACCCAAATTGATCAACTATCTTAATAGATATTGATGTAATAGTGTTTTTGTTCACTGGAAAGTAAATAGGGTTTCGCGGTATTTCTATGATTTGCTGACCTGTAGCAGTATTAGATACAAATTCATGAATTATATGAGTTGGTAACCCGTTAGAGTATGAACCGTGTACAAGATCACATTCGATTCTGATCACAGGAATAATGTTGTTATTAATACGTGCATTTGGTATTGAATTTAATACTGAAAAGTATAACAAACCACACTCAAATTGACCAGATAAATATAGAGGTGGTTGAAAAAATGTATCTAATTCTGATTTATTTCCAGAGATGGTTACCGTTATGGACATGCTTGTAGACTGAACACTTTTAGAAGATCCTGTTCAATTTATTCCTAAACTACACCAAAAATTCCTTAAAAAATGTAAACATAGGTGTCCGCAATTGTAAGGGTGGTCGCGTTGTATATTATCATAATTATAGTGTACTTTAGCACCTAAGTATCTTATCAACTCCTTTGGTGGTTTAAGATTTCCATAACTATCAAAATATTCAATATAATCATTGTATTTTGCATAGGCTACCCAATGAGAACCTGGATTTTTAGAACTATCTAAATTTACAACTCCGCACTCTTTTTTAAAAGGTTGTTTAGGGAGCTCATCTCTCATAAATACACCTCGAAAATAAGGAATATTATTTCCATACTTCAAAATGTCAAAGTTAGTTAAGGCTCGTTTGGGTAGCCGATATTTTAGTTTTTTTCTTTTGATATAAAAATTCCAAGGCCATGTTTATGCGGTTTAAGGTGTAAACCTTTTCCAATGCAAAGAGCTTCCATTTTTTCATTGTGTCTCTTCGATTCAGCCAATTGCTTTTTGGCTATCTTGAATTCATTTATAGTTTTGGCAATACCAGCTGCACCGCCTGCTAACGCTCCCACCGCTGATAATCCAGCAAAAATAGGAATCAAAGGTAATACACCACCGCTTTTCGGTATAGGAATAAACCGAGGAAGTTTAATAGATGAATCGTCAGCTAATTCTCTGGCTGCCGCCATAGCTAATTCTATCGCCACTTTATTGCATCTTGGCTTTAATTTTTTAAAGCGTCTTTTCGTTTTACTAATAATATTTTTAAACTTATTTTTTAACCCTTTTCCCGATGTAATTTTCCGAGAGCGCTTTTTGCTGCTTTTTTTTTGGCCAGAGCCGGTTTTAATTTTTGCAGACATTGTCTTGCTTACTAAACGTGACATGATTTTTTCGCATACACTCGCATCCGAGGCGACTGCTCGCTCTTTTGCCCTTTTTAACAAAATCAAATCAGCTTTGTGACGATCCTTTAACTTTGACGATTTGTGATAGGCAATATCGTGTTCTTTGCAATATTCGTCTAATTTATTAATTCCTTTATCTCTATTTGCAAGCCTTTTAATTAATTTTGTACCAGGTCCACAATAATTGTATCCGGGTAAGTGTAATTCAAATGGTAAATTGTTTATTAACCAATTGAGAAGACTGCTCTCTCCAATACACATCATAAGACTAATGAATCTGAATCGAGCGCTAAAATAAATACGTACACGCTTCATCAATGATCAACTTTTGAGTTCATTTTATTTTTTTGTTTATAATACTATATTCGATTTATCAATCCAGCTGTTTTCAGTAGAAGACAAACCTAACCATTTTACTAAAACTCTGTTTCCTTTTCTTCTAAGAACTTTCTCGACTAGATATACATTGCAATGTTTTGTCTTTTGAAGCTCTTGCACATAAAATGCTCCTAAAATAGGCTGACCTCTGATTGTATCTTCAATTAAGTAGGTGATAGGAGTTGTATTTTGTATTTTTCGAATTTTAAATATTTCTGATGACCAGTTAGGGGTATATCCTTTTTCAAATGTTCCTTTGTACTTACTGATACGCACATAATCACCTACTTTAAACTTGCTTCTATTACTATAATTTTTTACCAACCTTAAGTATCTTTCTAATATTCGTTTTTTATTAATGTTATCCACGTTAGCGGGGATTTCATCAATTGTCCGATGGTAAGTGTGATTGTATTTGTGAATAACATCATTAAGGGTATTATTTACCCAATTGTAGTTTCCTTTTAAACTAAATTCCTTATAAAGTTTAGACTTCAATGTTCTGATAAATCGTTCAACTATCGAAGCCTTTTTTGTTGAGAAGGTTGAATAGTGGTTAATTTGATAAGACTTCATAAGCTTTTGGAATTTATTATTATAAAACTCTGCTCCATTATCTGTTTGCAGATTTTTAGGAACACGCCCATTAGCTAGGACAATTTTGAAACAGTTACACACATCATCTTTGGTTTTAGTTTTTAGAGGAAAGGCCCAAGCGTACTTTGAAAATGTATCAATAACAGCAAGAATAAATCTACAATTTTTATTTTCTTTTGAAATTGATTGCATATCAATTAAATCTGCTTGCCACAGGTCGTCTATGTCTTTCATAATAACATGTCTTCGGGGAAAGTTTACCCTTGCATTTTTATGAATTTCGTTTACCACGTCGGCTTTGCTCATGTTCAGAATTCAGTTAATTTGTCTTGAATTCATGTATAATACTGAATGTAGAGCATATTATTACGACTATTTATTCTTTAATTATTCCAGCTTCTTTTAATTCTTCAATTATCGATAAAATTTCATTATCATGGTTTGTATTGCCAGCATCTCTTGAAGCTACTAATAGTTTCAATCTCTCGACTAATTCGTTAGGATCATCCCAATATACCAGGTCGGTGTTGTTTTTGTATTTTTTTAGCGTTGGTAAGTTTCCACCAAGTTTAGCGTGAGAAAGTTTATCATCGTATAACGATTCAGAAAATAGGGGTTTAATTATTTTACAATATTTTATACCTTTGTCACCTTTTATTTGACCTTTCGAATTAAAATCTCTTTTATGCGCATTTGTATAATGTAACATATCCTTATAGACAAGTTTATCTTCGCTCGATATTAACTTTAAATCAGGTTTTCTTCGAAGTAAAAGTTCTTTTAGCCCCGCCGTTAAATTGTAAGCTTTGTCGCCGATTTTAATTAAAATGATAGTATCGTTATTCAAACTATCAATTTTAGAAAATGATACCGGCGAATTACCCATCAATAATGTTTTGTTTTCACTTCTAATTCCAAATGGTATACTAACACCGTCATAAATACCAAAGATATCATCACCCTCTAATGACATTTCTGAATGATCTATTGATTCCTTTTTAGCATTTTCTTCAACGAATTGGATAGAATTTAGATTTGCATCGTAATAGTCATCGATCTTTGTAGATGAACTTGTATTATTTTTATCGGACTCGATTTCTTCAGAGCTATTTAGAGTTGTATTTTCAATTTTATTCATTTTATCTGCAAATCTATTAGAATCAACTAGAGTTTTGAGAGGATCTGTGACAGGTTTTAACATTTTATCAAGTGACAAGTTTATTGTATGTTCCTGATTTTTCATTTGTTTTATTTTATTCTTTATGGAGTCGACAGACTTCACTAATTCTATTTTAATATTTTTTTCCATCTTTTAATAAAAATATCAGCTGTATTCAGCTATGAAAGAAGTAATACTGACGGCATTTATGTGTGTAATTCATATTTAAGTAAAACCTTCATTCAAAGTTTAAAAAAATATCAAAATTCTGCCTATACCTTCCATTGTTTAATGGCGACTCTTTGTTAATAAGTAGAAAATTATAAGGGTTACTCCAAACAGTTTTACAAATGTCTTTAAACTGATTCCATAGTAGATCAGAATTTACATGTTCGTCATAGATATGCTTTAAGTTCACATCATCTTGTTTAAATATTATAAGAAAATTAGCGTTATCACGCAGCAACTGTTTCGGAATTTTTGAGTAGGTTTGCGATAAGTAAAAGCAGTCAATTTGCTTATGTCTTCCCATAGAGAAATAATTACGAATGTTTATTTGCTTTTCACACACAACATCATCAAAAATAAATACAGAATTTGTTAAAGCTTCATTCGGAGCTATAACATCTTTGTCGTCATTAAACTCATTGAACTTTATCTGAGGTACTCTTCTTAATACTTCCCTTAAAAAACGATATTTTGGCTGGAAAGTAGTTTTCGAGTAAAGATAGAGATTTTTAAATTTAAGTCCATTTTCATGCAGCAGTAAACTGATAATAACATTTGTTTTACCACAGTTCGAGGGTCCGCATATTATGCAGCGAATCGTATTAGGCAATAAAACGCTGTGTCTGATCTGACAACTAGACTCATTAAAATTTATATTTTTCACATTCAGGGATATGGGTTGCTTGATCAACTTCATCTTGCCTACTACTTCCAAAAACTACTATCCTTCTAAATATATATATATATATATAATATATATTGAGGCATAATAAGATTTATCAGTGGTAGATCGGGACCAGCCAAACAGCCAGATTGGCTCCTAGTCTACCACTATCGTTAACTGTATAGTTCAGATCCTTTTATAGACGCCAGCAAGTGAAACAAGAGGTGATAGGTACGCCTAAAATCAGATAGTAAATTGATTAAAATATTTTTTTTGAGTAGATTTGCAATAAGTAAATTTAATTATTACATAACATTTATGCATATTGTATACTTTATCTTGAGCTATCCTAAACGTTCCTGCAGTGACAAGTCTAAACTTGTCACCGCAGGAGACTAAAGATAGGTATGTATAAAAATGAACTAGGTAATGACTCGTGTTACACATCGCGCATTTAATAATTTTTGTATGTTTAACTAGCACTTCACCCACGACTTCAGCCGAAACAAGCGCATAGTTCAGTTTACTACTATTGTTCCAATAAGTAGGACCTATACAACTGAATTACAATTTAATTATATTTTCAATGTAAGTAGGTATTCTTATAATTTTGACGATACTTAGTGATTAGAATTTATGTATTAACCTTTCTTTTTCCTTTTTACAGAATTATGTCTGCCTCCCCATCGTACAGTCCTGTGGAGAATGTTTTTTTTGCGGTGTGCATCCATTTTAATTTATCGTTATTTAAAGCATCTTTAATTTACTGTATGTTATAATAATTTTATTTTATTACAGGAAACGAATAATCTTTGTTCAGACGACACCTACGCTCTTGGAAATCCATTTCTTTATGCGCAAGACAGGGAAACTTTTTACACCACTGAAGCAGAACTAGTACATCAGGAGTATTTAAATAAAAAAAAGGAAGAGGAGAAAGTGGAAACTAAAGACATTAAAAGAAAGAAATGTAATATCAATAGGAAGACCATAAGAAAGTCTCATACACTGCCTTCATCTTACGTCATTCGGAAAGAGACAGGAAAACCTCATCATTTAATAAAAATACAAATATATGATCTAACCAGATGTGTTAAAGACACTAAACAAAATTGTGAAATTGACAATGATGTTGTTGATAGCGCCGACGTAAGCATCCAGTACCTTGTGAATGATGATTATGATGATATTTTAGATGAAACTGAGCATCTAGTCGGTAAAATAGTGAAAAAAATTAGTAATAAGCAGTAATTAATGTGTATTAAGAATAGTTTGTTTTGAAATTGTGAACATGGAAGTGTGTGTTTATTAGTTAAATACTTTTTAATATGTAATTATAATACTTAGAATATTGCATTAATTATTTTTTGTAAATATTTAAGTTAAAAATTGTAGTAATTTAAAATGATGCGGAAATGTTTAAAAAAAATAAAAAAACAAACTTAATAATATCAATATAGCTGTTTTATTACTTTTCCTTTTTGGGGTATAGGCACAGACGTTACCATATCAAGCTACTGCAATCTGTCAATTTTCTTTAATAGATTTTCAACTCTATTGCTAAAGCATTAGGTCCAAGGTTGATTGGGAAAATTTGACTGTTTTGGATAGCTTGATGTGGGGGGGCGTCTGGACCTTTTGACTGCGATTCGTAATGGGTAAGGGTAAAGTTAAACAAACATTATTTCTATAATTATATTTATTTATTATAATTTATTAGTACCTACAACAATTATTTATTTCACTTAAGTAAGTAGTAAATACAATAATTAGGTATATAATTATAAAGAACTACAAACTAGCAATTCAAGTTAGGAACATAAAATTATAACAAGATGCTCAAATATATGCGATAAATAGTATCCTTAAAAATCAATAATTTGTTTTTATTTAAAATATTGTTTTATAATGACCCCATGGTAAAGTTGTTATCTTATCATCCATTATTTGTCGTTTATCATCTCTGTTTGACAAAATTACTTTATTTATCTTTTGAGTAAATATTCTATGATGCTTAGACCTGATAATACACATATCATCTCTGAGTATTTCATTGTTCAGTAAAACCTTTTTATATTTTTCTATATTCAGTTTTTTGGTAATGCATTTCTTAACACCTTTAGCTTTCTTTAACGTGGAAATTTTCGAATCTATACAGTATAATTTTGCTCCTAAGCCTACAAATTCTGAAATAATTTCACCACCCATCTCATCTTTGAAGTAGCCAGGTTTTTTAGCATTTACCTGTGGTATATTAAATATACTATTTTTTTCAAAGTTGCTTGTATCAAAATATTTTAAATGTGCTTTTAAGTCTTCGTAAAAATCCTTTGTCTGTATTAAATATAACAGACTGTCAGTGTCTGTATAACAAAGCTTTAATTTATTTTCATATTTTTTTTTCATTACTGAATAGTGGAATTTATATAAGTGACATTTTGCAATTTCTAAAATACTGAATCCGACATAGATTGGACGATCTAAAACAATTTTTGTTTGATTCATTTGAATTGACGCGAGAGATTCTGAAATAACAGAAAAGTTATTGAAATTAGGCGCGCTAACATATTTTTCAGCCCCGTAAAACTTTTTAGTTCGATTAGAATTGTCTCTCCATATATTTACGAGCTTAACATCAACTTGTTTTCTTTTATTTTCTATGGTTTTTCCAAATATAGAATTATTTTGCTTTTTAAAAAAATCTCTTTCAAAATCAGAAATTGCATTTTGCCTCAGCCTAGTATTTAAGGAAATATATGATTCTAAGAAATTATTTTGGTTAAATGCTAATATTCGATATATTTTTAACAGTTGTAAACCATTATTTAAGCATTCCTTTAAATGAATATAGTGAATAACATATCTATGTTTATCGAAAAGACTAGCAATAAGTTTAGCATTTCGACTACAGAACGGGACAAATTTTTCAGGCGCAAATGGTAAATCGGCATGGCTATCATGTAAGTTGTCAGGGTAATGAAGATCTACTTCTAATATAAATCCAATATCAGAGTCAGATGATAGGCTCATAACATCAAAATTTAATATTTCATTCTCAAGGAGAAACCTAAATCCTCCTACTGGAAGCTTTTGCATCATAGCATATCCATATAAATTAACACAATCAAGGTAAATTAGAAAACTATCAGGTTCTTCACTATTATAGTCGGTAAGATATTCATTATTTGCCTTAGCATATCTGAGTGAACATTGAGCAAGTCCTCCTCTTATACCCTTTTCTATCATTTGATATATTTCTACGTCAGACACTAGTTCTAACTTGATTTTAGTATACAATAACATGGCATCCCAACTTAAGGATGGTGATGAAACGTAATAGCAAGGATCCAGACCATAGTTATTTAAACTCATTTTCCTAAATTTTTCAAAAACATCACATAGAAGTAAAACATCGCATTTAAGATACAAATCGGTATATTCACCCAAATTTTTTATACCAAAAGTTTTCCAAACATTTAAAGCATGCTTATAGTCTTCATCAGATATAGATACAGATGTAAGTTTGTTAAAAAATTTTGTTGGTTCTGGTAATTTATCCTCATCATATCGTGCCCAGGAATCTATGTAATCGTAACAATATATGCCTTTTCTTCGAACAATTTCAAATAAAGTATTATTGTTATAAAAAGATTTTAAATGTTTGAAATCTCCGGGGTTCATAGTCTTAACCAATTTGTCCATACTTGAGCTTAAAAAATTAAACGAGTCAATAAATTTCAATTGTATAACTTTTGTTGCATTGATGTTTATGAATTTAGTGAATGAAATATATTTCTCTTTAGTTCTCGGTATGAGATGAATTCGACCGTTTATCTTTGAAAGTTCATTTATAAATAAATGACTGTCATAACCGGACAAGTTATGAAACACTATTGGTATAAAAGTGCATTGCTTTGCATTTAAATTGCATGTGTCATGCGCAGGTCCTCTGTATTTTCCAGTAAAGTGATCATGGTCTTTAACAATATTATCATTACGCGAAAACGTATTTTTACAAATATGGCACTCAGTACTGTTAATAAAAGATATTTGCTCATCCTCAGTTAGTGGGATCATATTTTTACTCTCTAATAATACTTCAGATAATCGTTTTACATCATTAGTCAAAGATTTGACAAATTTCTTGGAACAATCAGGCCCTCGGTAAGATACAAAATCATTTAATTCGGGATTTGAATTACAACAAATATAGTATGCAAAACAGGTAGCCTCATGAACTTGAATATTTTCCACATATGTTGATTTATGTTTGTCAGAATATTCACGCAATAAACTTTCAAAATCACCATATATCACTATTGGTACTGTTTGAGTTCTTTCATAGTTTATGAAACTAATTTTAGTACCCCTCTCTGGTAATATGGTTTGTATTCTAGCACATTCGTGACAAGACAATTTCTCTTCAGTGTGAAAGTAAATAAAACATTCATCACATAAAAATATTTTACTTTTATGTTGAGTCAATTGGTTGTGCACAAGTTTTTCAAAGCTTTTAATTAAACAGAAATGACTCTTTCTATTGTTGGTAATGTAAAGCAAATTGGCATGGTATAAACGACGTGATGTTGTTTTATATAATGGGCCTGTAACTGCACCGTTATTATCTAAACCGTATATATTAATGCTGATATTAGAATTGTTTATTTCAAAGCGCTTAATGTCATTGAAACTGGGAGGAAAACTCATGTCAGAAATATCAAATAAGTCGGAATAATGCGGATATGAAGAAGTTCTGTTTGGATTGGTCTTTGCCGGAAACATATCAGCTACAATACACCAAAGAAAACAATGCTGGTCTTCATTTTGTATGTTTAGGCATGATTTAGAATTGACAATACGTTTAGGTAATGGTAAATAAGAACCACCTCGCAAAGGATTATATTTTACGATGTTAATTTCTAAATGACTGATAGACTCAATTGTCCAGCCTGACTCGGACAGTTCAAATTCGGAACATTTACAAATAAGTTTATCACAAAATGATTTATATAGGGACAAAATATCTGTGTTTTGCAATACTATATTATACTTTGTGTTAAATGACTTTAAAGATTTTTCATAATTTTTTGGTAATATATACCAAACAAATAGTTCAAAATTAACTTTTATCGACTTATGTTTTTTCACCTGGTCGTTGATAAGGTAGCAAACCGTTTCAGAAATTTGCGTTAAAAATAATTCAAGTGAAATGTTAGCTATTCTAGGATTCACTCTATAACTAATAATCCGATTTCTAAAAGCCGTTGCTATTAAATAAACATTATCAAAACGTGTCTGTAATAAGCAATTCGATTTGTGTATATTAGTTTTTTTGTGTGTAGAATATTTCGGTACTGAAACGTTACAGACTTCACAGAAAAACATATTAAGATATTTATAATTACAAAAAACGACCTTAAAGTATCTAAATATTCCAGATTTCTGATATTAATTTCCTGTAAATTTATTATTAAATTCGATTTTAAAATGGATGAAATGTAAACGAATTATGACCGATATGTTGAATATTATTATTATTAAAATAGTATCGAGTATTATTAGTGTTGAATTTTCTCAGAATCGAGCATTCTTAGTATCGAGTATTCTTAGTATCGAGTTTTCTTAGTATCGAGTTTTCTTAGTATCGAGTATTCTTAGTATCGAGTTTTCTTAGTATTTCATATATTTAAGCTTCCTGTAAGTAAATCACAAGTTAATATAATGAAAATTATTTAATAAGGAAATGTAAACGAATTATGACCGATATGTCGAATATTATTATTATTAAAATAGTATCGAGTATTATCAGTGTTGAATTTTCTCAGAATCGAGTATTCTTAGTATCGAGTTTTTCTTAGTATTGAGTATTCTTAGTATCGAGTATTCATAGTATCGAGTTTTCTTAGTATCGAGTTTTCTTAGTATCGAGTTTTCTTGGTATCGAGTATTCTTAGTATCGAGTTTTCTTAGTATTTCATATATTTAAGCTTCCTGTAAGTAAATCACAAGTTAATATAATGAAAATAATATTTAATAAGTACCTACGAGTATATCATAATATTATTATGGATTACATTTGATATTAAGTAATATTTAAATGAAAGTAAAAAGAAGAGTATAAGAGTAAAATAGGTATCCCAATAATATTATTTTATTCCGTCAAATAACATTATTTGGATATAGAACAGGCTGCACATGCTTAAATTCTGCTTTCGCTGCAGATACAAGATTATTAATGGCCCTCCAAGTCGACGAATCGGAGTATACAGAGGCCTTATACGCGAGGAGCGCTTGCTTCCATCGGTCCTTTCCGAATTTTTCAGCGTCCTTATGGTTATAAATACGAAGCTCGATATAATAATCGCCGCCCCGTGTTAAGTCCTGCTGGTAGGAGTTTCCAGAAGCTGTTCTTCTGGACAGGGATGATCGCAGTGCAGCTGCCCTCACCGGTTCAAGATCTCCCTCTTCCTCCTGTAAACATTGTTATAAAATAATATTAGAAAAAACATATTTGAGAGGAGGCAAGGAGAGCAGCAGTGGTCCCATGGTAACGGCTGCGACTTACAAGTTGTAGGTCATGGGGTTCGAACCCAGGCGCATGCGCTTTACTTTTTGTAAATTATTTCATTAAATAACATTAGATAAACATATTTGAGAGGAGAGGAGAGCGGCGGCAGCCCCGTGGTAATGGTCGCGACTTACAAGTTGCAGGTCGCTGTTTCGAACCCAGGCTGGTGCTTTACTTTGTGAAAATTATTTCATTGCCACTGCTCTTAAAACGATGAAGGAAAACATTGTGAGGAAACCGGCATGTCCTAGGACCAAACCCGTATGCGTGTCCGCGTGTGTGCGTGCGTATGCGCGTGCGTGTGTGTGTGTGCGTGTGTGTGTGTGTGTGTGTGTGTGTGTGTGTGTATACTTTTTTAACTTACCGAGGAATCAGCCATGCGCATGCGCTTCAATTTTTTAGGTCCCTTTGGTGAAGTATTTGTTTCGGAATCCGAGTCACTACTAAATAACTCTTTTACAGGTGGAACAGCTACTTTCTTCGATTTGCCTTTAGCCACTTTGATTTTTGGCTTTGAAGATATATTTTTCTTTGGTTTAAACGATGTAGAGGGCTTGTTGGGATGCGACTCTACATCGGATTCAAATGGATTCACAAATGTCGACCTAAAATGAAAATAAATAGTAGGTAAGAAGTTATAAAATGAACGATTCCTAAAATGATAGACAAAGAAATAGAAGAACCTATAAAACAATTTTCTGTATCTAGAAATCGATCCTTGAATTATTATCAATGCTTATAAAATTTGATTAATAATAAATAATAATAAATATCGCTGGACATTAACACACAGCGCCACCTAGTGCCACACTAAGCAAAGCTTGTGTCGTGGACACAATGTGATGTGATGTTAATGTTTCATGTTGTGCATTATTAGTAGCGTAGCAAGTAAAATAACTCCATAACATGTTTTTATTAGATCTGGAATCGATCCCAAAACTTTGCTTTCTACAGTGATGCTAATGTCGACTGAGCTATAGAAAACGTTAATTGAATAAGTCGTTATTCGGGTCTAGAACGATGTCGATGACGAGTCGTCGTTAATACTTCATGTTTTGCAATAGTAGTAACGATTATTAAACCACTGTACGAGGAGAAGCAAGTAAAATAACTCAATAATGCATTTTAATTACATCTGGGGGAATCGAAGCCAAAACTTTGTATTCGACAGTTACACTGATGTCGACGGGGCTACAGGGAACTTACGAAATAAAAACAGTTAACACATTAAATTATATTATCTCGGAGTCGAACCGAAGATTTTACGTCACCGAGTTATTAGTAAGTAATAAAACCCGTAAATAAATAATATTTAAAATTGGGAATCGAGCCCTAGACTTAACTTTCGATTACTGCAATTTACCATCAAATTGTAAGGGTAGTACTTAAGTTGTAAAAAAAATATGTGATACATACATACTTGTTGCGGGCGATATCCTCGTAAATCTGCACACTAAAAATGAAGTCTATGATGTGTTGCAAAACACCTCAAGCACCTATATTTATAGACCGAGATTATAAAGTCACGATCAGAGTATTACTTTTTATATTAATTATAATTTTCAAGCTAGGACGATGAAATTTATTTGTTTTAAATTAAGCTCTATAACCATCTCGCATAGGGCTTAGTTTTAATGATCGTATGTTAAAATCAGACACTTCAATATAAACATAGTCTTACCAGACCAATTTGGGAGCAATACTATCTCGACGACGCTCTGTCGCTGAAATTCGAGACGAAATTTTTATAAGGTAATGATATGTACTCGCAAGTAATACTAAATGCTCGAAGCAGCTTTATTTAAAATGGTTTGTAGTACCAACTTAATTAATTGCCGTTATAAATTGACTTTCATATTACGACAGCGATATTAATAAAAATTTAGAAACATTCATATTTGGAAATTTGAAAAGTAATCGTGAACAGAGAAAATAATAAATCTGGATAAATAAGGCGATTATTTTTCTATTTTTATACAAATTAACATTACTATGGCTGTTTTAATAGGTACTTAGGTACCAAAAAATAGTTTTCGTGCTTGTAACTAAATCACATTAGAACACTAATGAAAACCAATAAAATAACAGGAGAGCATAAAATTCAATCGCATTATTTCTACTGAAAGCATTATGAACTTTAATCACGCAAAAATTAGATCTATTTTAGAACAACTGGAACTATTGAAGTGCGAAAAAGGTCTTAGCTATAAGTTTTGGTTGCAACTGGAATTAGAAAATTCTTGTGTTACAGTTTGTACTTACTTCCAAAAACTTAATAAATTAAATATTAAGTTTGGTAACCATAGGACAAAGTGGTCCAATATTTTGTCACATCTTTAAAGACACATTTGGTGCATTGGTTAAGAGCGCTACATCACAATGTAAATATTAGGTTTAATAGATGCCTTAACGAATGCATCAAAGGTGTTTTTTGCGGGTTCGATTCCCGCACAGAACAATTGCATATTTTGTTCCAGTTTGGTTTTTATGATTTTTTACATTCTTTTATATTATAATCAATTACTCTATCTGCATAATACATTTAAGTAATAGATCTTGGGTCCAATCCTTTTTTTTGGATTTCTATCCGTATTCAAGGCACCGATAACATTAACTTGTACGGTTGCTAATGTTATGGAGTGCTATGCGCTACATGCATCGAGTGATGCGCAAAGCGGATGATGTCATTTCACACTATCTGCGGACCGCTACTTGATAAACTGAATACGTGATACCTGAATACTTTGATATACTGAATACTCGATAAACTGTTTGCTTATGAATGTTGATTGATGATTTACAATTTATTGGATGCTATACGATTTCTTCAATGTTTTATTTGTCACGAGTCGGTAAAAATAATTGAAGCCTCTGTATCATGCAGTTCGAACAAAACGAGAACAAGACTGATATCAATACAATATTTAATCAACAGGTGTGTTGTAGACTGAGGACTCAGAATATTCAATCTAGAACTGTATTGTAGACCAATACCTAACAACATTCGCTCATCAGTTTAAAAACCGTAGTGGATAAAAAGACATGTGAACTGCTGTGGAGGAAATTACAACGAACCGGCAGCAACATTCGCTCATCAGTTTAAAACCGTAGTGGATAAAA
Organism: Xestia c-nigrum; assembly: GCA_916618015.1. Taxonomy (NCBI): domain Eukaryota; kingdom Metazoa; phylum Arthropoda; class Insecta; order Lepidoptera; family Noctuidae; genus Xestia; species Xestia c-nigrum. The sequence goes on along the minus strand of OU745269.1, from coordinate 7,569,789 downwards.
ATACATATGTGTTATTGGGGCGTTCTGCATAACGCGCTCGAGCGAGAAGCGAGAGCAAGTGATGCAGAACCCCCAATAATACCCTACTTGCGAGGTCGTCAGTTCTCCGTTCTAAGACATGCCTGCTTAATCTTTTTTACTATATAATTGGCAAACGTGCAAACGTAGAGGTCTGATGATAGGTTCCTAAGTAAACTCGCTTATGGACACAGGTTCGAACCCACGACTTACTGCTCGTAAGTCGGGGCTGCAGGGCTGCTGAAGTGCTAGTTTCTGATAAGAGAAAACAAAAGATACTTTTCAAAATGCCTTCTCCAAACGTCTTTACACATAGTCATTTGTGAGACAAAATTTTCCATTAAAGCAAAAATATGAGAGGTATTTACACTGTACGGTGGCGAAGCCGGACAAATTAACCTTTGCGCCGGTGACCACCGGAATTTCATAGTTGCTACCCGTGCCGCAGATTTAATAATAAAAATGGTGACACGGGATTCTTTCGATTGGTTTGAAGGTTCTGTAGCTTCCATAAAGGGTTTGAAGACCCTCTTAACCAAGCTAAAAGGCTCTTGTTTTCTTTGTCATTGCGATTTTTTGTTGTTCTACCAGGTGCCTTATTCTGCTATTTTAATCAATTCGTCACTCCAACACGATTCCATTCTCATCCCATTGTCATTATGCTTAAAATTCGTAATCTGCTAAATTCACAATGGTCCGTCAATGGTCTCGTAATAAAATTGTGTTTTAATGGCATTGTCGTATTGTCATTAATATAAAACCCTTAGTACAAATGGTTTTCGAAATCTACTACTAAATGCGAACATTAATGCGAAAATTCATGCCAGATTTCATAAACGAGATTATCATTCTATGACATTTCTTTCAATGAAGTGTCAGTGGTTGATCAATGAGAAGTCATAATGGTGCCATTATGTTAGTAGAACTAACAAACTTGTCAAAATCAGAAACGAGGCCCAGGGCCTTGATTCCGCTATTACAATAGTGTCAGAGTAGTCGATCATTGATTTCATAATGGTTAAGTTCTGTCATGTTTTGACAAGTTTGTTAATTCTACTAATATAATGCCGCCATTATGACTTTTCAATGGTTAACCACTGACACTCCATAATATATGCTGTTAATATTTAACAAGACTATCAGTGGCGAAGGCTTCATACAACCCGATTCCTATCGGATTCCCATTTAAAAACGGCGCAGGCAGTATTCTATTGACAAATAATATAATCACATTAAAGATATTTACTCCGGCTTACCTCTTACAATTACATACAAAACTTGACCCTTCGCTACTGAAGATTATAAACTCTTGTAAAACATCCTAGTGATGTCCTTGTGGTGTGGTCGTCGGACTACCAGGATCTCAAGTTCAAACCCAAAACATGCACCTGCTATTTCGAAATCGTGTTCGTACTGCATAATTATTACTTGCTTCGGTGAAGGAAAACATCGTGAAAAAAAAAGAATGCCTGGGTGATAGTTTTCGACGGCATGTTAAAGCCAATTCAAAGGTCCATGGGCCGTAAAACAACTGTGACACCAGCCCGCTTAGCATGATCACCGGAGAAACGAGAGAGACTCGACAAATCTTTTGTTCATCTGTCATTGAATCGATAAAATTACAGATGAACAAAAGATTTGTCGACTCTCTGTCGTGTCTACGGTGATCATGCCACGCGGGCAAGTCAGGCCACTAACCACGCGATAAAGAAAGAGCCTGTAACTATTAGAAATACAAAAATGTTTTGACTTTTAGTTTGGCAATCTATTTTCTGCATGGTACGGCGGCGGTTAAAGATGTAACGCGATGACCAATTTGTTATATAGTTAAGCGCGAATAATTTTCAGCAATTTATTTGCTAGTTTACTGCTGTTTATCTTGAAAATCTGCGGTTTAAGATTTGGACGTGTAAGTGTTTCTCTACACCATCCATTTGTCGTGTCATTATCTGGATGACCTGCTCTTCCAAAAGAGGACTTACAAAATCACTGAGATATTATGACGATTGGTAGGGCGGAGTTCATCTGTAACTTTTTTTTGTGTTTGTTTGTGTGATGAGCATGGACATTTGTTTCCGAGTCATGGATGTTTATATGTATAATAAGTTTGTATTTACAAACAAAAAAGTATATATGTAGTATATCAACCATCTAGTGTCCACGACACAAGCTTTGCTTAGTGTGGCACTAGGTGGCGCTGTTTGTTAATGTCCAGCGATATTTATTTATTTTTATTATTTATTAATTTTGACGATTTTTACTTTGAAGAAACCCGTTTCTATGGTTATCATGCTACTCGAGTAGCAAAGTCGCAAAGACACTAACGCACAAACGGCTTCCAAGAATTCAGCAGTTGAAATAAAAGGACACCCCAGCGATTTTTAACTTTCGACGGTTTAAAAAAATGCTGAAACTAAAACTGAAAACCAACCAAAGTTCCGTTAATTTAGAGATCGTTACGGAACCCTAAAAAATACGGTTACTAACTTGCTGTGAGACAAAGGCTTTGAAATTCACAATTTGTCCTCGGTTTTATATTTTCGACGTATTATGTTGAAACATTTTCCTGAAATTAATCATTTCTATCAGTTTGTAACTGTCCCTTTGCTGGACGAAGGCTTCCCATGTGAAAATCGAATATTTATTTAATTCTTGTGAAAGAATAATCATCATCAACCTAGCCTTTTCCCAACTATGTTGGGGTCAGCTTCCAGTCTAACTGGATGCAGCTGAATATCAGTATTTTACATGGGGCGACCTGCCTATCTGACCTCCACAACCCAGTTAATACTGAGAAATACGATACCACTTAGTAAGACTGGTATCAGACTTTTTGGGCCACTGACTATATATACCTGTAACGACTGTCAAAGATGGACAAATGAGAGCCGGGACCAACAGCTTAGCGTGCTTGCCGAGGCACGGAGGAAACTCAGTATGTAAAGGTGGTCACCCATCCACAGACCAACTTAGGCAAGCATGGCTTAACCTAAAGATCGACCAAAGCGGCTGATTTAATTTAGCCGGGAGCTTCTCTTCTTCTCTCGTAAAAAAATATTTGAATTAATTTGTTACTAAATCTGTCTTTGGGAAGTCAAACTCAAACTCAAATCATTTATTTCAATTAGACCATTACGGCACTTTTGAATGTCAAAAATACAAAACTAAATCAAAGCTACAGTCACAGTCACAAGGCATAATAACTTGAGAAAGTACTGTAGTTGCCCATTCCCTAGCGTAGATCTCTATGGAGAAGAACGGGCAAGAAACTCCATGGACACTCTTTTCAATCAAAATATTGTTACAAAATCTTGGTTACATCATTCATGTTGTGATTATACATATATGTGAGAACGATGTAGAAAGACGTGCACATTAAGAGCGTCCAGAGAAAAGATTAAATCAACTTAAAAAAATAACAAATTAAAATTAACCGTGGCAGCTGAGAGTTGACCAGTCTCAATTGACAGCGCCCGTTCACGAACATGACGCATGTATCAGCATCATTCAACTCGACCATATTGAAGGGAATTAAATGGCCCGACACACCCGCCACCATCACCGAGACATTTGAGTGAGCATGACATTCTCTCAGCCGCCAGGGCATATTCAAGTCAAAAAAAGATAACTAAATGTAAAATGGTGGCTTTACAATACATAGAACTCACACATGTGGTATGAAATTATATAATATTAAGAGATGGAATCTATACAATGCAAGGATATTTTTACAATCTTCTGCAGCTTCCACAATAACTTGACTGGGAATCAATTAGTTTGCGCCTATGGTTGTGGAGCAGGACCGGCATTGAGCCAAGCATTTTTATCATCAATGTAATCCCTCAACTTATAATATGCTTGACTACATAGTGTGCATTTTACACAAGATTTAAATTTCGTCTCATTCAGTTGTAGAATGTGGGGAGGTATTTTATTGTAACATTTTAAACAGTACCCCATGAAAGAGGAATCTACTTTAGCAAGCCTGAAACCTGACTGAACTAGTTCGTCCCTATTTCTAGTATTATAGTGGTGTCTGTCACCTCTTTTACTGAATAAATGAAGGTGGGAATTGTCCCGGTAGGTGTTAGGTAAATTGTTATTTTCCCACCAAGAATTTCTCAGTACTTAGCAGCCCAGGTTTTGTGCCCAGTTGATGGCAATGGGCTCGAGCCTATGAAATTATGCTAGCTGTTCAATTCATTTATGTTCGCTTAAGGCGACTACATGAGCTTAATTAGCAACTCTATTTGTGGTGGTTCAAACTTCGTCTGAAAGACTGTTAGTATAAAGTTCTAATCAGCTTGCACTACAAAGTGGTTGTAACGCGCGTCAGTCACTGCGAGCCGGGTTAGTGCAAGGTAGTTTCGATCGATTTACTAAAAATCTATTGATTGGACTAAAGAAATAAAACACTATAATGTAAACCACCTCATCACAAAGCCGTTAACCAAGCATTCTGTACATCAAACTAAGTAACTTTACGCAAAAATTATTGCTGGGAAACAACTTTTTTTTGAGGTTATTTAATCATGTTTTGAGGTAGAACTCAATGTAACGCACTTAAAACATTGTGCTGATAGATGGATTGAATAGTACGGGGGTCGTGAAGGTGTGAAAAGTCAAAATCTTACAAAAAAAACTTGTATTTAAAAAAAACTTGTCAAAAAGTTGTAACTTTGACCCCCCATATCTCCGTAACTAGAAGGTCCCCAGGTATGGTGTAGAACAAAAAAATGATCGCAATGGTGAGGAGAACAAGTGCCTTTCGGCTTCGTGAAGAGGTGTTTTACACCCTTTATTTTGCTTGCGGAATTATTTTTCAAATAATCAGAATGATCGCATGTTGATTTTAGTATGGTTTTTACTCGTTTAAAGAAAGTTTTAGAGATGAGTTCGTGATTTTTTTATCGAGTAAAATTAATTGTAAGCACTATGTTTTCAAAACACTATCATACCAGCCAGTAGCGAAGGGTCGATTTTTATAAGAGGTAAGGCCGGAGTACAAATCTTTAATGTGATAATATTAATTGTCAATACTATACTAACTGTGCCATTTGTCAATAGTATACTAACTGTGCCATTTTTCAAATGGCAGCCGGTGGGAATCCGGTTGTATGGAACCTTCGCCACTGATACCAGCATATATCCTGAAGAACATCATATATTTTTTTGGTTATTTTTATTGCATTGAACCATATACTTTCAGGCATTGTATAACTCGCGTTTAGCTCATGTAGTCACCTTAAACAATACAGGGTGTAAACCACCTCATCACAAAGCCGTTAACCAAGCATTCTATACATCAAACTAAGTAACTTTACGCAATTTTTTTTGCTGGGAAACTTCTTTTTTTGCTGTTATAAATCATGTTTTAAAGGAGAACTCAATGTAACGGACTTAAAATATTGTGCTGATGGATGGATTAAATAGTACAGACAGAGGTCGTGGAGCTGTTAAAAGTTGAAATCTTACAAAAAAACTTGTATTTAAAAAAAAACTTGTCTAAAAGTTGTAACTTTGACCCCCCATATCTGTGTAACTACTAGGTTCCCAGGTTCCCAGATGGGGAGAACAGGTGCCTTTTGGCTTCGTGAAGAGGTGTTTTACATCCTTTATACTAATGTCGATAACGCACATAGCACAACCTCTCGCGTGTAATTTATCAGTCGCGAGCATTGTTCTAGATACACGTGCGAGCAGATTAATGACCCACCCCTATTTGTGTTGTGAAAAGTTTGGCCTTCGTCATGAAAATTATAAGCTTGAGTAAGTAACTATGATGGTTTGGGTAGATCGATTTGTTGATTTTTATATGGAGTGTATGCTCATCGTAACGATGAATGTGAATATGTCAGCGTCACATTGTAATAACCGTTAGATTATAATATGACTAGCGAGATTATAAACTGTCAAAATATTGTCAACTGAACATACTGCTCACAATATACGACGCATTATTTTTCGGTAGGTTATAATATGTCGAAGTAAAACGATTATATTGTGAATTGTATGAAAGTCAACTCACGCGGTGTGGAGCTGGGTGATAGAGAAGGGGGGGGTTTCCCTTGCCCCATGATACTCTCATGAAAACATGCACCATTCTTGAGAAAAACCGATTAATATAACCTAACCCCGAAACACTATATTCCCATAGCCAAGAATACTCCCGAATAATTCACATTTTAAACAGAAGAAAACAAAATCGTCGTTTTTGCGTTGTGAGTTAAAAACAATAAAATTGGTCCTGTACAAGGCCAAAAGGCTCCTATCTCAGCATTTAAAAGAAAAACTCACAGTATTCTGACAACTGATGCCATGGTCAGTTATGGCGCGAATGACCCCAAATTAATTTCGCCAAACAAGACCCCCGAGTATAATTGACACGATGCAAATAACGATACCGACCAAATTCGGTACATGGCCCGAAAAACAAACAGTCACTTTCGGGATCGGGAATTCGGGAAATTTCCCGAAACGCCGAAACTGACCCTTAGCAAAGTTTTGACAAACAGTCTAACTGTTTTATTATTCAACGACGGTGTAATAAATTATTGAGTTGGTTTAGTTGTTTTATGTTACGTATAATCAGTTTATTTGGTTAGTCACAACTGACTAACGTAGATATTAAACTTTCGGGAAAAGGTTATTTGAGGTTAGTTAGGACTACCTGATGGGATAATTCTGAACTAAATAGTGATGGGAATAATATTGATATCGATAAAAAAATAGGAAGCATTTTTCAGAAAGTAAACTTTTTCTTATAAAGACATCCGCAAAGGAACCAAGGGCACTGACGTAGCCCGAAGTATTACCGGAAGACGATGCGTTGGAAGACCTCCCACTAGGTGGACCGATGATCTGGTGAAGGTTGCGGGAATCCGTTGGATGCGAGTCGCACGGGACCGGTCAATGTGGCGACAATTGGGGGAGGCCTATGTCCAGCAGTGGACGTCTTTCGACTGAAATGATTATGATGATGAACTTTTTCTGTGGATTTATTTTTTTTAGTTATATTTTCAATAGTTTCTAGAGTTGGCGTGAGCCCTTGCTTTCAAATTGGTTTCCAAGTGGTCAATTGTATCTGATTTAACGGGGCGTAGACATGCGTTTTCACATACAGGGTGTAAACCACCTCATCACAAAGCCGTTAACCAAGCATTCTGTACATCAAACTAAGTAACTTTACGCAAAAATTATTGCTGGGGATATTTTTTTTTGAGGTTATAAATCATGTTTTGTGTTAAAACTCAATGTAACGCACTTACAACATTGTGCTAATGGATGGATTGAATAGTACGGGGGTTGTGGAGGTGGTCAAAGTTAAAATCTTACAAAAAAAAACATGTAATAATAACAAAAAAACTTGTCAAAAAGTTGTAACTTTGACCCCCATATGTCCATAAATAAAAGGTTCACAGGTATGGTGTAGAACAAAAAATTATCGCAATGATGGAGGGGCTTTCGGCTTCGTGAAGAGGTGTTTTACACCTTTATACCCAGAGAAAATAATCGAATGATGTCAAATCGCACAAATTGTCTAGTCATGTAACAAACTCATTAAAATGTTGAAAACGTAATATTTTGCATCAACCTTTACAACATTTCGTTCGGCCTTTTATAATCTAATGAAATAAAAAAGAAAGAAACATTGTTTTTTTTGCACAACTAGTTCTAAATGAGAAAACTCAAATCATTGCACCCAAATATAAAACGCTCAAAATGTTTTACTAAACCAACATTTTACATAACTACAATGTATACTTACTAAAATCAAATCCGCAATACATTTTCCTATACAATAATACCACCGACCAATTAATTACGCTCGCCAGTGTACTGCAGTCAATTTGTCGAGATTAGTACCCTAGTACACTGGCTGTCAATAGAACATAGTACACTGGAGTTATGAAGTGACACTGTGCCGTGACGTCATTTGTAAGCGTTATGACGTCATGTGGCTATTAAAATGATTGATACCGGTATAGCTAATTGATTAATGTGTCTTGTATGTTATTATGTGTTGATATGGTGTTTCGTAATTTGAATTATCGATGGATTACTCATTCTGGCTCACTTTAATATTATTGTAACACCAAATGATTTGAAAAGAGTAACCATGGAGTTTCTTGCCGGTTCTTCTCCATGGAATCGACCAACGCGAACCGTGCACCATTTCGACGTTTTATAAGTGCCCATCTAGGCCTATGTGAAATAAAATATTTTGATTTTAATTTTTGACTTTTTTGTGTTATCTGGATTCAATGAAGATTTTGCTTTAACTGAGTGTTTTGGAAATTAATTACCTAAAAAGCTAAACAAACTAACGAACAAATTAAAAACGACACTAATTCCCACTATTGAAAATGTAGTGAGTTCCTAAACGTGGTGGTGTAGGTACCTAACACCTATTTTTAGATACAACACCAGGTTTAGAAACTCTGCTACTAAGGGTCAGTCCCATCGAGTATCAGAGGCGTGCCAAAATAATGTCATTCGTTAAATAATAATCCACGAGAGGCTCGAAAGGGGGGAGGGTTTCGAAAAAATCACCAAATATCACTAGTCGCATGCAGGGGGGGGGGGGGTTAGTAAGATATGCCGTTTATTTTTTTTCTGAACGTTCTAATTTGTCTATCTGGACATTTTTATCACGGTGCTTAAACCTATACTTTTTAATCTGTATTTAAAAGATAATATTCTGAAGATACTTTGTACTAAAAAAAATGTCTAAAACATCACCACGTAACACCACGACAGGGGGGGCGACAGGGTTAAAAAGTTGCTGAAAAGACATGAACTCAAACTCAAAACATTTATTTCAATTAGACCATTACGCAAAGCTACAGTCACAGACACAAGGCATACCTACATATTATCTTGAGAAAGTACTGTAGTTGCAGCATGAAGTTGTTAATGATATCTGTCGAATGGTGATATTATAGTACTAACCATTTAAACTATACATTTAAAAAGGGTGTAAAACACCTCTTCACGAAGCCGAAAGGGACTTGTTCTCCCCATCATTGCGATATTTTTTTTTTGTTTTACACCATGCCTGGGAACCTTCTAGTTACGGAGATGTTGGGGGTCAAAGTTACAACATTTTGACAAGTTTTTTTGTAAGGGTTTAACTTTTGATACCTCCGCGACCCCCGTACTATTCAATCCATCCATCAGCACAATGTTTTAAGTGCGTTACATTGAGTTCTACCACAAAACATGATTTATGACACACAACATGACCTCAAAAAAAAAAGATGTTTCCCAACAACATTTTTTGCGTAAAGTTACTTAGTTTGATGTACAGAATGCTTGGCTAACGGCTTTGTGATCAGGTAGTTTACACCCTGTATGAATCTCTCATTATACGGGTAATCGATCGAAATCGATGACGATCGACGAATTGAACGCGATGTCAAGTAATACTGGAAATGTATACCCAGACGTGTTGTCGTGCGTACAATCCAAATTAAATGAACACTTCTAATATCCTTGTCAGATAGAAAATGGCAGATATGTTTCCTTTGTTGGTAACAATATTCCCCAATGACCGATAATTTGTTCACCGCTTTAAAGAAAGTCCCTAGCGTGTGTGCAAATTAAACTAAACAAGCTGGTGACTGTTCGCGCTTGTCCGCTTGACCCGGGTCAACTTGGTTCCGCAGTCATAGGGGTTCCCAGATGAGGTAGAGTATGGATAAATAATAATATAGATTTTTTCAAAGAATTATGTAAAACATTGCGTGTTCCATGTGTGGCTTGTCCAAAGTTTGGTCTTTAAAAGATACAGAGACTTTTCTAGACTTCTGACGCATCCAAACGCGAGTTTTAAAATGCTTGAAAGTATATGATTCACTGCAATAAAGAAAACCAGAAAAATATATGATATTCTTCAGGATATAATTATGCTAGTATGATAGCGTTTTGAAAACATAAACAATTAATTTTGCTCAATAAAAAAAAAGAACCTCTAAAAAAATCTTATACGACGAGTAAAAACCAAACTAAAATACATGAGATCATTCTGTTTTTGGCTAATAATTCTACAAGCAACATTTTAGCATTAGAGTGTTTCATTTTATTAGTCCAAACAATAGATTTTTTGTAAATAAAAACCACTCATTACGCACTATTCGGCGCCCATTTACTGACATAACAAACACTTTGTAATGCAAGCTGATTAGAACTTTATTCTAACAGTATTTCAAACGAAGTTAGAACCACCTCAATAGAGTTGCTAATTTAGCTCCTGTAGGGGTTACGAACAATTAGCGATCTCTGATAAAAGTCAAACAAAAAAAAACATATATTGTCACTTACGGGATATCTTCCGTGATTATTTATTAAGTTGAGCTCCCGATATTTCGACGCTGTTGCAAGCGCCATGATCGCGGGTTGACTGGAGTATGCGGGTGGATGGAAATTAAATTGTTACGAGCAGACAAATCTGTCTACCCTCTTTCTTTGTCTTTTGCTACGCGCACTATAGGAACAGCGTCGAAATATCGGGAGCTCAACGTAACAAATAATCACGGAAGATATCCCGTAAGTGACAATATAAGTTTAGTTTTAAACCGTGAAAGCCTAAAACAGTGTTCAAACAAAAAATAACCAATAACCTATAAAACACAATGCAGTTTCTTTGGTCCCACAGCCTATACAACCAGTTCTTATCCATCCTCTGAAAATCCACGTAATGCGTCCATGAAAGTTAAAGTTGGTCCAGTAACATTAGAGTCGTCTCGTTTGCCACTCGCGACACTAGCGCCACAAGTTGCAAAGTGTCGCAGTTTCCAGCTCGACAACCCAGGAGGTGTTCTGAATGATAAGTGAATGGGTGGGCCCAACTCTGGGTTAAGCTCGCCTTTGTACATAAGCTATATTATTGCAAGTTATATGTATATTTGATGTTTTTTTTTGTGTGCAATAAAGAATAAGAATGGTAGAATGGTGGTAGATTTAATTTTAATGACACTTTGTAGTAGGTATAGAAGGGAGAAGAAGAAGCCTCGAAAAATTTGAATGGAGTCTCGTAAATTGCAATTATGCTGTTTATTGATACAAACGTGGACGGAGAAGGAATGCTTTATAACTTAGCTGGCTAAAGGCTAACGGCTTCGCCCGTACACACTATACATTAAAACCTTCCTCGAGAACCATTCTATCCATTGGTGAAAACAGCATGAAAATCGGTGCAGTTGTTTTTTATTTTATCACGAACAGAGAGACAGACGCGGCGGTGGTCTTGGTTTTATAATATGTAGTGATAGCTGATTGCCGGCGACATCAATCTCGTGGAAATTTTGACATGAATGTGAGAAAAAAGTAGCCTATGTGCTATTTCAGACTAATCTATCTATGTGCCAAGTAACATCCAGATCGGTTTTGCTGTTCTGGCGTGTATATGTATTACGCCGGAACAGCAAAACCTAACAAATACCCATCCATCATTCCATCATTATTTCTACAGACATTACGAGGTTTTCGGTAGCTATACCTTTCAATAGTTTATCGCTGATAGACAATGTCTTTTGGCCTAGACCCTCAGTCATACTATAGACTGCTCAGCATGGAAGAGCCACTTGAAACTGTATCAGCTAAAGTGATAGAATGAAGTGTTGTGAACTCCAAGAGCTAAAACATTCACATTTACTAGTCAAAGAGTCCGGACAGTGGGTTTCTGTTTGATATCTCACTGACTGATGTAAAGGCGCGTGGAGACTAGGGCGGGTCTCGCAAGACAACGTGGATGGTTTGTTATAATGGGCGCCGCACACCGAATCGGGTCGGCACATTCTATTCGGTATTTGTTGACCGATTACCGACTCCAAGCACGACTAGTTACTACATATAGGGTGGAAGGGCCGCCGAAATAAAAACGGTTACCACATACTCAGTAGGTACATCATTCTGAAAATAAAAATAGAATACTTAAATAGAAAAAAAAAATAGAAAATAAGTAGAATTTTTCATGGGTGATTTTAAAAAATCCGGGCTTGTGACCTGAAAAAAATCACGTTTGCTGTATGGGAAGTCACACGTCGATTATTTTTTTGTAATTTATTTTGTTAAAATGGCAACTGAACTACATAATCGTGCAAATTTCAACTGAAATACAACAACATGAGACATAGCCTGGTGATAGACAGACGGCAGTGGAGCCTTAGTAGGCTTTAAATCTTTGGGTACGTAACACAAAAAAAAATCTGGAGTGTTCAGAATGAGATACAGCCAGTCTGAGAAGATTGTCGCTTCCGACCTTACGCGAACTTTGTTAACAATTCATGATTTCTCAACAAAGAACTTATGCAAAAGAACCTGCATAAAAAGAAAAAATAATACCCGAATTAACCGCAACAAACCAATCGTCCGTCAAGTGCAAAATAATTGAAAAAAAGTGTGACAGGGTAAAGTGTGACAGCGTAAAATTTTTAATGATGATCATTAAAAATTTTACGAAGCTCACTAAAATTCGGAGAGCCTGAAATCAATTTGTAACACGACTCTATTTCCTTGCAATAAGGGCTTAATTTGCTTGGCAGTATTTCAAGAATTTGACCACGACAAAATTATTTTTATAATCCCAAAAGTTTGTGTCGAACTAAAACAAGCTTTATCTTTTAAGCCATAAAGGTTATGTCAAAAATTTGCGACGATAACACTAAGCAAATTATGGTCAAGTTTTTTTTCCAATGATTGTTTAATCGTTGAAGCATATCTAATTAGGAACTAAACGGTCAGAAGTGTTTAGTCAACCTTTTGCAACGAAAAATTGTATAAACTTTGTAAATAAATAGTGAATTTAGACCGTTAGGGTAGGCGCTCATTGAATCGATCCACAACGGTGTGCAACGAGCGCAGAATTGGTGTGTCAGCCCGTTATAATCAATCAATCAAAGTAACTAACAGTTTCTGAAAGCCTGATCTATAGTCCAGTAAATCTGCTTTGAAAATACCAAGGTGGAAAGATGTGGCTGTGCGATTATTAAGGGGACCGATTTGTTCCGAAACAGAGCTTGTTGTTTCTCCGACTGCAAACACAAAAACAAATACATACCCTACCTGGTACTAAAATTATTTTTTGGCTTATTTAGTTTTCTTAACCGACTTACAAAAACGGAGCCTTTTTTTCATTATAATGTTGTTATTCTATTGATCAAAACTGTTTGCCCAGTCCTGTTTTTTTTTTCTACAGTCATCAGTAGTTTGCGAAATTCAGCTTTCCAAAACTGTGTTGGTTTTAGAATGCCTCTGTTTATTACAAAAACAAATTCATCATAGTTGCAACAATGTATTCTATTATAAATGCGATTCCACATTCTGTAGAAAACAAGCCTCATTGCACGCGAATATTCTCTGCTTCATCTAAACAACGAGCAAAGCAAATAGTTCATAAATTCATAAATATTAAATGTCTGACAAGAGAACGGTGGTCCGACACAATGTGTGCAGACCTCTATTTTGAAAAAAACTGGTTGAAAAGAATTTAATCAGAAGTTCATGTATGCTTAATATGCATTACTTAAAGCTTAAGATTAGAAAGCGATGAATAATTGATATTTTTAAAAGGCAAGCTTTAACAGTATTCAAAACTAGCACTTACGATTTAGCACTTTTGACGACCCGAATAGCGTAGTGGTGGTGAGCTTGCTTTAGGTTCTTAGGGTCCTGGGTTCGAATCCCGGTAGGAGCAAATGTTTGTGTGATGAGCATGGAGATTTGTTTCCGAGTCATGGATGTTTATTTGTCTAATAAGTATGTTTTTACAAACAAAAAGCATACATGTAGTATATCAACTGTCTGGTGACCACGACACAAGCCTTGCTTAGTGTGGCACTAGATGGTGCTGTGTGTAAAGTCCAACAATATTGATTTATTTACCATGGAGCGACTATCTTCACGACTCAGTTGTTAATCTCAATTAACCCAAGGAAGGAATACAAAGAATGAGAAAAAATCTTTATAAAACAAACTCCAACTCATCTTCATCTGCCTAGCTTTTTCCCAACTACGTTGGGGTCGGCTTCCAGTCTAACCGGATGCAGCTGGATACCAGTATTTTACATGGAGCGACTGCCTATCTGACCTGCACAACCCAGTTAATACCGGGTAATACGATACCACTTTATAAGACTGGTTGTCAGACCTTTTGGGCCACTAAGACTGACCAACTGTCAAAGATAGACAAATGACAGCCGGAACCAACAGCTTATCGTGCTTTCCGAGGCACGTAGGAAACTCGGTATGTAAGTGTGGTCACCCATCCACAGACCAACCTCGGCAAGCACGGCTTAACCTAAAGATCGGCCCGAGCGGCTGTTATTATACGGCCACAAGCTCCGTCAAAACAAACTCGAACTATCTGAAATAAAAAGCGACCGATTCCAGGAGTTTCTCTCAGTACTCTAGTAGCAATTGCCGTTGGCTTCCTTATGCCAACAGTTGGGAATGTATTGGCAGACGGTTAGTTGTTCCGCCAACCTAATCTTAAAGTAGGCTAACTGTCATAAACATGCACTATTTGCCCAACGAATAGCCAACAAAAGGCCTTCTGTTACTATTCCTACTGTTGGGAGATTTTGTATGCCTTTAAATTACTAAAACAACATTGAGCCAACTAACGACAGGCCTGCAGCTTCTATTCCTACTGTTGGGAGTTTTTTGTAGGGATTTAAGTTATGATAACAACTTACATCGGACCAACTTAAACCTTTCAATAGGCCTTTTAGGTATGATACGTCTATACTGGTACAGGTATAATTACCCAGTATGAGCTTACTAGTACGCAGACTCTATAGCAGAAACCCGGTCCGTACCCGATAGGTACAATTATTGTATTGTCGAACTTAAATCGTATCATGTTTATTAGAGAGATTTGATCGATAAATGATTGAACCTATCGATTGATGTCAAAAAGGTATATTATTTTTTCAAACTCCAGTCGATCCATCCCGGGTTCGATTCTGGTTTGAAATATTTTTTGAAAATCTTTGAATGCAGATTTGTTTCTTTTAAAAAATAAAGGTATGTCTCCTTTGAGTAAAATTTGAGTTCTCCAGTACTTAGAGTACTTTCCCTCCAGGTGGCATTGTAAAATTCCACCCTGTTTATTATAGTCTAGTAAATATATATCACACCACTAAAGAAGGTGACTTAATTCCCTTGTTGCTATGATTCGTCAGTATCTCGTAACTGATTGTTCTCAATTTATCTTACTAAGATATCTCACTAAGTGCAATCTTGTCAATGGTACTTGATATATTAACTTGTTAACATTGTACTCTGAGTGCCATCTAAGTAAAGGTACCGTTATTCTGGGAAAGTAGACGCGTAAGTACAGCACGTTTTAGTTCGTATCTTTAAACTAGATGGCGTTGTACAATTACGTCACGTTTCTGAATCGCGGTGTTAAGATCCTCCGGCGTTGAATGACTCTCGCGCGGTATTGTAGTGAATTGGTGTACCTGGAAATTGGAATAAGGGAAACCGTGATCAAATAGGCGGTTCCCCCAGGGCGAGGCCTTCCCATTGCACTGCCTGCAGTCAGGTAGACCCTTGCGATTATCCCTAATGTGGATAACTCTGATGCAAAATTTTATTATGCGTTCGCGCCGTCGCGCGTCGCCCCAGAATTCACACAAGTTGGGACTTCGTAAGTTCGTAGGCAATTCCACTCAATATAGTATATCCATATAGTCTATGATTCCACGTTAGCTCCATCGCAAGTTGGGATTTCGTAGGCAAATCCTCATTGGCCATCAGTTTTGGGCCCAACCCGTAAACTGCCCGCCAATTGTATGCAATTGCCAACTAACCAGAGGTATGTGGCCCAACTAAATGCCAACAAAAAATGCTACTAGGATATAGTTATTTCATAAATCACTTAATTGATGTTTTAATGATCTCCCATTGTTTCAATCATTCTTTACGAGCGATATACGGTACAATGATTTATATTTCAAAAACGTAACATCGTTGAATTGATGTCGTCGTTACATTTCTCATGTGATTTAGATTTCTTTGTTCCGTATTTTATAATGTACAAGCTAATGACTGCGGCTTCGTCCGCGTAAAAATTATACTAAAACCTTCCGTTTGAATCACTCTATCTGTGATAAATACCCGCATCAAAATCCGATGCGTAGTTTTAAAGATCTAAGCATACATAGGGACAGACAGACGCGGCGGGGGACTTTGTTTTATACTATGTAGTGAAGTGACTAGCTGACCCACGCAATATGCATCGGCTGCGTGACATGAGAGAGAAAAACTAAACGAAAAAAAAAACCGTTTTTGCAATATTTTTCATTAATGCTCCGCACCTAATGGTTGTAGCGTGAGGTTATATATATATGCCTTCCTCTATCCAACACAAAAATATTTTTTCAATTAAAAACAGTAGTTCCAGAGATTGCAGCGTTCAACCAAACAAACAAACAAACAATCTCTTCAGCTTTATAATATTAATACGAGTAGCTTCTGCCCGCGACTTCGTTCGCGTGAAGTTTTGATATCTGAATGGTAGTATTAGCGCGTTCAACCAAACAAACAAACAAACTCTTGTGCTTTATAATATTATGTATAGATATTAACCTACGGTGCGCAAAGTTGGTCACTTACTGAACAACAGAGGTCCAAACTCAAGATTTGCCAGAGGGCAATGGAACGCAGTATAATCTGTGTGCAGCGTACAGATCGCGTAAAAAACACGACCCTGCGTTCCATAACTCAGGTTGCAGATGTCGGAGAAAAAACAGCCAAGCTGAAGTTGGAGTGGGCTGGCCACGTAGTTAGAATGCACCCGGAGAGATGGGCAAAGATCGTCACTCACTGGACGCCTGACGGAGGGAATCGCCGTCGAGGTAGACCGCGGCGAAGGTGGTGTGACGATCTGATCCTGTTTGCGGGGCGAACATGGCCAGATACCGCACAAGATAGAGAGGTTTAGAAGGAAAAAAGGGGAGGGCTTTGCCCAGCAGTGGGACACACGATAGGCTAGGAAAAAAAATATTAATATTGAGATTAAATTGTAATTAGATTCCTCTGGGATTTAATAGCCGCATAGCCAGATTTAAAATGTTATTAATAGTTTGAAGACATACACATTTCACACTCCTTGTATAACTTAGGATTAGTTTTTGTTATCCCAGCATTAATTTTTACAGTTCTTATCTCTAAATATCAAAAATAGCGTGTTCAATTCTTGAATCGTCATTTGGCCTGGGCCTCGATTCTGCTATTACAATAGTGTCAGAGTAGTCGATCATTGATTTCATAATGATCAAGTTATGTCAAATTTGGACAAGTTTGTTAATTCTACTATCATAATGGCGCCATTATGACTTTTCAATGGTCAACCACTGACACTTCATTGAAAGAAATGTCATAGAATGATAATCTGGTACATGAAATCTGGCATTAACAAATGTTCGCATTTAGTAGTAGATTTCGAAAACCATTTGTACTAAGGGTTTTATAATAATGACAACACTACAATGCCATTAAAACATAATTTTATAACGAGACCATTCTGATTTTCAATATGTTTTCTAATGAAAAACCTACATGGTGCATTTGTTTTCGTTCGTACGAAGAGATATTAGAGAATGGGCAATTACCACTATTGCGATCTTAAGTGGTAGCAAATATACAACTGGGTTATTTTTTTTAACTTTGAAAAAGTTAGAACTTTGACGCTCAAAATCTCCGTAACTAGAAGGTTCCCAGGTACGGTCTAGAACAAACAAAGTATCGCAATGACGGGAAGAAGACGTGCTCTTCAAGTCTTTTTACACTCTTTATTTAATACACCAGGCGAGAATGATGAATTCTACCTAATGCTTCATCATCTGCCGAGCCTTATCCCAACTATTGGGGTCGGCTTCCAGTCGAACCGGATGCAGCTGAATACCAGTATTTTACATGGAACGACTGCCTATCTAACCTCCACAACCCAGTTAATACTGGGAAATACGAAACCACTTGGTAAGACTAGTGTCAGACTTTTGGGGCCACTGACTACCTGTAACGACTGTCAAAGATGGACAAATGACAGCCGGGACCAACAGCTTAACGTGCTTTGCGAGGCACGGAGGAAACTCAGTATGTAAGGGTGGTCACCCATCCACAGACCAACCTAGGCAAGCACGGCGTAACCTATAGGTTGACCTGAGCGGCTGATATTATTTAGCCCCGAGCTCCCCTATCCTACCTCTATTCTACCAAATGCTATTATAATCATCAAAAGCACTTAAAATTAAACGCAGTGAATTCTAACTTAAGGAAAGTGATACCTTATAATAATGCTTAAACCAAACTAGATAGCTAACAGCTTGCTTGGGTTTCAGCTACAGCTTTTAGCTTAGATATTAGATGGCTTTGTAGCTGTTGTTTACAGCTAGCGATATTTTGGGAAGAGCGTGGATTCTATCAATTATAATGTGATAATTGTAGAACGGTTGGTGGTTTAAATGCTTTTACTAGCATATACCCGCCGATTTACCCGAGTTGCGTTCAGTAATTGGGTCATACTATCCGGATAAAAATAGTTAACCTATGAAATCCTAGGGCCACTGACCACTTGTAGTGACTGTCAAAGATATACAAATGACAGGCTTTCCAAGGCACAGAGAGAACTCGATAGGTATGTTATGTTTGATCCGTCCACAGAGTGATCTTGGCCAGCATAACCTTGAAAATTGACCTGTCCGGTTCTTATTATTTAACCAAAATCAAGTTTCACCTCTTAAAATAACTATATCTAGACGTCATCACCTGTCAACCCTTTTCCCAACTACGTCGAAGTCGGCTTCCAGTCTAACCGGATGCAGCTGAATACCAGTATTTTACATGGAGTGACTGCCTATCTGAGCTCCACAACCCAGTTAATACTGAGTAATACGATACCCCTTGGTAAGACTGTTTGTCAGACTTTTTAGGCCACTGACAACCTGTAACGACTGTCAAAGACCTACAAATGACAGCCGGGACCAACAACTTAACGTACTTTCCAAGGCATGGAAGAAAATCGGTATGTAATGGGTGGTTACCCATCCACAGGCTAACCTTGGCAAGCGCGACTTGACCTATAAGATCGACCTGCTGATATTATTTACCCAAAAGCTCGTTCTACTTCTCGATATAATATCTAGACGTATCTAAAGAAAAAAAATCCTACAGATGGACCTACACAGGGTATAGACAGCTACATTCAGGGTGTACACCACCTCATCACAAAGCCGTTAACCCAGCATTCTGTACATCAAACTAAGTAACTTTACGCAAAAATTATTGCTGGGAAACAAATTTTGAGGTTATAAATCACGTTTTGTGGTAGAACTGAATGTAACGCACTTAAAACATTGTGCTGATGGATGGATTGCATAGTACGGGGGTCGTGGAGGTATTAAAAGTCAAAATCTCACAAAAAAAAACTTGTCAAAATGTTGGAACTTTGACCCCCCATATCTCCGTAACTAGAAGGTTTCCAGGTATGGTGTAAAACAAAGAAATGTTCGCAACAATGGGGAGAACAAGAGCCGGCTTCGTGAATACCTAGGTGTTTTACACCCTTTATAAGATCAACCTACTGATATTATTTAGCCAAAAGCTCGTTCTACTTCTCTACATAATTGTATCTAGACGTATCTTAAGAAAATACTTCCAACAGGTTCACCTATATAAAGGTAGGTAGATAGATACACAAAAGTCGAAATGTAGCAACTTGTGAAGCTGTGTGGGAAGACAGATCAAAAGGGCACATAAACAGAGGATTGTTGTGCCATCGCAACTTAACTAAGTATAATAACATAGGTACCTCCTTTACTTGGACTTTCTTGAGTGGGATAACTAGGTACTGTCTTTATACAGGCTATTTATAGATGGTATTTAACGGTCACTCCTATTTGGTTGTTATTCAATGTGTTCTTGCGACATGATTTGGTGAAGCTGTATTGCATTTAACATTATTCTGAGAATACCTATCCCTACTAATATTATAAATGTGAATCTAAGTTTGTTTGTTACGCTTTCACGCAAAAACTATTGAACGGATTTGGATGAAATTTTGCACACAGATAGTTTAAACCCGGATTAAAACATAGGATACTTTTTGTTCCGGTAGTAAGATCCCATGGGACAATAAACAAACTTCACGCGGGCGAAGCCGCTGGCAGAAGTTAGTAGGTACCTAATAATCTTATTGATGACGTCATATTCACATGATTCGACGTTTTTGACGGCATAATAAGGCATGACGACAGAATAAAAAAATTACACGTATTTTTGTTTTGTAAATCAAAGAAATATTGACAAAGATAAACCGCATTAAAACCTGGTAGTGGGGACTCGTGACGTCAGAACTAGCTAAAAATTATACCTAGGCATGACGTATTGAGAACTTAAAAAGCGTCGTATCTTCGTCAATTTTGACGTTTTACGTTTGTTTTTTATCGTCTTTTCGCCGTCTTTCCCAATATTAACCGGGTTGTGGAGGTCAGAACGGCACTTCATGCAAAATACTGGTATCCAGCTGCATCCGGTTAGACTAGAAGCTGACCCCAACATAGTTGGGAAAAGGCTAGACAGATGATCATGATCTTCGTCAATTTTGATCTACGAAACAAAAGAAAAAATACGGGGAATATTTTGAATTATAATGAACTTCTTTGTGAATAAAGAAAAAAACGAAAGTTATGACAAATAAAGAACATGTTCCTATTACACAGTACGTGGAAGACTACACCTACCTCGGCCATGTCATATCGTTTAAAGATTGTAGCGAAAAAGTAGTCAATACTAGAATAAGAAACACATGGAACAAATACTGGGCCATGAAAGAGATCTTCTAAGTTCCTTTCCACCTAGGCTGAAAACCAAAGCTATGAGTGCCTGTTTAATACCTTGCCTTACTTAATGCGTGTCAAACTTGGTCGTTAACAAAAATTAATCAAAGCTTTTCATTTTATTTTATTTTATTTTGTCAATGAAGGGATATACTGAAAGAAAATTAAGCGGTACGTTTGAACATATTTTGATGCATCAAAGTTTGTTAAATTATGTTTTGAGTTCCATCACTGTATGCAAAAAGGACTTTTTTTATCCATATTATTGACAGATAGAGAGATACACTGCTCTTAAAAATCGCCATTTCGACCGTTTCAAGAAACGAATGAGCACATAACCCCGTTCCTCAGAACCTCGTGTGCACCAGACAAACGAAGCAACCTAAATTAGTACTAAGAGTCTTAAAAGCGTTCATAAACACCAAATATTTTATCATTTTAGACTCGAACATAATCTAGAATGTTCTCGTAAATAAGCCGAGATAACAATAGAACAAAGACCAAAACAAAACAAATAAATCTAGTCAATTTCCCAGAACGAACTAACCAAACATAGCTATGATGAAGTTCAGTAGAGAGTCTGACTGGCGACCGAAACCGGAACGGTTTTGTGGTAGCTAGGTCCTGCACTAAGTCTACATTCATTCTAAAATTACATACGTTTAAGGGGCATACTCGACGGAAATAGGAGGTACTGGGAGGGCTAGCAAATAGGCGTGGAGAGAGTTTCATACATTTTTGTATGTATGGCATAATAGTCTGAATCGCTAGTCTTTTTAGCACGATGTACATGAGACAGGGATATGTAATTATGTATGGCCCGCAAGGGCCGGAGCCTGCCGGGGCTGCGGGACTGTTTGAAAGAGATACCGTGGCCCCGGGACATAAAAGGCGACGAAGGAACATGGATGAGTTTAAGTCAGTAAAAGTCTGACACTCCTTCCCGCTCCGCCCAGATTGGGAGAAGTTATTTAATGATTTCCCATGCAAATAAAAAAGGGATTTATGTATACAGATACTACATTTGTGCATTATTAGGTACCTCGGCCTATCCTATCGTGGATTACATACAAGCGTGATGTTGGTTTACATTTTTACTACTTTATAAATGTAAACCAAATAGCTTGGTCGACCGTACCTACTTCCAAATTATGTCGTTCTTACCCATGTGCTGGTGTGTGTGTAACATTCGGTTCGTACATGTAGGCGGCATATTCGAACACGAATGCGAACATAGTTCGAGTCGAGTTCGCGCACAACAGTTGTGAACTCTATCTTAACAGTCATGGCGTCGCTGTTGGAAGTTTTTGATCGACATTTATTAAAACTCTTCCAACACCCTCCATACAGAACATAGTTTAAGGATCGCCGCAAACATGTTTGACGACCAGAGTATTCGATGTTCGTTAGTGGTACGCACGTGCGAACCAAGTTGTTGCGCAACAAATTTGTTCGTACGCGCGTACATGGCTTTATATTGTATTTTCAGCATGCGCAATAGGGCAACCTCGATAGCAAGTAGAGTGCGGGGAAGCTGTAACAGTCTTCTTACCGTTGTTGCTAACAGGTTGGACGGACCTTTCATGCAGCACTAGCAGGTCTTACATGCACCCTTATATCGGGCCTGGGGCAGCTAAAAAAATAAAATTGAACAATCAAATCAAATGTAGAATTCATTATTGTGATTATTTTTAAAGAGTAGATTTATTTTAAAAAAATAATATTAATTTGCTTTGTTTCATTTATTTTGATTTTGACTTAGATTTTGGATTTAATTTGTTTTGATTTTTATTTATTGACTTAGATTCTGGATGTCACATGATTAATTTGATTTAACATGTTTTTGATTTAATTTAGTTTTTATTTATTGACTTAGATTCTGGATTTTATATGATTTATTTGATTTAATATGTTTTTGGTTTAATTTATTTCTAATTAATTGAGTTTTGTTTTTAATTTTTTATTGCGATGTTAGTTGGCTTTATTTGAGGTTTATTAGTATTTGGCAATTGGTGATATTTACCTGAGAATAAATGAATTTATTATAATTTTTTGTTTATTATTATATTGTGGATTTGTTGGAAATTAAGGTAAAACAAGGTAACATCATGCCTGCTGTAATACCCGAAAGGTGTGTAATACACCCAAACATCGCCAGTTTTGTTTAAATCCCATGAAATAGAAGGACAACCAACAACCGGGCACACATCCAGACACCATGGCTACTACTGGAGAATAATAACGATTTGTCCGACCCAGGAATCGAACTCGGTACCTCAAACTAAACAGTCGCAATTTTTACCACTAATCCAACGAGGCAGTTTGTCGAATACTGCTCCATTAATCTTATCAACCTTTAAACCACGTCAATAAAACCACCTAACCTAAATGGCTACTAAAATTAAACCCTACGAGACATCGCCACTTTTACAGCCACACATAAAGTTTATTCAGTCTCTATGTACGTCTAATTACGTTATCGAAGTCGGTGGAATCTCAGACAAATAATACTAGACTGAATGTGTTTGCTTAACTAGGTATTCTATTAAACTGATTCTCCTAAGTTGGTGTAGATCACCAGAACTATACAGGGGGTATTTCACCTCATCACAAAGCCGTTAACCAAGCATTCTGTATATCAAACTAAGTAACTTTACGCAAAAAATATTGCTGGGAAACAACTTTATTTTTTGAGGGTATAAATCATGTTTTGAGGTATAACTCAATGTAACACACTCAAAACATTATGCAGATGGATGGATTGAATAGTACGGGGGTCGTAGAGATATTTAAAGTAAAAACCATGAGATAAAAAGTGGTATTTAAAAAAAAGCTTGTCAAAATCTTGCAACTTTGACCCCCAATATCTCCGTAACTAGAAGGTTCCCAGGTATAGTGTAGAACAAAAAAAATATCAGAATGACGAGTAGAACAAGTGCCTTTCGTATTCGTTAAGAGGTGTTTTACACCCTTTAGATTAAGGCGCTGTCAACACAAAAATGCGCGCACACTGTATAGTATCATGTCATTTATTGTCATGTGAATTAATCAAGATTGCCTGGACTTTAAAAGAGACTGACCTCTGAGTTTGTTCCGGCTGTTTCTTCACAGACCAGTCAGGTAGGAAACACCGTTCCCATATAGTTTAAAAAAAAAATGACGTGTAAGTGTTTGAGAAAACCTACCTACTTGCTGAATAAATATTATTTATCATTTTATCTTTATTTGCATCGGAGTAAAAAAGAGCACACTATTACTGGGAGGCAGGTTTTAGAAGATAATAGTCAATTAGTACATACAAAAACCTTATTCTTCATTAGCTTCTTATAGCAGCTTCGATTGGGATCTTACTACCGGGATAAAAGTACCTATTCTATGATTTAAATCTAGGTTATAAACTGTCTGTTTGAGCCTTTCACGGTTTAAAACTAAACTTATGTTGTCACTTACGGGATATCTTCCGTGATTATTTACTAAGTTCAGCTCCCGATATTTTGCTTAGTGTCGAGTTCCAATAGTGCGCGTAGCAAAAGACAAAGAAAGAGGGTAGACAGATTTGTCTGCTCGTAACAATTTAATTTCCATCCACCCGCATACTCCAGTCAACCCGCGATCATGGCGCTTGCAACAGCGTCGAAACATAAGATATCCCGTAAGTGACAATATAAGTTTATAAACTGTCTGTTTGCAAAATTTACTCCAAATCCGTTCAGTAGTTTTTCCATACATCAGTACATTCATCCATACTCACAAACTTTCGCATTTACAATATTAATAGGATATAAACTACTTGCGTCGGCGACGTTTTGCACTTAATCGAGTTGTTAACTTTATAACAATCATGACTAAAACTCTCAACACTCTAAATTAAACCTCGTTTGTGTCTAATTTTATGACCACGAAGTTACAAACTATAAAGGAAGTAACAAACACAGTGTTTGTTATAGGAAAACGCAAAACTTTCCAGTCCCTTTCAGTTTTAAAACTATTTCGGTGTAATTGAGTTAGCTAGAATCTCTCGCTAGACAGAATTAGTAGTTTGGTCCAGAATGAAGGGGCGTTCAGTTTAATCCACACTTTGTAAACTTGGAACACGGAATAAATTGATACAGAAAAACAGGTTTATACGCTGAGCGAAAAGGCCAGCACACCGCATTGGCATTTTTATTGTTTTGTATATTACGTCTTTTGGTTTTACATGAAAAATTGTTGTATTTCAAAATCGAATTATGACTGGTAATAATTAGTGTACGAATCTTAAACACGTGATTATGCTCATGACATTACATTAAAATTTAAATGACATTACATTATTATTACATAATCAAAGTTAAAATTCACATCTAAATTAAATTCAGCAACTAAATGTAACATTAAAATCAATTTAAAAATCACAATTAAAGTCAACAATAAACTACATAATTATCACAATCAGAATTAAAAATTAACAATAAAATATAGGTCCAAATATAAATTTAAATGTACTAATAAATATATTATATCGTATTACCTAAACCCAGTTCCTTCTATTTTTTTTATGGGATGGGAAATCATCAAATAACTTCTCCCACTCTGGGCGGAGCGCTGTGGTGGAGCGGGAAGGAGTGTGAGACTTTTACTGACTAAAACCCATCCATGTTCCTTCCTCGCCCTTTATGTTCCGGGGCCACGGTATCTCTTTCGAACAGGCCCGCAACCCCGGCAAACCCTTGCCGGGGTATTTATTATTTTTGAATTATCTACTTTTTCTTCTATGTTGTATTCGCTTCGCTGTAGCTCTGCGTATAGCGAGTGCAAGCGCACGATCGCTGTACGTATGCGTCTATGTGTGCATGTGGTTTTCACTAGCTTCAAAACCGGCCTTCTGGTTCTAACTATTCTGTGGTTGAAGCTTCAACTTAGTTCGGTATAATAGTACGATGAAATGTTTTGACTAACGTAAGCTGATCTTAGTCGGTTCGTAGAATTTGTTCTAAAGCGATGGCTGACCAAGTTATTGATTGATTGAAAGGCAAGTAACAGGAACTGGTTTACTAATCCTGGTTTGAGTTACCATATTGCAGTATCTACTGGAAGTTTCTAGTAAGTTATTGAATCTTGTTTATTGGTGTTACTTCTTTATCGTGTTGTTGGTGTCTATACTGGTATCAGAGTTTTTATGCTAGCTATGGGCCTTTGACTTGGCATTGCATGTCGTCGAGAAATTTATTTCAGGCATGCTGATTTCCCTTCACCGAAGCAAGTGATAGAGAAAACTCAGAGGTGCGTGTGTTGGGTTCCAACTTGAGACTTATGATTGGCAGTCCGTCGGTCCCACCAGTAGGCTTAGGGGAAAAAAAAATATCGCTGGACATTGACACACAGCGCCATCTAGTGCCACACTAAGCAAGGCTTGTGTTGTGAACACCAGGTAGTTGATATACTACATATTTTATAAACATCCATGACTCCGAAACAAATGTCCATGCTCATCACACAAACATTTGCTTTTACGGGGATTCGGACGAAGGACCCCAAGAACGTAAGGCCGCCTCCCTACCACTACGCTATTCGGGTCGTCAAATTGTGAAAGTACTTTGATTTTGTATTCTTTTTAATTACAGTCTCGGTGACCAAAAACATCTTGGGAAGACCCGAAGTAAACTGAAAGGCGATGGACAGGGAGAGAAAGACTTAAGTCTACCTATATTACTGCTGCACAGAGATCGTCTAAAAACCTTAACAAAAAAAAAAGTTTACTATAAAGTGCGTAATTATTACAGTTTGTTTTTTTTTTAATTACGATGTAAGAAACAATCGATTTAGTTGATATCAGACGCATCACCCTTTTGAACAGTATTTTTTAACCCCCTACGCAGGGGGTTATAAGTTTGACGTGTCTGTGTGTGTGTGTGTGTGTCTGGACATGCATGCATGCATGGTTGTTGTGTGTGTTTGTTAGGAGTGTTCTTAGCTAGGTTTGATAAAAATCAGTACAAGATGGCTGCAGCCACAAAATGGCGGATTACTTATTTATTCAACAACTCCCTCAATATGGGTTTCAAATGAAAGGGTTTGACTAGTACAGTAATGTACACTACATTGAAAGGGAATGAGGAATATTATATTATTATACTACATGGCTCTATGTCTCGGGGGTTTATTAATTTACTAATTGTATGTAACTTGTTTGTTTCATTTTTTAAACTTTCACGATCAGAACACATTAAAAAACATATGAAGACCGGATTGCACCAGCCGTGGTCGCGGGGAGCGTATCCCCGCGACCACAGCTGGTGCAATCCGGTTGAAACGTCGGGATTAAATTAAAGGTAAATTCGTGGTTTGATTTGATTTGATTTGATGTGATGTGATAAATACCCGTCTTCATATGTTTTGTTTGTTATATGTTGTTTGTTTCATAATGTTGTTTGTTTCATTCATACAATTTTTAGACAATTCACAAGCAAGTGAACGATACAGAATTTCAGCATTATACGCTCATGAATTCATTTATTTTTACATGGTTTTGTGTTCAGACGATTAACTTCGAGTAAAAAATGCCGAATGAAATATGATAAAAATAGAAACGAATGTAAATTCACAACATGGGAAGTGGGTGAAATTTATAGGTTGATCTTATTAATAAATAATGAGAAAGTACGTTTGTTTTTTGTTACTTTTCATCCCGAAAACAAGTGCAGTTCCCGAGGAAATCTACAGTAACGTTCTTATGATAATAATACACACATCAAAAGTGTCTAGGGATCAACATATATTTTTGCAATAACTTTTCTCCTAATTGATATTAATTAAAATTTTCTTTAAGGATTCATCAAATAAAGTGTTTTCGTTTGTCACAGTAACGATAAACCAAGTCACCTTTGCATTAATAAAGAAATTTGCCATTTTCCTAATAAAGGGATTTTTGACATTTGAACCACTAACACAAAAGTTCGAAAAAAAGACTGAAATAACAGTTTTCTTTAAAATTTTATTGGGTAACTTAAACAATTAATAATCCGTGTTTCTACCGCGAACACTAACAACACAAGAACATCGGTTTGGCATACTCAAAATGAGTTCATCCAAATCACGCTGTGGAATGGCCGCCCATGTTCGTTGCAACAACAAAAAAAGGTCTTCTTGCGACTGGATACCCTCCATATTCGGCAGAGCTCTTCTCTGTAGCATATCCCATGCATGCTCAATCGGAGTCAAGTCTGACGACTGAGCAGGCCAGGGCAGGACATTGATGTTAGCTGCGGCGAGAGTCTGTCTTACAACTCTTGCGGTGTGCGGTCGTGCATTATCATGCATTAACTGAAATAAGGGACCGATTTGCACTTGTAGAGGAACGATGACGTCTGATACAATCGTCTCAGCATAAATTTGAGCGTTGAGGTTGCCTCTGATCCAAATCAACTCAGTTCTTCCGCCGATCCAAATACCCGCCCATACCATGATGGTTCCACCACTATAAGGATGGACTTCCTGGCAGGATTTTAATCGCTGTTGGCGTCCAGGGGTTTTCCAGTGTCGTATACGTCTTGTATCCGGTCTCATACCAAAACGAGACTCATCAGAAAAGCACACGAAACGCCATTGTTCTTCTGCCCAATTTCTGTGTTCAAGAGCCCATTGATATCGAATCCTACGATTGTGCATTACTATAGGTGGTACCCGTAGCGGTCTTCGGGAATGAAGGTTCACTTCATGCAAGCGGTTTCTGACTGTTTGGTCGCTAATTAAGTTCCCTGAAGAGTGATGAAGCCTCACGGCTAACATCATGGCGGTTATTGTTGGAGCTCTTCGAGTTAAGATTTGAATGTATCGGTCTTGTCTCCGTGTGGTGCAGCGATACCGTCCTCCATGGCGCTCAGCCACGGTACCAGTGCTTCGGTAACGTGTCCAAAGTCGACTGATAACACTCTGACTTGTATTCAGAGCTAAAGCCACAGTACGTTGCCGGGAACCAGCTTCTATCATTCCCACGGCTCTGAGCATTTCTTCCCTGCTTAAATGACGTCGCCGCTCCATAATAACGTTGGTTTTAATCAGTAGTAGGGAAACAGTAGCACTAATAATGTCTTCAATGCGTTGTATGTTTTATAGGGAAAATATTGACAGCTGATTTTCATCTTTTACTCGAATTTGATTCACAGTTCCTGATTCAAATTATGAAATGCACCAAAAAGGATCCGCGTCCGCGTGGTAGCTTATAGCCCGCTCCCTCTCACAGAGAGGAGGCCGTGTCCCAGCAGTGGGAACATTAATAGGCCGATAATGATGATGAAGCAGAGTACCCACCCGAATTGACTGTCAAACTCTAAATTAAATTAAATAAAAACAAATATCGCTGAACATTAACACACAGCGCCACCTAGTTCCACACTAAGCAAAGCTTGTATCGTGGACACTAGATAGTTGATATACTACATATATATACTTTTTTGTTTCTAAATACATACTTAATATACATATATACATCCATGACTCGGAAACAAATGTCCATGCTCATCACACAAACATTTGCTCCTACCGGGATTCGAACCCAGGACCTTAAGAACGTAAGGCAGCGTCACTACCACTACGCCATTCGAGTCGTCAACAGGAGCGATGACGCAGGACAAAGCTAGTACAGTCGAACTAGCTATTTGGTTTACAGTTATCAAATAGCTCGTTCGACCGTACGTAAATCCCCACCAACCTTTTTTTTTTTTTTTTTAGGATGGGAAATCATCAAATGACTTCTCCCACTCTGGGCGGAGCGGGAGGGAGTGTCAGACTCTTACTGACTAAAACCCATCCATGTTCCTTCCTCGCCCTTTATGTTCCGGGGCCGCGGTATGTCTTTCGAACAGGCCCGCAAATCCCCACCACCCTTTGCTTCCCTTCAAAGCCAGTAGTGCCGACTATTAATAAAAGCCTTAGTGTGATAGTTAAATCAATTGGACGCATTACCGTAATGGCGGCGTATCGCGATGCTCGTACTGCTAGTTAGATTAGTACTTCGGATTTTGTGGAGTAGGTTGTAAACGGCAGCGATTTGATTTTATTTGATTGTTTTATAGAACCGGTGGTTTCTTTGTGCCATAATGTTGCTGCTTGTTTTTATGAATTTAACACTTATTTACTTGTACTTTAATCTTTTGCTCCGTCAAAAACTAGAAACTAACTCATTGTCTAGTATCTTGTTTTTTTTTAATACAATTTTAATACTGTTTCACATTGTTGTAACGCCATCTTGTCTATTGGTTAGCAACCAAAAATAAATGATTCTGAGGTTTTACTCATTGATATTTAGAAACGCACAACAGAATAAACAATCAAAGTGATCAAAACTTATATTGTCACTTACGGGATATCTTCCGTGATTATTTATTGCGTTGAGCTCCCGATATTTCGACGCTGTTGCAAGCGCCGGGTTGACTGGAGTATGCGGGTGGATGGAAATTAAATTGTTACGAGCAGACAAATCTGTCTACCCTCTTTCTTTGTGTACCTTCTTTCTATCCCGTAAGTGACAATATAAATTTAGTTTTAAACCGTGAAAGCCTAAAACAGTGAATCAAAGTGATCATTTTAAACTTACTCCAGAAAGCGACAGAGCGCTGGACCTCTTCTATAGCACCGTCTCTTTCCTACACAGGAGATCGGGACCGGCCTTAATAATAATATAATCAAGAAAATTATAGTGATAGGTATAGAAAACAACCTTGGAACCAACTCAAATGAGATTAGAACTTACCTAGTTAGTACCTATCTACAATTAAATACAGTCCAAGCCTTGTTAATGAAAATGTAGTCAAGTTAAAAATATATAATTTTGTACTTATTTCAATCTTATGTTGCATAATAACATGTTGGGCCTTTTGTTGGTTGCATTATTTGGAGCATATATTAGCAAACGATTTACTTATTGAAGTATCACAAACACTACTACCATTACAGGGAAACGGATGGGTGGAATTTTAGGATGGGTGTTCATTCTCTAGAGATGACTGTAAGCAATCGTTATATTTTGACTTTTCATAAATTATTCTCAAACAACAACATTACCGCCATACCACCACCACCACCACCATACTACCACCACCATTACCATTAAAGTCCATGTTCACCGAGAAGATAACAGTCCGATTATCTAAAACAGCTGTTTAAAACACATTTTTGTATAGGAACATGTCACATTGACAGCTGTTTTTCGATAATCAGACTGTTATCTTCTCGGTGAACATGGACCTTAGTACCTTTGTGCTCCTCTATGTTAATATATTGTCCTTTTATGTATTTTGTGTGTACATGAATAAATCAATAAAATAAATAAATAGTTTTCTTCCAAAATTTCAATAATTAATAAATTCTTACCCGCTGTTACATCATACCTTGTACCACACACCAAGCCTGATTACACGCCGCGGGTACAATTCATGATAAATATTAGCTGTACCTTTATGCAATACATTGCTGTACGGAGCCAACACTCGCCAATTACCATAGAAAACACTACGCAATGTAATCAAAAATTATTAACGATGGCTCAGAATTGATTCGCGACCGCTGTATGCTTTTTTATTATTATAGAAGGATTTAATATGCATGTTGTCATGTTATTGGATTTCTGCACGTAGTCGGTTGGGATGATGATTAAAATAATTTAGGTTTACCATTACGTTTGGTGTGTAAGCTGAATTGGACCTTAGAGCAGGTTAATTACCGGGGCTGCGGGCCTGTTCGAAAGAGATTTCGTGGCCCCGGAACATAAAGGGCGAGGAAGGAACATGGGTGGGTTTTAGTCAGTAAAAGTCTGACACTCCCTCCCGCTCCGCCCAGAGTGGAAGAAATCATTTGATGATTTCCCAAACGAAAAAA
The DNA here is from genome assembly GCA_916618015.1 of Xestia c-nigrum. Taxonomy (NCBI): domain Eukaryota; kingdom Metazoa; phylum Arthropoda; class Insecta; order Lepidoptera; family Noctuidae; genus Xestia; species Xestia c-nigrum. The sequence goes on along the minus strand of OU745269.1, from coordinate 7,538,071 downwards.
AAAACAAAAGAATGTTTCCGCTGCCGGGACACAAGCCCGCTCCGCGCGACATATTGGTAGTTTTATTTGTTTGTTAAGGAATTTTTATTTTCACTTGAGATGCAATTCAACATTAATGGGTATAAAAGTAGCCATAACAAAGCCTAAAAGCGCTTATCCGCGTCATTGTGATCACATTAATTTGTGTTAAAACCTACAAATTACAACTTTTTCACAAGTTTTTATTATAGTCATCATCATCATTTCAGCCGAAAGACGTCCACTGCTGGACATAGATATTAGTTTCAATCCGTTTTCATTTGACTGTACTTTATAACGTGCGTGCGAGTTGACGACAAAAAATAAATAAATTGGAAGTCGCCGGTTGACGAATAACGCGTGACGCGTGGATTTTAATTCATAGGAAGAGTCCTTTCTCCAACAGTGGGATGACACAGACTAACAGTAACATTATAATATTCAACAACATATTAACTTACAGCTTCTGTTTCACATGACTCAGAATCTTCTCATAATAACATACTTATTTCAAACGGAAATTAGTCTAGAAATTCCCATTACAAATTAATAGGAGATCAAAATCATCAAACCACATCAAAATACCTACTTTATTACATCGAGAGAAAAAAAAACATAATTTCGAATTTCAATCAAATCGGTTCATTGCTTTCTGAGAAAATTGCTTTTTACAAACATACCTACGGATATAACAGTCGTTTCTTTTAAGTAGATGATGGAAATATGACAGATAATTATGTGAAGTAATGATGTAGGCATATTAAGTAATGAAAAATATCTTTTGATAAGATAATCAAAGGATGAGACTCATCCGTGAAATTGATATTTTTTGCAATAAAAAAATAGCTAAAAATACAAAGGACACCTGTAGATTTCAGTATAAAAAGAATTCATATAACAGTAATTTAATAGCTTCAATGTGTATAAGCTTATTTTTAGGAATACAATTCAGTAAAACTGGTACAAAAAAACCAACTCTAGAATTAATGAATCCATTTTTCTTGCAAATTAATCATACGAACATAATCATAGTATCAAGTTATTTGTGGCAAAATCATAAAACTCGTGTTACCGTCACCTAACCTAACGCTTTGTAGCACTCGTAGCGTCGTGGCCTATCCGCTACAGCGTGCGCGGGGCAGAACCCGTAGCCGATGTAGATTATTTAGATTTCACTTATCGGCAGTCCCCAAGACTGACTCATGGGCAAAGGCCTCTCCCATTCCTTCCACTTCTCTCGATGCTGTGCTTCTTCCCGCCAATTTGTGAGAAAGTCATCCAAGGCGTCCCGCCATTTTCTCCTCGATTGCGTTCTCCAATGTTTTTTATTGTCGACATGGCAGGCCTATGAGGCTGGCTTCTGCTTACCCTGTGGATGCCTTAAGAGTAAGGCTTCCAGACAGGGGCATGAACTGTCCCACTCATGGGCATATCAAAGGCCTTGCCCCATTCAGTCCACTTCTTTCAATGCTGTGCTTCGTCCCGCCAATTTGTGAAAAAGTCATCCAAGGCGTCCCGCCATGGGCACGCCACGATAGTGGCGGTAAGTCCCCTCTTTGAGGAGTGGCTGGAGAGGCGCCACGGCGTCCTCACCTTCCGCCTGACGCAGGTCCTCACCGGACACGGATGTTTCGGGAGGTACCTGCACCGAATCGGGCGGGAGGAATCGCCCGGGTGTCTCCACTGCGAGGATCGACCGGAGGACACGGTGGAGCACACGGTGGAAGTCTGCCCTGCGTGGGCGGAGCTCCGCCGTGTCCTCGTGGCGGCGATCGGCGGCGGCGACCTCTCGCGTCCGGCCCTGGTTCAATCCATGGTCCGGAGCGAGACGGAATGGGAAGCCGTCGCCTCCTTCTGCGAAGCAGTCATGCTAGCGAAGGAGGTGGCGGAACGAGAGAGGGAGAGATCCTCTCTTCCCGGCCGCCGCGGGAGACGCAACGGGCGTCGGGGGCCACGTGGTGGCTACCGGCCACCGTAGATGCGGGCCTGTGGACGGCTGGCTATGGGCAATAGCTGGCCGTCCGGCCGTCTAACGACGACGACAGGCCGTGTCGACGGCGCGTTCGTGTTCCACGCGCGCCTCAAAGAGTGTCAGCAAAAAGAGAGGGGCCCGCAAGGGCCGAAGCCTGCCGGGGTTGCGGGCCTGTTCGAAAGAGATACCGCGGCCCCGGAACGTAAAGGGCGAGGAAGGAACATGGATGGGTTTTAGTCAGTAAGAGTCTGACACTCCCTCCCGCTCCGCCCAGAGTGGGAGAAGTCATTTGATGATTTCCCATCCTAAAAAAAAAAAAAAAAAAAAAAGGCGTCCCGCCATTTTCTCCTCGATTGCGTTTTTCAATGTTTTTATTTTCGACATGGCATCTTGCAGGTCTATGAGGCTGGCTTCTGCTTACCCTGTGGATGCCTTAAGAGTAAGGTTTCCAGACAGGGGCATGAAGCTCAAAAACTAAGCGATATGAGTGGGTTATTTGGGGTTGGTTTTAAATTACTGGGTCAACATCATGGGTTGGCTCGAGCAAGGCTCGGGGTTTTCAATATGAAACGGGCACTCAATTTATGCAAGTGTCTTTACAAATCTATGTGAAAACATGACGGTACCGCCATAGCGTTGTCAGAAGCCACACAACAATACCACTATAAATAGTATGCTGGACCGTCTGCGAGTCGAGATGCGGTAAAAATATACAGGATGCAGATAAATGCTACTAATTTATAGCTGTACAAGGATCTGTTGGCTTCTGGTCAAATTAGGAACAAATGCAAAAGTTTGAGAGGATGTCTGTTACTCTTTCACGTAAAAACTACTGATTTAATAGGGAACGCGCCTATTGCCAGCAACCAGACTCAAATCCAGACTCCGTGGCTGCTGACGAGAAATTCCTGATGAAAAAACCCAGAAACACATTTCCCAACCTGGGAATCTACTGTACCTACACCCACATTGTTTCACCCAATTCATTTAGATTATTTTTAAAGTTCCAAATAATAAGTTTCAAATCGTTGCCAATATCAATCATTTTGGACACAAATTCAGAAAAATCTGAGAAATCTTTATTTGATAAACCCAATAACAATTTGCCCTTTTTCTTTTGTTACGTAAACCTAAATTGACGAAGATAGGACGCATTTAAAATTGTCAATAGCTACGTCACGCCTTGATATCATTTTTAGTGAGTTCTGACGACACGAGATTTGATGCGTTTTTTTTAAATGCAAATTACTCTATCTTGATTAATTCAGCAACTCGTCCCACATGCCCACGGCCCATTTGGGACGAGTTGATGAAAATCAAAATAAATATATCTTTCATTCTGCAACTCGTCTCACGTTACTGTCTAAAAGAAAAAAAGGTATAACCAGTAGTAAAAGTGTTAGTGTGGAAAAATAATTGCTTATAAAATATTTAATCATCACAACATTCCTGTCGTGTTAAATTTACAAAAACAAAAAATACGTGTCCATTAATTTCCAAAACTCTAACTGACGGACTAAATAGATTTGCGTGTTTTGATACATGTCATGTTTATTTTGATGAAAAACCAGATACACCAATATCCATTTCCCAGGCAAGATGCATCTGTCAAGGGTTCGAAACAAAGATAAATGCAAACTGCCTTGCTAACCGTACTTACAAAATAAAATAAAAAAAGTAGTGCAAGAAAGAAAAGTGCGAGTTTTCCTGTATTTTGTGCAAGCTACTTGAGAGCTTAATCATGCGCAAGATAAGCGGGTCAGGGCTGTCACTTTTTCCGGGGCTGCGGGACTGTTTGAAAGAGATACCGTGGCTCCGAAACATAAAGGGTGAGGATGGAAAATGGATGGGTTTTAGTCAGTAAAAGTCTGACACTCCCTCCCGCTCCGCCCAGAGTGGGAGAAGTTATTTGATATTTCCCATCCGACCAAAAAAAAAGAAAAATAAAAGGGCTGCCACTTTACATTCACACGATTAACAGAAGATTTTTGTTTGTAAGCCACGACCAAAACGGCTGCTATGAGTTTGAAGTGTGTATCTGTATGTCTGTGGCATCATAGCTTCTGAACAGATGAATCGATTTTGAGAATATAGAACTAAATCAACGAAAAACGATCAAAAAGTCATCATCATCATCAGTCTTGTCCCCACTACGTTGGAGTCGGCTTGCAGTCTACCAGTCTAACCTGATACAGCTGAAGAGAGCGTCTACCTATCTGACTTCCACAACCGTCAGGTCTGAGTAATACGATACCCCTTGGTAAAACTTTTTGTCAGGCTTTCGGTCCACTGACTACTTTACGACTATCAAGGATCTACAGGGTATAAACCACCTCATCACAAAGCCGTTAACCAAACATCCTGTACATCAAACTTTACGCAAAAAATATTGCTGGGAAACAACTTTTTTTTTGAGGTTATAAATCATGTCTTGTTGTAGAACTCAATGTAACGCACTTAAAACATTGCGCTGATGGATGGATTGAATAGTACGGGGGTCGTGGTCAAATCTTACGAAAAAAAAATTGTATTAAAAAAAAATACTTGTCAAAAAGTTGTAAGACCCTCCATATCTTCGTAACTAGAAGATTCCCTGGTATGGTGTAGAACAAAAAAAATATCGCAATGATAAGGAGAACAAGTGCCTTTCGGCTTCGTGAAGAGGTGTACACCCTATACAAGTGATGACCCGGACCTACGGCGGAAACTCAATATGTATTGGGTGTTCACCCATCCACGGACCAGCCTTGGCAAATGTGGCCTAACCTGTCAGTCTACCCGAGCAGCCGTTAGCCACGAGCTCCTCCGATCGACAACTAATGACTCCAAAAAAAATCCAATCTTAAAATAAACAGCCACCTAGCAACTGGCAACCCTACAAAATTTTCGGGCCAGGCCTTTTGTCCCTCACCAATTCAATTTAGCGATAAGGGACAGAAAGACTTGCGATAAACACTAAGACAAATAAAGTGGCCTTCGATTGAAAGGCGAGGTCAGGGTGTTAAGGAAAAATGGGGGTCGAGAGGCGAATAGTAAGTACTTCATCTAGTGTTCCTTATTAATGACGGTAGGATCGGATAGGTATATAAATGTATATAAAGAAGGCTGGGTTGTGTAAGCAATCTTGTATGTACAACACTCTTCTTTGTCAGATAGATTTTTAGCGAAGGATTCTGAAGGATATACAGTGAAACTTAAGTTAAGGCGCTTAGACGAGCTAAATTAGCAACTCTATTTGTGGTGATTCAAACTTTGTTTGAAATGTTGTTAGAATAAAGTTCTAATCAGCTTACACTACAAAGTGGTTGTTACGTCAGCCACTGCGGGCCAAATAGCGCGAAGTGAGTGGTTTCGATCGATTTACAAAAAAAACTATTGATTGGATTAAAAAACTAAAACAGTTTCATGATAATTTATATTGCTTGTAGAATTATTTGCCAAAAAATCAGAATGATCGCATCATCATTCTGATTTTTATTGTTTGAAAGATATTTTAGAGGTAAGTTCGTGATTTCTTTTTATCGAGCCAAATTAATTGTATTATGTTTTCAAAACAGTATCATGCTAGCATAAATCCTGAAGAATATCATATATTTTTCTGGTTTTGTTTATAGCAGTGAATCATATACTTTTAGTAATTATAAAACTCGCGTTTAGCTCATGTAATCGCCTTAAGTGACACCTCACCGGAAACCCTTATAGCTAGAACTCATGCTGGGGATTAATGCCTGGATATCTGAAATACAGGGTAAGTAGAATACACCTCTTTAAGTGAAGCAATTTGCAGGTCCCATGTGAAAGGAACTTTATAATGGAGAGAAAATAAACTCGGTTTAACTGTTAAGTATACAGGGTGTCTCATTCAAATCGGTCAGTATGGGAAAGTCTGAAACTATAAGACATACGACGATCTGTTCTTAGGAACCATGTCATCGATTTTAATAACAAGAAAAACTGCATTCATACATTTTAAAAAACATCTGTACTCCGTTCGGGAATCGAACCCGGTTATTTTGAATATTGAAAAAGGCGGTGGTCACTTCGAGCACCTACTAAAATAAATTAAAGTATTTGGAAACAATGTATTTTATTCATTTTAGACATCATGATTCATACAGACATTTACTGCTTAAGACCTACACAATCGATATCGAAATAGAAATAGTGTAGGTTTTTTTTCAAAATAACCGGGTTCGATTCCCGAACGGAGTACAGATGGTTTTTAAAATGTATGAATGCAGTTTTTCTTGTTATTAAAATCGATGACATGGTTCCTAAGAACAGATCTTCGTATGTCTTATAGTTTCAGACTTTCCCATACTGACCGATTTGAATGAGACACCCTGTATATAGGGTGTAAAACACCTCTTAACGAATACGAATGGCACTTGTTCTTCTCGTCATTCTGATCATTTTTTTGTTCTACACCATACCTGGGAACCTATTAGTTACGAAGATATTGGGGGTCAAAGTTGCAAGATTTTGACAAGTTTTTTTTAAATACCACTTTTTATCGCATGATTTTTACTTTAAATATCTCTACGACCCCCGTACTATTCAATCCATCCATCCGCACAAAGTTTTGAGTGTGTTACATTGAGTTATACCACAAAACATGATTTATAACCTCAAAAAAAAAAGTTGTTTCCCTGCAATATTTTTTGCGTAAAGATACTTAGTTTGATATACAGAATGCTTGGTTAACGGCTTTGTGATGAGGTGAAATACACCCTGTATATGTCACCGTAAAATTGTCAAACACGTTATATTACAATATAACGTGTTTCTATCTAGCGATATTGTAATATCTCGAATTATTATCAACTGAACATACGGAAGTATCTTTGCACCCATAATCGGGACTTGGGGCACCCCCCCCGTTAGGTTAGTTAGGTTCCTTTAAACCCTGCACTCGGACATAGGGGCCGCCGACTACTCTTTTTAGGGGAATATAAAGTGTTTTAAGGTTAGGTTATATTAATCGATATTTCTCAGGAATGGTACAGTATCTTTTCATGAGAGTGGTACCACTGGGCAAGGCCTTCCCTCCACACCGCGTGAGTTGACTACCATCGCATGCATTTCACGAAAAATAATGCGTTTTATTGTTAGCAGTATTTTCATTTGACAATAATTCGAGAGTTTACAATATCGCTAGAGATATTACAATATAACGTATTTGACAATTTTACGGTGACATATATATTAGTAATTCACTTGGAAACAATACAGGACAACAGATAATTTGATTAAATAAGAAAACGCATAGGTCTCCGATGAAGTCCGAGCGTGTCTAATGAGACAGAGATCGTAGGTCTTGTCTCAGCTCGCTTGCCGCACTTCCTCTCGTTATTCTTTACTTCCGTTCACTTGAATGTCCCAGGTTTCACTGTAGAACTGTAGTACCGTGTCGTTGGACCAATCTTTGCATATGCGACTTATCATCCTATTGCTATCCTTATCCCAATTTATTTGGGATTGGCGCAGAATGTCTACTTTGGGATCGGATGTTCCGTACTATAGGTATCTGCCCGACCCAGTTCTCAAAAATGGCAGTACCTTGATAGGTACTGCCATTTTTAATATAATTAAAATTATTTTAATTCAAAACTCACGAGGTTCTTATCATGTAATAATGTGATCATTATACTGGGATCAATCGATAATCACTGACGAACTATTGTAGCCAATAAGACTGATGTAGTGGTGGTGGATCGATCAGAGCGGCGCACAATCATTGTTGGCATATCGGTTCCTCATGATAAGAACCTCGTGAGTTTTGAATTGAAATAATTTTAATTATATTATTGTATTGTATTTATATTTTATTGACTATTTCATTAATTACTAAGTACTTTGACATTTAATGTTATCTAAAAATATGCTTTTTGAATTGTAATTATACCTAATCCTTAACGAATAATGATGATTTAATATGTAATCTTTCCTATTTAAATGTAATGTTGGTATACTCGTAATATTGTCACGGTTTATGCACCATCTCTTCCTACCAATTTGTACGCCACGATATGCGGCTGAACATGTTAGAACTTTTCAGTATAACATTATTATCTTGCATGCAATGTATCATGTACACCATGTTTAAACAAATAAATTTTTACTTTACTTTACTTTACTTTACTGAAATCCGGGAAAGAACGCTTGGACTGGGCTCGCGGGGTAGTTGAAATAAGGGATGTGAACTCAGCGATCATTGGTGCCAATAATCATTTCAGGTAATGGCTTAATTGCCAAGAGTCTAGAGCAATACCTGAGGAGGCTCTCGTTAGGCGGCTAGATCAAGGACTTGACTCAGAAAGTGGTACTCCTGGACACTGCTCATATCTTTAGGAGGTTCATTTCTCTAGAGTCTTGACGCCGACTTGAACCCTGTTCGCGATACCGGTGTACAGTGGGCCAGTATTTTTTTATATTTTGTTTTTTTTAAACAGGTTTTTTTAAAGATCAGAAATGAGTTACAAATTATGGTCATGCTTATAACTGTGATGATATATCATAATGATATTTGTTACCTAACTACATTGTAATATTTGCTAAAGATTACCCCCGACCAAGAAACGTTGTACTAAAATAAAGAAAACAGCGCGATACAAAATGGCGCACCTACGTGTACAGAATAGGAACTACTGCTTATTAGTATGAGGAATTGAAGCCGGGGGGAGAGATTACAAAAGAGGCGATTAATAACGATACACGGAGAGTGTAACAAAACAAAAGAAAACCCAGCAATTGGCGGGGTTAAGTTGTGAAGAAAACCGTGTGGTTTTGAAAAGCAATAAATCCTATTTTTCTCATAGATAACGAGAAATAATTCAAACACAGTTTTCTATTGGCCACGTGATCAAACTTCTCATTTTATAACTAAGCAACGCGACGGGAAAATGAGATAGCCTCTAATAAACTAATTCGCGATTGAGAGCAGAGGTGGCCCAGTGGTGGCGTCCCCGACTTACCGCGCGGTACCGTGCGGTTATATGAACTTAGCCTAAAGGTCGTGACTCACTTAACAAGCACCACACCAGCACCACACCAGCACCACACCAGCACCGTACCAGCACCGCACCAGCACCACACCGCGCCCCTTCCGCGCGCAGATGCGCGGCGCAAGCTTTCAGTCCGTGCGCTGGCTGTTATGGTCCGGGTGGTGGTAGCGTTGCATTTTAGATAGTGTTTTACGCTGAACGGTTGCCATCTTGTTCGATAGATCTCTGCCATGACTGATAAGTGAAACCAGCGTTAGCTGAGGCACCCGCGGTGGGTGTACACTACACCCACCGCGGGTGCTTTACAAAGTGATTGTTTAAATTATCAAAAGTACGAAGACAACAATCAGTTGCGTGTGTAGCGGTCTTTACAAGTTTATGTGAGCGATAATTGACACCCATGTCGGAAAATTAAAAAAAAAACTCTCGAAAGATCGTCAACCGAACATACTGCTTAGAATTTAAAACGACCGCCCGCCGTAAGCTTTTTTATATGGACATTTTAAAATATGCTATACGACACACAATTTAATGCGCTAATTTGAGTGGCAAGTTTTGGAGAAGAAGTTTGAAGTGTCTCGCTGATGATGGCGCGATTGTCGGACCATTTAGTTCCTTTCAAAATGGTTGAGCTGAATGGTGCTGATCCATGCGTCATGTTCATGAACGGGCGCTATCAGTTGCGACTGGTCATCTCATAGTTGCCATGGCTTATTTGGATGAATTATTTTGTTTTTACTATGGACACTTTTAACGTGACAATACTGAGTTATACAATACCCTTTGGTAAGACTGGTTGTTTGATTTACAGGCCACTAAAAAAACTGCCAAAGATCTACAAATTACAGCCGGGACCAAATTGTCTCTTAATGTAGCCTTAACGACGGTATGATTATGTCAAAATACCATCATCATCTGCCTGCCTTTTCCCAACTATGTTGGGGTCGGCTTCCAGTCTAACCGGATGCAGCTGAATACCAGTATTTTACATGGAGCGACTGCCTATCTGACCTCCACAACCGAGTTAATACTGGGAATTACGACACCACTTGGTAAGACTTTTGGGCCACTGACTACCTGTAACGACTGTCAAAGATAGACAAATGACAGCCGGGACCAACAGCTTATCGTGCTTTCCGAGGCACGGAGGAAACTCGGTATCTAAGGGTCAATGATCTACAAATGACTTCTCGGTATGTTAGGGTGGTCACCCATCCACAGACCAACCTAGGTAAGCATAGCTTAACCTAAAGGTTGACTCGAGCGGCTGATATTATTTAGGTGTTTGTGTCAAAATATAAGGTCAAATAAAGCAGCATTAATGATGATTTTTGTTTAGCTGTTTAATGACTGCAGTTAAGATACGTAAAAACCAAGGTCACTGACGTAGCCCGAAGAATTGCCAAACTTAAGTGGCAGTGGGCAGGTCACATTGCTCGCAGAACGGATGACCGATGTGGCCGAAAAGTTCTGGAGTGGCGACCGCGAACCGGAAGCCGATGCGTTGGAAGACCTCCCACTAGGTGGACCGATGACCTGGTGAAGGTTGCGGGAATCCGTTGGATGCGAGTCGCAAGGGACCGGTCAATGTGGCGACACTTGCATGGGGGAGGCCTATGTCCAGCAGTGGATGTCTTTCGGCTGAAATGATGATGATGATGAAGATACGTATGGTGTGAAAAACAGTCTTCAAAAAGCATTTTTTTATAATGATGTAAAGGGCACTATTGCTGAGCAAAAGGTTTTAGAGGAGCAGTATTATTGGATCAGGAATTTCTCAGAAGTAGTGACGGAGTTCGGATCTATGCCCAATTGATGGCGGGTTCGTCCCTTGTTAAATAGGACTTTAACATAATTGTCGAAATGACATTAGCTATACCTCTGTCTAACCATTTGGGGATACAGGCGTTATGTTATTGTTAGGAAACATGTCTGGTATTCAGCTACTTCTGCTAAGACTGGAAGCCGACCCGAAACGAGTTGGGAAAAGGCTAGGCAGATGATATTAGTAACAGATACAACAGTAAACACAAAGAAAATATAGAATAAAAACCCTGCCAAGTGCGAGTCGGACTCGCACATACGTGTGCGAGTCCGACTCGGGTTCTGTAACATTTTCTATACTACAAAAGACAAAAAAACGGCAAAAAATTACGTTTGCTTTATGTGAGGCCTTAAAAAAATATTTTTATTCAATATTTTTTTTACTAAAGTTAATATACAACTAAATATTCTATGTATATTCCTAGCGTCTGCCTGTTGCCATTATTAATATCGAACAAAAAACTGCAATAAAACATGTTTGTTGTATGGGAAATTCAATTTCAAAAATTCCCCTCAAATAATTATTACATTCTGTGGTTAGTTTCGTTGTTTATGTAACACATTCAAACACAATTGTATGTTATTGAATAAATGAAAAATGAAATTTTATAGCGGCAACAGAAATACATCATCTGTGAAAAGTTCAACAATCTAGCTATCACAGTTCATGAGAAACAGTTTGGTGACAGAAAGACGGACAGTGGAGTCTTAGTAATAGGGTCTCGTTTTTACCCTTTGCGTACGGAACCCTAAAATACCCTCAGATTGAAATAAAAGAATGGAGGGCACTATTCGTTACAACAGACCGTGATACGAATAGTAAACTAGTCCTTAAATTAATGTCCCAGTATTGGGTGGGGAGATGTAGGCAATTGGAGTCAGTTGGCAAGTGGTTACCACAAAATAATAAAACCCGAAGGCGAGCCAGTGATGCCAACAGGCGCATTCCGCATTCTGACTGCGAATATGAACAATCTGCTCATCACATTTTGTGGGAGTGTAGTCTTTGGCAAAATGAACGCAATATTATGTTGGATAGTGTACAGGTTACATCCGGAGTTATTTACTATACGGACCTTGTGGAAACTAGAGCAAATATCCGTGCGTTCAAGCGTTTTTGCCAAACCTATTATTGGAATCAAATAAAACAGCTCTCAACTTAGGACCCATTCACGTTAATATTTATCCGTGGTGCTTGGCAACTGGGCCTATCCCAGTTGTAAACGTCCCTTTGTGCCTATTGGCCTTGTTTCGTTCTGTCTCCTGCTGATATGGAGGGAAGTGGAAATTACAGTTCTTTCCTACTCCTCCGCTATACTTTCTGATTAATTTCGTTGCGGGATCCAAGACAATTAAATTCATTCTCTGGGACTTCGTCGAGCTTCATTGTCTCGGCGTTCAGGAGTTACAGTGGTTTGGGCGTGTGTGGCGGGCTTGTCCCAAGGCGCATTCCCGTGCACAGGCGGCGTCTCAGTCAGTTCGTGTGACTTGCTGTTGAGAAACAGATGAGTGAAGATTTCGCGCCATTTTGACATAATTTTTACAGGAGATACATTCGAAGGTAAGTCTTAAATATTTTTTTTTCTGTACGTGGGATATGGTATTATCGTTACATTATAGATTGCAATTCAAAACCCAGATTATTGCTGTATCTTCAACTTTTTGTGAGTATTATTTTTTTCACCTTTTCGGGTGGGTGACCCTCATTGCCTACATTACCTAACTTCGATGAAACAATGTATTTATTGTTTGTAGATGCCGAAAGTACGACATAGGAAGACAGATAAAGCGGCTGACAGCACTGGGTGGGACTCTGCTCGCAATTATGTGTGCGAGTCCTGTAAAATCCCTATTCAGGTACAATGTCGAGTATAACCAAGGAATCATCTTCTAACTTATATTAAAAACCTAATAGACACCGTACTTAAAAACTTACGCGCATTACAAGTTCTCGGTGATCGGTCTCGGTTCTAGCGATATTGTAAAGTCTCGAATTATTGTCAAATGAACATACTGCTTACAACAAAACGCATTATTTTTCGTGAAATGCATGCGATGGTAGTCAACTTACGCGGTGTGGAGGGAAGGAGGGGTCCCCCTTGCCTAGTGGCACAACTCTCATGAAAAGATAATGCACCATTCCTGAGAAATACCGATTAATATATCATAACCTTAAAACACTTTATATTCCCCCTAAAAAGCGTAGTCGACGGAGCCCCGCTTCGCGGGGCCCCTATTTCCGAGTGCAGGGTTTAAAGGAACCTAACTAACCTAACGGGGGGGTGCCCCAAGTCCCGATTATGGGGGCAGAGATACTTCCGTATGTTCAGTTGACAATAATTCGAGACATTACAATATCGCGAGAAAAAACACGTTATATTGTAATATAACGTGTTTGACAATTTTACGGTGACATAAATGGTAGTGTCTGAGTTAGATGAAACTACATAGCGTGAATGGGAACAACAGAAAGGCACATTATTTTCCGCAAGTGGTGAAAATAACAAACGTATAAAGGTGTCTGATTTGGTGAAGTTCCTCGAAGATCGAGCTGACATGCTGGAAACATTGCAAGTTTCGCATAACAAAGGCACTGACAGTAAAAAACACAATTCGCACAATAATAAAGTTCACTGCAACGTTTCCAGCAATAAGCCACAAGAACGGAACCGTACGTTCACTCCGCGATTATGAACATTGTCCACATGCTGATCACTAATAGCCAACCGATACTGACAATAGTGATCGTTCCAATTTTTTTTTTTATCTTTATTTTTCCTGAATTGATAAGCCAAAGTGATTAAAGTTAATCTCAATTGATAGTTAAATAACTAAAGTTTATTATAATGGCAAAACAATAAATAGTTGATTAACAGATATGGTTTTATTTCAATTCTCTCTAAGTGATCCTCATTACCTACATCTCCCCTATGTCTTTGAGAATATCGTACTATGGTGCTTTTATCTTTACGCTTACCTTCCTTAATGGGGCATGGTAGACAAATGACGGTGTATCCTAGTATGTATATTTGTACTGTCATGTTTGACCCGAATACGCAAAAGCTATAGGTACAGAGTATAAACGAATCCGTCAATCAAGCATTCCGTTTATCAAACTACATAATTTTACGCCAATATTATAATTGCAAAACGACAAAAAGTCGTTTGGGGTGAAAAATCACGTTTTACGATATAACAAAAATTAACGCACTCAAAGCATTGTGCTGGTGAATAGTACGGGGGTCGTGGAGGTGTTTCAAGTGAACACTTAATTATATACATATAATTAAAAAGACTTGTGAAAATTTAACACAACAACAACTTTGACTATGGGACCAAACGTGAAATCTGCTGTTCAGTACATTTTGACCTGTAAGTAGTACTGAAAGCTGTTTTTTTTTAAGTATCGTACACTAATTGCCAGTCAACCTGTATATATTGGATTTCTTTCTAGATAAAGTCGATAATTCATATTTAGCAAACTAGATACGTGGTGACCTGAAAAGTACCTCCATTTGCTTCATTAAAATACAGAACAATCCAGTAATGCGCAAGAGACAGAGAAAATGCATCAAGAGATCTCTAACAAGTTAAAACGTACACGTTAGTTTTGTTAACTCAAGCTTCGAGATTACAACTACGCAAAAGCAATAATTTGAAGAATCATTAATTTAACAACAATTTATGTTAAACAAACCTGTAGGATTTATTTTCAGGTCTTCGCCACCTCCTAGAATCTGTTCGTTGTCTCCTTTGAAAAGATCCTGTAAAGTAATAAAATACCCACAGTTTAAATACAGATGTAGTTACGTTATCATATTACCCAAAAGATCTATTTAAAATAGTTCAAATGTAGTTAATTACATTATAAAACTTAATTTAAACACACTCCACCAAACAATAGGAGCCATAAACCATAATTGTACACCATTCATTAATTTAATACCGTTACAAAATTCAGAAACAAAACAAAACTAAACGCACCCGATTAATATCGGGTTATCTCGACAAATGTGCGACAATTGGAATGATCGAATGACCCATTTAAATCGAGTAAATACCGATCCGATACCGGGCAATAGTATCGAGTTTAATACCGATTGTGTATCGTAAACATGAATCGGTATTCTAGTCCACTCAACGATGAGTAATGGGTTTCGCGTTCAGTTGATAGTCTAAAATCAGGATTTAATCGAATTATGAGATTAACGCAGCGATTTCATTGTAAAAGGAATGTGCGTGTTTGATCAAATTGGAGGTTGTGAATATTGTTACTTGGCGTAATTTTGGTGGGCGTTTAACACATTCACTGTCCACGAAAAGAGACAATATTTAAACAATCGCTCTGAACCATATGTGGCTCATGGGACAGGAAAAGGGTTAAGGGGACTGCAGTAATTAAATTAGCAACTATATTTGTGGTGGTTCAAACTTCGTTTGATATCCTGTTAGAATAAAGTTCTAATCAGCTTGCACAACAAATTGGTTGTAACGTCAGTCACTGCGGGCCGAATAGTGCGAAATGAGTTGCTAATTTAGCTCGTCTAAGCGCCTTAAAGCATATTATGCATCACTTATGCTTCGAACATTGTTCTTTGCCACCCAGAGAGCACAGTTGGTGCAGTTCTATGATAGATCCCCACAACCATGCAGAGAGATAACCCACTTATTTAAAAACCCATCTTTCACCACCTAGAATCTCCTTACAAACTCGTATTTTGAAACTGGTGTAACATTATTTACGTCCGCGACGGTCTGCGTTTTTTTGGTCTCCTCGAAACCGATACTTAACATCCGTGCTCGCTTGATAATCGCCGGATGTTCGGCCGAAAATCGCGTCGTTAGTGCGCGCTGAGACTTAAGCAAGTGTTAAAGAGAGTGGAGACGGATTTCAAACAAATCCTTTAAAATACATAACATAAAATGACACCTGTAAGAAAGGGTAAGGCAGGTGTACCTTACAGTAAGTGAATTGAATGGCGCTGATCCACGCGTCATGTTCGTGAACGGGCGCTGTAAGTCGGGACTGGTCATCTCTTAGCTGCCACGGTTAATTTTAATTACTTTACTTTTAAATTGTTGATTTTTTTAAACTCTGGACGCTCTTAATGTGCCCGTCTTTCTACATCATTCTCACATATATGTATAATCTCAACATGAATGATGTAACCAAGATTTTGTAACAACATTTTGAAAAGAATGTCCATGGAGTTTCTTGCCCGTTCTTCTCCATAGAGATCTACGCTAGGGAATGGGCAACTACAGTACTTTCTCAAGTTATTATGCTTTGTGTCTGTGACTGTAGCTTTGCTTTTTTTCTCGTTTTATTGACATTCGAAAGTGCCGTAATGGTCTAATTGAAATAAATGAGTTTGTCAGGTGAATGAGTCGCGAGTGTTCCGACTAATTCACCTTTCAAACAAAAAAAAAAACAAAATCCAAATCGGTTTGGGCGCTACGACGCCACAGACAGACACACACACAGATAGACACGTCAAACTTATAACACCCCGTCGTTTTTGCGTCGGGGGTTAAATACTGGTAGGTATTCAGAATACCGACCCCACAAAGGCTAGCCCTGATATTTTTTAATTTCTACCAACCTATCATAAACTAAACCTTCTCCACACAAGCCAACCATAATTTATCAATATCTATGTACATAGAGCTACCATACGCATCTCAAAAACAGTAGAGCAGCAAAAAAAGTGACTACAATTTGAAATGAAAGGTCCCGTGTTTGATACACGCTCGGTAGTTACGTACAAATTATTGCTCTACCAAATTTGTAGAGCGTGAGCGAGCTACGAATGGTAGAGTCCATATTTGTTTTCTTTTACTCACGGTAATGTAGAGTCCAATTATGAATATTGTTTTATATGTATTCGTCAGTTTAATTGTGTTGTCCTTAGTAGAGTATGGGTAATATTTATTTTAGTTCCATTCCCACGAGTGGGTTATATAAATTGGGCAATAAAATGATGAATGTTGAACATTAGCTCTGATTATAAACTAATATAATTCATGGTCACGGGAAAATAATGCTTTAATCAGTGACTGCACGATCAAAAGCATAAATGGTAACATTTATGATACGACTAGCGGACGACACGCGGTTTCACCTGCATAGTTCCTGTTCCCGTGAGTGTACAGGGATAAAATATAGCCTATGTTACTCAGGGTGAATGTAGCTTTCCAATGGTGAAAGAATTTTTGAAATCGGCATAGTAGTTTTTGAGTTTATTAATTACAAACATATACGTAATATTAGTGTAGATATGCAAGGTTGATACGACAATAAATGAAAACATTGGTAATACTAGTTCATACAAGTTTTAAAATATTACTTTATAGTTAAACAAAAATACACAGGAATATTTTTATACAGTACTATCAAATAAAAATCCTAACATCGAAATTTATTTAAACAACATTAAACTGTTAACGAAATATAACAACATTATAAAAAAATCTTCACTAACCTTAATTAGAATTTGCAATAATTAGACCGACTTTTTATATTATCCATTACCTGTTACCTAGTAAGGTACAAATACAGAAAGAGTTTCAGCTTTTATAAAAAGACTAAGTTTAAAGATAACGAAATATGAGGAATTCTAAAACAGTTCGTACCTCCACAACACAAACACAATTTGTGTCGACCGCGATGTTTTGGTACAACAACCTCCATTCGGTTTAAATGGATCGCTTCTATTAGTTTTAATTTCAATGGAAAAGCCTTTTTCGGTTTCCGTATTGATTTCGGTATAAAAGCTAAACTATGTTGCTGAAGTGAATTTACGGTGTGTTTATACCTACTATAGGTACATATACAGATAAGACTTGGTGTAAAAAGACTCTTCAAAAAACCGTCAATCAAGCGTTCTGTACATCAAGCTAAGATGACGGACGATTATCTAAAAACAGCTGTTTAAAACACATTTTTGTATGGGAACATGTCACATTTTAGGTAATCAGACTGTTATCTTCTCGGTGAACATGGATCTAAGTATCTCTACTAAAAAAATATTGCTGCCAGGGGAATAATTTAAAATAAAACGACTTGTTTCGAGAACGTATTCAAGCAACCAACTTTATGCACAGATAAAACAAAACATCAGTAACAAGTACATACATACAATGTTAACGGCGCTAGTAGTCATATATTTTGACATTTATAACACTCCCACTCAAAATATATTCTATCTAAAAACAAAATCATACAGTTACAAAACTTTAACAATGCCCAAAGCGTTCATAAATTTATAATGCTTTACACTACTCAAACCTTTTGTAAGTAAATCAGCTGGCATGTCTGATGTACATAAATAATTAACTTGAACAATATCATTTCTTATCATTTCTCTGCTAAAGTGGTATCGAACATCGATATGTTTAGTTCTATTATGAAATACAGGATTTATTAAAAGTTTCTGAGCACTTTGGCTGTCATTAAATAAAGTAATTTTATACATTTTCTTAGTAACCTCATATTGTAAGTTTCTCAAGAACATTGCCTCTTTACAGGCTTCTGAAATTGACACATATTCTGCCTCTGTGCTAGAAAGAGCAATACATTTTTGTTTACTACAACTCCATGATATGACAGCTCCTGATAAAGTAAAACAAAAACCTGTATATGATTTCCTATCATTAATATTGCTACCCCAGTCGGCATCAACAAAACCCTCTATATTATCTCTTTCAGTTTTACAGTATCGCAAACCTACAGTTTTAGTTTTCTTTAAATATCTTAGTATCCTTTTAGCATACATCCACTGCTCTTCATTATTACAATTATTAAATTGACTAAGATATGACACTGGATAAGCAATATCAGGACGAGTCAGAACTGCTAAGTACATTAAGCTTCCGATAAGGTGCTGATAGGGTTTCTGACAACTAGAAGTACTATCTTTCTTACTCTTTAAATTTGCTTCCATCGGAGTATCAACTGTCTTACATTCTGTCATGTTGAATCTACTTAATAATTGATCAATATACTTTTCCTGACTTAAAGTAACAGTGTTATTTTGCTCATCAAAATTAACTGACATGCCTAGACATTCTTTAACACATCCTAGGTCTTTTATTACAAAATTATTACTCAACATGTCTGTAAGATGCTTCATTTCTTTTTTGTCATTTGAGAATACAAAAAAATCATCAACATACAATGTTACCATGGTTTTACTAGTACCTACAATTTTTGTATACAAACATGGTTCATATTTAGACTTAGCATAGCCATCTGCTAACATACAGTTATCTACCTTTTTATGCCATGCTCGGGATGCCTGTTTAAGTCCATATATAGCCTTCTTTAGTTTAAGAACTTTTTTGTCACTAGAACATACAAAACCCATAGGTTTTTGCATATATATAGTCTCATCCAGATCCCCATTCAAAAAGGCTGTTTTTACATCCAAATGTACTACATCTAAATTTAATTGAACCGACAATGCAAATAACAGTCTCAATGTAGTATGTCGAACTACCGGAGAAAATGTTTCTTCATAGTCCACACCGTACTTTTGTGTACACCCTTTAGCCACTAACCTTGCCCGATAACGCACATTATTATCATTGTCACATTTCTTTTTCAGAACCCACTTACACTTCACTATAGTACCACCACTTGGAGCATCAACAACTTCCCATGCCTTGTTGTCTTCGAAGCTTTGCAATTCTTCCTTCACAGCCTGCTCCCAGTGCTCCCTCTCTGGTCCCTGAAGTGCTTCTTCTAAAGTTAGCTCAATGCTTTCTGATTTACTTTGTTCAGCACACATATACCCAAATCTGTCTGGTTTTTTCCTTTCTCTTACTTGTCTCCTTTCTATATCTGGGTCTATGGTAGATATGTCCTCACTTGGCACATAAGTGTCATCAGTTTTGTTAGAGCTATCTATAGAAGCAAATGAGTCATCCAGCTCACTGTTATTGGCTGACAAATCTTCCACTGTATCATGACATACTGGTGTTCCTTCTAGCTTCACATCTGTCTCTTCCACATCAATAAGACTTTCTTGATGAGGATTATTTTCAATAATTATTACATCTCGACTGGTTGTGATTGCCCGTGTTACAGGATTATACACTCTGTATCCTTTAATATCATCGGGATAGCCTACTAGAATACACTTTTCAGATTTCCTGTCCCATTTATGTCTCTTCTCCTTTGGTATGTGCTTCATGACAGTGCTGCCAAAGATTCTAATGTGACTTAGGTTCGGCTTACTGCTTGTCCATAACTCATATGGTGTACGATTATTCAGTCCAGTTTTCACAATTCGATTCTGTAAATATACAGCAGTATTAACGGCTTCTGCCCAAAATTCCTTGTTAAGTTTAGATTCAAACAAAAGACATCTGGCTTTCTCTATGATCGTTCTATTCATACGCTCACAAAGCCCATTTTGTTCAGGCGTGTAGGGGTTAGACTTTTGATGAATTATTCCCATTGTCTTTAAATAATTATCAAAATCATGGTTACAAAACTCTCCGCCATTATCACTACGAAATATTTTAATTTTCTTTGATGTTAAATTCTCAACCTTTGCTTTATATTCTTTAAAACATTGAAGAGCCTCATTCTTATTCTTTAAGAAGTAAACATAGGTCATGCGGCTGTAGTCGTCAACGAAAAGAAGAAAGTACCTTGATCCTCCAAGAGAAACACTTTCCATGGGCCCGCAGATGTCACTGTGTATTACATTCAGTAATTCAGTACTCCTGTTGCCTTGATGTGCAAAAGGCAAGCGACTTTGTTTTCCTTCACAGCACACAATACAGTTCATCTTGCTAATTTCAGCCTTCTCATCAAACATGACTCCTTCTACAGCATTCTGCATTTTATTCATGTAGTTACTATTGACATGGCCCAATCTACGGTGCCATACCTCTGGAGACTCAACCACTGCAGCCAATAAACAGGATGGAGTATTTAATTTATACACACCGTTTATAATTGAAGCGGTAGCAACTAAAGCGTTCTGCTTATTAAATATCTGACAACCGTCGTTAGTGAAATGAACCTTATTTCCCTGCCTTATCAATTGGCTTACTGACAGGAGGTTCGTCGTCAAGTTGGGCACACACAAAACTTTTTCTATAATTACGTCATAATCACATTCCTCAGTTGACGTCGTGATTCTCACATTACCGCTACACAGCACTGGTAATTTGTTATGGTTAGCAACCATAATTTCATTTGTGAATCCTGAATAACACGCATCGATCACCCAATGTTTATTTGTTGTCAAATGTGAACTGGCACCTGAGTCAACATACCAGTCACTTTTATGAAAATTTCCATGGAAAAACACGGCACTAAATGCATTAGTGGTTTTCTTTTCAGTTTCATTAATTTTCTTTGAAGATTCTTCTGTGTTTTTACACTGATTGCGATAGTGACCATATTGATTACACCGATAACATTTGACGTTTGATTTTCCATTGACAGATGTCGATTTCTGCGCACCCGCGGCGCCATCTTTCCGAACCACAGACTTGTTATTTTTCTTAGGTTGGTTACGGAAACATGCCAACGCATTATTCACATCACTACTTTCCGGTTCCATGTCCATCAATTTTGCTTTAATGGCGTCTGTTGTAATAGACATTCCAGCATGTTCGATGGCCATTATCATGGGCATATATTTTTCACTTAATCCAGCCAGCATGATAGAACCAATCCATTCGTCACTTATTCCAAAGCCAGTTCCCGCCAATTTCTGACCCGCTTCGACAATTTGTGTTACATATGACGTCATCGATGAGCAATTTTCAAGTCTGATAGATATAAGATTCCTCAAAAGACTAATTCTTCTTGTAAATCCTGAGTCATCAAATAAATTTCTCAATTTTTCCCATAGCTCCTTCGATGTACTGACGCTCTTTATGTGAACGTATATGGACGGATCTATTGTTAGAATTAACTTGGCTTTAGTTCTCGCATCTTCTGCAGCTTCTGGTAACACGTTCGGTTCTGGTTTTATGCACTTAACCATTCCCTCCAATATCAGAAAATTCTCTGCGGCGAAACACCACTCACTATAGTTCTCGCGACCCTTTAACTTGGGTACGCTTATTAAATAACTTGAGTTAGACGCCATGATGGTGATGCTTTGTTCAAAGTCCAGGTTATGATTTTCGCACTGTTTATTCTCACCACGCACTATTGAGTCTAATCACCCTGTCTATTGTCCACCTCACTGATAATTCTGACAATAAACGCGATAAATAGTGTTTTTAACTGTGATTTTATGAGTCTGGGCCCATAACCTAAAATAAAACGACTTGTTTCGAGAACGTATTCAAGCAACCAACTTTATGCACAGATAAAACAAAACATCAGTAACAAGTACATACATACAATGTTAACGGCGCTAGTAGTCATATATTTTGACATTTATAACATAATTCTGCTATTTTAATAAACTCGTCACTCCAACACGATTCCATTTTCATCCCATTGTCATTTTGCTTAAAAATCGTAATCTGCTAAATTCACAATGGTCGGTCGATGGTCTCGTAATAAAATTGTGTTTTAATGGCATTTTCGTATTGCCAATATTATAAAACCATTAGTACAAATGGTTTTCGAAATCTACTACTAAATGCGAACAACAACACAAATTCATGCCAGATTTCATGTACGAGATTAATATTCTATGACATTTCTTTCAATGGAGTCTCACTGGTTATTCATTGAGAAGTCATAATGACGCCATTATATAAGTAGATTACCAAACTTGTCAAAACTAGACAGAAATTGATCATTGTGACTTCAATGATCGCCTATTCTGACACTATCGTAATAGCAGAATCGAGGCCCTGGTCTCGTAACTAGAAGGTTCCCAGGAATGGTCTAACTAAAAGAATCTCTCTCTTACCATGAAAACAGTTAACGCCTCGATCTCACTACAACACTGCCTATGCTTCTCTTGAATTAAGGTTTCTTAGGACATGCATGCATGAAGTGCTAACATTATCCAAGTGCTACTGACCTTATCCTAATTCATAGTCCTAATTCAAAACTGTAACGCATGTTGTATTCATTTCAGTTTTGACTTTCCACCATCTGTGCTGTTCATAGAAATTCTCTTCATCTAAATTTAAATGATGATACATTCAAGATTAACACGGAAAGTTACAACAATGACGTGTTTCTTGAGAAATTAATCACATATTGTTAAACTGTGGCGATAGAAAATGCAATAGTAATAGGCGAGCAATCTGAAGAATGCATAGCTTATAAACTGGTTTATATGAGTAATTTAACACAGTCTTTGTGAATTAAAACTATCGTGGGAAACGATAATGTTGATGTTGAGGTTAAAAACAAAGTCAGTGCTAATTCGTTATATAAAGATAGTGGCACTAGAGTAGAGGAACATCTTTATGAAGGATACGAAAGGACGTTGAATGTCTGTTGAGATTACGAGAAGTTTGGAAGAAGCAGACATGCTCCGCCGAACCCTAATGATTTGGGATGGCAGAAGAATAATAATAGATAGACACTTGGAGAATGTACTCACTTCATGGATATATCTTCGGTGGAAAGCTTAATTCAAGGGAAGCACAGGCAGTGTTGTAGGGAGGGACATCGAGGCGTAAACTGTCACCATGAACGTACATGATTTTACATCTAGGACCTCCAACATAGAAAGTATTCCACTTAAAAAAAACCGTGGATAAAGCTACTCGTATGAAAAATGTCTTCTTCGGATGCGTAAAATCATATTACATTGTATTCGCGGTAATGGTTTGCGCATCTTTCATCTTATATCTAAATTTTGATGGAATGAAGACTGTTGTTGATGATGAACTTCTGACGAGGGCTTGAGCTCAGGAATTCCGGAATTGGCATAATTCCGGAATTCCTATAACAATATCGTTTCCGATTCCGGAATTGGCGAGATCAATATCGAAATTTCGATTTAAAAAAAAAAATGATACGCGATTTGAGGCGTTTCGCGTACGCACTTCCTCCGCCGCCATATGTCGCGTGCGCGGCAGCTAGTCGCTCGTTGATTCATCAAAAGAGAGTTACCAGGGAAGCCGCATGCGCAGAAGGAACTATTGGCAAACTTCTTTGCCTTCAACGTTGTCTTTGATTTTGTAACATGCTTTTATCATCAGGACACGTTTAATTTAGTTTTTGAACTATCTATCGGTCAGTTCTATAACTGACTTTGGCAACTTGTTATAAAAGCATATATTGTTTATAATAAAATCCCATTTGAGTTAAAGTGCGATAAAATCTGGTACAGCATGATTTTTTCATAGATTTTGCTCAATGCTGGAAACACAGTTATAGGTCTATAATTAGAGGGATCCCAACAAACCCATTGTCGACCTAGCAAACGACCCAAGAGCGGACGTCAGCCTGTACGAGATTAGGATGGCTCTGAAACAGCTCAAAAACAATAAGGCACCGGATGATGACGGAATTACGGCCGTACTCCTAAAGGCGGGTGGAAAACGGTTACTTAAGGCTGTTCAGAAGCTGTTTAATTCCGTCATACTTGAGGGGAAAACGCCACAGGCATGGTGCAGGGGTGTGGTGGTACTCTTTTTCAAGAAGGGTGACAATGCCCGGTTGAAGAATTACAGGCCCATCTCACTTCTAAGCCATATCTACAAGTTGTGTTCAAGAGTCATCATGAATCGTCTCGCGCGCAGGTTTGACGATTCCGAACCACCCAAACAAGCCGGTTTCCGAAAATGCTTTAGCACCGTGAGCCCCATACTACTGCTTCGGCAGGTTATACAGAAAAGACCGAAGAGTACAACTTGCCTCTCTGTTCAGCGTTTGTGGACTACGAGAAAGCCTTTGATCCGATCGAGACCTGGGCTGTACTGCAGTCTCTTCAACGGTGCCAACTTAACTACCGGTACATCGAGGTGTTGAAGTGTTTGTACAAAAACGCCACCATGTCAGTCCGACTTCAGGACCAAGCCTCGGATCCTATCCTTCTGCAGCGAAGTGTAAGACAGGGAGACGACATATCTCCGAAACTGTTCACCG
This sequence comes from Xestia c-nigrum, assembly GCA_916618015.1. Classification (NCBI taxonomy): domain Eukaryota; kingdom Metazoa; phylum Arthropoda; class Insecta; order Lepidoptera; family Noctuidae; genus Xestia; species Xestia c-nigrum. The sequence continues at coordinate 7,513,221 of OU745269.1, read as the reverse complement.
CTGCACTGGAGGATGTCTTCAAGGTTCTGGACTGGAGAGGGATAGGCATCAACGTCAATGGCGAGTACATCACTCACCTTCGGTTTGCCGACGATATAGTGGTCATGGCTGAGACCACGGAGGACCTCAGTACAATGCTCGATGACCTCATTAGAGGTTCCGAAAGAGTGGGTCTAAAAATGAACATGGACAAGACGAAGGTCATGTTCAATGCCCATGTCACACCCATTCCTATCAAGATCGGAGACTCGACACTCGAAATTGTAGACGATTATGTATACCTAGGACTTATGGTCCAGTTAGGTCGGTCTAACTTCGAGACAGAGGTCAATCGTCGAATCCGACTTGGCTGGGCAGCGTTCGGGAAGCTGCGCGGTATCTTCTCGTCCAACTTACCGCAGTTTCTCCAGACGAAAGTCTATGACCAGTCTGTGTTGCCAGTGATTACATACGGGACCGAAATGTGGTCGCTCACAATGGGCCTTATCGAAAGGCTTAAAGTCACCCAAAGGGCAATGGAGAGGGCTATGCTCGGAGTTTCCTTGCGTGACCGAATCAGAAATGACGACATCCACAAAAGAACCAAGGTCACCGACGTAGCCCGAAGAATTGCCTAACTTAAGTGGCAGTGGGCAGGGCACATTGCTCACAGAACGGATGGCCGATAGGGCCGATAAGTTCTGGAGTGGCGACCGCGAACCGGAAGACGTTGCGTTGGAAGACCTCCTTCTAGGTGGACTGATGACCTGGTGAAGGTTGCGGGAATCCGTTGGATGCGAGCCGCAAGGGACCGGTCAATGTGGCGACACTTGGGGGAGGCCTATGTCCAGCAGTGGACGTCTTTCGGCTGAAATGATGATGATGATGAATTAGAGGGATCACTTTTACAACTCGATTTGAAAATTGGTACCACTTTACTATGTTTCATTAGATCAGGAAACTAGCCGCTATCCAAATTAGGGTAGGAACGATTGATTCAATAAAATATCCAAGAACCTTGACGGATATGCCCCATAAGTCTTCAGTATTTTTTTATGTTGAGACTTTTGAACGCGTTATAATTGTAGCAATACATATTGGTTTAAATTTCAAGTTTGGTATGGACGCAGGAAATTTTTCTTTAAGAAAAGCTTTAGCTAATGTTAACGATACTAAGAAAGTAAATTCATAAAATTAATGGTATTTGGTAGAAAATATACATTTCAATAATAATAATATTAAGTGTGATATTTTTGAATTTTGAGTCAATTTAATGCCAATAGTGATACGTAAGTATCACTATTTTTGACGTGATAACGTCTTATAAATTGATAATACCAGCAACACTCATGAAAAATAGTAACGTTCCATGTTCCATAGTAACGTTCCACCGTTCCACGTGTTTTATTACATAAAATAATGATTATGACGTTTTTTGCGGAGTTTTAAAACAGGCCGACTCAAAAGTGTCCTTGTTACGTAACATCTCAAACGGTAAATGATAAATGATAAATGATAAACGATAAACGATAAATGATAAATGATAAATGATAAATGATAAATGATAAATGATAAATGATAAATGATAAATGATAAATGATAAATGATAAATGATAAATGATAAATGATAAATGATAAATGATAAATGATAAATGATAAATGATAAATGATAAATGATAAATGATAAATGATAAATGATAAATGATAAATGATAAATGATAAATGATAAATGATAAATGATAAATGATAAATGATAAATGATAAATGATAAATGATAAATGATAAATGATAAATGATAAATGATATATGATAAATGATATTTATTCAGCAAGTAGGTTTTCTCAAACACTTTTACACGTCATTTTGACGTGATAACGTCTTATAAATTGATAATACCAGCAACACTCATGAAAAATAGTAACGTTCCATAGTAACGTTCCACCGTTCCACGTGTTTTATTACATAAAATAATGATTATGACGTTATCACGTAAATCTATCGTCCGTAAACCGACTTTACAGACAACCAATTTTTTTTTGTTACACTTTTTCGAGCCTACTGTACATCGCTATACACCTGCAATCTCTGGAGTAACTATACGCAAAGATCGTTCAATGCTTTACGCGTCCAATACAATAATGCGTTTAGGGTGTTGTTACGGTTGCCCCGGGCATGCAGCGCATCAGGGATGTTTGCGGATGCACAGGTAGACGGTTTCCATGCCATCTTGCGCAAGCGGTGCGCCGCCTTGCGCTGCAGAGTCCGCGCCAGCCCGAACAGCATTCTGGCAATGTTTAGTGACAGACTGGACAGTCGGTTTCATAAGTTTTGGAGCAACCTACATTTAAGCCTAAATACTAACGTAGCTAAGTAAGTTCTGTATTTTTACTAACATTGTGATTTAATATATATTTTTTTATACAAAGAGACACTTGAGCTACGGAATTCCGGAATTGAAAAAGCGTCCGATATTCAAGCCCTACTTCTGACCTCCTCTGTTATTAATAAATTAATTAATATACAAAACCTAATCATTAGTGTTATCAAATTAATTTTTATATTGATTTAATTAATGCTGTTATCAATTTGCTCATTTATTTTAAATCAGTTCAAATGATATTTTTTTAAATAATACACGTGTTTGTGTAAATTGAACACCATTTTATTTTAAATTGGTTCTCCAATCTTTCGAGAGTGACAAAATCAGACAATCAGCAAAACCTGAAAAAATTTCAAGAGTGTTAAATGATCAAGCAACTACAAATAGTGATCAGTAAAAAGAAACAGCACTAGACGATCACAAAATCTGTGGATCGAAGAAGTTAACGGCTAAAATACCTCTCAAAATGGCTGACGCAGACAATCTGAGCCTTTACAATTACTATGGGAGTAATATTACCCTGCCAGAAGACGTCGTCTTTATCTTCCCCTGGAGTTTCGGAGCAGTCGTCATCTTCGTATCCACCTTGGTCGTGTATATTGGAGCATTTTCAAAGATTCCCGAAGAATTATACAGGCGTTTGGCTTTGCAGCATTTGGTAACAGGCTTCATACAAGTGATGTGTCTCACCATCTATAACTTAAAATTTAATCTAGAATTTGTGAACGAAGTACTAGAAGATGCATACGGATCTTTAGATTTAGTGATTACTTTTACTACTGCATGTTTAGCTTGGATTGTATTTTTAAGAATATTCTTGTTTAGAAATGGTGAAGAATTGTACAGTATGAAACAGTTGGCGATATTTTCATCTTTGTCTTTGGCAGTTATTGAAGCGTATGAATTTTTGATGTCTCTGGTTGAGTCGTCGTCTTCATTGCTTCCAGCTTTGAGACTAACATCTGTTTTGTTGATAATGTCTGTACCTGTAGTTGTATTTATGTTGTTAGTTAAATGTTTGTTATCATCTTCATCAGAAGTGCCAAAATTTCAAGCATTGTTTTTTATGGCTTTTCTATTGTGGTTTATAATAAGTGATGTTTTGTTACTAAGGTTTAATTTACATAGTGCTTCCAGTTTTATGTTACTTTGGAGCATTTTTCTGTATCTTAGGTTAATGGTTGAAATTGTTTTGTATATCGTGTTTGATCGTTTCCTGTCTCACTTCTTTTTAAACTGATATTATAATAATGTTTTAGTGTTTTAGTAAACCGTGTTACTGGATTATTTTTGTTGTTTCATTTTTTTTTTCTCAATCGAATTAGTAAAACTACGAGAATGACATTTAACTCAGTAATGCCATTCATGTAAGCACAAACTAAAATGTAAATCTATTCAATTCTCCTAGTGTACGCAATACGAGTAATCTGACTATAGTACCACAAAGTAATCACCTCTGTACTACAAAAGTAAACATACTCCTCGCACTTAAGCACACCAAAGATTCTTTGCCAACACTTAACAAACACGCTGTCGTAAACGAAATACCGTAAGACACATATATCACAAAACAAAGGTTGAAATGTTAACAGTTAACGTACACACACAACACAGTAAGAATGTCGGGGCTGTAATTCTTCAGGGCACATTAACGATGCTGCTAAAAGTTCTACCACAAACGCAAACTCTATGGTGAAAGTTCCCGAGTCGAGTCTCGGGTGTCGGGGCTAACGATTTATCGATCTTGTTTAAAATGTTGAAATCGGGGTTTTCAAGAGATTGTTGGTTTTAGAAAATGTTATCGTTAAACTCCTTAGTTTTGATCCGTAAAGTTTTGTCGTTTGAAGCTTGGTTTAGTAAGATCTATCTTAAGGTGTAGGTACAACAACCGCAGGTGAACAAACAACTGAAACTGCCAGCTGCTTAGTGATGTTAACTAACATTGATAGCCTAGTAACATGACCGTCGAATTACCTTCGACTTTTCGGATTCAAGTGCATATTTATTGTATAAATTATCACTTGCTTCGGTGAAGGAAAACATCGTGAGAAGACCAGCATTCCCGAGAAATATTTCTTGAAGGCATGTAATCCTAAATCAGAGGCCCACACTGGCTTTAAAAGCACACGATAGAAAAGAAGTGATTCCAACTAGTGTGAAACCTTACTGCTTTTTGTCTCTGAGGTAGTAACAGATCAAAAGACCTTTCTTATCTCTTGGTGTTCTTAGGTGGCGGAACTAACCATGAAGAGGACCGCCTGCGACATGGAGAGAGCGACTGTCGCAACCCCGTGCAGGGCACGCCACGATAGTGGCGGTAAGTCCCCTCTTTGAGGAGTGGCTGGAGAGGCGCCACGGCGTCCTCACCTTCCGCCTGACGCAGGTCCTCACCGGACACGGATGTTTCGGGAGGTACCTGCACCGAATCGGGCGGGAGGAATCGCCCGGGTGTCTCCACTGCGAGGATCGACCGGAGGACACGGTGGAGCACACGGTGGAAGTCTGCCCTGCGTGGGCGGAGCTCCGCCGTGTCCTCGTGGCGGCGACCTCTCGCGTCCGGCCCTGGTTCAATCCATGGTCCGGAGCGAGACGGAATGGGAAGCCGTCGCCTCCTTCTGCGAAGCAGTGATGCTAGCGAAGGAGGTGGCGGAACGAGAGAGGGAGAGATCCTCTCTACCCGGCCGCCGCGGGAGACGCAACGGGCGTCGGGGGCCACGTGGTGGCTACCGGCCACCGTAGATGCGGGCCTGTGGACGGCTGGCTATGGGCAATAGCTGGCCGTCCGGCCGTCTCACGACGACGACAGGCCGTGTCGACGGCGCGTTCGTGTTCCACGCGCGCCTCAAAGAGATGTCAGCAAAAGGAGAGGGGCCCGCAAGGGCCGAAGCCTGCCGGGGTTGCGGGCCTGTTCGAAAGAGATACCGCGGCCCCGGAACGTAAAAGGCGAGGAAGGAACATGGATGGTTTTTAGTCAGTATGAGTCTGACACTCCCTCCCGCTCCGCCCAGAGTGGGGGGGGTCATTTGATGATTTCCCAACCTTAAAAAAAAAAAAAAAAAAAAAAGAGGACCGCCTGCTTTTTTTTACTACTTTAAAAACTGTTAAACCTAAACTCCAGATCATTGAAATGATCACCAACTCTCAGTATTTTACGCAAAACAGCTGTTATCTGAACCCCACACAAAATTCTACTCAATATAAGCAAACGAAAGGCTACAACAAAATTAACAATTGACTATTCTATTCAACAGTCAGAAATTATGAACTGCCGAGCTTAATATTAATCTGCTAAATGAATATGGCGTAATAATCGATCTCTCATTTTGAGTCAATGGCTATCATGAAATTGTGGCTTTGCATTGCTATTGATGTTAATTTGTTTGTTGTATAGCGTTCAAATTGAATTACTTTTGGTGTTATCATTAAGGCTGGCATTTAATGTTTGTTGGTTTATTTGGGTGCTTATTCTTGACTAAAAATTATTTAGAAATGATTAATTGAAAAAAAATAGCGACGATAGCATGATAATTGCCATAATAATAGAAGAGGAATACGTGTAGCGATGACCCTAAATAATAATAATAATACAACAGCAGGAAGATGATTTTCATCTAAAATGGATGCAAAAAAATCCTTAACGAAACTGAAAGTCACTTTTTCTCCCTGCCATTCCGATATTTTCCTTGTACAAACCTAGAACTACTACTAACTAGTTCCTAGAACCTAGGCCATACTTTCTTTTTTCGGAAGGGTATCATCAAATAACTTATCCCACTCTGGACGGAGTGGAAGGAAGTGTCAGACTTTTACTGACTAAAACCCATCCATGTTCCTTCCTGCAGCCCCGGCAGGCACCTAGACCATACCTGAGGACCTTTTAGTTACGGAGATATTGGGGTTCAGAGATACAATTTTTTTTAGGTAGATTTCCAAAAAAAAATCTACCTTTTGGTCTCTCACCTACGGAGATATATATGTTTACGTATGTATATGGGTGACAAGCAAAATTTAGCCACACTCTACAGATCTCAATTATGAACCGATTGCTTTCAAACTTGGCCAAAAAATCGAAATTGTCAAAACTTAGGCTAAGTTCGTGAATGGGCGGAATTCGAAATCAAAATCAAAATCAAAATCAAAGCATTTATTTCAAGTAGGCCAGTTACAGGCGCTTTTGAATTGTCGAAACAAAGATGATAATTAAATGTAGCTACAGTCCCAGTCACAAGACATAAAAACTGTGAAAGTACTGTAGTTGCCCATTCCCTAGCGTAGATCTCTATGGAGAAGAACGGGCAAGAAACTCCATGGACACTCTTTTAAATCATAATGTTGTTACAAAATCTTGGTTACATCATTCCTGTTGAGATGGTGCATTATGTGAGAACAATGTAGCAAGATGTGCACGATAAAAGTGTCCATAGTTAAAACTAACAATATTAATTAAAAAATAAAAACAAAAGCCGTGGCAACCAAGAGCTGACCAGTCCCAACCGACAGCGCCCGTTCACGAACATGACGCATGTATCAGCACCATTCAACTCAACCATTTTGAAGGGAACTAAATGACCCGACACACGCGCCACCATCAGCGGGACATTTGAGTGAGCATGACATACTCTTAACCGCCAGGGCACATTCAAGTCAAAAAATTAAAAAAAAAACGTAGGTTTCCAGCGAATGATAGCATTCTAGTACATGGCACTCACACAATATGGGATATGAGGTTATATAATACTAAAGATATTGAATTTATACAATGCAAAGATAGTTGTACAATCTTCAGCAGCTCCAACAATACCATTTAATGCTATCCATTTATGCGCCCCTGTCCTTGTGGAGCAGGACCGGCATTGAGCCAAGCATTTTTATCAGCGATATAATCGTCCAATTTGTAATATGCTTGCTTACACAGTGTGCGTTTAATGCAAGTTTTAAATTTGGTTTCATTTAGTTCAAGAATGCTTTGTGGAATTTTATTATAGCATTTCAAACAGTACCCCATGAAAGACGAGTCTACTTTAGCGAGTCTGAAGCCAGGCTGAACTAATTGGTCTCTATTTCTAGTACTGTAATTGTGTCTGTCACCTCTTTTACCAAAAAGATGCAGATTTTTTCTGACATACATTATGTTTTCGTAGATGTATTGACAATATACAGTCATGATGTTAATTTCCTTAAACAGTTCCCTTAGAGAATCGCGCCTACGAAGATTGTATATGGCTCTGATGGCTCTTTTCTGCAGAATAAATATAGACTCAATATCAGCAGCCCGTCCCCACAGCAAAATGCCGTAAGACATTATGCTGTGGAAGTAACTAAAATAGACTAGTCTAGCGGTATCTACATCAGTGAATTGACGGATTTTTCTAATGGCATATGCTGCTGAACTTAAGCGCCCCGCAAGAGATGTTAAATGAGAACCCCATTGAAGCCTTGAATCAAGCGTAAGCCCCAGGAAAACCGTTTTACCTACGAATTCGAGTTTCTCTTTATTCAATATTATCTCACAATCACTACTTTTAACATTCGGTAATGAAAATCTTATGCATTTAGTTTTCTTTTCATTTAATACCAAGTTGTTTGCTGTGAACCAATTATGGACTTCAAGTAAGGCATTATTCACGTCATTTAGATTTTGGGCTCGTCTATTTATCTTAAAAATTAAGGAAGTGTCATCGGCAAATAATACCATATTTTGAGGTTGGTTTTTCAGTAAATAGGGTAGATCATTTATATACACTAAAAAGAGGAAAGGACCCAATATTGAGCCTTGCGGAACCCCCATTTTTACTTTCAAGCCCTGTGAATTAACACCATTTATTTGAACATATTGCAGTCTATCACTTAAATAAGATTTTACCAAACTAAGTGCAAGTTTACCTAGTCCGTAATGCTCAAGTTTCAAAAGCAATGTGTCGTGATTTACACAATCAAATGCTTTGGAGAGGTCACAAAATATTCCTACAGCGTCTTGGGAGTCTTCCCACGCCATGAATATGTGCTTTAATAAGGTTACACCGGCGTCAGTTGTACAACGTCCCTTGGTGAAGCCATACTGTTGATCGTGTAAGATTCTGTTGGTGTTGAAATGATTGAGCATTTGATTAAGCATTATCTTTTCGAACACCTTACTAAAAACCGGCAACACGGATACAGGTCTATAATTATTAGTATCTTTACTATCCCCGGATTTGAAAAGCGGAATGACTTTACTGTATTTCATTAAATCAGGGAAAACTCCTTGGTCTACGCACAAATTAAAAATTAAAGCTAAGTATGGAGCTATCGTCTCAAGTATGGAAGTACAAACTTTGATAGACATTCCCCATAGATCTTCGGTCAGTTTGATTTTTATTTGCCGGAAAGCTTTAATAACCGTCATCGGGTTTATATGTTTAAATTTAAATTCAGCCTGGCATCCAGATACATTCGCTTTTAATAAACCAATTGAGACTTCAGAAGAGGAATTTAGAGCCTCCGTAGTTTTTAACGGTATATTGGTGAAGAAATTTACAAATTCCTGAGCTACTTCCTGATTGGAGCTTTTAGGCCCACATACTGTATCTAATGTATAGTTAGTATTACGTACTTTCTTCCTGTTAGTCTCGCTATTTATGACTTTCCAAACTGTCTTAATTTTATTTTCTGCTGTTTTAATCTTGTTGCTAATGTGCAGGGCTTTGGCAACCTTGCATGAATTTCTAAAAATTTTTGAATACTGAGCAACATAGTTGTTAAAAGTTTCAGTGTTTACATAAGGCTTAAGGCCATAAAGCTCAAATAGTGTTTCCCTACTTTTTCTGATACCTCTAGTTGCCCAATCACTAAATATAAATTTAGGGCAAATGCTTTTAGTCTTCTTTTCAAAATTTTTATTGAATTCAGTGTGAACAATTGAAAAGAAATGATCATAGAATTGATTTATATTAATATCGTCATGGCTCATAACACTTAACTTGTTCTGTAGGGAAATATTGTACCTATTTAATTTACTAGAAGTTATAGGTCTAAATTTAATATCAACTTTTTGCAATGGTGTATTACACCTGAAAGTTACAGTTTGTCCGCTATGGTCAGACGGCAGACTATTTACTACGGCTCTATCTAAGTATTCACAATCGCAGAAAACATTATCTATACAAGTAGCAGAAGAAGGCGTGACTCGAGTGGGTTCTATAAAAACGTTAGTCAAGTCAAAAGACTTAAAAAGATTTAATAACCGACTGCTATTTGAATTATCTTCTAAAATATTGATGTTGAAGTCACCACAAATAATTGTAGATTTATTACTGGTTGTAAGTTTTGCCAGGACATCTTCCATTATTGATTCAAATATGGAAAAGTTTTGATAGTTTGGGGGTCTGTACACACACACAATTACATGCTTATCTAGCTCAACACAAGACAGTTCGACGCAATGTTCAACCGAAAGACCTACTATGTCAGCACGTTGCTTATATTTAACACAATTTTTCAGTAATATTAGGGAACCTCCACGCAGCATAGATTTACGGTTAAAGCAGCTACCCACCATATAATTCTCATAATTAATAAGCATTTGGTAATCTTTTAACCAATGTTCAGTAAAGCAAACAATGTCAAACATACTTTTCTCTAAATACAATTCAATTTCTAATAATTTGGAAGAAATGCCTTGGATATTTTGGTGGAATAATTTTAAAGAGTTCTGCTGAGGCCCTTTTTTACGATCTAATGGAGTGCAAGAAGATACCTTGCTGTTGGTAGGATTAACAATATTGTTAATGGTACCTTCTGTTGTCTCACTTCCTAGTTTAAATTAATATTAAGATCTGGAGAGAGCCCCGAGACTCCCGATCCATCGCCAGACAACATGATCCTATCATAACTAAGAGCTAATTGAGAAGTTTCCACGGTGACATATGGATTCTCCTCCGTACAAAGTTTGTAAACATCAATAGCACTAATGCTATATTTATTTAAGGTCACCTGTTCATTAGTAATAGTACTAATAGTCGCAGTATCAATAATAGAACTAAACTTAGACATACTACTTATGTCTGTGTGAATATTAAAAGCTAATAGCCGAGCTATTTTGTGTCTACAACTAATAGGTAGATACACTTTACCCCGCGTTGATCTGAGTTTATCAATAAAAGTGTTAATATCAAGAAATATAAGTTTGTCACTATAGTGACCTACTAAAAAATGCATGTGTTTATTTAGCATGTAAATATAATTGTTTTTTCTGTTTCCAAAATTTTCAAAATATGGAAAAGTATGGAATTCGTCCATGGGGGGCGCGGGCGGCGGGGCGGCGGTTTTTCTTTGAATCAGTTTTTTGGCCATAACTTTTTTCCTATGGAAAATTTTTGAACCGTTTTTCATTTTTATCATTTTGAGTAAGAATACGGACAACTTTAAATTAAAACTTTTTTGATGCAACCCCAAAATTGGGGAGGGGGTTGAAATTTCCAAATTTTTAGCCGAAAAACATCATATCTCCGAAACAATAAACATTTTGAGCGTCGCAAATATTTTTTTTGAAAGCAAATTGTTTACTCTACAATTGTTATACCATTGAAGTTTAGCGATAAAAATTATAATTTTCGAATTCAAACATTATTTATTAACTAATTTATTATTATTATTAACATTATTATTAAGAATTATAACTTAAAATTTGAGGGCGTTTCCATGCTAAACTCATTTTTTTTGTACATTGTACACATAAGTACAACTCTTTATACAAATTTTCAATAGTTGGACGCTCCAGCCCCTTCTTCGAAATCTACCTCCTCCTGCGGCATGCCGGAGGATTTTTTTTACTTCAAGACTCCCGTTACTATTCAATGTATCACGATACATTGAGTCCTACGTAAAAACGTGATTTTTCTCTTCAAAAAAACAGTCGTCTCCCAGTTAATCGTAGGACTAATGGGAAAAAAACCATTGTTCTACCGTAGAATTGTGTAATAGAACTAGTGTGTTGCTGTAGAGCTACCTAGTGTTATGTACAGAATGCTTGTATGACTGTAGTTTGAAGGCATTTACATCTTGTATATCATCTTACTTTATCCCTACTAATATTATAATTTATTGTGAATGTAAGTTTGTTTGTTACGCTTTCACGCGAATACTACTGAACGGATTTTGATAGTTTTCCTGTTAGATAACCTGGGCCTCGATTCTGCTATTACAATAGTGTCAGAGTATTCGATCATTGATTTCATAATGATCAAGTTTTGTAAAATTTTGACAAGTTTGTTAATTCTACTATCATAATGGCGCCATTATGACATCTCAATGAACAACCACTGAAACAAACACTCCATTGAAAACAAATGTCATAGAATATTTATCTCGTACATGAAATCTGGCATGAATAAATGTTCGCATTTAGTAGTAGATTTCGAAAACCATTTTGTACTAAGGGTTTTATAATAATGACAATACGACAATGCCATTAAAACACAATTTTATTACGAGACCATTGACCGACTATTGTGAATTTTGCAGATTACGAACTTTAAGCAAAATGACAATAGGATGAGAATGGAATCGTGTTGGAGTGACAAATTTGTTGAAATAGCAGAATTAGGCCCCTGGATTTGAACATAGGATACGTTTTATCCCGGTAGTGAGATCCCATGGGACAATAATCAAACTTCACGCGGACGAAGCCGCTGGCAGAAGCTAGTAATGTTATAAATGCGAGAGTTTGTGAGTATGTATGGATGGATGTTTGTTACTCTTTCACGCAAAAAGTACTGAACGGATTTGGATGAATAATTGCAAACGATGGTGTACAACCTGGATTAACACATAGGATATTTTTTATCCCGTTAGTAAGATCCCATGGGACAATTTTGAAACTTCACGCGGGCGAAGCCGCTGGCAGAAGCAGTTGTAATCATTATCTTCCTGACCTTGTTAATGTTGGTAAACACAAGACCGATAACACTTAAGCATGTAACCTGTTCTTCTGATGAAAGTCAAATTGAGACCCATATTCTCTGGTATTTTTATGACGTTCATCTGTCACTTTCACTGTATTTATAAACGTTGAGTTTTGAGTGATTTCACAACACTCACATGTAATGTAGCAACTGGGTGACCTTATTTTGTATGTTTTTATATTGTTGTGTGTGTACTTTATTAACTGACGTCAAATAAAGTCTTTATTTTTCTCTTCTTTCTTTCTTACTTTAGAATCGAGTTGAATGGCGTGAGTTTGAGGAGGCCTGTCTCTAGTAGAGGACTGCTTCGAAAAAGATACCGCGGCCCCGGAACATAAAGGGCGAGGAAGGAACATGGCCGGGTTTTAGTCAGTAAAAGTCTAACACTCCCTCTCGCTCCGCCCAGAGTGGGAGAAGTCATTTGATGATTTCCCAACCGAAAAACAAAATTTGTTGAGGATTGCTGAAGGGTGAAGATAATGATGATGACATACAGGATGTAAACCACCTCATCACAAAGCCGTTAACCAAGCATTCTGTACATCAAACTAAGTAACTTTACGCAAAAAATATTGCTGGGAAACATTTTTTTTTTTGAGGTTGTAAATCACGATTTGTGGTAGAACTCAATGTAAAGAATTTAAACCATTGATTGATTGAATAGTACGGAGGTCGTGGAGGTGATAATAGTCAAAATCTTACACAAAAAAAAACTTGCATTAAAAAAAAACTTGTCAAAATGTTGTAACTGGTCAAAGTTATATATCTCCGTAAGTAGAAGGTTCCCAGGTATGGTGTAGAACAAAAAAAATATCGCAATGGTGGGGAGAACAAGTGGCTTTCGGCTTCGTGAAGAGGTGTTTTACATCCTTTATAAAGTAATATGGTAGGTAGGTACCTAGTGTATGCCTTGTTCTTCGCAAGTGCTACTACAGAACAGGTTTTGAATCGGTTCTGGGTCTAGATCAGGCAATTTTTTTGTTGTGTTTCTATAGCTGGAGTTTCTTAGTAGGAGCATGGGGTATAGATTTGAGCCCGGTTCGTAACAATAGGCTCACCCCTCATTATATACCCCGATACATGGAACTTGTGATCTCTAACAGGCAATGTTAGAAGAAAAAGTAAACCCAGATTTACACGGGTGAACTATTACCCAATCTTTTCGGGTAAAGATTGAAAAGTAACTATGTCACGGCTAAAAGCCGAAGAACAGGTACACGTAGTTTGAACCAGATTTACCTAGGTGCAGCTGGTAGCATTTTTTTCTTCTAGCATACATATCTACTAAAGGTATATATGTCACCGTAAAATTGTTAAATACGTTATATTGTAATATCTCTAGCGATATTGTAAAGTCTCGAATTATTGTCAAATGAACATACTGCTTACAACAAAACGCATTATTTTTCGTTAAATGCATGCGATGGTAGTCAACTTACGCGGTGTGGAGGGAAGGAGGGGTCCCTCTTGCCCAGTGGCACAACTCTCATGAAAAGATAATGCACCATTCCTGAGAAATACCGATTAATATAACATAACCTTAAAACACTTTATATTCCCCTAAAAAGCGTAGTCGACGGAGCCCCGCTTCGCGGGGCCCCTATTTCCGAGTGCAGGGTTTAAAGGAACCTAACTAACCTAACGGGGGGGTGCTCCAAGTCCCGATTATGGGGGCAGAGATACTTCCGTATGTTCAGTTGACAATAATTCGAGACATTACAATATCGCGAGAAAAAACACGTAATATTGTAATATAACGTATTTGACAATTTTACGGTGACATATATATCTCTAGACACCCCTTTGGAAATTACAGTCGTGAAGGGTAGGCAGATGATGAGATCGGTATATTAATTCTATAACCTAAAACAAAAACTTTACAAACAGTAATTTCAGATATTACCATCGAAAATACCAATAGACATGATTTATGTTTAAATTATGTAAGTAATTATTTTTGTAGTGATCGATTGATTACAGAATGCGAGGAAACCATCATTAAACAAAAGCTTTAATGTAAATAATGGTGGTTTCAATTTAATAATTTATTGGCAACATTGAAATTTCGGGTAAAGTTGTGAATTTAAATTCTCTCTTATTATTGGTTGTTGAATTGATCAGAATAACAAAAGGTCTTTTTACATGTAAGTAAAACTCGATAGCGTTTCAACAGTTTGTTTACAAATTGAAGGTTTTTACTGGGGCTAGAAGAAATTAACAGTTACATTACTTAGAAAATTAGTTAACTCACTTACAGTCATGTCAAAAGGCAAATATGAAAAAAAAATTAATCTAGCTCTTTTCTACTTTCACATACAAAAGAATACAAAAATTGCTTTCGAATGTTCTTGCAAAAGTTTTCTAGAAACTTCTTGATTCAGGTTTTTTACCGTGACGACTCGAATGACGTAGTGGTAGCGACACTGCCTTACGTTCTTAGGGTCCTGGGTTCGAATCCCGGTAGGAGCAAATATTTGTGTGATGAGCATGGACATTTGTTTCCGAGTCATGGATGTTTATATGTATAATAAGTATGTATTTACAAACAAAAAAGTAAATATATATAATATATATCAACTATCTAGTGTCCACGACACAAGCCTTGCTTAGTGTGGCACTAGGTGGCGCTGTGTGTTAATGTCCAGCGATATTTTTTTTTTTTATCGAACCCGCGTCAACCAGAGCAGCAGCCAACCGTTACGTTACTGCGCCAACAATGTTGTCTAATATATATTTTTGGCAACAATAGGAAGTCATTATTCGATAATCGATAAAACCATTACTAGCTATGAACATTCCAGAACGATGCAGATAACATTCTAACATGCGATAGTGTAAAAGGATTTCCAAAGGTATATAAATGCGGCGTTCGTGTTCCACGCGCGCCTCAAAGAGATGTAAGGGGAGGGGCCCGCAAGGGCCGAAGTCTGCCGGGGTTGCGGGCCTGTTCGAAAGAGATACCGCGGCCCCGAAACATAAAGGGCGAGGAAGGAACATGTATGGGTTTTAGTCAGAAAAGTCAGACACTTCCTCCCGCTCCGCCCAGAGTGAGAGAAGTCATTTGATGATTTCCCATGAAAAAATAAAAATAAAAAAAAGATACCTATATAAATGCAAGATCAACCCTGTGGTCTATCGGACCATGAAGCCGATCAATAAAATGAATGTTCT
Organism: Xestia c-nigrum; assembly: GCA_916618015.1. Classification (NCBI taxonomy): domain Eukaryota; kingdom Metazoa; phylum Arthropoda; class Insecta; order Lepidoptera; family Noctuidae; genus Xestia; species Xestia c-nigrum. Next base: position 7,497,750 of record OU745269.1, on the reverse strand, counting down.
TCATGAAATAGAAAGTGCCGCGATTGTAAAATTTTTAGAGTCTCCGAAATTCATAGAACAAAAGTTGCTCAATTTCATGGTCCGAGACAACACACCTTGTATAAATCTTTTGGTTTTTTTAATATATTTTTCTGACACTATTACTCCTCCTACAAATTAAATCTCACCACCTCAAATAAGGTAAAATAAACGTGAATCAAATTAATAATAATGGTTAAAACCACAATCCAAAAATATCCAAACTCCAGCCCACGCGTCAATTTAATCCAAATACTTCATTAGAAACAAATCAATTTAATTTTAATTAAATTGGCTTTTATGATAGCTAGCGCCATAGCGACAAATTTATCTATTATTAACCGAAACTATTAGCATTGTATAAGTTTGGATAATAGATCATTTGGAGTTTAGGATATGGATATAACATCAATCTTGTTGATCTTGAAGAGGAAGGCAAAACACTTCTGTGGCTATGTGGTATCCTACCATAGATATATCCTACCCATATAATATCATATAACCTCGACTTTTCGTATTCATGTGCGTGCAACTATCTCTTGCTTCTGAGAAGGAAAACATCGTGAGGAAACGAAACCAGAATGCCTTTTTTTATGATGGGAATCATCAAATGACTTCTCCCACTCTGGGCGGAGCGGAAGGGAGTGTCAGACTTTTACTAACTAAAACCCATCCATGTTCCTTCCTCGCCCTTTATGTTCTGCCGCGGTATCTCTTTCGAATAGGCCCGCAACCTCGGCAGGTTTCAACCCTTGCGGGCCCCTCCCCTTATGCTGACATCTCTTTGAGGCGCGCGTGGAACACGAACGCGCCGTCGACACGGCCTATCGTCGTTAGACGGACGGACGGCTAGCTAGCCCATAGCTAACCGTCCACAGGCCCAAACCAGAATGCCTGAGAGATATTTCTCGTCCGCATGTAAAGTCGCATAGCAACTCTGACACTAGGTTAGGCACAAACCACTCAAAAAATTAAGAAGAAGATAAAAATGTCATGTATTATTCAAATTCATTAAAAATATCTTATTTCGCTTAACCCTGTCTATGCATTCATGAAATGTCAGAGGATATGTACAAAATGTAGAAGAACCCACAACTCCAAATCCCTCTTTAATAACGGAGCTTATAAAAATGGTAAAACATCGTAGACTGGATGGAAACTGGGGGAGGAAAGTGCTGGAGTGGAGACCACGGAATGGGACCGAGGTATGCGGGAAGACAACGGACTAGATGGACATACGATAAAGTGGCTAGTGGAGAGATTTGGAAGAGACCTACAACCTCCAGCCCGCGTAGCATGACCACAATAGGCACGACAGAGAGTCGACAAATCTTTTGCTCAACTGTCATTTTGTCGATTCAATGACAGATGAATAAAAGATTTGTTGAGTCTCTCTCGTTTCTCGGGTGATCATCTATGCGGGCTGGTCAAGCGTAAACTTAAAAAAAACAGATGTCATTTGTTTCGCGAATAGGAATGGGCATAATTATAGAAAGATAGAAAGAAAGAAAGAAAAAGCATTTATTAGCCCGACAGGACAACACATAAATAAAAAAAAAATAAAAAAATGGTAAAATTGTGATTATAATACTAGTTTATAGTAAACATAACGAGAAAAAAAAAATTAACGAAATCATAAGACAAAACAAGCAAAATACAAAACAGAATTTGTCCTGTACAACGACATAGGCATAACGACAGTATCAAAAAAATGCAAATCTATCTGTCCGTCATGTAGAGTATTGGAAAATAATGGACACGTATTTTTTTTTAAACCATTAAACGTTGACATAGATAAAACGTATCAAAACTCGGGAATGGGGGCTCGTGACGTCAGCACTCATTAAAAATTATACCAAGGCGTGACGTATTGAGAATTTTAAAAGCGTCGTATCTTCGTCAATTTTGGTGTACGTAACAAAAGAAGAAATACGGGTTAAATATTTTTAGACAAGTAATCTAAAATACGGGCTAAAGACCAAAAAGATGACACTCTGATTGCCTAAAAACAGCTGTTTAAAACACATTTTTGTGTGGGAACATGTCACAGTGACAGCTGTTCTTAGATAATCAGACTGTTATCTTTTCGGTGAATATGGACCTAATAAGTTTTTTTGGTCGTTTTCCCTATTGTAGAATAGTATATTTTATAACGAGGGACTAAACGAAGCCATTATATACCCGAGGTGGTTTGCCTCCCGAGCTTGCGAGGGAGGCAATGAAAAGCGAGGGTATATTATATTGGCGTTTAGTCTCGAGGTGCAAACTGTACTTTTCACTTCGAGTGCGAGAAAAATAGCCATTTAAAACTGAACAAATTTACACTCGACAAAAATTCAGAACTGAGTGGTCAGTTTTTTCTTCTATCAGGTCAGTCACAGATTAACCATTGAAAACACAACACAATCTCTCAACATTTTCGCAATGGAGATGATCCACACTCCACAGATAATTAGTACCTACATTACTGCAGCGGCTAGCAACAGAGGCATTGCTTTTCAAAATTAACGATGCACACAAACAACCATAATTTTTTTTCGCGTTGAAGAGTTATTTTTTTTTTTTTCAATAATCCGCTTTCTATTTGCATGCCAATGCGAAATTTAAATAAAACCTTTGACAAGTTACTCTTTTGTGACCATATTTCAGAGAAAAGAATCGTTCCATTTTTTAATTACTTTATACTCCCTAGGTAATAAACGGCCATTTTAATCCCGCTTCGTAGGGCTATAACGGCGTACTTTTAGAGCATGAGAAGTGAAAAGAATGATTTTACCAGTATTGAGTAGCCAAAGGTTTTATAGGAGAGATGACAAAAATGGTGAAAGTGACGGTCTGCCTGTCTCCCAGACTAAAACAATAATGGCGTTTAATGGCGTAGTGATATAATGTCAAGTTTTTTCACTAGTTCTTATAATGAAAAACTAGTAAGTAATTGACGTGTTCTGCTGACCTCACAACACTACAAACAGCGTTGTATATGACGGTTTGACTCGTAACAAAGATTTGGCCTTATTTGGGGACACCTACGCAAATTCTACTATAGATTTTTTGTTAGTTATGCGCTGATGTTAATGTGGATGTGACGTTCATAGTTGTTGAACTTGTTGTTTTAGCTGTCGAACTAAACGTCGAACCTGTATCTAAAGATACAGGTTCGACGTTTATATCTATTGTAGTTAGTTGACAGGCACGAGGTTTACTTGCAGAAACCATTTAAACAAGAATGGCAATCGTCATGATTGTGATGATGATGGCATACGACAATGTATCTAGTTATTTTGCATTTTCACATTTCTTTTGACATTCTGAAAATGCAATAGCACAATTCACTATGTATTACAGACTACAACTTGAATTGGTAATATTAATGATTGATATCCTTCTTGTAAGTATATTTTTTCCGCAGTTTATTACAGGTATTTATTAATCGCCTGGCATTAGTGAATTATAACCAACCCACACTGTAGTGAGTGTGTTGCTTATTTGTGTATCGCTAGATATTTAAAGTTTAATTAATATAATATTTAAATGTTAAGTTCCTAATGATCTCAGTAAGCCACCACAAAAAACCACCTCATCACAAAACCGTTAACCAAGCATTCTGTACATCAAACTAAGTAACTTTACGTAATAATTATTGCTGGGAAACAGCTTTTTTTTTGAGGTTATGAATCATGTTTTGTGTTAGAACTCAGTGTAACGCACTTAAAACATGGTGCTGATTGATGTATTGAATAGTACGGGGGTCGTGGAGGTGTTAAAAGTTAAAATCTTTCCAAAAAAACTTTTATTTAAAAAAAAACTTTAAAAAAGTTGTAACTTTGACTCCCCATATCTCCGTAACTAGAAAGTTCCCGGGTATGATGTAGAACAAAAAAATGATCGCAATGACGGGGAGAGCAAGGGCGTTTTGGCTTCGTGGAGAGGTTTTTTATACCTTTTATTTACTCTGCTATATTAGTTTTAAGTTATCTTGCTGCGCCCATACAGGGTCATGCACTCCCTTGTTTTAAACTTAGCGTGTAAAATTGGTTGTGTACATTGTGCATTAAATAAATAAATAAGTTATGCCTCACTCACTTGGAGGAGGCTTGTGTCCTATTAGTGGAAATGTAGTATACTAAGGTCCATGTTCACCAAAAATATGACGGACGATTATCTAAAAACAGCTGTTTAAAACATATTTTTGTATGGAAACATGTCACATTGACAGCTTTTTTTAGATAATTAGACTGTTATCTTCTCGGTGAACATGGACCTAATTATGCTAGACTAATTGGCGGCTAACATCACCAGAACCTGTCAAAAGTGAACGGAAAATTTCACAACGAAATCCCTCAATACAATCCACACTAACCTATCGTACCCGCATGCGCTCGCGCCGCTTGGCGCCACAAAGTCGCGCCCAGATCGCAAACACACCGTTATACCTCGCGACAGACACGAGGCACAAGCGACAGCGGAAGCGGAGATCGATTGCAGAGATATTAATCAAGAACCAGAGAATAAAGTGGGTTGATGAATGTTAGCAGATTAAGTTTTTGTTTGGTGTTGTGGTTGTACTAAGTAAGTTGTCTATGTAGTTCTTTAGCTTCAACTGCCTCAGTGGTCTAGTGGTTGCAAGCGCGACTGTTGAGCATGAAGTCCTGGGTTCGATTCCTGGGATTTGTTAAACTGTATTTGAATGTTGTGTATATGTTTAACATCACGTTTGTAATCCCCGAAGAGTTAGGCAGAGGTGTACCTAATAGTACACCCACATTTCGCCAGTTATGTTTAAGACCTATGTAGTAGGGGTGAGCCTATTGCCATCATCCGGGCACAAATCCAGACTCCGTGGCTGCTACTGAGAAATTCCTAATGGGAAAACCCAACAACACTTAGCCCGACCCGGTAATCGAACCTGGGACCTCATGCTCAGCGTTCAGTGTTAACAAAAGTTTTACTACAACACTACTATCTCAAACCTCATCAAATCATTATTGTAACAAGAATTCGTGTGATATTCTACCACTAAAAACCCCACCACTGTAAAATCTCTTATAAATTCGGGGTTATTTTTGCATTTAATAAGTACATATATTATTTTGTTGTTTTTTTTGTGTGCAATAAAGAACAAGAATAAGAATAAAATTACTCCTATATTGTTGAAGTTGGTTAAAATATTAGTAGACTATGTTACCGAAACGATTGACACCTTATTCATCAAAATTGGATAAATAGTTAAGTTGGATGAATAGTTTAAGCGCTACGGAGGAACATACGCAAATACAAACATAAAGGGTGTAAAACACCTCTTCACGAAGCCGCCACTTGTTCTCCTCATCATTGCGGTCATTTTTTTTCAACACCATACCTGGGAACCTTCTAGTTACGGGGATATGGGGTATACAAGTATTTTTTGGAAAATTTTGACTTTTAACACCTTGTCGATCCCCGTACTATTCAATCCATCCATCAGCACAGTGTTTTAAGTGCGATACATTGAGTTCTACCACAAAACATGATTCATAACCTCAAAACAAAAGTCGTTTCCCAGCAATAATTTTTACGTAAAGTTACTTAGTTTGATGTACAGAATGTTTGGTTAACGGCTTTGTGATGAGGTTGTTTACACCCTGTAGGTAAATAGACTGGTAAAATCATAACCCTTTCGACTTTTGGCTTTTTTTATTATTTTGAAAATCGGGTAAATAGTTCATAACTTGCACTCTCGTACTGTCCACGTTGCTGGCGATGATTTGTCGAACAGTTTTACATAAGACTGTCACTTCTGATGCAAGAATTTGAGATAATTGAATGACTATATAAGAGATTTATTTGAAGCTGTAGAATGGTGTTGGGGTTTTGTATAAGAATGTCCATTGGATTTTGCTTGAACGTTGCATTTCTTACCAAGTGAGATAAGCAAGTACATGTAAACCAAGTACTGGTATTTGGTTGCATGGGGTCAGACTAGAAGCCAACCCTAAGAATATACAGTTTAGGACAGTTTTGCAATGCAATCAGCAACAGTCTATCTCATACGATATTAGATTGGTACTGGATTTTGTTCGAAATACATCCGCAGTAAAAACCAAAGTGGTAACCGTTGAGTTGAGAATTAAGTAACATAATTAATGACCAAGAATTAACAGGACATCAATCATTGCTTTAAGATTGATAAGTTTAGTTTATTGAACAGCGAAAACTAATCTTTATGCTGTTTTCAATTTGGATCTATCAAAAATGCTTAAATTAGCATAGATGACTGGCTTATTAACTTTAAGTACTTATTTTTAAGTTCTCAAGCCAAAAAAAAACTGTACGACCGTATCTTTTGTGTCCATACTTGAGCAGTTGAAAAAAATGGTCTTTCAAACAACTTACTTTCAAAGTTTTAGCAAATATTTGAGACCTACTTGAGTTTCCAGCATATTTGGAGCAGTTTAAAAAGAGACGTATTTGGAACAAAATGACACTTACATGTGTGTTTATATTTGTTTAACACTTTTCTAAGTGTCCATTCATGAACAAGCACTTTTTAGAAACTGTACCGTCAACTTTAGTGTTCAATTGAACAGCATCACATTCTACATCCTACAATTTGATTTAAAAGAGTACTTTCAACTACAGTACTTTCATAGTTTTTATGTCTTGGACTATAGACTCTTTTGACAATTCCAAAGTGTCTGTAATTGGCCTAAAAAATGCTTTGATTTTATAAAATTCTCGCAATTTTTTTTTTTGGTTTTTCCTTTAGACATTTCTCAGTACCTATCCACCACAGAGATTGGGACTGCTTGAGGCTCACTCCCTATTTTCATCTTAGTATGTCAATGGCAATCTCAATTTTGTCGGCCCAGAACTGAACTACTAGTTTTCGTCCACTTACATGAGACTTCAACATAACTGGCGCAATGTGGGTGCACTATTAGATACACCTCTGCCTAACGCTTCGTGGGAAAAAAGGAGGAGATTCTCAATTCGGATGTTTCTATTTTTTTTTTTTTTTTATGTTTATTCGGGCATAACTCCGTCACTTGCCTACCGATTTGGAAAATTCTTTTTTTGTTGGAAAGGGTATTCTTTCCAAATGGTCCCATAGCCACCAAGTCAGGATCTGATGATGAAATCTTGGCGAAGTCGAGGGAACTCTTCAAATTTTATACGAAAACGTGTTGCGATTTTGGTATTTTCTACAACAAGTGAAGCATTTGCGTTTGATAAGAACCATTCTACCATCAGATCTGATGATGAAGCCAAGAGTCACGGAACTCCATAATGAGACAATGTACCATAGTCGTGTTTGGGCTTGTTGTAATTGTAACGGTATGCACTTTCCATGTATCAAGCACATGTGAACCACTAAAAAGTGAAAAATAAAAACTTTTTTGCAAAAAATAAAACAGACTTAAAAAAAAACAAAAATGTGAAAAATAATTTTAGCTTCTGAAGTCGGTGAAAAAAAAACTAAAGTAATCAAACAAAGGTCACCGACTTCAGAAGCTAAAGTAATTTTTCAGTTTTTTGTTTTTTTTTAAGTCGGTTTTATTTTTTGCAAAAAAGTTTTTGTAATAATAACCTTGGTTTGCAAAAATATAGATAGACTAACAGTTGACGGGGTTGCGGGACTGTTCGAAAGAGACACCGCGGCCCCGGAACGTAAAGGGCGAGGAAGGAACATGATTGGGTTTTAGTCAGTAAAAATCTCACACTCCCTCCCGCTCCGCCCAGAATGGGAGAAGTCATTTGATGATTTCCCATCAGAAAAAAGACCAATAGTCACTACAGCATGATAGATAACAAAAGAAAAAAAAACACAATGAAAGACTTTAATCGACAACTCGTAAAACTTAAAACCAATCTGAACGACAACCACAACCAAACTTCACCCCCAGTCTTTAGAAAACTCAACCCCCTTTTTAAAAGTTGACGAATACATCCCAATACGGGTCCCCCGTTCTTCCCCATTCCTCCCATTTCCTCGTACATCGGAAACAAATCCGTTCTACGCAAAGCAATTGAATACCCCCAAGTCCCAACAAATAAATAAAACTTATATTTTTCCATTCAAATTCTGCAATGGTGAAATCTAATCTAAACTTGTGGAATATACAAATAGTATTTTTCTATTTTGTTTCTTTCGTTTTGTATGAAGGAAATCAGGTTGTAACGGAGTTTGGTTCACGGATATTAAATAAAATGATGGTTTTCTATGGAAAAGATACGATTATTACTGGAAACAGTGATTTGAGTAACGGAGTTATAGCTTATTATCCCTTTACAGTTAAGTTGATCAACGTTTGATTTAGGCAAAAACGAACTGACGGTACAAGCCCGCCATACACGCCCAAACCATTGTAACTCCTGAAAGCCAGAATCAACAGTGGCGACCACCAGAAAAGCGCCGAGACCAAGAAGCTCGACGAAGTCCCAGAGAATTAATTTAACTGTCTTGGATCCCGCAACGAAATTAATCAGAAAGTATAGCAGAGGAGTAGGAAAAAACTGTAATTTCCACTTCCCTCCATATCAGCAGGAGACAGAACAAAACAAGGCCAATAGGCACAAAGGGACGTTTACAAGTGGGATAGGCCCCGCTGCCTAGCACCACGGATAAATATTAACGTTAATGGGTCCTAAGTAGAGAGCTGTTATATTTGATTCCAATAATAGGTATGGCAAAAACGCTTGAACGCACGGAAACTTGCTCCAGTTTCTACAAGGTCCGTATCGTAAATAACTCCAGATGTAACCTGTACACTATCCAATATAATATTGCGATCATTTTGCCAGAGACTACGCCGAAATGACGGTACAGTTGGCGCAGTGGCTGAGCGACTGGCTGCTAAGCTGCAGGGCGAGGGTTCGATTCCCGCATGCAACCAGTATTTTGGACAGCCCACCCACCGGTAGTTGTTGTTTAAAAGTCACAATACAACAAGCAACAAACACATCACTAACTCGACGTAAGAATAAGCCGGATTTATCTTGAAATCTGATAACTCTTAAGTCTAATAATTTGGAAAGAGCTACGCAACGATGTTAAAAAATCATACCTACTTTACCAAAGTTCCGTGCCTCAATACTTCTATACTTAGCCTGTCTGCGTCCAAGGTCGTTAATAATAAGCTAAGATCTGCGCCCACGCAGGATTAGCGATACATGTTGTATTGTTATTATATTTCACTGTCAGCTCTCGAACTAAGTGGGTATTTCAACGTCGAGACTATGATTAAACTTTGTGTCTTGATGGACAGGAAAAAAATTGTTTTGTTTTAGTGTGGTATGTTAAAACTGACTGCCTCGTAAGCACGACTGCTGTCCTGCGTCGAATTTTTCACGGTCAAAGACTCTTATGAACTTGGAGGGTTGTATTGATGATTATAATTCTGTAACTACATACGTCTTAGAGCAGCGACCGATATGTTTATCAACATACAACTCAGCACTGCCCGCGAAATTCAAAGGAGACAATTTTTTTTGTTCGACGATTAGTTTCCCACATAAATTCTAGCATATAATAATGAAACTTACATTGATTTCTTCCTTATAACCTCTAGATTCCAGTGGTTAAATTAGCTAAGCATTGTCTAACCGGAATAAATGCGAAAAATCTGCAAAAACACTTACGAAAACCAAAATAAACAGAAAAAGTAAATGTCAAAATAATGAAGTTGTCTGTCAATCACAAAAAATTTGGGTTTATAACGTTTCATGCCACGTTGATTGTTTAAACCACCTATGCGATTTTAGTGTAAACCTATAAAAATGGCATTAAAAATGCTCATAGTTTAATAATGTTTATTTTTATATTCTTTCTGATTCTATAATAATTATATAGCACATATGATTTCCAACGGATAGGTACCGTACTTTTTTTAGTAAACAGAAAAACGCCCCTATTCACGTAAGTATTTGCTGTCAAATGACATTGACCACAACAGGAATGATTTGACTCGCAAAAAAATATCATAACATAGCTTATTTATTATGATTTTAAGATTCCGTTTTCATTTCTACGTAATATTTCCTTTAAAACCATAGTAAAATGGTTACTTATTTTTGGTGTTATTATGAATAATAAATGCAACGACCAGGTGGGCCCAAAAAAAACTATCTCCTTTTCTTACGTTTTTTTTGCAATTTGCCGGCCAGTACTAGGTTGTAGGTTGATGAAAAAATTACTACATATTTCATGAAAAAGTCGTTCAATTGAGAGAGTAACATGAACTTGGACGATTGTATTGATGAATTTGATGATTATAATTCAGTCTCTACATACGTGTTACAGCCACGAATCATATTTTAATCAAGATACAACCTGGCACTGACCTGAATTTCGAGCCTGAATCATACCTGAATCCGCTGAGAGTTTCTTGATTGGTATTCTAAAAACTCGATTGATAATAGGTACGAATTGAAACTAGCGCCACCCTTGCGAGCGTGTCAGCAAGTTGAACTAAATTGACAGGGAGATTGTGACAGATAAAGTATGAGATGACGTAAGTTGCAGTCTGTAAGGTAATTCCCCCATCTCTTCCCGTGACTAGGTGATGCTTACAATCAAGGTCATTTTGAACCTTATGCGAAGTGACAGTGAATAGCGATGTGAGAAAATTCACAGATTTTTACAGAATCGACCGGCACAAATTGCAAAAACCTTAGAAAATTTGAATTTCGCGGGCCAACGTGGAGCATCCACAAATCTTCTCAAAAACAACACTTATAAAGCCGTTTTATCACCAAACACCGTCGCCAGTAGCTTTCAACAAGTAAGGTCTAAAGCAAAACCTCGCCGTTTTTTGCAGTTTCCAACTTGTCCCACAATATCTTCTCCCATATGTGTTAAAGTGTGTATACTGTTCTTTACCCACATAATACCTCTTCGTACAATAACGAACAACTCTGTCAAAGGATTCTGAAGTTTCATGAATTCGTAATCTTACGGTGGTTTTTGTTGGGCTCACCTTGAGAATTTGACGTTTGTAATACCGTTTAATTTGACGTTTCTGCTTAATTTCAATATTTTTTGCCAAAGGCCCATTCCTTCCTCTTCTCACGATGTTTCTGCCTCTTCGCCAAATAAACTAAACTAATATAAGGAAGAAAGTTGTTACGATTTAACTCAAGAACTACTCAACTGATTTAAAAAAATGCCACAACTTTGCCGAATAACATAGGCTATAAATTATATTAATTTCATGCAAATTTGCCGAGCTATCAACAATGCTTTTTTCAAAAACTTTTAAGTAAGTCGTTAACATAACAACACGCTTGTAATCTCAAAAGGGTCGGGCATAGCTGTACCTAACAGTAACACCGATTATAAGGGCCATGTAATAGGGAGCGAGCGTAGGTATTGCCATCAATCTGGGCCCCGATTCTGCTATTGCAATAGTGTCACAATAGTCACTCATTGATCTCATAATTCTGCTATTGCAATAGTGTCACAATAGTCTATCATTGATCTCATAATTCTGCTATTGCAATAGTGTCACAATAGTCTATCATTGATCTCATAATTGTTCATTTTAAATAACTGTTTTTTAATAATGTATTTTCGAAAATCTATTAACAGGTTTTATAATAATGGCAATTCAATAATGACATTCTAACACAATTGCGAGACCATTGATCAAACCACTATGATGAATTTAGCTAATTACGAACTTTTAATTTTTAATTTTAATTTTCTTTTATCCCATTGTCATACATCAACAATTTTGAAACCAATGATAGACTTTGTGACACTATTGTAATAGCAGAATCAGGGCCCTGCCACGGATGCCGAGTCCGTGGCTACTACTGATGGAAAAACCCAATAACACTTTGTCAGACCCGGGAATCTCACCAAGGAGCTAGCTGTCGCGCTTTCAAACAACGGACCAACGAGGCTGTTATAGCTACTTATTACTCAGGATATTAATAACGACTTTTCTTTTACTACAAATACTGTTTCAATACCAAAAAGCAATAAACTAACTTCATAACATTACTGAAACCTACGCAAAACATACACAAAGAGCTTAGGAAACGTCTAGAAGTTCTATATATAAACCTGGATAGGTCAACTTTTGGACATAATTTCTAAGATTTCACCAACCTTATTAGACCTGTCCAACCTTCAAGATTGTTTTCAAAACAAACTTCAAGTACTCTAACAACGGTTCAAAATATACTAGCTCTTGTACTATAGACGCTCAATTTGCTCAGACCAATTTTAACCCTATTTTTTAGGGACAGAAGTCTGGTTTTTCGTTACCCAGCAGTGACATATGAATCGAGTTTCATTCATTACCTGCCATGACATGGACTGATGAAAAATGATGTCTCCTAAACCGTACTTATATGATGAAAAGGACAGTTTATGCGGGGTGTAAGCATGAAATGAATGGGACGACATTTTTCTTAAAGAAGTGTTATAAGTTTTTGTCGCATGGAAAATGGTTGATGATGGAAATTTTTGTTTTATTTGACGGGTTATTTAATTTAAAGTGAGATTATGAAACGTAGGGAAAAAGTGCACTATAAAAATAATGGTATCTCGGAGGTCTTTTTTGCATTCTATACTGTTCTTCTTTCTTTTGTCGCACCTTCAAGCTTGACCTACGAGATACCATTCTTTTAAACTAGGTGTGCTTTACTGGACTATCCTGTGGGAGCCTTGAGTGTAAGGCCTCCAGCCAGGTGGCCCCTACTACCTGTGGGGTACAAACCTCAGCTTAGAGCGTCGGTAAAGAGACAGGTTGTATGTGAGTGAGACACCCTCTAGAAGGACATACATTGACATTGTATATGCCACCGAAAAATTTACAAACACGTTAGATTGAAATATAACTAGACAGATTGTAAACTCTCGAAAGATTGTCAAACGAACGTACTGCTTACAATGTAACGATTATTTTTCGGTAGATTGTAATCTATCGAAGTGAAACCGTAGTATTGTGAAATATATGCGATGGAAGTCAACTCAGGCGGTGTGGAGGAGAGGGAGGGAAGGAGGGGTCCCCTTGCCCAATGGTACCAGTCTCATGAAAAGATAATGTACCATTCCTGAGAAATACCAATTAATATAACCTAACCTTAAAACACTTTATGTTCCCCTAAAAAGCGTAGTCGACGGAGCCCCGCTACGCGAGGCCGCTATTTCTGAGTGCAGGGTTTAGTCCCGATTATGGGGGCATAGATACTTCCGTCGCATGCATTTCACAATATTACGATTTCACTTCGATAGATTACAATCTCCCGAAAAATAATGAAAGGAAATTGGGCACCAATAGTATCGCTTTTTGACACGTATGGCTATTGGAGTTTAATGTATAATTTTTAAAATAATTTTAATGATTTTTTTACCTAAATTCATTGAAATCATTTGTGGGGTTTCTATTTTAATTTTAATTAGTATCTAGTACCACCTGTACCACAAATACGTCATTTGTTGCATAATAGTGAAGCGACTCCTTTTTCAATTATAATCGATCGATTTAACGTTAACATAAATCGTGGAGCAACAAAATAATCTACATTCGTAACTAAAACGTTTTAAGAGTTGTCATTATTATTATTTTTCAATTATGTTACTATTTCTTTCGTTAAAAAGCAATTTCTAGGTAAAAATAAAACAATTAAGATATAATCTGTAGTGTTACGATTCTGACTCCGTACCTAATCTATTGTTTGGTCACAACACTATTCGATGAAATGTCAAACAAAATGGCGTTTTCGATTTCTTTTGAAATGTAACATAACCTCAACAGTTACTTATGTTTTATTTTTCAAAAACCCCATAATATTTAATTTTGAATTGAACCTCGTTTTAAAGTATGACACTAACCCTTTTTTGTGGCTAATTTTCTACTACTTTACTGTATCAAAAGTTGCGCAACCAAGTGCCATAGTACGCTGCACATTCTCCTTTATGGTCGACTGTAAAGAGATAATCCGACTTATGCGAAAGTTTTGTAAGGATGGATGTATGTTTTTTACTCTTCCACGCAAAAACTGATGAACGGATTTTAATGAAGAACGCACAGATAGTTTATAACCTGGATTAACACATATGATACTTTTTATCCTTGTAGTATGACACTGTAGGACAATAATTATTAAACTCCAAGTGGACGAAACCGCGGGTATCACCTATAGTTTTTTTGATAATTTTCAAAAGTTAGGGCTTCATATCGATGAACGCGGGCCTACCTGACAAATACATGATTAAAGTTACCTTCTCATATCCTAGAGCGAGAGCCATCCATTTATCACAGGAATTAACGTCAACATTGTCATTAAAGTTATATCAAAATCGATGGATTTTGGGCAGGTAGTCGAAAATTTTGAGTGTAATTTATACGATACATACAGACTAAAGGAAATAATGAATGGATTAGTGATATGATAAGGCTAGAAAGTAAGAGCAATGGAGAGGGCTATGCTCGGAGTTTTCTTGCTTGATCGAATCAGAAACGAAGACATCCGCAAGAGAATCAAGGTCGGAGGCTGGTTAACTGGAAAAATCTAATTAGTCCGTCACTTAGATTATCAAAAAATATTTGACCCGTATTTTTTCTTTTGTCACATAAACCAAAATTGACGAAGATACGACTCTTTTAAAATTCTCAATACGTCACGAGCCCCACCTCCGTAGTGTTTATGCGTTTTATCTTTGTCAATATTCGTTGATTTACAAAAACAAAAAATACGTGTCCATTATTTTCCAATACTCTTACTGACGGACTAAATAGATTTGCAATTTATTGATGGTGGAAATTAGCCTATTGTCAAACTGAAGTGGCAGTGGGCACATTGCTCGCAGAACGGATCGCCGATGGGGCCGAAAAGTTCCGGAGTAGCGACTGCGAACCGGAAGACGTTGTGTTGAAGGCCTCCCACTAGGTGGACCGATGACCTAGTGAAGGTTGCGAGTCAATGTGGCGACACTTGGGGGAGGCTTATGTCCATCAGTGGACGTCTTTCGCCGGAAATGATGAGAGTAAAGGAAACCTAAGAGACAATATATGAATTAGTGATAGGTATGATATGGATAGAAAGGAGATGACCTAGGATGAAACCAATCATCATCATAGTGCGTAGCCTTTTCTCAACTATATTGATGTCAGCTTCCAGTCTGACTGGATGCAGCTGAATACCAGTATTTTACATGGAGCGACTGACCTTCTAATGTCCACAACGCAGTTAGTACTATATGATACCCCTTGGTAAGACTGGTTGTCAGACTTTCGGCCCCTGACTATGTATGCAGATAGCTGTTTTGATGATAAATAAGTTATGACACAATGGTTATTTTGACACTCTAGCTTGATAAGAATTTTAACAAGAAAGTCAGACGAATGGAAATTAAACAACGCACTTTAATACAAAACAATAAATTGATCTGAGATTTGTTGTTTCTCAATATTTTATTTACATTCTGCGCAAACTGATTGTATAAATAACTTGTACAAATTGTATACTTATACATGAGAAGAAGAATTTACGACGTGAACCATTTTGGAGACATTTGACGCGGTTTTCTCACGTGCACTGAGGGTTTGATACTTTTCACCTTTATGTGCTAAGTTATAAGGTTGAAAGTTAGTCGACCGTCAGTGAACTCGGTAGCATACAGGGTGTAAACAGACTCTTCACGAAGCCGTTAACCATGCTTTCTGTACCTACATCAAACTAAGTACCTAACCCTACGCAAAAGTTGCTGCTGGGACTCGAGATATTGTCGAATGAACATACTGCTTACAACAAAACGCATTATTTTTCGTGAAATGCATGCGATGGTAGTCAACTCACGCGGTGTGGAGGGAAGGAGGGGTCCCCCTTGCCCAGTGGTACAACTCTCATGAAAAGATATTGTACCATTCCTGAGAAATACCGATTATTATAACCTAACCTTAAAACACTTTATATTCCCCTAAAAAAGCGTAGTCGACGGAGCCCCGCTTCGCGGGCCCGTATTTCCCAGTGCAGGGTTTAAAGAAACCTAACTAACCTAACGGGGGGGTGCACAAAGTCGCGATTATGGGGGCAGAGGTACTTCCGTATGTTCAGTTGACAATAATTCGAGATATTACAATATCGCTAGAGAGAAAAACGTTATATTGTAATATAACGTGTTTGACAATTTTACGGTGACATATATGACGGACTCAAACTTAAACCTGCTGGTGGATGGATTGAACAGTGTCGTGGGGGCGTTTAAAGTAAAAAAAGTTCTTACATTAAAAGACATGTATTGTAAAAAAAATTGTGAAAAAGTGAAACTTTGACCCAAAATGGCAATGATGGAGAGAACAAGTTTCTTTCGGCTTTGTTAAGAGTCTTTTTAAACCTTTTTATACTTGCCGGAAGACGGACGGCACCGCCAAAGCCGAACTTCCCGAAAATTGGAATGCCATGAGGCCTTTGGGATTAAAAAGTGGAAATCGCATCAAAATATGTTGCGTAATTTAGAAGAACAGCGCGCTCACACATCATACAGACACAAAAACCGACTTTAATACATAAAATGTACAGACATATAGAGTGTTTCTAAATATTAAGCAAAGACAAACGCTACGCTACACTGAAAGTCACAATTAAAACTAAACTGTAGTTTTCACTTCTCGACAACAACAAACAAAATGAAAAGAAACCAAGAAACTCACACGCATTTCCCTATTAGATCGAGTTAATGAGTAACGGACAAACATAATCAGAGAACAATGTTGTTTACTATTGTTTAACACAATGTTATTGTTTTAATTTATACGTTGGTACAGTCAGAATGATAATACGACATGCGATACTTATATATAAAGTAAGAGATAATTTTGTTGTCAGTGTGCAGTGGGATGTCTTGTATTCTGAGTGTATCTGTGTTGTGAATAAGTTCGAATATTTCTGTGAAATAGAGGTACTGGTTTTTCTTTCATTATTTTGCTAATTCAGTGCATTTATGTAAAAGGGATTATGGAACTAGCTGTGTTTTAAATGGTGGAAACGGACTCTTCAACCAAATCGTCAACCTATGCTAGAATATTACTGGTGAATACTTTCTCTTTTGGGTGAAAAAAGTATATTTTACGGTGGGGAACACATTCAAAACATTGTGCTGATGATCCATCACCACCATGAATAGTATCTTTGGAGTCGGGAGATTAAAAACATACTTGTGAAAAAGTTGGAATTTTGATCCCCTAATATCTCAGTAACTATGCGGTTCCCAGGTATGTTTTAGAACAGTAAAAAATAACCTTCCAGTATCATTCTTTACACCCATTATATTTTCAATAACATTATTACTTATTTGTCGCACGGGACCGGTCAATGTGGCGACACTTGGGGGAGGCTTATGTCCAGCAGTGGACGTCTTTCGGCTGAAATGATGATGATGATAATATTTTCAAAGACATGACTCCACTCATCTTCAGCTTTTTTGTCAGACTTTAAAAGATTCGAGACATTCCTTTTCTCCCTTTATGTTAATTATAGAGTGTAGAGCTAAAACATACCATTGAATGTCAAGTAACAGCGTAAAAACCACCAAAACAGGCAGACACACAAATTAAAGCAGATATTGTAGATAATCTTAACCAATCTCTCCGCCAAACTAAGTGGTGTCTCTTTTTGTCACGAGCAAAAGATTTACCTGCTTTCTGAAGGCCTTTTTTCTGTAATTTTTAAATTAGATTATTATTTTATTATCTTTATTCAATTTTTTAACAAACTTTTTACATTTTTAAATATTAACATAAAAAATAATATAAGAAACATTTAAAAATATAAAAAATTGTAGCCTACCGGTATCGGGAACAGAGTCCATGCTACCGGCGGTCAGGGCTCCAGAGAGAAGAACCTCATAACAATACGAGCCGTGTCCAGGAGTACCGCTTTCTGAATCAGCCCGTCGATTCCACCGTGCCTCGGAAAGCACATTAAGCCGTTGGCCCCGGCTGTCATTTTGTAGTCCTTGACAGTCGGTACAAGTAGTCAGTGGTCCGAAAGTCTGATAATCAGTTTTACAAAGGGGATATCCCTTTGTAAAACTGATTATCAGACTTTACTACTACCCAGGACTAACTGGGTTGTGGGGGTCAGAATATGCAGTCATCATCATCATCATCATTTCAGCCGAAAGACCGCTTTATCTGAAGTACCGGTATCCAGTTGCATCCAGTTAGACTGGAAGCAGACTACAAAACAGTTAAAAGAAGACTAGGCAGACGATAATGATCACTGTTGTCGGTTACACCCATTAAAACTGCAGCTAGTTACATGAAATTAGGGCAGCAGATAAACTTGTCAGAGACCTTTATAAGGTTTGCAAAATCATCATAATAGAGTACAAAAAAAATCGAATTTGTCCGTCAGGTAGATTATTAAAAAATGAATGACTCTTATTTTTTCTTTTGTTACGTAAATCAAAATTGACGAAGATACGACCCATTTAAAACTCTCAATACGTCACGCCTAGGTATAATTTTAGCTAGTTCTGACATCACGAGCCCCCACTCCCGAGTTTTGATACGTTTTATCTTTGTCAATATTCATTGATTTACAAAAACAAAAAATACGTGTCCATTATTTTTGAATTCTCTGACTGACGGACTAAATAGATTTGTAATTTTTTGATACTGTCGTCATGCTTAATCTCCTGCCACGTTTCTTCTTCCTCCATACTTCTCTAATTCTCGTCATTTCATCAGACTCCTCAGATCCATCAGGTTTGCATAAACTGGGAACAGGTATTGGCAACATAACTTTCAGTTGTGTTACCAAGACCTGGTCCTAGCAACATAACTAGCAGTGTATAAAGAAAGCCTTTTTTCCCTTTTCACTGATTTGCAAAGATTGCAAAAAAAATCTATTAAAATTAAATTAAATCTTGATACGTAAGATAATTACGGAAAGAGAAGGTAGGGGAAACATTATGGAAACAGTCAAGCGTGGAATGTTCACCGCGTAATCTTCTGCAGAGAAAATTAACAATGCGAAGGTATTATTGAAATTGTATGGTTCTATCTTGGGTTTAACTTACGGAAATCATGAGTTGAGATGAGATGAGATGAGATGGTTATAAAGGGTGTAAAAAACCTCCTAACAAAGCCGAAAGGCACTTGTTCTCCCCGTCATTGCGATAATTGTATGTTCTACACCATACCTGGGAACTTTTTGTTATATTGGGGGTTAAAGTCAACGTTTTTTTTAAATAGATTTTTACTTTAAACACCTCCATGACCCCCGTTCTATTCACCCTAAAAAACAGCCTCAGCAATAATTTTTGCGCAAAGTTACTCAATTTGGTGTACAGAATGCTTGGTTGACGGCTTCGTGATGAGTCTGTTCTGTGACCCCGAATTATGTAAGGAGGTAAAGAGTAATTGTTAGAAAACTTAGAAAACGTAGCTCGGCCCTGCTTCCTCCAGTTTTTGGATAAAGTTTAAATGTTACATGAAAATCGTCTTCAATTTACATAACATACCTACATATACAGGGTTATTTGTAAAACACCAACAACCTCGCTGGAGTAGATTACTAACATCATAAACAACAACATTTGTTCTACGACTTTTGGGAAAACAGGCAAAAAAAAAACGACTTCTCGTGCAAAACTCCATCAGCTGTTCGGACATATGTATGGAGAGTTGATTTTTTTTTGTCTGTTTTCGGAAAAGTCGTAGAACAAATGTTGTTGTTTAAGATGTCAGTAATCTACTCCTGCGAGGTTGTTGGTGTTTTACAAATAACCCTGTATAAGAGAGGCCTATGTTGACTGCTGTACACTGATGAAATTATTAATGAGTAGATATGAAAATATTAGTAAAGAATATACCTAAGAACCACCTCCTTTTCGTACCTACATCTTGTACCTGATCACAAAAAAAAGATAACTTATATCAAACATTACTTCGGTTGTCTAAGAAAAAAAAAACAGAGCAGAACAGAGAATTGTAATGTTCAGCTCAAACTGAAATCCATGAAGACCTGAGCCACCACCTTGTATAGTTGTGCGAGTGAAAGGGACGGAGCTATACAGGACGTCTAGCTCTATCTCTTGTTCACACTGAAGTAAGATTGAAACAACACTGCTATAAGAGGTCAAGGTACTCCCTATATGTCAACAATAAACAAAAATATTTAAATACGGAGAAGTTGCCTTTAAGTTGTTTTTCTGAATAGATTTTCCGCATAAGGCGTTAGTGACAATTAGTGTTAGTGATTGATACTTTTTTGTTAGGTCCATGTTCACCGAAAAGATGACGGTCTGATTATGTCAAAACAGCTGTCAATGTGACATGTTCCCATACAAAAATGTGTGTTAAACAGCTGTTTTTAGATAATCAGAATGTTATCTTTTCGGTGAACATGGACCTTAGAAACCTTGGCCTATTTCTGACCGAAGATTTTGCCATCCAACGTGGCAGTGTTGCTAGCTCTTAAGCCACACCCGAATTTTTTGACGCCTTGTGGTCTCAAAAATATGTCTGTTGATAATGTTTTAAATTGCATCCTAAAATATAGGTAAACAGACGAACTTGATCTGTTAGTAGATTGTGGAAATAAGATACTATCAGAACTCACTACCCAATTTTTGTTGTGCATCATTAAAAAAAACACGTTTAATGATATATTAGCTAGCAGTATGAACTTTTAATAGGTTCTCAATCTTTTAACTACAAAATCAGTACTCACTTGCTAGTGCAGTAAATGACTGTCAACTTAACAAAAATATAACATTAATCAATTTAATTACAGATGGAGAAACAAATACTATTACTCCTGTCAATTGTGACAACCATATCCTCAAGCCCAGTAATGACCAGGCAAAGGCTCCTACAGCAGGCATCCAGGGACACCTTCTGTGCTAACCTCCTCAGCTTCAATAACTTCCACTACTCTTTAGATGTACAGAAGAACGTAACAGGGATACCAGCAGACATGAGCATCCATTGGAAGACCAGCAAGGTGTTCTTCACTCTCATAAGTGACGAAATGAAGATGAGTCTCCAAGTCATGAACCCGAGCGGTGAACTCGAAATCATAAAAGTCGCTGGACTTGGCCAGTCTACTTGCGTTGATAACCTCAACGACATCGTGTATTTAGCTACTGATAACGGTGTCTATAAGTACAAAGATGATGGTTCTATCGAATTGTACACAGCTTTGGGTGAAGATGTGATGTATATCGCAGTGAACAGCGATGGAAGTGCTATGTACATTGCAACTTGGCCTCAAAATCGAGTCCATAAAATTACTAATGAAGGGCAAAAGCAGGAATCTTTCCCGGCTGTGCCAAATGGGCATGGTTTGACTGTCGATCCGAGAAATAACTTATACTTCGTGGCTACAAAAACTTCATACATTTTAAAGAGTGGAACTACAATTCCTGTCAAAATTAAAGGTCTGCCCAATGATAAAATGACTGGAGTATTCGTCAGCCGATCAGATGAAGTCTTTGCCATGGATGAAAATAGTAATTTGTACGTTGTTGACCCTGAAAATACAAGTGCGAAGTTACTTGGATCCTTTAGCATCACCGGAGTGAACTCCTTCGCAATGGATTCAGCGGATAATGTGCTTATCGGAATCAAGGGCGCCATTTTGAAATTCAATGCTTACGAACAATCTCCTTGCCTGGAATATGAAAAGTAAATTATGTGTTTTGTGAATTACTGAACTTGTTTGTAAATAAATTAATGTAGTTATTAATACTCAATGTGCCTTCTAGAATAGTTCTTTCTCTACAGCTTAATTTTCTTAATAGTGTCCTGTTACATATTTTCAAATTGCGTCTAACTTTTTTGTGTGATATTGTAAAGTTAAAATCAATTCATTCAATTCTTCACTACCTGACAATGTAACCTTCCCAAATGATTCTGTGTTATAAAATAATGTCTCTTGAAGGAACAATTTGTCATTTTCGGCCTAGGGTATTTCAAATGGAGCGACTACCTATCTGACCTCTACAACTCAGTTATTACTGGATAATACGATACCCCTTGGTAAGACTGGTTGTCAGACTTTTTGAGCCACTGACTACCGACGACTGTCAAAGATCCACAAATAACAGCTGGGACCAACAGCTTAACGTGTGCGACCCGAGTGGCTGTTATTATTTAGGCTCTAGCTCTTGCAAATAGTTGTATATCAACAGCTTAATTGGACGGCACGTGTTGCACAGCGGCGCTAGTACGTTATATGTCAATTCGCAGGTTCGATCCCCGCACGGGAAACATAAATTTGTATGACATACGAGTTTAGCTGGTTTTACCAAGTCTAGCTGTTTGTGTGTGTGTTTAAATGTTTGTGAACGCAGCCACGATACAGAGAAAATATTGTTCTATATTATCGAGATGATTCGGTCTAATCTACCCTTTTTTTCTCCACGATAATAGATCATTCCATCTAGACCGGTGGTTCCCAACCTACGATCCGCGAATGGTGTAAAATTGGTTAACCAAATGTTATTCGTACTTTTTAACTATGCACAGAAGATGCAAGCTCAACCGTATTCATTGAAAAGCTTACTTACATTGCTAAAAAAAATATTCAAAAGCTTTACAACTAAGTACTTTTTTTCTGATTTCTGTACGAATTATTGTTTTCAAGCCAACTTCAATGATCGCTCTTGTAATCTTAACTATCTTAATTCTAAATGTTTCCATCTCAGTATCTCAGTTTCTCGTTTTCGCATTCACCCCCTCCCTCCCCTTCCCCTAGATATAAAACTCTCGGTGTCTACGTTTATCAAGGACCTTATGGTCCCTGCTAACAATAGAGACATCAAAATGGTCCCTGGTCCAAAAACGTTGAGAGCCACTGATCTAGATCTAGATCTACCCTCTTAGAACCACTTTATTTCTCACATGTTTCTTCAATATCTACCTACTTCATTTCAATGATAAGGTAAGTTTAATTATTAACATTTTCAATTATTTTAAAAATACCTACCTACCTAACTATGTATAGTTGAATGTCCAGGGTTCGATTCCCAGGTCAGACAAAGTGTTATTGGGTTTTTCCATCAGGAATTTCTCATAGCAGCCACGGAGTCTGGTTTTGTATCCGGGTGATGGCAAAAGGCTAGCCCCCTATTACATGGGACTTAAACATAACTGTTTGTATACGACTAAGTACTAATGGGTACACCTCTGCCCAATCCTCCGAGTATTACATGCTTGATGTGGTAAGGTATGATTAATATCTTGAGCTACCATAATGCGGGTAAGACCGCGACCTGTCTCGCCGGTACGGTCTCGATCGTTCTCCTTTGGCAAAGGAGAACGACCAAAGGAGACAATTTTTTTTGTTCGAGGATTAGTTTCCCACATAAATTCTAGCATATAATAATGAAACTTACATTGATTTCTTCCTTATAACCTCTAGATTCCAGTGGTTTAATTAGCTTAGCATTGTCTAACCGGAATAAATGCGAAAAATCTGCAAAAACACTTACGAAAACCAAAATAAACAGAAAAAGTAAATGTCAAAATAATGAAGTTGTCTGTCAATCACAAAAAAAGTGGGTTTATAACGTTTCATGCCACGTTGATTGTTTAAACCACCTATGCGATTTTAGTGTAAACCTATAAAAATGGCATTAAAAATGCTCATAGTTTAATAATATTTATTTTTATATTCTTTCTGATTCTATAATAATTATATAGCACATATGATTTCCAACGGATAGGTACCGTACTTTTTTTAGTAAACAGAAAAACGCCCCTATTCACGTAAGTATTTGCTGTCAAATGACATTGACCACAACAGGAATGATTTGACTCGCAAAAAAATATCATAACATAGCTTATTTATTATGATTTTAAGATTCCGTTTTCATTTCTACGTAATATTTCCTTTAAAACCATAGTAAAATGGTTACTTTTTTTTGGTGTTATTATGAATAATAAATGCAACGACCAGGTGGGCCCAAAAAAAACTATCTCCTTTGTCCAAAAATTAAATTAAAAAATCAAGATGTGCCCCTAGATCTACTACAAAGCTCATTTGAAAGACGTCTTCAAATGCAACATTTTCTTCTATGGAACTGAAAAAATCTGTCCCACAGAATCATAGATATTTGCTAAAACGTAAACGTGAGAAAAAATTGCTCATTAACTTGGAGACCTTTTCTTAGTAGGCAATGTGGTAAAAATAAAAGGCCTACGGTCACACCACTAGTGTCCGCTATATTGATGTTGCTTTTAATGAATAGAAATAAGATAGGTACACAATAAATGGATGCAAATGTTACTCTGTATCTCTGCAGTATTAAATATCGTTTTCACTTCTCATGCTCTAAAAGTACGCCGTTATAGAAAGAAAGAAAGAAGAAAGAAAAAGCATTTATTAGCCCACACAGGACAAACACATCAAAATTAAAAGTACTTATAAAAATTACACAGAAAAAAAAACAAATATTTATTTAAAAATTAAAAGAATGAAACTCGTCCTGTACGAGGCCAAAAGGCTCCTATCTCAGCATGGTGCTGTAACATTAAAAAAAACGTCACAGCGCTGGTATTATAGCCCTACGAAGCGGGATTAAAGTGACCGTTTATTCCCTAGTAATACGCATTTGGCAACTATCATGGCCCAATACTTTTGAAACGACGACGCCGTCGGCCATCATGCCGGCCGCAAAAAAACAAAACGCACCTTTAAAATAAATGCTTTAAAAATCATCAAAACTTGCTATTTCCATGCATTGATCGTCTACAGTCTCTTTAATACAATATGTCCCAACTCTATACCGTTTATCTATGCCCAAAGGCATCGACAGACGTCAAAATAATATAAACAATTTAGTGTAAACAAACCCGGCCATTTTTTCCCGTGTTGCGTCTGCGCAGTGTCGTATTTAAATTGTTTTATTATCGAAATAGTCGTATTTTAGTATAGTATTATACATCAAAATGAAGGTGAAGAACCGTGCTACAATATTATGTTAAAGTAATTTAGTTTCCGAATCTCAAAGTTGCAGTAATTTGCCTGTGAAAAACTGATAGGTATGTATACCTATAGTGCTGTGTGTAAACATTGAATAAGTAATTTTATGTGATTAAAACGTGTGTAATAACGGATAAATAGTAATTATTTAGTATGGTGAGTATATTCTTTAATTTTATAAACAACAAAAAGAGGTATCTTAGAGTTAAAGTTACGTAAATATTTGAGTTTTAAAAACGTGCGCGGGCGCCGGCCGCATCAAAACAAACTGAGTTTCCACATTCCAGTTAGATTCTAAATGGTTTCTAATTAACACGTTACTAAGATTTTGGTCTTAATGGAAAGGAAATATAATCTAGTTTCTAATAAGATTTTTTTTATTGATAAGGAGTTAATAGATTTTCGTAAAATAAATATTTTAATCGCGAAATAGCCGTTTTCGTGACTGTTTTTCAAACTTTACATTTATTTTAGAGTATTAAATTAATGTTATATTTCTTGGTTTTTAGTTAAATAGATTCTTTATGTTCAGCTTTACAACCATGTTTTTTAAGTTGCTCTAGCACTTGTAGTTTGCGATCTACAGGTGTTTTTATTGCAACGGTCGGACAACATTAATCGGTCGCGCCGGTCGTTCGGATAGGATCGCATTTCGCGAACGTTTTTGCATCTGTTGCGCAGCTGATTAGGCTAGACAGCGGCTAGGGAGTAAAAAGTAACTTAAAAATGGAACGATCTTTTACTCTGAAACATGGTCACAAAAGAGTAACTAGTCAAAGGTTTTATTTAAATTTCGAATTGGCATGCAAATAGAAAGCCGTTTATTGAAAAACAAAACAAATGAACTCTTCAACGCGAGAAAAATTTATGGTTGTTTGTGTGCATCGTTGATTTTGAAAAGCAATGCCACTGTTGCTAGCCGCTGCAGTAATGTAGGTAGGTACTAATTATCTGTAGTGTGTGAATCATCTTCATTGCTAAAATGTTGTGAGTTTGTGTTGTGTTTTCAATGGTTAATCGGTGACTGACCTGATAGAAGAAAAAACTGACCGCTCAGTTCAGAATTTTTGTCGAGTGTAAATTTGTTCAGTTTTAAATGACTATTTTTCTCGCACTCGAAGTGAAAAGTACAGTTTGCACCTCGAGACTAAACGCCTATATAATATACCCTCGCTTTCATTGCCTCCCTCGCAAGCTCGGGAGTCAAACCACCTCGGGTATATAATGGCTTCGTTTAGTCCCTCGTTATAAAATATACTATGAATTGGTCTGTAACTGTGGGTTAGAATTTGATGCACATTTGCACACATAGTTTGTCCAGCAGTATAGTCAACCCACAATAGAGTCAACCCTGGAGCAGCAGATTTCTTTAGGACGAGAGCCCTAACTTTTTTGTCCTTCTCCTTTGGCCCAATATTAATCTAAGTGAACTCTAATCGCTGACGTAGTCTTAAATTCGTCAAGTGTGCAGTTAAATAGTGGTAGTGACTGACTGACTGACTGCCTGGCCTAATGTCTACCTGTAAGATATTTTGAGTAGGTACCTATTATAGGAAGTATTTCTATTCTATTTCTTTCTCTCTACATAAAATACTTAGAATTACTTATCTAAAAAAGTTGTTGTTAGTCTTAATGTGCCTTTGAGAACTTGTACGTATCCATAATGTTACCTAGTATTTTCGAATACCTATATCAGATTTATGGTTACCCATAGCATTTTGACGTGACAACGTCTTATAAATTGGTTTGCCGGGTGACACTTCAAGAAACTGCGTTACGCTCCGCTCACGTTATGCGCTCACAATGAGAGCGAGTGAGAGGCACGCGTCCCTTCCACTCGGGCATGGTTAGCCCGCCTAAGAGCGAGAGAGACAGACATATTTCATCCTTCTTCCTACTATACGAATGAATATTCACATTAAAATTATTTTACCACTCAAAGTCGTTGTCACGTAAAACTTTCGCCCGTATACCGACTTTACAGGCAACCAATTTTTTTTCCCATAAAATTGGCATAACCCTGTTTTGATTTGAGAATAGAATATAACAGAATAATATTTTATTTTTATTTTTGTTGTCTGTGGGTCACAATTTCACAAATAAAGTTACCTAGGTACCTAATAAGAATTAGGTACTAGTATGTAACTTTAGTACCTACCTATGTACTCATGAATTATATTGATTAAAAATTATGTTTTACGTTTTCATTAGGACAAGCAAGAAAGGCAAAAGACATAGTCGCAAGAGGAAGGCTAAGAAACGAACTACTACGTCTACGACAACTGAAACCGCTGAAGAAGAAGAGGAAGAAGATTAAACTATTTCTCATAAAATAACATAACTTTCATCCACCACAGTCAACTCTCTGCCTAATGTTAATGGACGCCATTTTAATTTTATTGTCGCTACTAAAAAATTTCGAAATAAAATATTTCAAACGAAAACTGGTTTTAATGACATCTATGTTTTTATTAGTGTACCACCTGTGGTGCGCGTCTGTTTAGTAACGCTATCTATTACAAAGTAAACGAACTAGGTATAGGTTTCATAAAAAGTTTACAAGATGGCAGTACAGAGACAAAGCGTTTAGTTAATGCCTCTAGAAATCAATTGAATACAAATCAAGTCATGTTTTTACAATATATTTTTAAATCAACTTACCTTAACGTAAATTTAATTTAATTTATGGGAAGTGAACAATCAAGAAATGGACGCTATAATCGCTAGGAACATCAAAACACAATAACCACGATATTGCCAGGTTGAAAATGTATTTTGAAATTAAGGAAATTTGGAAATAACGGAAATATTGAACTCAGTTTAGTTCATCTCATCATACTCAGAATTTATAAGGCATTTAATTTCAATTGTCGAATAAACAATCTTGTCACTGATATTTAGTTGTGGCTTCAAAAGAAAGCGAAAACAGGTTAGGTATTAAAAGTTAAAACGTCTTGTGGGAACTTTTAAAACGAAATGAATCCGCCATTCACTTATTTTTTCGAATAATAGTGTTTGTTTTGTAAATCCAATAAAATGAAATCGGATGTTTTGTCGTGGTAAAATATTTTTTTAAATAGAAACATTAACTCGTCCTCCAAACCAACCTATTTTCTTTCCTGTCACTTGATTCATTCATTCATTTATTTGTCAAATTGTCATACGCGTCGCCGATGTGTCAGTGGGCGATCGTTGTATAGCGTGTTATTTGTGTCGTAAATGTGGTTCGATTATGTGATAATGAGAAGACACGCGCTTTACAACATTATAATTAAGTGATGCATGTGTTTTGAGTTTAGTGTCGTGTTAAAAAACGTTGTTTTCATTTGTATGTCATCGGACTCTTCAATATGGCGGCCCCTCGTCACAAATCACAACAGAAAAATATATCTTCGATATTTTCGAAGTTGCACGGGGCGTTCTCGGACGCGGTATGCCCTACTAAACTTGCGACCGATAAAAGGACATTGGATAAGACTTGGAAATTGATGGATAAAGTGGTGAAACTGTGTCAACATCACAAAATGAATTTGAAAAACAGTCCGCCGTTTATCCTGGACATTTTACCGGATACGTATCAGCGTTTGCGTGTGATATACTCGAAGTACGAGGACAACATGACGGCGTTGAATACTAACGAACATTTTAACATATTTATAATTAATTTGATAAGAAAATGTAAGCAGGCTATCAAGTTGTTCAAAGAAGGTAAAGAGAAGATGTTTGATGAGAACTCTCACTACCGCCGCAACTTGACGAAGCTTAGTTTGGTGTTCAGTCACATGTTAAGTGAGCTGAAGGCAATGTTTCCGAACGGCACGTTTGACGGCCACCAGTTCCGTATAACGAAGGGTGATGCTGCCGAGTTTTGGAGGGCCAACTTTGGAAACAGGTGAGTTTTACTATCTAAATTATAAGTTAAACTTCTGTGGTGCTTTTCGTTGAACTGCAACTTTGTATTTGTTAATGTTGCTAAGATGAAAAAGTTAATTTACATTTAAACAGGGTACATTACTCCATATTTTAATATTTATAACCTACCACATTTACTGCTATTCTTGTATCTATGTGTATTGTAATGTACCACTTACCAATATTTCTGAAACTGCTCAATCTTCCATAATGTGGCAGCCCTCTGACCAATTTGCTCATCGAGGTTAAAACTGATGTGACATACCAAGCAGAGCAATACTGTTTCTAAAAAAAATAGGTTCTTTGAATGTAGTCATCACGAAAACATTATGTTTTAGGCATTTTTACATACATCAACAACTAGAAAGGAGAGGAATCCCTCAATAGCAGCTGGATAAACCAATAACATTAAGTACCTGACCTCCGGGAATCCAACCGAATCATGCTCGACAATACAATGGGCTGCAGCGGCGCGACATGATACGTCTAAATTGAAAGCGCCCTTACTGCACATTATATCATCAAATCCAAAAATGTATCATGAGCTCATTACTCTGTACTCGCATAAAATATAGGTAATTTTAATCAGGATATTTTTGGCATAATAAGGTTTTATAATTAGGTTCACTTTCCTGCTTGGTTTTGACAATATAATTATAATGGCTTACCGAGTGAAAACTAGGTACAGTGTAACATATTGATGCTAAAACGATTACCACATAGTGTTGGTGTATATGAATAGTAGGTAGGTCACCCACATTTCCCTTGTTATTTCCACTGCTAAGAAACAGGTCTCCTCTCTATGTGCTGTAGTGGCTGTAATCCACCATGCAAAGCCCCATTTTGGGTTGGTGGATGTGTTAGAAATTCTGGTTCTAAGACTTCCTAGTTTAACACACCTTTCTCCTTGTTGTTTCTTACTCATATTGAAGACCATTTAGTTGAAGTAGGAGTGGTGTGCCTATGGCAATGGCCCAAACTTACGAGGGGAAGATTGTGGGTCATAGCCATTTCAGGCACTTTACCTTGTGGGATTTATTTTGTCAACACTACTCTCAAACCGAGGAACCTTTTCCTTGAGATTTGACATTCTACTGACTTGCACTGTTTCTGACAGAGCAGATAAGTGAAAATGTTACCTGCAGTGTCTGAGCCAGTCTGAGGTAGATAATCATAAAATTTACAAAAAATATTATATTTATTTGTAACTAGGTGATGCCCGCGGCTTCGCCCGCGTACAAATTATATGCTAAAACCTTCCTCTTAAATCACTCTATCTATTAAAAAAACCTGCATCAATATCCGTTGCGTACTTTTAAAGATCTAAGCATACATAGGGTCAGACAGACACGGCGGGGGACTTTGTTTAATAATAGATATGTGGGAAAATTAAGATTGAGGCCATGTTGGGCCACAGAATAGAAATGAATAAAAGTGATTCTAAACCCAGTAATTATTGAATTTGCAGGTCTTTGTGTATCAAATTGTAAATTAAGTTAATCCCCAGTTTCTGACAGCCTAATACTCAGCAAAAATAACATTGAGTGTTAGCAGTAGAGTAGTATTAGTTATAAGAGAAAGATTGTCCGCTCAGGTAAAAACATTTCCCAACATTTAGATGTTATTTTTATAAATTTCAAGGCATAAATTTATTAGTATATGCATTGCAGAGACATTTATTTAAATCACATTACCTGGCTGTGAAAGTTCAAGCATCTGTCACAACATTAACAAAAAAATGATCAACCCTGCATTACAATTACAAATGTAAATGCTAATAACACATCTCGGGTACCTAAAACAATTTTCCTCGATGCCTGTTTTCCTTCTCCATTGCAATTTTATATGAGGAAAGTACCTAATGCGTTTTATGAGTTTGCTCCTTGTATTTTACACATTATTATTGTATCAAAATAACCTACAATTACACTGAATTGATTAACTAAAAAACTAGGTACCTAGTACTTAAGTAATTCAGAAAATATCTAAATAGAAGTGCATTATTATTAGCACACTTCTGTTTAACCACATTTGTTTCTGTGGTTTTTACTTCATTCATTTTAAAGCATTTTGCTGCTGGTTTTGTGACCACAAGCAATGGTCCGATTGAACCAGTAAGTGCGGGAACAAACCTCAATAACATTGAAGGGAAACACAGGACACACAGAAAGTTATTCACAGATACTTATACAATAAATAAATTATAAAACAATTTTTATAAGGCGAAGGGAAGAAAGAATCACTTTGGCATCAACAAAGTAAAATAAGAGAAAATACAGTGTTTCAGCTCCCAAAGAAATGCACTAAACTCAAGCATAATTCATGCTGGGAGGCAACCAAACAAAAGTAGTTGTTAATTGAAGTCTCCGTGGTCCTCAGTTGACCTCAAACTAATAAACAGAACTAAAAAGTAGGTAACACAGCTAATAATCACTTCCTGGAGCAAAACAAGAAATTACAATTCATTTAGCTGTCTATTCAACACCATTGTCAAAGAATCTCTCCTACAATTAATATGAGCGACATCAAACAATGGGGTTTTAATTTCTCACATGCCATGCACTTCCTTGTTGAATGTTACAGCTTTCTCATGGGAAAAATTTAGATTTTTTTTCTATGTTTAATCTAGACTTGGAAACTAAACTATCTAGTGATAATGGAATTATAGAATATTAATGGATTGTCTTGTAAATTTTTATTATTGTTAGAAATTACACCTAAATTTATTTACCTACTTACTTGAAGTTAATACCAAAATAAAACGGTTTATTCATAAACCGTTTTATTTTGGCTCGACTGCAGCTTGGTAAAAATTACACGTACGACGTTGAGCCCAGTGTTGGAAAATAGACAGTGGACTTGTTTCTATTAAGTTTACCCAAATGTTGCAATAATCAGTCCTTTCCAAACCAATAAAAATAGTCCCTAGATCTTATCTAATTCTTATTGACGCACTTAACTGAATAATACCTAGATTCATTCATAAATAAAAGAACCGAAAAGTAACATCGATTTCATGAATGGGCACAGTTATCAGTATTTTTTATCGCACAAATCGACAAATAACGTTATCAGCACCGATTAATCTATCGCCCTTTATTTATTCAGAAAGCATATGCGCAAAAAAATATTGCGACAATGACAAGCTAAATTCGCGAAAAAAAGAATTGATAACGCCTTTATTTATTCTAATCGTTTCCTCTGAATGAATTATCTTATCAAAATATCAAATGCACCTACCTAATAATACCCATTTCGTTTTTATTGAATGGCGTTCTAACATTATTTTTTTTAACACCGGATGAATTTTTACGATAATTAAAATTCCAACGCAATTCGACTTCGATCAAAAATAGTAATACCTATTATTAAGCATTAAGCAATTTGTTTTTCGTGGCTAAATAATAACAGCCGCTCGAGCCGATCATTAGGTTAAGCCATGCTTGCCTAGGTTGGTCTGTGGATGGGTGACCGCCGTTACATACCGAGTTTCCTCCGTGCCTCGGAAAGCACGTTAAGCAGTTGGTCCCGGCTGTCATTTGTCCATCTTTGGCAGTCGCTACAGGTAGTCAGTGGCCCAAAAAGTGTGACAACCAGTCTTACCAAGTGGTATCGTATTGCCCAGTATTAACTGAGTTGTGGAGGTCAGATAGGCAGTCGCTCCATGTAAAATACTGGTATTCAGCTGAATGCCGACTGGAAGCCGACCTCAACATAGTTGGGAAAAGGCTAGGCAGATGATGATTAAGCAATTGAATCAAAATTTGTGACATGTGTGGATTGTAGAACAGTATTTTGATTACAATTAAAGTTGTAGATTGGTGCTTTGAAAATTAGTACCTAGTACAATCAGAATTAGGTATTTATTTGCAAGAATGTAGTTTAACTAGACTGCCTCGTTGCCCTAGTGGTCGCAAGCGCGACTGCTGGGATGAGGTCTTGAGTTCGATTACTGGGTCTGGCAAAAAGATATTGGTAGGTTAGCCCCTATTACAAGGGACTTCAACATAACTGGCGAAATGTGGATGTACTAATGCCTATTCCTCTGTCTAACCCTTTTGGAATTACAGGCGTGATGATATGTAGTTCAACGTAGTATGGTATGTGCCATAGCATACATACCATAGATATAATAAAGAAGATGATACATACGATAAGGCAGATGTAACGTAACCAGTATCAGCTGGCCTCTCATTCTATTGAAATTCCGTACTATGGCCAGCTTAAGGTCAAAGCTACCACCGACGTGAGCTCTATGATTTACCTGCATTTTACCCTTGCAGCAACCAGGTGTAGTCATATTATTTCATCCTTTTTCTTTCCGTATTCCATTTTTTAGTTTTGACATTTCCCAAACATCTTAAGAAAGAAAGAAAAAAAAAGCATTTATTAGCCCGCGCAAGACAAAACACTTCAAAATTAACGAGGTATTTAAAAGTAATAAAAAATGAAACATAAATAATAAAAGAAATAGAATCGTCCTGTGCGAGGCCAAAACGCTCCTATCTCAGCATGCAATTTGGCAATATGAGCAGCTGATGGATATGCACAGCACGTGCATATCCATCAGCTGCTCATATTGCCAGTTGCAATCCCATTCTACCCAAAGCATATTTCATACTAGCTTCTGCCCGCGACTTTGTTCGCGGATCCTGTTGCTAAAAAGTTTTTTTTTTTTTAATAAAAAGCATCCTATGTTACTTCTAACACTTCCAAGAATATGTGTACAAAGTTTCATGATGATCGGTTGAGTAGTTTTCGCGTGAAAGCGTAACAAACAAACTTACATCCACATTTATACAATAAGTAGGGATTATAAGTTCTACTAATCGTCCCTGATGTACTCCTAATATTACAGAGCCATCGACATTCATACTCAACAACAACACAACAACATCAATATCAACTCATTCAACTTCTGTCTATTCAACATCATTTCAGCCGAAAGACGTCCACTGCTGGACAAAGGCCTCCCCCAAGTGTCACCATTGACCGGTCCCTAGCGACTCGCATCCAACGGATTCCCGCAATCTTCACCAGGTCATCGGTACACCTGCAGCCTGCCTTCTGTCTATTGAAAACTCCCAATTCATAAAACATTAATTTAACAATGTCATATTCAGGGATATCTGCTTCAAAATATTCTGTAGTGTAATTCTATGCAATCCTATTCCCATTGCGATTGATTGAAACTGCACCAGTACCTCAAAAATGTTACTCGAAATGAAAATAAAACTCGGAACTGTGGAAACGCCGGCACAAAAGCTTTTCGAACTGTAAATCCCACAATTTGGAAGCTTAAATTTCGCCGAAAAATGTTTGGTTTTCCAGTTGTGGTATTCGTAGTTGGGAGTTAGTTGTTTGTTGAACTTACCCTTTAAATATAACCTGCAGTTAGTTTTTAAACTTCATGAATTTGGAAAGCTCTGAATATTTAGTTTGACTCGTTATTTGTTTTCAAAGTTAGGAGTTTAAATCATGTTAGGTTATGCTTTTTGGTGCATATGAGGGGAACTTTCTTTGCTTCTCTTTCTTTACCTTTTGTGCACACCCATTTCTGATCATAGAAATTATACGGACTTCTACCATCATATTATCCATATTTTCTGAGGTACCGTTATTCCTTGATAACGAAACTATTGTAAGCACACATTTGCAAAATTTGTTGGTTTCTGCTACATATTTCTTATCAATCCTGGCAAATCATCATCTTCATGCTCTTATCCTAGGTTATTATGGGTCGGCGCCGGCGCTACTAGCGTATCGCAGCCCAGAAGTAATCTTAGAATAACCCCAAAATAAGCACATCTTTCAATCTTTGCAAAAGCACTGTCATATGCTACATTTATCTCCGTAAAGTGGGTATTTAAGACCCACTCAAATCTTCCCACTCCGTTTTATAAATATACCAACAAATATTATTTGATCACGAATTTTGTAACTGAAAATGTATTGATAAGATTTGCGAAGGGAAGAAAAAAGTGTGTAGGCATTCGCTACGTAGTTTTACAGTCGGGATCACAACATCAATAAAATAAAATGAAGTAGGTACTTACGGCCGGCTTATGTTTTTTTTTTCAAGTTTAATTTCTTTTTTATAGAACAAACACACAGTAAATATAGACTTACTGCTAAAAATCGGAGAAATCCGAAGTCGAATGCAGGTAATGCTGGGCCAGTCAAGATGACAGTTATCAGTTGCATCTGACGTGGTTCAAAATCGCTCTAAACTTCACTTTTTTGTCTAACATTGATCTACTATCGTGTATTTTAACCCTGCAAAAGCTAGCAACTAGAGTTATCAAACCCGTTCTAAAACCCCTAACTTGAAATTGCTTCATGGACGAGACACTTTACAATTTCCACATCCACCCTTTCACCTGCTCCATTACAAATGTTTCACATTAAGTAATGCTACATAATCCTACACAGCGGAAACCAGTTGATACATTACTGTTGTTCGAGCTCATCCAACCGAGTCGTTTCCAATCCAGTGACACAACTCGACACACGCTTATGTTGGTTAGATACGATAGTACTTGGGATATAGGCTGAGCAACGTCCGATAAAGTATCTTTTGATACCATCACCATGGTCGACAGATCATTCTGAGACATATTCGATCGATGTATCACATACTACATCGTATCGGGCTTCTAAAATAAAGACCAGAAGAAGCAAGACAAATTAGACTCCGCTGTTTATTGTACTGTCCCTTATTATCTTTAGGTGCCTGTAGTTAAAAGGAACGCAAATTATCTTTCTAATAAAATTAGCTGCTCCTTGTGCGATACTTCGTAGATAAAGGTTTTAGAACAGTTCCGAAAATATTTCATTACTAACGACAGCACAGATAAAAGAAACGACCACGAAAGATCGATGATCACCGAATTATTTCAGTAACATCCGGTGCTCTTTGAAAATCTGATTGGGTATGGTTATAAAAAGTGGCTGTGAACAAAACTCATTTGCACTTTTTCGCCGACTTGTAGTCTTAATGATCCCGGAGAAATCTTTCATGTAACAACGCAAAAACTCGAAAATTATAAAGTGTATGGTGTACGGTAAAACAGATTACTTACTGGCGATTTCAAAACTAGCTCGAACTCGAGAGTTTTACACTCGCCAGTTGATGGAGATGCAGAGAAAACAAAGAACTATAGAAATGCAAAATAGAACCTACCGCCTAGTACCCAGAATCCTTTTTGTGTCAAAGTACCGCGTAATAAACTCGAGCGCAAATACCTCTCCGTTCATAAAATTACGCTGGAAGCAAATAATTCCCAACATTTCGTGTATTTTCCTGACATGTCACCTAAAAGCTTATTTTACCTGAAATTTAATTTGGAAAGAGGACTTGCTTTTGAATGTATTTACCTAATTATGCTCTCTGTGTAACAAGGAGGTACGTTCCTAACTGTAAAACATGTTCATGGCATACATTTTCCAACATTTGTAGAATCCGCAAGGCATTGAGGCTGTCGAGTTGGAAACTCCGAGCTCGTACCTTAGAACCTTGTAGATTCTATTAAATAATTACAGGAGTTCCCCTGACTTATTCAATTAATTAGAAATAAGGTCAACGCATTCTGAAGCCAGTATAAAACTGCGTCATTTTATGAGTCGAAACATCGTGTGTGTCAGAACACTCTGAATCCAAAGGGGTCAAAACAATTAAACTGAATTAGGGAAATCTAAAGAACTCTTGAACATTTTGCAATTTCTCGGCAACATATGTTTTAATTTTGTACGTTGTAAGGTCATTAACCAGCAGAAGCAACCCGAAGCATGACGGATCTACCGTTAGTTTTTGCAAGAAGTCATTAAGGAAGTCTTAAACAGGACGACA
Source organism: Xestia c-nigrum (assembly GCA_916618015.1). Taxonomy (NCBI): domain Eukaryota; kingdom Metazoa; phylum Arthropoda; class Insecta; order Lepidoptera; family Noctuidae; genus Xestia; species Xestia c-nigrum. Next base: position 7,461,044 of record OU745269.1, on the reverse strand, counting down.
GGTGTTCTGTGAACACCTTTGTAGTCATTATGGGGAAAGTATAACCACTTGAAAGTTTCTATAGGGTTATAATGATCGCAACCAGTTTGCGAATTAATGAATAAGAATATCAGCGAGTTCATTACCTTTTAAACTTTGAAGTTTTTACGTATTCGAGACGTTGAGTGAATTAATGCGATTCTTTCATTGATAGGACGTGATTGTTGTGACAAACAGTGAAATCAATTCAGCAAACTTTTTGTACCGTTTCGGGATGTCTTGGGGAAGGTCCTTTCTTGACTGGTACTCTTAAAATATAGGTTGTAGTCTGAGGATCCATAAGTAGAAAGGCTGAAGTTGGTAATTGGTCGGATCAAAATATGAATAAACCTCATAGAAGACTCGGGACGAGCTGAACAAAACCAACGAACAGTGATCCACATTAGCCCTGAATGGAAAATACTGTGAAAAAGACAGTGGGATGACGTAGGCTAACAATATCAGTAATCTTACAAAACTACGTTTTATAAAAATGAAACGAATTCGATGAGAATTGTTTTGTCTCAAATTCATCAACACTGGAACACAATCTTTCAACAAACTCGTGAAGAACGGATGATGGCAAAAAGGATGCTAGAGACGGCGGATACGCAGGCATTCCCGACATATCTGTCGTTGATTTCATGATTCTTATGTATTCCACTGATTCTTGTTTTAAGTTATCGTCGGCCATCATTTCCTGCAGCATTATCATTAGCCGCCTTTTTCTGTTACTGAGTATCTGTTTCTTTGCTGCATTTCTTTCCTATTCTTTGTCGATTGTTTTCCTTCACTTCATTTAGTTATTAATGACTGTAGCCAGGTAAATGCCGACTTGACTTGCTAGAATTTTTCTCATAACATTTCTTATCATGAACTGGGACATCTCTAAACACTTTCTGATCAGACGTTCTCCTCACCTGACAATTTCCCTGAAGATAAGACAAGCAATTGATAAATACTTTCAAGCGCTGCTATTTCTTCATGCCTATGCCAATTTTCTTCGTTAAATACTTTTCTGTTTGTGTTTAGTTTGTTATTCTCATTTATGTGTCATGTTTGATGCAATTGTTACTTGTTTATGTTATGATATTGGCTTTTCAAGCGTAGAGGATCAGTTCACACATATTGTGTTTAAAACTGTGGCTTCAGTATTTTATTTTATAAGTGGTTTTTTCCCTTGTTTACCAAAAGTCAGGAGAAATCTTGGTCTTGCTAGATCTCCATATTTTCGTTGTTTGTAATAACAGGCTTTGATCCGACAGTTATACTTGATTATATCTTCGCAAACCGATACATTATCCTGTCTAAAAATAAAACAGCGAATATGTACACGTAATTGCACACGGCCATCTCCATCACCCGTTGTCGGCGGATGGTATAATTAAAGGTCTATTGTCCTAAAAGGGCAAAAACGGGGTACACAACGGCCCATTACACAATGCCACATCTCTATTTTTGGGCCGCATTTTTACTTTAATAAACAATGCGACATCTCTATTTTGGGCCTGTATTTTTATTTCCCACCTTACGTTTTGCTTCATCATTATAATGACATACGAAAATTTGTTTTCGCACGCAAGGTTGACGCCTACATTAAATCTCGTAATACTGTGATATTTTTATCAAGCACATTAAGGTAGCATTTTGTTTAAAATACATCACATTTATCATAGAATAAAACCCGTCTCTCTCCGCCTAATCTTAAAGGGATTATAGGAAGCTTTTTAATACGAATTGTACTTAGTTTCTCATTTTTGCTACTTACGTTGATCAATGTGTCCTTGTACCATTTTTGGTGCGCTTTTAATCGTTCTGACGTTCTGCATTTGACCTTAATGATTGTTATTTAGGTCAGTCGGTCCTTCAGAATCAGAAGCTTAATCAAGTCCGCATTTAAATCCTCAACGAAATTCTGGTGTATGAGTGCTGAAATGAATGAAAAGCCCAGTCCCGTGCAAGGCCTATGACTCTGGCGGTAAGTCCCCTCTTTGAGGAGTGGCTGGAGAGGCGCCACGGCGTCCTCACCTTCCGCCTGACGCCGCTATGGGCTAGCTAGCCGTCCGGCCGTCTAACGACGACGACAGGCCGTGTCGACGGCGCGTTCGTGTTCCACGCGCGCCTCAAAGAGATGTCAGCAAAAGGAGAGGGGCCCAAGGCAAGGGCCGAAGCCTGCCGGGGTTGCGGGCCTGTTCGAAAGAGATACCGCGGCCCCGGAACGTAAAAGGCGAGGAAGGAACATGGATGGTTTTTAGTCAGTATGAGTCTGACACTCCCTCCCGCTCCGCCCAGAGTGGGGGGGGTGGGTCATTTGATGATTTCCCATCCTTAAAAAAAAAAAAAAAAAAAGGCCTATGACTCAATTCAAGGAAACATAATCTGGCGTAGGCGCTGAATGGTTCTGCTTCTGTAGGTATAATTGCAGTTTTGTGCAGTATTATAGTAATATATATATTTACTGCTAGTATGGTGTCTTCAAGGGCGTTAAAACGTAATTATAGATAAGCGGGAAATATATCTTGTTTTGCTTAGTCACGTAAATGTATGAAAGAAAGCAGTAGATAATTTTGTTGGACATAGGAACACTCAAGATCTATCACTCTTGAGATTATCATTTGCTATCCACGAAACTGACTCGTAAAAATGTTAGTCATCATAGCATAAAAATACCAGATATTATACCTACTATGCACTAAGGTCCATGTTCACTAAAAAGATGACGGACGATTATCTAAAAACAGCTGTTTAAAACACATTTTTGTTTGGAAACATGTCACATTGACAGCTGTTTTTATATAATCAGACTGATATCTTCTCGGTGAACCTGGACCTAAGTAGTTCACAATTGCAGGGTCAAACCAGGAGTCTGACGTCACACTAACGATCTTCCGTCTGAATGGGCTCGTCAAGTCCGTCGGATGTACGGTAGTAGAAAGCAAATGGAGAGCGCATTTCTGTGCTAATACTCGTATATAATTAATATAATATCAGTCTGCAGACACTTTTAAGGCGGAGGTTTCTTGAAAACGGTCCAAAAGGTGGTTTTTAAAAGCAGTGTATCTCTAACACTGTATGGATAAAAAAAAAATTCTATTTTGTAGTCCTTTTTGCATACACTGATGGAACTTAAAACATAATTTGACAAACTTTAATGCACCAAAAAAATCTTCAAACATAATACCTCTTAATTTTCTTTCAAAGCAGTTTAGCCATTTATTGACAATGATAATTATAATTAAAAATATAACATAAAATTTCAAATGCTAAACTACATCGACTGATAGATTAATTATTATTAAATAGTTAAGTTCTAGTTTTAAATCGATCGAAAATACTCATTTCGCACTATTCGGCACGCAGTGAATGAAGTAACAACCACTTTGTAGTGCAAGCTAATTAGAACTTTATTCTAACAGTATTTCAAACGAAGTTTGAACCACCACAAATAGAGTTGCTTATTTAGCTGATGTCGTCGCCTTAAGCAAAGAAGTACCATGTGGCAATATCCAATGGTTTGTTCAGTAAAAAGTTTGTGATGTACTCCACTCCGTTGCATAACCATCAGCATAACGTTTCCATACCTGAGGGACACAAGTCACCTCAGACATAACTACAATTGTTTATGAATTAATTGGATTTGCTCTTAAATAGTCTTCACACCTAGCATGCTTTGCTAGAATGATACTAAAATGTTTTCTGAACCTAGAAAAGAAGGTATAGAAATAAAGAAAGAAATGATTTTGTTACATCTGTCAGCCTCAGAAATTGCGTTAGTTTGTACGCATATGAAAATGCGTATTAGAATTTCATTTGTTTTCTTCGTCTGTGGCCGGATGTTTTGAGCGGATAACACCCGGACGGATTCCGTCAAGACGCCAGTTTTAGATAGCGTTTTATTTTTAGTGTTCCGGACCGTAATTGTGTTAGCGGAACCGTTCTCGGAGTAAATAGCTGTCTTCTCTAACTTTTGTTAATGATTTTAGGGTATCTTAAATGATTAGAAATATCTTCTAAGAATTCATAAAGTACCAACGATAAGGTGTACAATTTTTTTACAAATAGTTATATTGCATTTGTGAAAAGTCTACTAAAATGAGGACATTGGGAAGACAGGTCTGTCCATTTAACGTATTGTCCCATTTCTGAGCAAAGGCCTATCGGAGGGGTCTCCCCTTTTCCACACGTCTATCGGGTTAGGTTCGGAAGTTACCATGTGATTTATTTTAAGTATTTGTAAAATATTGCATATTAGTTTTTCGTCACTATATCAACCCGTAACTCCAGAGGACGAAAGGTCAAAGTTATAGCAATCTATTGGGTTGCGGCAATAATTTGAAAGGCGATATAGATTGATGCTCCTCTTGGTAAACAGTGTCAGAATTTTTGGCGAAGACTCGACTGACGGTAAATTGCCTGTCTACCTAAAGAATGTTTATTTTTCCTAATTAGATTGATGTTTACTTAGCCATTAATCATATTATACAGGCGGTACTTCGCTTCCGGTTGAATCAAAGGCTTCTTACGTTATAAAAATTGATGATACTCCTTTATTTTATCGTTTACCGGTTACTTCTAAGATGGCGAACTTAGGGACTACGCACACTTATTCAGCTCTATTCAGCTTATGCCCATAGAAAACAACGATTTTGTATGAGACGCGTACGCGCTGAACGCACGCGTACGCGAACCTAAGCCACCCCCCCCCCAACACCCCCCCTCCCCCAACACCCCCCCGTCCCTTAGACAACAATACAGCAAGCCCATAAGACGAACTGACCGTTCAAAACCCTAACATGAGTAGTAAGTTATAAGGCCAAGTCAAACTTTTTGAAAGGACCGCTACAGACAAACATTTCATGTGTTTGTCTGTAGCGGTCCTTTCAAAAAGTTTCCCTTCTAAGAGCTTTGTTACTATAAAGGTTTGTAACTTCCAACATATCAATACACATCCCATAATGTACTGTACTTATCCTCCTCTTCGATCGATATTTTCTCATACCTCGCCCCGAAATTTAATCCACCGCATTTCTCAGTTGCTACCCTACCTAGATTGAAATGGGAATCGTTAGTACCCACCCAGATGCCATAATTTCTACAATTTCCCGGTAGCATCTAAAGCAAATATTAGATTCTAGAGCAATCAGCTGCAGGAAATGAAGCCCTTCAAAGTTATGATGTTATTTGAGCTTCATTGGCTCTGATTTCTTTTTCGAATCTAGGTTGCCACTTTTCTAGATCATTGCACAGATAAATTAACCATGTGTAGGGGTCTGTTGGGGTGAAAATTTTGCCGTATTATTTTGACTTCTTAAGTGTTTCTGTTTCGGTCTGTCAATAAATCAATACATGTTTCATCCAAAATTGTTATTTCTTGAATTTGTTAATTCTCATTATGTTTCAGTATAGATTTTTCCTCGAAAGTTACTCAATGAATCTACCTAACGAATTCTCCGTAATGTTTTCTAACTTCGTTCGAAGTACTCACTCCTATAAAAGACTACATAATACCTAGAGTGGGCGTCCCTTACTGTTTCCTTTTATTCCAAGGTTTCAACTGCGTAGCAAATATAACAAACGAAGTAATTTATCGTTAGGATATATATTGTTATCTTGTTTGTTCAGCTATATTTTTGTTAATACCGTAGGTATACGAAAAATGCCGTGTTTGCGTAACGCTGTCTACCGCTGGGATGTTGCCGAGAAAATTGGCTGTTCGCTGGCCCGAAATATTTCTGAATGGCTGTGCTTTAAAAAGAAAATAGGAATTGTACAAATATATATGTATACACAGCGGGGAATAAGAAAAGGGACCTTAATCCCCTCGACCCTTGTGGATAAGTAAGTCAGTAAAGCGAATCCTTTTGTGGGTAGTGGAAATGTTGTTTCTGGCCACGATTACGCATTTAAGCAATACGGATAAAAAAGAAAACATTTTAAAACACCATTTAACTTACAATAAGTACTGAAAAAATCAGCACAATTATTTTCCCTTAACCTACTATAAACGGCGGCATTGACAGATGACAAAACCACCAATATCAATAAAAAATAACATACCACAAAATCAAACCAATAAACATCATTTCACATAAAGTCATTTAACAAACTAACGAGAATTATCTTAAATTAACTATACAAACAAGTCGTTGCCTCTAGAACCCCAGAATCCCTGCGGCTTCGCTCGGGAACAATACAACTTGTCAAAGTTTGACACTTGCCAACTTCAAACATGTTCTCACCGTGATTAGTTGGAGCTTTTGATGCCCAAATTTATGACAGCCTTGTCTCAAATGCTGCATTATTACTCTTTGTATCTGTTAATTATGGTTAAGTCTTGTCATCTTTGCCTTTGGGTTTATTAAAAGATCATTTTTCTCTTTGTTGTCAACGACTGGTTAATCCTTTGTGTAGTCTATTGAAATTGTCGTGACCTCTGCAGGCTGTTAAACCTTGTTTGTATTTACAATTGAATGGGTACTTGAAAGAGGTTGTATATTTGCATTGATGACTTTCTGATTACCAGTTCATATCCTGCTGCAGATTTATTTTTGGATCCTTATGAACTTGACTTTGTGTAAACGTAAACAGGATTCGAATACATGAATCAAGCACGGTATTACGACGTTGCTGTTAATTTTAAACTTTAGAAAGTTCTCCTGAAACTTCGCTTGCTTAGCGTTCATGATTTACGACTTAGGTTTCCGCAGTTTGAATTCGGCCAAACGAAGCGAAACAGAAACCAAAACCCTATCAAGTTATTAAGTACGACATAACAATATTGATATTGATAAAAATATGAACCATCAACTTTTACGAGCAGTATTTTATTGACTCCTCAAACGGTTAAGTTATGAAACGGTTACTTGCACGTCGTAAGTTATTATTGGAGCAGTTTTATATCGCTCTAAACATTAACGGCGCTCGTGATCGGGTAAATGTCAAGTTGTGTGCTGATGCTGACATTTGAGATCGTCCAGTCACTTGGAAAATGTGAACATCGATATGGTTTAGTGTTCTCAAGGCTTTGTCTGCTAAGAGGCTAGCGATGGCTTTATTAAGTGCTCTTTTGTAGAATGTTACTTAATTTATTAAACACGTGTGGTGTTACCTTTCTCCTTTTTCTGGAGCTGTATCGCTAATGTCTATGTGGACATCTTTATCTTCTTTTTGTATCGAAACTCAACAACGTGGTTGCAGTTTATAATAGTAAAGACTGCTTGGAACACGGTACGTCATTATTTTTTTTGTAATGTTTATAAGTAAATGACTTGAAGAAGTATTTTATTTAAAATGATTTTTCTACAGTATGTTGTTCCTAGATGTAAATCAGAAAAATTACTTCTTCGAAAGATCTATGAAGAGTGAAAAGTGAACATGTAGCAGTAGTTTTTAACACAATTACCTACTCTTTGCCACACAAACATCTTTGTTGATAATACATACTAATTTTCCCATAACATAGGTACGAGTAACATATTATGTACGTTAATACCCCTTTCGTAAGAGGACCTTTCTCGACTCCGTTGGAGATTGCGACATAATCAGATTTGCTCCTAGATATGAATAGGTACCGACACGACTGTAATAATAAAAGGAGTTCTGTATTCAGATATATTATTCATTTACGTACTGAAAGGAAAACTACAGTTTAAACTAAGGAAAATACTCTTCAATGGTGTTATTGAATATAAATCTTTTCTGTTGTCTCAAAAATAGATTGAAAAACTTCTGTTACAGTTTGTTTTTATTTTACCTAGTCTACTCTGTTCCATTCTTATCTACTCTCTTTATACTACCCTCAACTCCGTCCATTTCTCACGAAACCGCACGGCAACAGTATCTTTACAATCACGTTGGCCTTTTCTGCATTCAACGTTTCATATAGAATGACCACAAGATCACCAATTTTTAAGAGCTCCAAAAATAACAAATTTACCAAGTCAGTTGAAAGCTTTTTAACGTATCGTCTAAATTGTTCATTCATAAAGCAGCCATTGATAAAATTCAAATGAAGTCCTTGATATTGGCATTCGATGGGCACGGATTTCAATCGTTGGATAACTCTGTTATCCCATCAATTGATTCTGGATGAAAAACAGTTTTTGCTTCTTTATACAATTTGTTGATAGCTTTTATATTGAGTGTGATATTGTTGTTGAGTGTGATAGTGAGTAAGATATCATTGAAAACGATCTTTAAGGCCCATTTACACGATGCAAGTTTATCGCCTGTTGCAATAATATTGAAGCAATAAATGACTGGCATCGTCTAAAGTCTAAACAACATGTCACATTCTTGCTTTTGAGGCAATTTTTTCATTTAAAATTGCTCTTGATATAAACAGCACGTACAATAATTTCTTAAGTAATTTTTGTATTCAATTGGATTCTCTCTTCATTTGCAAATATAAGTGCAGTGAGTGAGGGTGTGTTGATTGTTGCTTGTTGCCAAATTATAATATTTGCTTTCAAGTGTTTAAGTATTATCCGCGTGTAAACAGTTGCATTCAAATGAGTACACAAGTAAATGAGGCTTTATTCATTTTGATTGAGTTTCCCGGTCTTCTTGTCTGTATTTAGATTAATCGTCTGTCCAGCAGTATCCGCGGCTTCAATATTTGTATTTTGGTCATCTTTTTTCTCATCATATCCATCGTTAATACCTACATGATTGCTATTTTCTTTTTAATCTCCCATTATTGCACCCAATTTTACACAGTTCGGTGTAACCTCATCAACCGTCGGCAATTAACTTCGTATTATGTTGCGAACAGCATAATAGCTCTTGACTGCTGCGTGTTTGTTATTAGCATTTTCATTATAGGCTCATGTTAATTCCGTATTAAACTCGATCTTTTAAGCACTTGGAATTAATTACTTCTGTATCGCTAAAATTAATTGCGTACCTTTGGCTGGAAATTGCTTTTCATTGTTGAATATTGTATCCTCTCTTATATTATTGGTGTTGAGTTATATTTTGAATATGTGTATAACTACAATTTAATATAGTAAATTGTTTTATCGAGGTTCAAGCAGCCGTTGATGTAGTAGAAGATGTTTACAACATATTGACGGAGTGTGAGAAGAACGAAGCCCTTAGAAATTTTATAAAAAATAATATTCCCTCGGATTTAACAGCATTTTGTCCCTTTGTCGAGGTAGGCCAGTTTGCTTTACAGGCTCGCTCAAATGGGCATTCAAAATTAAATAACTAAAGTAAATCTTATGTGTGACTGTATTTTGAAATATGTGGGTTGGATTTTGTCATTTCTGTTACAGGGGCAACATCTTCGAATTGAACAATCCCCTATAAATAAAGGAGAAAAACAAAACTGCCATTGATATGCAATCTTAGGACAGATAAACACGATCGAAATGTCAGACATGCACTAAGACTTATAGAAGTAATCAAGCTTAAGTGTGTCCATTGTCAATCTAATAATCCCCTCTAATTGGCTTCCATTAAATTCATATTCCGTAATATGTATTTTCTTTAGCAGAAACGAATTGTAAAATACCTTCCAGTGACGTATTACTTACGTCATACACCTTTACGGCGGATATTCTTTTTTGCCGTAATGTCTTAGAATGTGACAGAAAAGAATAAGGAATATCTCTTTTATATCCCATGGGTGTCGTATGACCCGAGTAAGAGAAATGGTGGTAAAATGGGCGATAAGAAAAGTCCAATATACTATGCTATTATGTGGTATGATGCCAACGTTGCATAGTGAGCAATTGGTAGACATAATTGTACAGTAAGCTTGAACGTGTTCTAGTTTTTACGTATCCGCTTCATACAAAGATTCCGTCCCCCATATCCCTCCATTGCAAAGCTTAATATAATGATCACACTTCCATAGTTAAAAATATCATCGCCAAGTCCCGCTATGCAATAAACCAATTGAGTTCGTCTCTGTGAACTTGACCCCTCGTAAAATTGTAACGATACGCTCTGCTTGCAATTTTTGAATCATCCTATTGTCATCCGAATGTCGTCTTTGTCTCTAGAAGATTAAGTTCGATTTGGGATGAAGCTTATTTCTGGATTTCGGTCCAGAGTTCATGTTATGCTATTTTCTACCTTATTGGTAGTTGAATGGAAAACAGTTTCAGTCGTGCCAAGTTTGGCGTTCATTGATTCCTTTATTCTACCTTGCGTCTTGAATGGAATATTTTTGCTAACATTGTGGGTACTTCATGTGTCGATCTGGACGCGTGCCAAGGGATTTCCGTTATCGAATACAAACGCCACTTTTATATTTTTTTAGTATTCGTTATTTATGTTTATTGTAGATACTCAAATCGGGAGTTGGGTGTGCGAATGAATGTGAGTATTTGGGGATAGAGGATTGACTAGCAGAAAGATCAATGAAAACGGGTTTACTTACTTTCGTCGAACATACACTATCATATCATCATTCTCCTGCTCTTATCCTAATTTATTTGGAGTCTGCGGAGCATCTCTTCTTCTTCCATATTTCTTCATTACCCGTCATCTCAGCAACCAGCTGACACAACTCATCCATCGTTTTTTAGGTCTTCCTCAACTCTTATAGCCATCTACATTCGTACTCAACATACACTATCTTAGACCTTCGGATAATTAGGAGATTTGGCACATTTGAATAGCTTACGAAATTCCTAAGCTGAGTATCGTCCTTGCTTTCAATCTTTTAATAACGCATCGGCCACAGGAGTTTCACAAACCAAACCAATCCTTATCCTACTTATCTAAAAGAAATACCGACCAGGATCATCATGATCAACAACCGATTTCAGTATTACTTTATCGACATCGAGTAATGCTTAAATCGACATAAACGTCTTGAATACAGGTTTATGGTCAATAATCACCTCACCTCTTAATGGACGTGCTCTTAGTGTAAATCAAGGCACTGTTTAATAGTTAATTAATAGAAACAGATATTTAGAGAGGACAAGTGATAATTGGGAGGTTGTACCAATTCATCGGGTCTGCAACTATCCGAACTCGGTCATTTCATTACTTACGAGATCTGTTCTGGACTTCAAGAAATATTTGAGGTCGGCGGAGCATGCCTTCTCCCATACGTACTCACTCGCCTCTCACCACACGCACAGAAATGTTATTCTTAGCTGAAAGCCAAAGATTTTTCTCAAATCTTTTTCAAACTTCAATATACTAAGATAAGCGGCGCAGACCATGTTTTCATTCATTTCTCTACGTCAAAACAGCCAAAGGAAACATTTATAACTTTGTTCAAAATTGAACCAAACAAACTCAAAAATGATTTGGAGCCAATATCAACTCAGAATACACGTCTAAAAATACTCATGTTATATTGTGCTTATAGTAAATTGCTATCAATGTTTCACTCTTGTTACAGATCAGTAAATATGCTCCAATATATAACTAAACGTGACGTAATCGCTACGTAAACAAAACACAGAAAAATGCGCATATAAGATAACGGGGACTCAGGAAAATAAGATGTATTAAGAATATTTGAGCCTGATCTATGTATGTATTAATAGCGGCAGGAAACGTTTGTCTATCGTAGTCGCCCTTGAATCGACTTTCGCGGTTTTGAACGCGCGCTTGCTCATGAATGGTAGAGGCTCATTGATACAAGCGAATGGGCGTGTCTTGTGTATTAATATCGTTTATACGACGCTCCCATATCACAGCACGTTTATCATTCATTCAGATCGATTCTGTTATATAATGTTGGTGTTCTGGACACGATATTTGCTCTGAATTTTTGACTCAATCTTTTCTAATTAATAAGTTTTGGGAATTGGATTACCTTCTCTGATTTGTTTGAACGAAGTTGTATTAGAAAAAATTGTTTACTCTGAATCGTAATCTGTTTGTTGTTTGTTTACGAGAAAAAATTATTTGGTCGTTTATTACTGAATAAATCAATCATTGTAATGTATGCCGAGAAAGAGCTTTGTAAAACAATAAGCAATCATACAAATATTATGAAAAGCAAAGTTTTGTATACTGAGGTTTGGCCCGAAAACGAGATAAAATATCAATTTGTCATGAAAACTTTAGAGTTTGTGAAATTCTGAAGTTTTGGAACGGCGGCGATGGACGTATCACTGTAGGATTAAAATTATCTACGGCTTAAAATACGCCTTTTAGATCGCTCCATGGACTGATTCTTTAAATTTTCTGAATTTGGAAAAGAGGAGTCTGGAGTTTCTTGGCAGTTCTTCTCTATAGTAAACGACCAACCGGGACCGTGCACCATTTCCCTAAGGTCGTAGGTAAGTCTATGTTAAATAAAGTATTTTGATTTTGATCTCATCTGCAAGGATAACTGGAGTACTTATTTCATTTAACCGGGAACCAATAAATTATATTACATTCTGTTATGTATGATTTTTATCGTTGACTCTCCGCCTAGAATAATCCACAGGATTATAGAATATCGCAATAGCGTTCAAGTGCTTTCTGATAATGTGATAAGATTGCCCATGACTTTCGAGTGCTTGACTCACTTCCGTTTAGTCAACTTTCCTATTGACAATGGGCTGATACAATATCCTGTGTACTTTTACGTTTACAATCTAATAGCTGCCATTGTTGCGTTTATTCATCATCATCATCCGCCTAGCCTTTTCCCAACTACGTTGGGGTCGGCTTCCAGTCTAACCAGATGCAGCTGAATACCAGTATTTTACATGGAGCGACTGCATATCTGACCTCCACGGCCCAGTTAATATTAGGTAATACGATACGCCTTGGTACGAGTAATACTAGTTGTCAGACTATTTGGACCACTGACTACCTGTAACGACTGCAAAAGATGGACAAATGACAGCCGGGACCAAGAGCTTAACGTGCTTTCCGAGGCACGGAGGAAACTCGGTATGTGTGGATGACCCTTGGTCACCCACCCATCCACAGACCAACCTAGCACAAGCACCTAAAGATCGGCCCGAGCGGCTGTTATTATTTAGCCACGAGCTCCTCCGTTGGTGCGTTTAATATGATTCGTTATTTTTTACAGTATCTAAATAGAATGGTCTGGAGGTCCTGGCTGTCAGTGCATACTGCTACCGTCACTTGCACATACTCGTACCCTTTTTCAAAGTCTGTAGAATCTTCTTCGTAGATTTTATATAGTATCTGAAAATTATTGTGTATTATGGTTTATTTGTATCTTTAATATCCTCTTTCTCCTTCCTTCTTTTTATCTTCACTTATCTTCTACCTGCTTTCTCTTTTTTCTTCATTTTACCATTACTTATCTTCTTCCTTCTTTCTCTTCTTCCTTCCTTTTATCTTACTTTTTTTATTTGTATAATCCTCTCACATAAAATAAGCACGATGTATTGCTGTTTTTCTCTTTCCTTCCGGTTTTTTCCTGAACATGTCGATCCATCTTGTTTGGTCCTCTTTCCTTTTTCTCTTAAACATAATTATTTGTACTAACTGTGAGATGAAAAACAAATGTTGCATTTTTATTTTTTTTGTCTTCCATAATACGGAAGTATATTTACGAAACTGAACTACGCATATCATCTGTTTTATTTTTACAAACAAAACAACGTGTTCCTTTGGCATTAAGTATCAAGGTTGATATAGTTTATCATAAATCAGAAGTAAATAGTAAATCCCTGTTTTTTTAATGGATTTAACGAACTTTGCAATGTTGTTTCCTAGGATTCCTTGTTTTTGTTTTATTTCTTAGTAGCAGAAATAAGTTTGTTACAGAATTTCAATGTTTATGGAGTTTCCCGCTGATGGATGGTTTAAATTATTTTCTTGCGGGTGTTGTGTTCTTTATTATAATGTTGTTTTGTTGTGGCGCAGTATTGATGGTGTATTAATGCAGCGGAAGAAGATGTTTTAAAAGGATTATTTAAATTGTATTTCTATGAAAGAATAAAGCACGGATGCAGTTGTTCAGCCGTCAAAGATTTTATTAAATAGGCTCTTCCTGCTCAATAAACTCATACTGAATACTTATTGATTTATAAAATAATTCATTTAATGTCTGGCAACAATCTTAATTCCAATATCGATTAAAGAGTTTAAATATTAATTGTGATAACGTTTCATTGATGAAGTTAATTATACCTAATTCGATCAGACTTTGTATCAATTTTATTACATTGATAAGTATTAAAAATTTATGAATTGCAATCTTAACGTTTACAAACCGATTAATTTGGTAGTACTTTGGCCATCATCTCCATGTCACATCACATTATTTAAAGCGTAATCAGCTATTTATATTCCCACTGCTGGGACGCACAGCGTTCTCTCTATGATAGGGAATGGACAATAATCCACCACGGACGGGTCGGTAGAAATGTCACATGTTTCGATTTTTTGGTTCTAGGACATGCCGGTTTCCTCACGATGTTTTACTACACCGATTTCAGAGCAGTGGGGATGAAATTAACGTTTACTATTAATGAAGGTGGATTAACACGCTGTTCTTATAATAGAACGTTCGAATACGATACTTAGAGCAGTAATGACGCTGGAGGAAGTGTGTCCTCGTCCGTGACCTACCTAATGAAAATAAAATATTGTAGAATAGCTGTCAATAAAGTATGACACGCTCTTGGCACACGATAAAATTGAAACAATGACATTAAGGCGTGCTCCAAGGCAGCCCGTGAAATTCAAAATTTACGTTTTTTGCAATTTGCAGGGCAGTGCTAAGTTGTATGTTGATAAACATATCGGTCGCGACTGTAAGACGTTTATGTAGTTACACAATTATAATCATCAAAATCATCTGTACAACCTAGGTGACATGAATTTTTCACTGTCAAAGTCGGTCCTCGACTCTTATGAACTTGGAGGGTTGTATTGATGATTATAATTCTGTAACTACTTACGTTTTACAGCCCCGACCGATATGTTTACCAACACAACTCAGCACTGCCTTGCAAATTGCAAAAAACGTCACGGGTCACTCTGACTCTTTCACCTTAAATAGACCTGTCTTTAGGAAAAATCTAAGTACCTATGACAATGAGCGAACGTGTGACTTAAACTGTTTGACGTTGAGAGTCATTGTGATTTCATGTATTTTCTTCTATTGAAGAGTTAGACAGAGGTGTACCTAATAGTACACCCACATTTCGCCAGTTATGTTTAAGTCTCATTGCCCCCCATGGGCGAGCCTGTTGGCATCAACCGGGGACTAATCCAGACTCCGTGGCTGCGACTGACAAATTGCTTATGGAAAAATCCAATAACACTTTGCTCGACCTGGGAATAGAAAAACACATTACACAGCTCAGCAGCAGTCATGCTTTCGACCACTACACTAACGAAGCAGTCATTCCGCAGTTGGCACTTAGTAATCGTTCTATGTTTAAAAAAAAATATCGCTGGAATTTAACACACAGCGCCACCTAGTGCCACACTAAGCAAGGCTTGTGTCGTGGACACCAGATAGTTGATATACTACATATATACTTTTTTGTTTGTAAATACATACTTATTATACATTTAAACATCCATGACTCGGAAACAAATGCCCATACTCATCACACAAACATAATATATGCTCCTACCGGGATTCGAACCCAGGACCCTAAGAACGTAAGGCAGCCTCACTACCACTACGCCATTCAGGTCGTCAAATGTGTGTGGTTCTAGTCCATTCAGATTTTATCACTAGATTTGCCTACGCATCGAAAGCTGTCATAATCTCAGAAACACCATATTAAAACCATAAAAAAACCACATAGTGTTGTGGTATCAATAAAATTTCGGATGTTTGGAATCAACCCACACCAGCGTATTACCAGTCCAGGATGTTACTATTTGATAAAACGCAACTACGCGCGTGGGATATCGGTTGATTGTTTACGTCCTTTCGCGGCGCCATCTTGGATTTTTGTTGTTTTTATTTTCACGAGTGAGTGAGCGATTTGGATGAATGAACGGGTGAGTCATCGTGGTAATTGTTTTCAGCCAATTGAAGCAATTGAGATGGATATTTTTTGCGTAGTTGCATTTTGACGTGGCATGACTTTAAACCGGTCAAGTGCGAGTCGGATTCGCTCATGAAAGGTTTCGTAGGTACTATCGCAGTAGGCCCCTTTAATTTTAAGTTTTTTTTTGTTATAACGGCAACAGAAATACACTTTCTGTGAAAATGTCAACTGTCTACCCATTACGGTTCATGGCACACAAACAGACGTACGGATGGACAGCGGGTACAAAAATCTGCTTAGTGGTAATGGAAAGATAGCTGTGGCCATATAGTGTGTACATTTCTGTTACTTCCATTCCAAGACAGATCGATGGCCCATTTACTTATTCATGAGCCTCTCTTGAAAGAGAAGAAAACAATTAAAACTCCTGGCTTTAGTCGAGCAAATGTTTAATTTGAAAAAACGCGAACTGAAATAGCCCGAGCAATTCTCTTACAATCCAGGCTTAATAGAAAATGTTTGCATTTCAAGCTCGTTTACGAATGAAAAGAAAAACAAAACGATTCTTTTTTGTTTCCAAACCAGCGGAATTAATTTGGTCGCTCTGGTCTAGTGAGCAACAATGGAAAATCAATAGCCATGTTTCTTACAATTTACAAATGGTTTTTCTTCTCTTTGTTTTAATGGCTCCTGTATTACAGCTAATGTCTGTATTATGACTCAAAACTAGACATGTTTGTAAAATCGAATATAACTTCGACAACGTCATGTTGAAGAATCTCAATAATCAGCAGTTGAGCAGTGAAAACTTGTTTGTGTGACCGTCGGGCGTATGACTTAGCACATAATAGGCATGACGAAAAAAATTACAAACAATTTAGTCCGCCAATAAGATTATTAAAAAATAATGGACACGTATTTTTTGTTTTTGTAAATCAATGAATATTGACAAAGATAAAACGTATCAAAGCTCGGAAGTGAGGGCTCGTGACGTCAGAACTAGCTAAAATGTATACCTAGGCGACGTATTGGGAATTTTAAAAGTGTTGTATCCTCGTCAATTTTGATTTACGTACGTAACAAAAGAAAAGATACGGGTCAAATATTTTTTAATCATCTAACTGACGGACTAATTCCATTTTTCTCGACGTCTTCTCTATTTGTAGTCTCCAGTTCGAACCGAAAACACGCACTTTCGATTTTGATTCACGTGCGTATTGTATAATTATCACTTGCTTCTGTGTTACAAAAACATCGTGAGGAAACTAAATCAGCATGCATACCTGAGAGACATCTATCGATGGCATGTAAAGCTAAGTCAGAGGCACCTCTAGCGCCAGGTCAGGCACCAAACACACGATATTGAAAGAGTGGACGACAATTCCCACTTCAAGATAACAAATACAAAGTTCATCTATTTCCCATAGCATGCAAAACGAGTGGGCGAAAATGCTATGAATACATCATTCCTAAAGGTAATTGATTACAATCACATCAAAAAGCACGTGCTATCTAATAATATACGACCAGACAATCAGTAGAAGTCTAGACTAAAATTCCTCCGTCGTATGAATGGTCCTAAGCCACACATTCGTTGTATTGAACGCGCCTAACCTTGCACGAGAAACTTGCCAATCGGATGTTACTATTTTAGTTTAGTAGGTCATTAAACGAACGTGCAGACGGTTCTGGCACGTTTTTGGGGTTGGTAAGTATTATTATGACTGTTGCTATTGGTAGGAGCTGATAGCTCTTGAATGAAAATTAGGGACGGGTCAGTAACGTGATAGTGACGTCTGGTTGTTTTGTAGCTTCTTCAATATAAGTCTACAGTCTAGCAATATCTTCCACTTTCGGGTGGATTACAGGAGTAGAAGCTTACTGCCATTGATAATGATGAGCAAAGAAGCAGGGAGTTGTTTGAAGAAATATCTGTACAAGAACTGGTTGAGAAAAAATCGGAAAGGCTCCGCAGTCATTTGTGTTATATGTGTAGTTATTTTTTGAACGAACTACGCTCGCTGATGAAGTCATAAGATCGTCAAGTGCGCAAGATTCAGGGCATACAGCTTACTCTTCTGCTCAAAGGACAAGACGAAGTATTCGGAGTTTGAAGAAGCTCGTAAAAAGAAGTTAGCAGAGTGAGCAAGTGGTCAGAACAGCTGATCATACCCATGTCTACTGTCTATTTCAAGCCATGGATTGCAATTAATATTTTGATGATATATGTACAGTAAGCAAGCCTTGGTAAAGGTATAATGACTGATTGGCGTTTTTCTTAGCTTTGTATGTTGGGATTTAGTTTGCACGGGCAAGAAAGTGAGTTATACCCGCATTTAAAATACCTACTTACGTCTCCGGCATGTGTAATCTTTTCAATTAATATTATGATTTTATGGTAAACTCTTTGGCCATGACTTTCAATTTAACATGCTAATAGCATGACTAGTCCCGGTAAACTTTACCGCGTGTGTAATTTATTTGTCATTAAAACTTATGAAAAACATTTCACCATCTTGCGAAATTTTCTGATTTGTTCCTTCACTAATTTCAGTTTTATCAATTGCCCGACTAGGTAAGAATATAGATCTAGCTATGAATTTGGCACCAACAAGGAGATGCCAACCGATTGAGCTAAACAACTGTCTTCCTGTCCCAAAGATTGGAAAAGGTCACAATGAGAAACGGTCTCCCTTTGGAAAGGTCAGGCCGGTGAAATCACATTTTTGGGAAATTGAAAGTTCGATAAGGTTGAAATTAGGACCAATTTAATTCACTTTATTTAAAGATCCTCGAATAGTATTTAAAATGGTAGAAAGCACGAGCTTCAAAACTTCGCAATAAATGGTACTCTCACTGTTAATAAAGCTTTAGACAGAATTAATTGAACCGAGAATTTATCCAGAACGAATGCAAAGAACTCGAAAGCGTAAATTGGCACTGCTTTTATATTTGATTTGCGAAATCAAGACCGATTGATTCCCACAAGTCCATTCAATCGTTCCCAAACGAACCGCAAAGGAGTAAAAAAAGGACAATGGGTTGCAGCAATTTGTGTGTCGATGATAAACGCAGCGTATTTAAAAGGAAATAAAATGAACTGGCGCCCCCTTTATGTTTGGTCTCACGCGACCGGATCACCAGACAGACACAGAACGCATTCCAAAATGAAAACACTGTGTTCTCGTTTGTAGGAAATGAGTGAGCATGTTTTCCAATTGAATACACAGTGTTACCTTTCGTAGTAAACTTGTCTGTTCGGAGATTCTGTTTGAACTTCGAAGTATTTGCTCTTGTAAATTGAATAAAAGCAGTAGGTAGTACTTACTAGTTCCTTTGAGTAGAGCTTAGCAATTTAAATGTACTGGGAGTTGTTGGGTTAGGTTGGAGATTAAATCAATTATCCTGTGATTCTGGATATTCACAATCCTATTTGTACCTTAATAACACCCAGATTACGCTGCTTTTAGAGCATTGTAGGTATCCTTTAAATCCTGCTGGCTGTTTCTTGCTGTGGTGATGATTACGTGTGTTATTTGAATACAGACTTAGGGCCGGGGAGAATCATACGAGATGTTTAACCCTCCCTTTCTGTTACGTCTGTTTCATTATTTCTTTCAAAATCGTCTATTTTTCCGTAGACAAAGTGTGTGTGTGGCTTATGCGTTATTTACCTACTCGTATATGTAAACTTATTATTAATATTGTAACGTATGAGTTGTTTTTATCCGAAATAAATACTTCAGCTTGTTCCCGTTTTCAGTATCTTCGTGTTTGTAACCTTCACCTACAATCCAATTCCGTATTTCACACACTCAACTGCTCTTAATTTAAACTAAACCTTCAAATAAACAACTAAAAAGTTCCTGCTACATTCATTCACAAGTTTCGACAGCGAAAAAAAAGAAAACAAACACATACGCCGCACTCGAAATAAACACAGTGCAACTCATCGTAACGCAAAGGTCACGCACTGTTCAGCCTCCCGTCAAAAGAGCAAAAAGGCGCGACCGGTAATGGTCGCGTTCAGAGTCATCTGCTCGACGCTCGCTGTTTCCGCCGCGGCCATGTTGGATTTATGGTGGCTGAAACTGTTAGCATCCGAGTAGCCCTTGTAAGTTCTGATGATTGAATTTATTGTTAGTCATTGAAAATAAACCAAAAGTGTGCTGAGTCGATTAGTAGAAATGGTTGGTCGTGTTGACAGGAGTGAAAGGCGACTTACAAAAGTAGTAATAGTAATATTTACAAGGAAGATGTGAGCGGCAACGCCGGGAAGGGATCAGGAGATGCTCGAGATTCTAGGGCGTCCTTCTAGGGCCTATAAGGATATACACTGATTTCGTTGGTGAGGGTCTTCACAAGGGTCAGGGACGAGGCGAAAGAAGTATGTATATCGTAGCGTTGATCTGCAATCAGAAAAAATACTGGTTTTGGAACTCACCTTCGTTTGCCGCCTTAATTAACAGGTACACCAAATGGTAGTTATTTAACAGTAGCTTAATAACCCTCGTAAAGAATGTTACTCAAAAAGATCAAACACACCTGTCAGTTTTCGTTGCAGTTATCAAAATTAATGACATGTTCTCTAATAAAATAAATCAACAACTTTTTATCCACACTAAATGAGTTGTTATTTTTGAAGAGGTAGTCATCAGCACATTGGTGCCTAATGACCTAGAGACTAAAAAGGCTGAATGCACAGTTTCCTGCCAACGGAATAAAAAGATGACCGGTAATGGATGCGTTCAGCGTCATCTGTTCGGCGCTATGAACGCATACGTCCGGTTCCGTTGCAGCCATATTGAATTTATGGTATCTTCATGATCGTTATCCTGCACCACGTCATCAGAATGGAGGGGTAACCACTTTATAGTCAGTTTTGGAACTGATTGCATTGAAAGCCATCTAGCTATTTGGGAGCAAGAGTCATAAGCGTGACTAAAATATTAATCCTGGTCACCATTAACATCATCTGCGCCTTCAATCTAAAAAAAGAATCGATTTAAACGTCGATTTCATTCGTTAGTTTTGATCGATTCATCATTATCTGCCTAGCCTTACTCCAACCAAGTCAGTCTAACTGGATGCAGCAGTATACCTGTATTTAATATTGACTGACTGCCTATCTGACCTGGTTGTCAGACCTTCGGGCCTCTAGTTAGAGATAGTCGTTACAGATAGTTACCTGTAACGACTCAAATATCTACAAATGACAGTCGAGACCAGCTGCCACTCGTGCTTTCCGAGACACTGAGGAAACTCGGTATGTAAGGGTGATCACCCATCCACAGACCAACCTAAGTAAGCATGGCTTAACCTAGATATCGATCCGAGCGACTATCATTTAGCCACGAGCTCCTCAATGCTAGTATCTAAATAAATCGATTCAAACATCGATTTCGTTAACTATGTGAACTGAATCGCGTGTTGGATGTTCGCGAGACGATTCTCTGTTCGAATATTAAGTATAGAGCTCTAATTAGAATCGTTTCGCCGACAATAGGTATGTTGCATGATTGTTCTGAGAACAACGAAGATATGTTTATTTTTTCATACGTCATGCACGTCTTTGTGTTTTTCGGTGTGTATGTAGTTGTTGGAATTTTTGTTAAGGATTGTGTCTGTGTGTAGAGGAATTATAATATTGTATGAATGCTTTTATTTATTTTAGTGGTAGAGATCGTTTTGCTCTCACGAAAATTTCTGTCTCTGCAAAACTCAAGTCTTCGGTATTTATCTTTTTCCTGCCCTGTTCCAAGTTGTTTGTAAGCTATCATCTCGATATTCACTACTAACATGATTGAACTATTATCACCTGTCTTTCAAATTCTAACGGTTAAGTACCATGTACTATATTAGACAGGTATCACTATGCATTATGTATGACATTTCAGTTTAATTCATACTGCAATAATGTGCACAGCTCGGTAATTTATCGCTGACAAACGTTTACTGTGTGAGTAATGGTCTTGCAAAAGCAATTCTCTTTCAAGATGATACAATTGACCTATAAAACATTGCATGCTAATCAGCAAAATTCATTAACGATGAGATTTCCAATAAGAGCATTACGCCACCCTTTGTTTAGATGCTTAAAAAGTGACTAAGAGAAAATGACAAGACAATGGACATCAATACAAAGAAAGATCCACCTGTAGTCAGCAATGAGGATTTAGATGGTGAAATTCGCATACCACTGAGAATTATTTCTTGTAAAATACATTAGGAAGCCCATTTTCAATATTCTTCGTAAAAAGCAAGCAAAACAGACTAATTTACTAGATTTGCAGCACTCAGGGCTCAAGGATAAGCTCAAGCAGACTAAAAACAACTAATAAAATAATGCATCACAGCACAGTAATCACTCTGCTATGCATGCAACATGCCAACCCATCCAAGGTATAAGCAGCCTTTGTTACAAAAGCACTTGCATCAACACCGCACAAGGTTCTTGCGCATGAATACTATCTAATTAAATACACTTGTACGAGTATATTTTCTTGCGCAACATTTTTGAGCATCCTAAGGATTCTGATTAGGTATTTAGCCTTACCTTTGAAGTGACATTAAAACTTAGCCATTCTTCTTTTAGAAGAAGCGTTTGGATCTTACTCTTCGAATCACAAGTAATTTCACACCGTTAATTGACGATCTAGCACCCGCATCTTCTAACAGCATTGGTTATACCGGAAGCTGATTTTATGGAGTGTATAAAGCGCTGTTCTAGAAAAAGCCTCTTAAGTGCAAAATTGCAATAAAAACGTTTTATAGACAAGTTGATACTAGCCAGGGCATTGCAGTAGCATCCCATCCCATTACTATTGCAATCCTTACCTTCATGCAAAGTAAACGCATCTCTAAGTGGTTTACAAGGACTTTTGGTACCTATAACTATTTAAAATTCCGATCGTATACTATTGATTGACCATACATCATTAAATTAGCAAATATTATCATGTTCATTTACTATTATTATATGTGTGCTGGTAAACGCATGGACGCATGGAGGTTGCGTGATCGTTGCGCTTGTTAGTCTCGATTCTGCAATACTTGGGCATTATCTGTAATTTTGCCTTTATCATCTACCTTACCTTGTACAAATTGTCCATACCATGTCTAACGACGCAAAATGATTCAATTGACAATTGCGAATCTGGTCTTTTCATAAATTTTCCCTTTCGCAAATTAAGATACATAAAAAACATTTTAATGAATTCCAGCGCTTGCGAACAAATTCAAAATGAGTAATATAAAACTTGAAAACGACAATGATAAATGTTCTTTCCATCCAATTGAGCTTAATAATTCTCAATATGAGAGGCTCAGTGACATATTTTATCTTACTCAAGTTTCAGAACAAGACGTAAAATTTTCTCTAATCTTTACTCAAAGTGTTGGTTGTTTAAACAAAGATGATTTTCTAAGACAACGCTGAATAACGAATCAAAGGCTACTTGTTAATTAAGCAGACTCTCGAGGCGATGAGTGTACGCCTGTTATCTTTGTTAAAATTCTCGCCTGGATTTTATGAAATCTGAACTTTATCCAGTATTATAAAGAATTTTGTTTTGTTTGATGAATTTTCGTTTTTGCGAAATTTTCGTATTGGAATAAGTGTCATATCATTCAGCAGCTTACAAAATTCAGTATTTGTAGTCATCATCCTCGGCTTCCAGTCTAACCGGATGCAGCTTAATACCAGTATTTTACATGGAGCGACAGCCTGTCGTACGTCGACAACCCAGTTAGTACGGCGTAATACAATACCCCTAGGTATGACTGGGTGTCAGACTTTTTGGGCCACTGACTACCTGTTATGACTGTCAAAGATCTACAAATGACAGCCGGGACCAACGGCTTAATATGCTTTTCGGTACGGAGGAAACTCGGTATGTAATGGGCGGTCACCCATCCACAGGCCAACCTAGGCAAGCACGGCTTAACCTAAAGATCGACCCGATCGGCTGTTTATTTAGCCACGAGCTCTTATATTAATTTGTAGTGTCCCGATAAATAAGGCTTCTGGGGTAGATATTGCATTTTTATTCAAGGCTTGAAATATCATATGCATTTGAAGATTGCAAAAGCTACACGCCAACCGTTCTCTTCCAAAATTAAAATACAATAATCAACAAGACTTACAGACCGAAAAAAGTGTAACATCAAACTTAATTAGGAAAGGCAGGTGTCGAAAGTCAATACAAGAGTGTAAACGGAGGGTCCGTTTACTTACGTCAATCACGACCGTTTTAGGAGAAAATTTCTTTTAAAATTTGCTCTGGACATATTATATTGATATCTCTTTACTGTGGTATGTCGTCTCAATGAATAATATGCTGTCATGTCATGTTTTGCGTTGCATTAATTCACTAGTTTAATTTGATATGCTCGCAGATAAACAAAAACTGGTCTTTTGAGAATCATCCACATTCTCTTGCCCTTATCCCAATTCATTTGGGGTCGGCACAGCATGTCTTCTTCTTCTTACTTCTCTATTACTCGTCATCGCATCAGACACCATATAGACCAGTGGTTCCCAACCTTTCTTAGGCCGGGGACCACTTTGGTATGTACATTGCTAACAGGGACTATATGGTCCTAGATAAACATGGACACCGACAGGATTATAACTAGGGGAGTGAATCTTTAACTCACACTATACAAAAATTGGCCAAAACCGATCGAATTGAGCTCGAAAAATTTAACAATCATTTAGTAATTTTGCCTCTGAGAGGTTCAATTAGGTTGGGTTGAGCTTGCATCTTCTGTGTAAAAAAGTACGAATAACACTTTAATCTTTCGCGGACCGTAGTCGAGGCTCCTGCGGACCACTAGTGGTCCGCGGACCACAGGTTGGGAACCAGTGATATAGACGGACGGACTGTATAGGATGATATGGCACGAAAAGATCTTGCCATATTCGTATCATCCTATAAAGTACCATCCATAGTATTTTTGGTCTTTTGAGAATAGTGGTCCTAATTCCCAAAAAGAAAACAAAATTCGATATAAATTAATCAATTATTCAAGCATGGCGAATGAGAATTGACTAATACAGCTTAATAGTGTTCGTGTCCAATTTATTCTGTTACCGTAACAGTAATTTCTATGCCCCCTGAGCGAGCATATTCCGAATGATTTCTCCAGAGGATCCAAAAAGCTAGGGGCAAGCGGCTGTGAAATTTATCTTTGTGATTTATTTAGCGATTGTGTTCAATATTTCTGCCGCTTTAAGCGCTGTTGGAGATTAAAAGGAATTTTATGCTGGTATTTTTGGCGCCTGAATGAGTTTTAACAAATTGTTAGAATGATAATGAATTGCGAAGAGCAGTGTCTTTCTACTTATGGTTTTTTTGCTGTTTTCTAAATCTTACTTTCTTTTCTGTTACAGGTATGTACAAATTCACTTGAACACTTAAGAGCAAGAGTTTTCCTCAGGTAATAAGATAAATAACTGTAGTGAGTAAGAATTTAACATCAATTTTGTCTAAGGCATAGGTACGATCCCTGAGCCTTTTCATCAAGCGACAGTTTTTTAAACACTGAAACTTGTCATGTCCTGTGGAGCTAGACAAGACGAAATATCACTTAACTCATTCGTTTTTCTTTCGCGACTTTTAACAGGATTGACATGATAGTGATGAGAGGAATAAAAAAATTAAAAAGCTTTGTCCCGGCTCCAGCTACGTAGCTTTTCATAAATCTTCAACCTATTTCAAACAAACCATAAACTTCCCGCTTTATAATTTCATGATTCAACTATCGCTGTTTGAACACAAGCTTCAAAGTTAAACGGAGTATAGCCAGCTAACTGTGTCATGTATTGTCGATACCAGGTTGAACCTCCACGTGTAAGTTACCCGACGAACTTTGTTATGTTGTTATACCTGTCTTGTCTGGAACGTGGGAGATGTAGCAGCCAAGTTCGGTGTGAAGTTTATGCGGAGCTTCATATTATCGGGATATTATATTTGAACTAGAGAGAAGCTCGTGGCTACATAATAACAGCCGCTCAGGTCGTTCGGGCGTTCATTCGCAATTTAGCTGTAACAAGGAAAATACCTGGTTACCTGATTAAGGCTGCGGGAATTGCTGGATGCGAGTCGCACAAGACCGGGCAATGTGGCGACACTTGGGGTATGACTAAGTCCAGCAGTTGTCGTCCTGAAATGATGATAATTAAGGAAAATAATGGCAATGGGTTTATCTAAATATATATAATTCAAAGGTGACTGACTGACTGACTGACTGACATAGTGATCTATCAACACACAGCCCGAACCACTGGACGAATCGGGCTGAAATTTGGCATGCAGGTAGATGTTATAACGTAAACATCCGCTAAGAAAGGATTTTGATCAATTCTACCCCCAAGGGGATAAAATAGGGGATGGAAGCTTATATGAAAGTCCGTCAGTTTTAAAGTTAGGATCTTCTAATTTTGTGTTTAGGCTGGCGATTGAAAATTAATTTATGCGTGTTTCAGCGTTTTTGATAACTCCACCCCGAAGGCTTATGAAGGGGATGAAATTGCATGTGAAAAATCCTTAATTTTCGACGTAAAAAGTACAAAATTTGTTATCTGGGCTTATGATTGGAAGCTGACGCAACGGCTTTATTAGAATGTCAACCCTTGAGGGGTGAAAAAAGAGCAACATTTTGTTTTTAATTAAAGTTTTTTTTTAGAGTCACCAAAAAGTATCAAAGTTAGTAAGTCGTTAGTTTTTTTTATTTCAACCCACAAAGGGGTAAAAGGGGGGATGAAGTTTTGCATTGTAGTTGTTTATTCGTTTAAGAATAATAGCAGCAGGAGAGACCTTTTGCAGCAGTGCAAGTTAATAGTATAGGCCGTACACATGTAAATAGCACACGTGACTTCGCGGCTGGCAGTACTTACCGTTTTGTAGGGACCTAGGTAAGCCGAAGATTATGGACTTACGGCAGGCGCAGAAAAAGAAAGTATGGCAGCCGCCGCTCCTGTGGGTGCCGCCCGCTCGCACGAACTTGCTGCAGCACGCGCCGCTGACGCGCGCGCTGCGTGCACTCAATATGGTGTCACAACACATTGATTGCTTCAATTGTACACTGAGCGAATTCACACGGGCCGCATTTTGCGCAATTACTTAAGTTTGTCAAATTAATTAATTTATTCAAAACATAAATAATTTAACTTTAAATATAACTGCTCTATTGTATTAGGTACCTAAACCTGTAAAAATAGTTGTATGTGTTGTTTAAATAAATAAATAAATAAATACATTATGTATAACGAGATTGAATGAGTAATTGTCGATATCGCATTTGATACCAACTAGATTATTTTATTTTGTAGATTTCTGTTTTTTTTTTTCTCTTCTGCATTTCTGATCTTACTTTTGATGAATAAAGATGAAGTCAAAATAAAAATCTAAGTTTTTGGATGTTTAATCATGGGTGTCGTTTCCGTGGTTTTTGGTGTCGCTGATAGTGAAAATGAGGTCAAAATTAACACGGGGAAAAAAGTAAATAGAAGCAAAAAAAACAGTTTTTCCACTGTTAGGTAGAGGTGTATCTAATCCTACACCCACATTTCGCACATTTAGCTTAATCCCATCAACCGGGCACAAATAATACAATAACACTTTGCCCGTCCCGCAAATCGAACCCAGGACCTCATGCTCAGTAGCGCTTGCGACAACTCGAACAACGATGCAGTCTCACACATGACCCATCAATATTTTCACGCGAACGAAGTCGCGGGCAACAGCTAGTTTTATTAATAAGCCTTCTAAAACTACCAACAATTAGTTCTAAAACATACTTTTGTATCATTATGTTTAACTGACGGATGGTCAATTTGTAGCAGAATCTCTTACAGAAAGTCTGTAGCAAGTTGTAATTAATGTATCAACAGCCACTATTACTGTTTATCTAATATCTACTTACACCCTATCATACCTTTACCGAAACTCAACAAATCACTAACATTCGACCTACTTTACGTCTGTCAAACGTAATTTCAAATCACTATTCCCTATTCTATTAACACTGTTACTGCCAAGTCTAGTGTTGTTGACAACATAAACTGATTTACGCTGTGCTGTGTGAATATTACGTTCAAGTTTGGCGTCTATTGATACAGAGTTGTGTACTCCCCCTTATTCATTAAGGTCTTGTTAGTTGTTAACGTTGCTGTTATAGTTTATGACATTATGTTGCCCTGTGTGTGGCGTATGAAGATTGGTTGAAGTCCTTTGTGAAGTGCTAGCTCTTTGATCATCATAATTGATATGATTCAAATTTGTTTTAGTGTGAAACCTTTGTCTTGATCAAGTGGCATCAATACTGCTTTTGTTTCCGGAATGCGGTGTTTCGTATTGTGTTACTATCACGACTGTTTCTAAGATGATTTACGTTCAAAGTTTTAGAATAGACTTACATTCTGTAGGTTTGACTGCTCATAATGAAGCCATTATAACCTGTCCTTGATCCAAAAAAATAATTCAAGGAAATTTTTACCAAAGTCGTAAAATGTCTTCTATAATTTCCTTTCTCCTGTCGTTTTCAGTTTGCTACCCTGAGACTGTTTGTTAAATTAACTGTCTAACGACTTAACCCCTCTTTAACCTATTTTCAAAGCTTTCTTTTTCCTTTGACTCATTAAACTCTCGTTATTACAGCCAACCTTTTGTTTAACAGTAACGTTATTAGGTTTGTTATATAAATGTCATATTTTCTTTTGTACCTTGTAATAATTTCTCTGAAACCCCAAATTGCTTCGGGGTTCGTTGTTACCACGGATTAGAGAGTTACGTTCAGAAGGATCGTTTTGGTGGTAATGGGGTCTTCGATCAAATAAACATCGTTAATAACATGTTTATCACAATTACTCTGCGTGAGCGATTTCATTGTGTAATATTTATCGATCAGATAATAATAGATATTAAAATCGCGTGAATGACTAAATATCAAGACTTAGTGAAATATTATCAGATTAGGACTAGATAATTAGCCATTCAGTACCTACGTCCTCTCTCAGCAAGTCATACATACATACATACATCATAATTACAATCCTATGAGGACATAGTGTTTTATCCTGTGGCTATATTTGTACTGTCCGCACACGATGATCAGCTCGTACTAGGACACATCGCTGATTTGATAGTACCTTCTATTTTAATAATTCGACCTAGTTACATGTTATGTATATGATATATTGATTATTCCATCTCTTTCTACCGTTCTTAGGCTCTCAAAATTTTATTTCAGTAATCTCGTTTACAGACACTCCTGAATTCTCGGAAAGTCGTTAAGTGAGAAAGTTGAATTAGATCAAGCGACAAAACCTATGTGTGTGTGTGTGTGTGTGTGTGTGTGAGTGAACACAAAACACCGGTTCACAAACCTACTTTTGTCACGTCCACTCTTATGCATGTTATCATCATCTATTTTTGCACCTTGTCCTTCTGCAACAATCTTCTCTTTGTTGTTTCTTTATACTGTGCTAAACTCTTGTAATTCGTCAGAGTTTCCTCAGGTACAACAATATTGTGCTTGGATATTATTTTATATATAAATATGTTGTTGTTATCATCAAGCTTAACTTAATCCTTTGTTGTAGGTATTCTGACAGGTGTTTACGATAAAAATAAAAGAGCTTGTTGTTATTTAAATAAATTCCTGTTTATGTACGTAAATAGTTCTATCTTTATGTAAGATTCAATTTCCGTTCCACTTAATGTCTAGCCTCAGAACTTTAAATTGTCTTTCTGGAAGATAGCTTTAGCTTGAGGTTCTTCGAAAAGCTCTACAAGCCTCATCTGCCCAGTCTTTTATCAAGTATTTTGGGGTCGCCTCCCAGACTAACCGAATGCAATTGTATACCAGTATTTTACATTGAGCAACCTCCTATGTGACCTCCACAACTCAGTTAGCACGGATAACCCTTGTCTAGTCTGACAGTGACAACCAATCTTACGATTGACAGTCGAACAACCAATCGTAAGATTGGTTCTTTCTGGAACACTGACTACCTAGTAACGACTGTCAAAGATATACAAATTACAGCCGGGACCACCGGTTTGACGTGTGTTCCGAGGCACGGAGGAAACTCGGTATGTAATGGATGGTCAGTTGGTCACCCATCCACAGACCAACAAGGCAAGTGTGGCTTATCCTGAAGATCGACCCAAGCGACTGTTATTATATAGCCACGAGTTCTTCGTGTTCTTCATTTCTACAGTATCAGCTGGAAACTAGGTTATTAGTACTACTAGGACTCGAAATCAATAAACACACTTCAAACCACGTAGACTGTCTCAAACACAGCAATTGCAATATCGCGACACAATCCAACTGTCTCCTTTCTCTGACACTAGTGACACTTATTTACACTACAAGATAAGCTCTCGACACTCCCTTTATCATTCTGACTTCGGCACGGAAATTCGTGACTGTCAAATACCCCATTATACTCCCATAAAGCTATTATGGTGACGTAATGTTGGTACTAGTTTTGCTCGGAATGTTGGGGAGGTAACCGTTGTATGTAATGTCTTTATTAAAGTTATTGTTGGTCGGGGATGTAGGAGAATGCAGGGTTTTTGACCTGCGGCTGTTTTTGCTGGTAGAGTTACGAAAGCAGAAGAAAATTATGCATAAAGGTGATCTGAGTTTTTATAAAAGTTCTCTTTAATTTCCTCATGTGCTTGAACCCTTTCTCGTGAAAGAGCCCAACTAGCTTGATTTATTTGTTATTGTTAAAGAACTTGACGTCAAATATTATTGCTACTGTCCCACTATTAATGGGCTGCACAAAGACTTGCCTCTATTTCTTCCATCGGTCACTAATGTCACGATTCTACGCAATTTCTTTACAATTCATAAGGAAGACTTCTAGGTCGTCGCTCTATTTCCTTCGTCATCTGCTGCGGCCTCGTATCACTGTTTTTGGCACTAATCCTGTTGTAACAAAGTTCTAAAATAATCAGCGCAAAGTTAGTGTATAAAAACACGCCACTACTTACGTTATTAAATCTAAGTTCAACTTCTTCACTTGAATAGGATCTTTGTGGAGCTCATTTTCCCTAGATTACCTACTACTCAAGCTGCATCGTACTCTCTTTTGCTGTTTTAACAGCTATTGAGTTCCTTGTTACACAAACGGAACTTCTAGTTTTAGAGTACATATCCTACAGCTAAACCTTGCTTTCTATAAATAAAGATTCTCATAAAAATCAAGGAAAACCTATAAATCCTGTACCCAGTCAATCACTAAAATAAGCAAAAGAAATCTCATCCCAATTTCCTCTCCAACTTGTCTCAATGTGTCTTTACGACCACTATTACCAGTTAAGTGGGTTAGACACAATAGACAGTGTTCCTTGGTTGTCAATCCACCGAAATTGTCCCAAGTAATTACTTTCACTTCCCAGATTACGCTCTGTTTTGTAACAAATACTGCCGGATTGGTGTCGCTTCGGCAGGTTATACAGAAGACCGAAGAGTATAACTTGCCTCTCTGCTTAGCGTTTGTGGACTACGAAAAAGCCTTTGATTCGATCGAAACCTGGGCTGTACTGCAGTCTCTCCAACGGTGCCAAATTGACTATCG
The DNA here is from genome assembly GCA_916618015.1 of Xestia c-nigrum. Classification (NCBI taxonomy): domain Eukaryota; kingdom Metazoa; phylum Arthropoda; class Insecta; order Lepidoptera; family Noctuidae; genus Xestia; species Xestia c-nigrum. The sequence goes on along the minus strand of OU745269.1, from coordinate 7,429,529 downwards.
GTACATCGAGGTGTTGAAGTGTTTGTACAAAAACGCCACCATGTCAGTCCGACTTCAGGACCAAGCCTCGGAACCTATCCTTCTGCAGCGAGGTGTAAGACAGGGAGACGTCATATCTCCGAAACTGTTCACCGCTGCACTGGAGGATGTCTTCAAGGTTCTGGACTGGAGAGGGCTAGGCATCAACGTCAATGGCGAGTACATCACTCACCTTCGGTTTGCCGACGATATTGTGGTCATGGCTGAGACCATGGAGGACGTCAGTACAATGCTCGATGACCTCAGTAGAGCCTCCAAAAGAGTGGGTCTAAAAATGAACATGGACAAGACGAAGGTCATGTTGAATGCCCATGTCACACCTATTCCTATCAAGATCGGAGACTCTTCACTCGAAATTGTAGACGATTATGTATACCTAGGACAAACGGTCCAGTTAGGTAGGTCTAACTTCGAGAAAGAGGTCAATCGTCGAATCCGACTCGGCTGGGCAGCGTTCGGGAAGCTGCGCGGTATCTTCTCGTCCAACTTACCGCAGTGTCTCAAGACGAAAGTCTATGACCAGTGTGTGTTGCCAGTGATTACATACGGGACCGAAACGTGGTCGCTCACAATGGGCCTTATCAAAAGGCTTAAAGTAACACAAAGGGCAATGGAGAGGGCTATGCTCGGAGTTTCCTTGCGTGATCGAATCAGAAATGAAGACATCCGCAAGAGAACCAAGGTCACCGACGTAGCCCGAAGAATTGCTAAACTTAAGTGGCAGTGGGCAGGGCACATTGCTCGCAGAACGGATGGCCGATGGGGCCGAAAAGTTCTGGAGTGGCGACCGCGAACCGGAAGACGATGCGTTGGAAGACCTCCCACTAGGTGGACCGATGACCTGGTGAAGGTTGCGGGAATCCGGTGGATGCGAGTAGCAAGGGACCGGTCAATGTGGCGACACTTGGGGGAGGCCTATGTCCAGCAGTGGACGTCTTTCGGCTGAGATGATGATGATGATGATGATGATGGTGTCGAAACTAATTTGTGACTTACGGCTATGTAGATCTCGGATTGAAAAGGCGGGGAAAGGTGGGTATATTTAAATATAAATAAATACGCGAACGCTACGAAATGTTTCTCCTCTGCTGTTCCTTGGTCTAGTGGTCGCTCACGCGTGTGTCAAATATGGTGTCTTGGGTTAGATTCCTAGTTCGGTCAGAGTGATATTTGGTTTTTCTATCAGGAATTTATCAGAAAGAGGCCTGGTTTGTGACAATAGGGTCGCTCCCTTTTACATAAGACATAAAAGTAAATGGCGAAATTAGATACAGAGGGGATTATAGGCGTGATGTTATGAAATATTTTCTTCTGTTGGCTATAGGCTAGGCTTCTCCCAATGATCGCCACAACTACTGGACCTGCGCTGCTCTCATCCGATTCCTGCAACCTTCACTGGGTCGTCGCCGGTCCAACCAAAATGGTTTCCCAAATTATTTTGGCAGGCTGGTTAGGTTCCGCTGCATTAGGAAACGTGGTCTACTTAATCTGGATGCCATTTACTTCGTATACAAATTTCATCTTGATTTATAAAATAAATACGAAAACAGGATTATCCCATTGTTCACAGGCCAACGGGAAATCCTAGAAACGAACTAGAATTGAGGAAAACATTTCAAAATGATAATTTTCAGTCACGTAGTATTGTCCAATGTATGTTACAGAATACACGGAAATTTTACATGCATCGATTGTAGCGCTATAAAGCAGTCATTTTACGCTGCATCAATATCAGTAATTTAATCGCTGAATTGAACGCCTCCCCATTGAAGCTTCATGCCAGCCTTTTCAATATCGCACAGGTATGCCCGTGGAATTCGCTGCCAGTACCGTACCTACCGCAGTCAGCTGAATTATTTTTTAATTTTCTTTAATGCTCGTCTCTATTGTATTGTTTTTGTCTATCTCTCTGGTTTTATTTATCTTTGTATCTGTGGTTTTTATTCTTCGTCAAGATACTGCTGCTGTAGTTTCTATTTTCTTGGTATTTTATGTTAGTAACTGACGATGGTTTGTATTTTCTTTAAGGTAATTTTTATTGAGTCTGACAAATGAAGACTCAATGCATTTGCAACATTTTCTTCAGATCGGGTATTAAAACTTTACTTCGCTCTTTTGATCAGTTTCTATACCACTCTTCCTATTCTAATACAACAATCGGTTTCATAAGTTCTTTGTCGCAATCGTATAGAGAACTTACAAAACCGTATGAAACCGATATTGTAGCTTCCCCAAATATTAGAACTTTCTATTTTGTTATTCTCCCTACACTTGTAAAATACAAACACATTTATGGAATCTTACCTGCGGAAAGCTTTTTATTTCGACCTCGCGTTCCTTTGCCCGTGTAAAATAACTTTAGCTTCTCATAGACTTTTTCCACTTAACATTTGAATTTTCGCAACACGTGTATGTTGTTCGAATAAATATTTTGATTTTGACATTCTTCTAGTTTTACTTGAATTGGTTATAAAAAAAAGATTACCGGTTGACTCGCGTTTTCTTTCATCGTTACACTTTTAGGTCTTCTTTAATTATTAATTTACTTTGATTTGATTTTGAATAAAAATAATTAAGATGTCTGATCTTAGAGGGCGTTTTCCTACTCCTACGCGGTTTGTTTCCATACTTACACAGCTATTTGTTGTCGAGTCGTTTATAATTTTCCCTTACTCTAATTTTATGAACCACCTTATTCCTTAAAGCTTTGATCCAAGTATCTAGAATTTAAATTGGACCTGATACCCATGTTATAGACTAGCACATATGCAGTGTATGCACATTGCATTGCTAGGAGCACAGTATTTTCTATGATTAATAAAACTATAAACATCATCGACAGCCAGGCCTGCATAGTAGCCGCGTTGTCTACTAGAGATAGAGAAAGGTTGAAGGTCAAATTTATCAGCATTAGAATCTTCATCGAACAATTTGTCTTCAAAATGAAAGCCCATCAATTAGGATTTAACAACATTAACGTCTTCATTAAAATGACGTAATACCAAAAAAGAGTTTTAATAAACCCTTTTATTCTTAATTTGACGTCGGCATGTCAAGTTAACTAGAATTTATTGCGAGGAAGGCTCATTAAGAAGTTATGGCTGCAGTAGTAAATCAAAACGTTACTGTCGTGAGGTGAGATGATAAGGAGTTCTATGCAGAAAAACCAGCTTGTGACGCAACGAACGATGAAGAAAAAGATGCTGAGGAATCGAAGGTAGACTTACTACTGATGTGATACGTTCAGACCCGTATTGGTAGAACAAACTTAACATACCACTAGCGATTAGAGTTAGACTTTCAGAACAAGGCTCCCGATCAGGTCTTCAATTTTTTTCTGTTGACGAAACGGCAGCCAATTATCTCTATTGACATAAGATTTTACTGTAGATCCTTCCAAATTACTTAATTATAGAAATCTTAAATAGAACCACTACGTTCAAAATTGCTTATCGTCACTGTCTGATGCAAGGTAGGAATTTCAAATCCTTCTGTAGATTGTGGCCCTTCTCCACCAACACTCTTCGTGGTGAAACGTAATGGAATCTTATGTCACCATTTAAGAGTGTAATTGAAGTAATACTCGCTTGAAGTGACCGTAAAAGTGTCGTTTCGGGCTGATTGCAGTGCATTCTGTTCTTTTATTAAAGTTTCACTTTGTTATGACGATTTTCTTGTACCTACATTATATTGATCTAGTTTGTAGGACCCGTTTTATTATTTATTTAAACGTTCAATTCAGACTAAAAATGGTCCATAACATAGAATATACATAGTTAAAATAATATCAATACAAAAATCACAAGTTCACATATTTTTGAAGTTGTTTTCACTGAAATTGATCCTGGAAATAAACTGTTGTGTTCTTAAGACTACTCATGTATTTTAGTTGTAGGCTTGTGATTAAAAGTAATCCAAATCTTAATATTCCATTTTCGATCTATCCCAACGCTGCTTTCACAAGTATGACATTTAAGCTGTCGGCTAAACTGCAATAGCTAGCGAAGTTTTAAGTCTTTAATATAGCAGCATCAGTTATTAGCCATCAGGAATGCGACTTAATGCCAATAGCCGGTTTGATCAGTCGCTGACACCAAAAATGTTATAATAAAAAACTGAATTCTTAATGCCTTGCATTTAAAAAGCAGTCGGCGTTTTTGCACAGAAATATATCCATATGAAAATGTGTATAGCTCTAGTCACGGAGTTAAGAGTGTTACGACAATAATAAATTAGAAGCCACGGAGATTGTTTGTTTTTATTCCCATTAACAAAAACTATTCTTGATTTAAAATAAATAAATGGGGCACCAGTCGTTCCTACCCAGGTCATCGGAAGCCTATTGTATTTGTTGTCAAATTTCAATTTTAGTTCAGTAAATTATTATTTTAAAGAAATATTTTTCGTCAAGTTGCTTCACGATCGCAAAATGCTACAAAGATCAAAGATGTTTTTAAGATAACTAGCAAGCTTATCATGCATTTTAAATAATGTCTCACTCAGCTCGAATCAGGAGACTCCCTCTTACCAAGATGCAGGAATACATTGTTTAATGCATCATCGTAAACTTGATACTGAATTCGTCCGTTGTCAAAGACAATCAAATTGTTAGCCAGATCCGTGTACAAAACGACCGCATTAGAAACAATTTATTAACCGCAAAACGGCCAAGTAAATTCAAAACTTCATACAAAGATGATAACTTAATACAATGAACAAGTAAACCTTCTTACCTAATTGAACGTTGATTTTACAAAGCCGTTGTATTGAGGCAAGTACAGATTACAGCAGTTCCATCTAATATAATGTAACGTTCCTGTGAATTCTGGACTCACTTTTCGAAGTAATATGAGAATTACTTCGAAATCGGAGCATTCACAAGAACATTCCTTTCTATTTTCAACCGACTTCCAAAAAGAGGAGGTTATCAATTCGTCTGTATTTTTTTTTTTTTTTTTTTTTTGTGTTTGTTACCTCAGAACTTTCGACTGGGTGAACCGATTTAGATGATTCTTTTTTTGTTTGAAAGCTGGTGCTTGTCGATTGGTCCCATTTTAATTTGTTGAAGATCTGATGCTGATCTTCCGAGATATACAAAGGAACTCTTCAAAAATAGACGGCAAATCTGCAGTAATTGCTGCAATCGCTTGTAGGTTCATTGTTCATACTACATCATGACGTAACATCACGCCTGTATACTCTGAGGGGGTACCTAGACGTGTACAATACTCCCAGATTTCGACAATGTTTGTTGCCTCTGAACTTTCGACTGGGTAAACCGATTTTGATGATTCTTTTTTTATTTGAAAGCTGGTGCTTTCCGTGTGGTTCCATTTCAATTTAGTTAAGATCTGACGCTGATCTTCGGAGATGTAAATGGAACTCTTCAAAATTACACGGCAAAGCTGCAGTAATTGCTGCAATGACTTGGTTGTTTGTTGTTTGTGTAACATAGTGACGTAACATCACGCCTGTATGCTCTGAGGGAGTACGCAGAAGTGTACAATACACCCAGATTTCGACAGTTAGATATGTTAAGTTCCGTTTAATGGGATCCTGGAGAAATAGAGGAAATTCCTTAAATTTTGTAGGCACACCAGAAGCGATTTGGGTAGTTTTAGGAAGAGTACATTCTTGGAGTGATCCCATTTCAATTTGGTAAAGATCTGATGAAGAACTTCGGAGGAACTCCTCCATAAATGATAGCAAATGTACTGGGATCGCTGAAATCTCATATCTGTCTATTGTTTACACCAGTTCATAAAAGAAAATCACGCCGGTACGCTTTGAAGGGGTAAGTACATATGAACCACTAAAAAATTAAAAATAAAAACTTTTTTACAAAAAATAAAACCGACTTCAGAGAAAACAAAAAAGTGAAAAATAACTTCAGAAAAAACGCTTCAGAAGTCGGTGACAAAAAAACTAAATCAATCAATCAAAGGTCACCGACTTCTGAAGCGTTTTTTCTGAAGTTATTTTTCACTTTTTTGTTTTTTGTGTTTACTCTTCGTTGAAAGATCGAATGTGTAGGTCAGGGTGTGGTCGTGTGGCCGGTAAAATATTAGAAAAAAATCGCTCGTTTGTTTGCGAAATCAAGTTGTAACAAATTGTTGAGACTCTTAATCATTGTTCGAGTCGTGAAAGGGTGATGTGATACATTACAGGGGGTCAATATTTTGTTACACACAAATGCTTTAGCTACTCTATACTCACCTTTAGCCAATGATATTACTATCATCTTAACCGCAGACCGCGATATGGGCCGATCAATTTTAATTAATGCTGATCTGACTATATTCGTGGCGTAGGATTTGTTATGAGTGTTTTGTTTTCGAAATCAAACTCTTGTTTACAAGTTCTTGCTGTAATTTTCCTGTGATATCATCATCATTTTAGTGAAGAAGTTTATTAATAAAAACAAGTGCTGTTTTGTCTCCGAAGAGCACTTTTTGACAAGAAGTGGTCAGTAGTTTGCCTCCTGTTGTAAATGCTGATCAACAGAGGATCGCAGGCAATTTAGTTACTTCACGTTGTGAGCTTATGCTTCATCAATGTCTGCTATTGTTCTCCTGATACTTCTGTTACCCCCCTTATATGGACAGCACATTCGTCAGCTCTATTAATAACTACAGTAAACGCTACACCAGCAGGATTCTCATCCATCATCATTTTATCGTTTACAACATTAAAAGCCTGCCAATTATCTTTAAATCATGTACCAGAACTGGTATCATCAAGTTGTTGACCGCCTGTATCTATTCCTGTCGCAGTTGCATCGATTGCCAACCACCCATCAGACCTACCTTGCAATACCAGTTTCCTTGCAAGTCTAACTGTGCCATCTTCACCGTTACCCACCACAAACCAATATGGGTTTTATTACTTACAATTTACGACAACAATTTGCGTACAACCGTATTGGCTATGAAATTCGCGGTCTACCCAAAAGTAATTGAGTTTATGTTTTATTGAATCGGTTGGTTTCTTTTTTTCTATTTAAAATACACTATTGTGTCTCTGATCCTTTGAAGGTTTAATAGAAAGTAGGACATTTATTCCATTGTAAAAAATATATTATACCTGATTCAGTCTTGCATGCTTCACGAATGTTTCTACTAAGCTTGAGCTTAGCTAGGCTCATCTGCCCATAATGCGGCCCCGTCTGATACTTCAGGGATTGCAGACATCATGCTTTCTTACTACGTATCTTCAAATATACCAGAATGTATACACAGGAAAAGGGATTTGGTCTTCCACAATAGTACTTTCTTAACAATGTTTTTCCTTCTCTATACTATTTATCTTTTTCCCTCTCATGCTTTAAGAAGACAACACAATATTGTACCTGTTGGTTTTAGTTTTACGCGAGTTTCATAGCTGGCACGATTACGTACGTTTTATGTCTACATGAGAGTTTTATTGTTTTTGTCTTGTAAAAGGGGTTTACTGCTCAATCTTATTTTTATATTCATGCTGTTTCCCTTTATGTTCAAAGACAGAAAATGTTTTTTTTTGGGACAGGAAATACTTTCTACAAAACGTTTTATTTGGATAAAGTAAATTATAAATGGAGATCCTATACCACTTGAAGTGACTCAAAATGTTTGGACATTCCTTTGACTTTTATATATTATGTGTTTTTTCCCAACTAACCTGCTCTATTACAGTTGATTTTTGATAAATATTACAGTGCTTTGAGCCAAGTGATTTTAATATCAAATTCCAAACAATCAGATTCTAATCCCGGATCTTCTTTAGTATAATTTCTCTATCTCGCATTTTGTAAAACCGCCTAACCCTTTTATCGTACTTAAACCGTATAAATTAACAATAATTCTTCTCGATACCGTCTTATTTGCATACCGTTAAGAAATTATCATACGATTAGTTCGGTCCATGTTCGTTCCGTGTTCGGTTTTATCCACCGATTTCAATCACGTTACCGGTACCTTTGGTTTATTGGGATCTTTAGTTACATAATTAAAGAGGTTTGTTTGTTTTAAATAATGGACGTGTTTTTTGGGATCAAAGTTTTAGAACTTTAGAATTTTCTAGTAGTTCTTGTTTATTTATATACTAGCTTCTGCCAGCGGCTTCGCCCGCGTGATGTTTGATTATTGTCCCATGGGATCTTACTACCGGGATAAAAAGTTAAAACCTGAATTAAAAAATTAAATGTTTTAATTCAGGTTTTAAACTATCTGTGTGCACAATTTCATCCAAATCCGTTCAGTAGTTATCGCGTGAAAGCGTAACAAACAAACTTACATTCACATTGATAATATTAGTAGGGATTATTTATCTGGTAGTCACATAGGTGGAAAAAGGCAAAACAGATGATGGCTAGGATGATGATCCTATTTCATATTTGTTCGCCGTCGTCAGTGGCACGACTTTTTCTCGTTTCATTCAAAATCTTCCGATAGAATAAGTACAGTTTACAGATATTACCATATATTCAATTATTATAGTCTACTATAATATAACTAGCAGTCAAATTTAATTTTATATTGACATGTTTATGACATGGAAACGTTAAGGTGATACTTACTACAATCATCTGCTTAGCCTTTTCCCAACTTTATTGGTGTCGGGTTCCAATCTTATCGGATGCAGAATACCCGTATTCTACATGGGACGTCTGCCTATCTGACCTCCACAACCCAGTGAGTACCCCAGTAGAAATATCGTATTACCCATAATACGTACCAACGTGACAAGCAGTCTTACCAAAGACCACCTTGGTAAGACTGGTTGTCAGACTTTTTAGGCCACTGACTTCCCGTAATAACTATCAAAGATCTACAGATTACAGCTGGGTACAACGGCTTAACGTGCTTTCCGAGGCACGGAGGAAACTCGGTATGTAATGGGCGGTCACCCAGCCACTGACCAACCTAGGCAAGCATGGCTTTACCTAAAGATCGACCCGAACGGCTGTTATTATTTAGCCACGAGCTTCAGAAGATTAAGGGCCAGTTTCACCGGTTGCGGATAAAGTGTCGGTTTGCCTATTAGGAACTTATCTGCCAGATAAACTAACACTTTTGGTTTCACAGCTGGCAGATAGCGATATATGGTAGATAAAGTATTAGTTATAACCAGCCTTTAAGTGGTAGATAGTATTAACTATCAGATAACTAACCGACACTTTATCCGCAACCGGTGAAACTGGCCCTAAACTTACTAATCACCTGCAAATAATGAGTAGGTGGAAGTAACAGTAATCCAGATTCACGTGTTGGTACAAAATGCTTCACTCATTAGTAAAATGCTTGTCACGAAAAATTCTCAAGCTCGCGTTAATATTAACAGCTCAATTAAGGTGCTGAGTCATCCTTACAATTTCTTCGTGATAATTAAATGACTATTCAGTTTTATTTTTGCTTCAGTCTTCGTACATACTACGTGAATACATACTGATGTACTTATAGTAGCTAAAAAAAAACAGTTAAATCTATACTTCGATATTAATTTTATAAGGAGGAAGGATTTGATATTTGTGTGTTTTTTTACGATTTAACTCTAAAACTCCTCGTCCGATTTTTAAAATTCTTTCACCGTTAGAAAGCCACGTCTTTACTGAGTATCATAGGGCGAGGCCACAACACTGCGTTGCGGCGTCGTATCGCAAAAACGACGTCGCACAGCAATACAAAGCGATGACGCAACGCAAAAATTTCATCGCATACGACATCGTACGACAAGACGCTAACCGTCAGTTCAGGTTCTAGTCAGACATGGACCATTTATAATAAGTAGGAAAATTCATCAAAACATTTGTACGTTCACCCTGCCCACTTATAACCTTGTCGCTCCACGTGGGTGTCTCTTAAGGCAACTATGGAATCTTCTTGAAAGGTGTCCCCTTATACTGAAATAACTTGTTTTCAACAGTTGGCGTAGAATGTAGACATGTATAACTTCGTCTATGAACTGGAAAACAAAAAACATTCTCAAGATTTGAAATAGTTGGTCTGTTACTCGCTGGCCACCTTTTTACATATTAAGTTTCCCCCGGCTGTGTTTTGTAGATCTTTGACAGTCGTTACAGCAAGTCAGTGGCACAAAAAAACTGACAACTAGTCTTACCAAGTGATATCGTATTACCCAGTACTAACTGGGTTGTGAAGGTCAGATAGGCAGTCGCTCCATGTAAAATATTGGTACATAGTTGGGAAAAGGCTAGGATGATGGCTTGAATATTTGTGCTCCAAAATGCTGGAGCAGAAATATTCAAGACCTTTTCTGTCCTAAGATGGACTTAATTCTTGTCTGCGTTATGACTTTAATATTTTTTATTGACTACTTATTCAATTTTATAACTTTGGGTTCTGATGGCTGCCTTCAAAGATGTGTTGGTCTTCTGCTGACAAAACCATGCGGTACATCCTTTACCATAACCATCCTTTACCTGATACTGACGCCTTTCGTCAGTGTCGTCAACTCGTTCCTGAAGCCCTACTCCCCAACGCTTCGTCCGTATATTCGGATCTATTCGTCTCTCTCGCGCACGTCTGCAGATGAGTGCGAGTGAGAGACGCGGGTAGATCCAAATATACGGTCGAAACGTTAGGGAGTAGGGCCTCTGGTGGTCAACTCTCTAAGCACGAAATCCGTAGTTACGGTCGTTTTCTACTCCGGAGTCCGGACATAAGATTCGTTGAAGTCTGAACTAAAAATGAATGACAACACGATTGGTCAGCTAAGCTGTCCTTACTTCCAATGTGTTTTCAAAACTCATGAATCCGAAAATATTAGGGAGTACGGTTCATGTCAAAGAACGGACATAGAGAGTAGACCCTCTGGAACAAAAATACTCCCATCATGCTTTAAGCATATGCCACTCTTCGTGCTGACGTCTTCCTTACGTGTTTTGGTTTCTTGGCAATGTGTTATTGCCCCCCTTCTTCTTTTCGTGTCGTTTGACTCAAATAATACCCGACTGTACGTAGCCACCTGCACAGCTCCTTCGTTGGCTTCGTTAAAATCCTGGAAAGTTCTTGGAAAGACATTGGGTTGTGTATTTCTATCTAGTAAACCCACAAGGTAATCATCCTAAACTCCCTTATGAATCTGGATATAAATGTTTATTGCTCCCATCACCCTTCAACCTCATGACAACACGTGACCACACCGTGCTTCGTCCCCACGTGCTTTGGTCCCCCTTCCAACGTGTAACTGTCCCCTGACAACGTGCTCCCCCTATTTCCACCGTTTTCCCTCATCTGCGGATTGCCCAACAGTGTTGTAGTAAGCATGCTCGAGTTTCCTCAAATCCTACATTGCTATTGATTGTTATCGTTCTTGATGATAAGCAAAAGCATTCGTGGAATACCGCGGGATGTGATTAAGAAATACATGTGTGCTGTAATCTCGCCTAATTGCTGTTGTTTAAGGTAATTCAAGCAAACGTTATCTGCTGACTCGGTATTGAGAAATTCTTGAGAATTGTTCGACTTGAAAATTGTGTAGGTGTCTTGTAAGTTATCAAGTTCATGTTTATGATCTTCTAAGAAAGGGTAAGCAGAAATTTATTGAATGCACATAAGTAGGTTTTACGTAGTAGCGATGTTCAGCATTATGTTAGGGGTATGTCATAAAGTTACTATATATCAAAGACATTCAAATATACACGGGACAAGACGAAAGAAAATCGTGATCTAAAACTTGGGAACAAGTTTATTGTTATAGGTACGCCCGCTTATCAGGTAGCATTCGTGTGACTAAATGGAAAATGTTAGGAATAAAAATAATACATTCCCAATGTCCACTGTAAAACTGTTTTAAATCCCTTTGTTCCATTCGAGTAGAAGTCCGTAACACTCATTAATCAGTATATCCCCCAGAAATGAAACCCATTCTTGTGCTATACAGGTCCTGTACAATATGTGATGACTTCGTCGTATCCTGAGGTACGTTTTGATCCATCCAGCACATCGTACGTACAAAAACAAGTTACAATCGCTTTTATCGCGTATTTTTACAATTGTCCAACACAGGATATGCCACACCTTCTCTTCTGTCCGTCGTGTGTAGCTTATTGCACTCTCTAGGACTTGAATGAGGCAAACAACAGTGCTGTCCAGGTTGCTACGTGCTAGTCGGACAAAATCTGAAGATTGCTCTTAGAAGGTCACTATCTAGGTCCTGTGGTCTTTGGGCAGAGCAAGTCCGTCTCGGTGACGACCTCAACAAAATGCCTGATTTAAACTACAGCCCTAACTGTTTACCTTTATCTCGTGCCGCCACTATACAAAAACAACTATAACCTCAGCATGTTATCGACAACATAATATCAAAAACAAGTTTCATCCTACGCATTAGTACAACTTATAGAGACGTTACTACTTACAAGTTATAGTAGGGATTTGATGCGGAAACATATTCAGCTTACGCTACGCTGATCGCTGGAGGCGTGACGAAGACCTCAACTAATCAATCAAGTTCGGTTAGAATGTTGTTGTATTACATATGTTTTGATAAAGGTATGTAGGTATTTCATGTGGTGGAAACTCATATAAAGGATAGGCACCCATTCACGAACCAACCCAAACAGACGGCTAAACCTAAAGATCACGAGCTTCGTTCCAAATTAACAACGAGTTACAACATTAATACTTACAAAGTCAACGAAATCTTTACAGTTCAGTATTACAAACGGTGGCTCTCGATCAGGTAACGCCAGCTAAGTGTACCGTTGTAGTCGAAGCGAGATGCGCATATAACGGTACCTAACATTAATTGATACCAGTAAACGGTGCCGTCGGGCTAAGCTATAATGCGCAGGCGCACTGTAATACGGTAATATCAGTAATGTTGCGTATTGTTTCTTGTGGTAACGGGGTTATAGGAGTTTGTATGGTGAGGGAATAGTTTCTTTGTTTCGTTCCTTGGAAATGATTGTACTCTTTCGCAATGTCTTTGGCTTGAATGATATTCTACTTGTGTTTAGTGATTTTGTTTTTTGAGGAGCTTTTAGCTAAGAGCTAGCTTTCCTGGCTTTGCACATACTAGTGTTGTTTCGATGTGGACAGATAATTTTAAATGAGGTAAAATAAACAGCATTTTGAATAAAACTTACTTATAATTACTAGCTGCGCCGTTCACATGATACTAGGAAGCAAAATAGAATAGTAAAGCCAGTGTGAGGCTGATATTAGCTTTCAAAATAAAACCCCATTCTATTATACTATCCTAGCTTGAGACAGCTTACTAGCTTCCGCACTGTTTTACTAGCCTAGAAATTAAGGTAGATCTGTGTTCACTAAGCCAGAGTTACTATCCTACCTAGAAAAACTAGTCCCGTGTATATCGGGCTAACAGCTACGGCTTGTATTAGGTACTTACGTGTGTACTTGAAGTGTTTGCTAGTCGCACTCATTGAAAAAGAAACACACACTTGTTAGCAGTCCGGTTTAACAGCTTGAACTCACGTTCTTTTCTAAAAAAAGTTTAATTAAAACTAATCGACACATTAAACAACTAAACACAGCACTATGATTATAAAACAATCAAAATCATAACTAGTTCAACAGAAACTTAATCATAACTTACCCCGACAATTAATCTCTTAACACCGTGTATTTAAACAGACGTAGATATACGGGTGTAATGTGTTTCTAAGTATACAGTCGAACTAAGTAACTAATAATGAATGACGTGTAAATGAGTTTACTATTAGTGTTAGTGGCTCGTAGGCTAGGTTGAACTTTCGCTTGCTCGGTCACTAGGATCTGACCTCATTGGTCTGTTGTGTTACTTGCTCACTTGAGTAAGTACTTCTTGTAGATATGGTATTGGGGTTACTGTTTATACCATTTGACTTTGTTTTACCTACTTTTGAATGGTTGTTTTTAAAAAGCTTCTACATAGTTTGTACGCCGCATCTCGGTAGTCTGCAATTGAAAAATCCTTTCACTTCAGAGATATCAACAAATATGGTCTTCGCCGGCCGGAAGACCTCCAATTAGGTGACCTGGTGATGGTTGCGGGAATCAGCTGGATGAGAGTCGCATGGGATAGGTCAATGTGGCGACACTTGGGGCAGGCATATCCAGCAGTAGACGTCTTTCGGCTGAAATGATGATGATAATGATGATTTTCTTCTGTTTAGAAGGTCTAAGCTTTAGCTATTCTATGTGTCTGCAAATTACAAGCTTCCGGTAATCAAGCTCTTTGATTTATGCTCGTCTCCTCGCTGTATAATACGAAGCGCTAAAACTGGTTGATACTATTAAGATATTCATGCCATTTTATTAATGCACTAGCTGACCCACGCAACTTCGTCTGCGTCACATAAGAGAGAAAAACGAAAGGAAAAAAACGTGCCCGTTTTTGCAACATTTTTCATTCCTTTCCGCTCTTAATGACTGTAGCGTGATGTTATATAGCCAAGCCTTCCTCGATAAATGGACTATCCAACACAAAAAGATTTTTTCAATTCGAGCCCGTAGTTCCTGAGATTAGCGCGTTCAACCAAACAAACAAACAAACTCTTCTGCTTTATAATATTTTATTAATTATTAATGCATTATGGTTGAATCTTGCTGGATAGTTGAGCATGTAATAAGCCATAATAATAAAGTACATCAAAATTTTGCCAGTTATGTTTAAGTCTCTTGTAATAGAGAGGGAGTCTATTGCGATCTACTGGGCACAAACCCAGACTCCGGAGCTGCTACTGAGAACTTCCTGAAGGAATAACCCAACAACAGTTTGCCTGACGGTGAAGGAAAACATCGTGAGGAAACCGGCATGTCCTAGAACAAAAATTCGAAGACATGTGACATCTACCAATCCGCACTGGGCCCGCGTGGTAGATTATAGCCCATTCCCTCAAATTGAGAGGAGGCCGTGTCCCAGCGGTGGGAACATTAAAGGCTGATGATGATGATGATGATGAGTTTGCCTGACTTGGGAATCAAACCGTCGTGCTCAGCTAAGCATAAGCACATTACACACTTAGATTCTAGTGACTGGATCCATCCACATATTTATGGTCAAAACTAGCTTTTCTGTCTATATCCCTTCAACCATATCTGAAGACTCGTCATACAATATAAACAAGCTAGGGTGTCCATTAATCATGCATCAGCATTTAAATAAAAAAAATGCAAAAACAACAAGTTTCACATTTCTTGCGATTACAGTGGGAAATCTAACCACACTATACTTAGTAGTAAAATATTCAAATGGTATGCACATTACAAATATGCATGACATTTTATTTGTTAGTCATATAATGCGTGTTTTGCTGTGCTTAATTGGCTGAGGCAGGGCTTATTAACTGTGTTTATATCGTGTTTTTTCTTGCGTTTATTCAACTAGGGAAAAAAACTTGTGTAGTTATGTCTGCCCTATGGTTTTTGCTATAAAAGCACTTAGGTAAGTGGTCGGAAGTTGGATTGCTGAGTATTAGATCCTTGGTTTGATTCCACAGATGGGCAGCGTTAATCTAACAAGGATTTTTCTGTAGCCAACCACAGCCATATAGCCATAGCCACAGAGTTTAGATTTCGCCCCTTATTATAATTGGACTGAAACATAACAGTTGAAAAGAAGGCAAACAGTGAACTATTAGGAACTTCTCTGCCTAACCCTTTGGGGGTTAAAAGCATGGTGTGATGCCATAGATGTTATGTTATTTATGGAACTTTTAACCCTGCAAAACTTCTCATTTTTCGCTAAATAACTAAGACTGGTAAAGGCACATTGACGAAAACTAAAAACATTTATATCACTAATAAAATAGATAAGTTTGTAGCACAACTGCACAACTACATAGGTGAGTTTGAAGAAAGTTGCACAAATATCAGACGAGCAGTTCCGTAGTAACAAATTGAAATACTGACGTTCCTATTTATAATAGGAGGCTAAGAATTATTGCGGCCATCAATATTATTTATGCATTCGCTAGTAAACTAAGGTGTGGTACAGATGCGAATACCATCATGTTATTAAGAAGTCGCTATTATTTATTGCGTCTTTGACCCGAAAGGAGAAAATGCAACTAAGCTGGAGTTTTTTTGCTGCAGTATATTGTTAACTACATCATCTGCCAAGCCTTTTTCAAACTACACTCGAGAGCAATGAATCCGGGTCACTTAAAGAATCCTAAAAATCTCGGAAACTAAAAATGCTAGGTTAATGCAATAAATTGTATTTAATAGACAATGTAATACTCCTTAAATGAAGGTATTAAAACTTCTTAGTTATTGTAAAGTTATATCATAAAAAAATTGGTTGTCTGTAAAGTCGGTTTACGGACGATAGATTTACGTGATAACGTCATAATCATTATTTTATGTAATACAAAAAAGGAGGTGGAACGTTACTTTGGAACGTTACTATGGAACGTTACTATTTTTCATGAGTGTTGCTGGTATTATCAATTTATAAGACGTTATCACGTCAAAAATCAAATTTGAAAAAGGGCCACTTTCGAAGATGGAACTACGAAATTACAGCATTTGGTTTTGCTTTTGTTTGTAATCTGTCATATATGTGGGTACATAAACCATGTTGATAGTGCTCTATATTCATTATTCAAGCTGAAATTATGTCGCTTACGCCTGAAGAATGCACCAGAATACTTACAATGCTGGAAACCGGCCGGAGTCAGCGCGATACAGCCAGGACTGTCGGTGTGTCGCTGTCAACAGTAGGTACAAAGAGTTCTCCGACGTTACGAAGAAACTGGTTCTAACCTACGCAGACCAGGAACGGGCAGAACCAGGTGTACCACAGCACGAGAAGACCGATAGTTGGTGAACACCATGCTTCGAAATCGCTTTCTCACAGGAACTGAACTCACAAATCAGTTTCGACGCCTCGGAGGAAGTAACCCAAGTGCATGGACATTAAGACGTCGGCTTGCTGAATCTAACTTAAAACCCCTTAGACCTGCAAACGGCCCTAAACTGGAGCGTGGGCATCGTATTTCAAGACTAAGATATGCCCAGAGCCACGTAAATTGGAGTATTGAAGATTGGTCAAAAGTTATGTTCTCCGACGAATCAAAATTTATGCTCTACAAGCACGATGGAAGACACAGAGTGTATCGAAGACCAGGGGAAAGATTCAAACAAGCATGCATCGAAGAAAAAGTAGCCTACGGTGGTGGGTCTGTACTTGTGTGGGCCGGAATTTCTTCTGAAAGTCGCACAGAGCTGGTGATCATAGAAAACGGCTCTTTAACTAGCGTAAGATATGTGGAAGAAATCCTCAATGATCACGTTGGTCCATTTATGGTCAATTTAGGTGAGGATGCTATATTTATGCATGACAATGCCCGACCTCATACAGGTAGGATTGTGAATGACTACCTTCAAGAGATGAACATTACTCGTATGGAGTGGCCAGCGCGCAGCCCGGATATCAACCCGATCGAGCATGCTTGGGACGAGCTAGGCAGATGCGTAAAACAACGAAACCCTCCCCCAATCACGCTTCGTGAGCTCAAAATTGCTCTCACAGAGGAATGGGAGAATATTCCCCAAAATCGTATAAGGAACTTGGTGTACAGCATGCCAAACCGCGTAAACGCAGTAATGGAAGCACGAGGAGGCAATACGAAGTATTAAAATTCAAGAAAATCGTAATAAAGTTCAAAAATTTCATGTTTCCTATTTTTGTTTTAAGGAGAGATCAGCAGTTTTTTTCTTTATGTAATTTTGTGTTAATAAAATGTATGGTGACTCATATTTTTTTTACTTTCATTTAAGGAGTATTACATAGTCTATTAAATACAATTTATTGCATTAACCTGTCATTTTTAGTTTCCGAGATTTTTAACATTCTTTAAGTGACCCGGATTCATTGCTCTCGAGTGTATTTTGGGGTCGGCTTCCAGTCTAACCGGATGCAGCTAACACTGCTACATGGAGCAACTGCCTGTCTGATCTCCACAACCCGGTTAATACTGGGTAAGACTGGTTGTCAAACTTTTTGGGCCACTGACTACGTGTATTGGTATTTTGTTAACTTATTAGTTGTTTATAATCAAAAGGTCGTGTATACGATGTAGGGAGTTATCGGGTCATTGAGCAGCAAAATTCGCCTAAAATAGACATGAAAATGTAATGTTGGGATCTTAAAATAAGAGACCTAACCAGGCAAATATGGGTGTGAAAAACTGACGGTTACCATGCATTCAGAAACATCATTCTGAATCCTCTCACATAGAAAATTATTAAAAAAGCAGCTGTTTTCCACAAAACTGCAAAACCTGCAAGCTGATGAATGACGTCAAAGGCTATGCATGCTGATGATAAACGTATCTCTAAATAATTAATTATTTAATTTTAGGACGATATTTAGGCATAACTTCATCATCATCATCATCATCATCATCAGCCTATAATGTTCCCACTGCTGGGACACAGCCTCCTCTCAATGAGAGGGAATGGGCTATAATCTACCACGCGGGCCCAGTGCGGATTGGTAGATGTCACATGTCTTCGAATTTTTGGTTCTAGGACATGCCGGTTTCCTCACGATGTTTTCCTTCACCGTTTTGAGAGTAGCGGTGATGAAATAAATTACACAAAGTAATGCGCCTGTCTGTGTTCGAACCCACGACTTACTGTTCGTAAGTCGGGGCCGCCACCACTGGGCCACCGCTGCTCAAAGCAAGCTCAAGCATAACTTAAGCGTCCTTAATAACGAATCAAATTCTAGCATTATCCATACACCAGTACTTCGGTTCCGAAAAATGTGAAGCTCCTGCCTTAAATATGAAAAAAATCCCTCATGTACCAAATGTATTTACTTTGCGTGTAACTTTCCCCTATCCACGTGTAAAGAAATATTTCATACTTAAGTTTTTGTTTCAGGTAATTCGTGAATTTCACATTCTCCTACCCCGCGGGTATTGTGTTCCGAGTCCCGGTGAGTTTTTGTTTCGAAAACCCTTTGTTCTAGACATTATATTTGGGTTTCCAGCAATATCACAACGAAATTTAATTTCTTACTTTAAAAGTTATAATTACGTAAAACATTCTGTGGTTTGGTCTCTTTGGGATTCTTTGTTTGTGATATTGGTAAAATGGCGCAAGGGAGTATATAATCAAAGAGTAGAGGTTACTCTTTGATTGAATGATTACATATCTATACTAATATTATAAAGCAGAAGATTGTGTTTGTTTGTTTGGTTGAACGCGCTAATCTCAGGATCTACTGGTTCGAACCAATCCGCACTGGGCCCGCGTGGTAGATTATAGCCCATTCCCTCTCATTGAGAGGAGGCCGTGTCCCAGCAGTGGGAACATTATAGGCTGATGATGATGATGATGATGACTGGTTCGAATGGAAAAATGCTTTTTGCGTTTGATAGTTCATTTATCGAGGAAGACTATAGGCTATATAACATCACGCTATGACCAATAGGAACGGAGCAGCAATGAAAAATGTTGCCAAAACACGAAGTTGCGTGGGCCAGCTAGTATATCTATATTGGCTCGGGTCAATCTTTTTTTTCTTTTTGGATCGACGACCACCCTTTACATACAGGGTTTCCTCGTTGCTCCGTGAAACTACACAAAAAGTCCAGTTAAAATACTACAAGTGCTATCAGAATTCAAAAGTACGTGCTTCCGTAACCATTCGACGGATTAAAACGCCAGTTAATTGTTATTGCGACAATCTGTTAAAATTCAGGTCGAGTTAACGCGTTCGTAAACTAATGTTTTCCCACCTTTTGTTTTGTTATCGCTACTGGTTAACCTTATTGCGTGTGTCGTAAAGCCACAGTATACGAAAAGGCAGTAGGACAACGTTTGGGGAAATGTGAACCCACCCATACAGACCCGGTACGTACATACGGTGAACCAGTGTGATATTACCTATCGGTCTCAGGAAGTGTTGTGTTGCTTGGGGGACTAATGTCTTGCAGTTGTCATTCTTAGGCTGGTAAGAAGAAAATTTCTTCTTATGTGACGTTACCTGCTAAACTTCTTACCAGTAGCGAAGCGTCATATTTGTGCAAAGGGAAGCCAAAAAAAACGAGGTTTTGTTCGTCACCGCCGTTTTCTATTCTCATTTTTGTTATCAGCGCAGTGACCCTAAACACCATGGAAATTACACCCATGACGAAAACTTTCGTCGGCGCCATCTTGAAATTTCATTTGACAAGCAACATTAGAAACCAGGAAACCTGCCGAATTTTTTTCGACTACAATGTATGAAAACAGAGAACGTCATTTGCTACGACCGTCATCCTTACATGCATAACATGCATTCTTGGTCTTTCGTGTTCTCAAATAAATAACGTATAAACCTTCTTTATCATTCACGACATAACAACATCAAATCAGTGTGGGAGGTTATCCTATTCTGACGGGTTTGACAGTATCCGGAAATTCATACATGTCTTGTTTATCGATAACATCATGACATTTTCCGATAGAGGTGGGTTGGCACTTATTCACTGTCCGTTGTGAAATTGACAAGCATTCCGTTGCCATGGCTTTTGATGGATTCTGTTCCAACATTGTCAATTTGCTTTGAATTTCTAGTTAATCTGGCTTTCAATGGAAACTTGAATGATATAGTTAGCCTGCGTTATCCCACTGATGGGCAAAGGCCTCTCTCCTTGACTTCGATCCAGGGTCATTATGGACCACTTGTCCCTGGTCTTGTCTAGCTCGATCTTCAACGAGGTCTGCCACGACGCCTTCTAGCTGTGTCGGGGCTCCAGAAACTCTCTATTTAATTAATGAAAACTATACAATTGCCCTAAAAAGGTGTCTGATCAGAAGACGAGTAATAGAGAAGTATTAGAGACGAAGACATGCTACGGGTGACCTCGAATTAATTGGAATAAAGGCAAGAGAATGATGATAGAACTGCCCAAATGAAATAAAAAGAAAAATCGTTTTTACGTGGCGACATATATAATATTATAAAAAAACTAGCTGACCCACGCAACTTCGCCTGCGTCACATAAGAGAGAAAAACGAAAGGGAAAAAAAAACCCCGTTTTTGCAACACTTTTCATTCCTGCTCCGCTCCTTATGGTCGTAGCGTGATGTTATAGCCTAAAGCCTGCGATAAATGGACTATCCAACACAAAAATAATTTTTCAATTTGAACCAGTAGTTGAACGCGCTAATCTCAGGAAGATTAGCGCGTTCAACCAAACAAACTCTTCTGCTTTATAATATTAGTATAGATAGATGTTACTTCTACCAAACTGTAGAGCAGTTAAGTTTAGTTTTCTCTAATATTTCAAAGAACAGTGTGAAACAAAATGATTCAAAGAGTATTTCCGTTTACAAAACGATCGATAAAATTGTATAAAAGCTTAATGTATCCGACTGTGGATGTGTGGCTTTTAATTTATTCATTGCGAAAGGCTTAGCCGGGTCTGTTGTATAACATGTCCCGGGTAAACTGTTTGTTTTTTCTCTGACGTTATTTGTTTTTTGTTATTATACCCCTTCAACTGTTTTCGCAATACTTATCGCTGATTAGTTCGTCTACGCTTTGCGGGGAATTAACACGTGGAATATAATTCGAGATTCGTAGAGGAAACAAAAATGTAACTTTGATCGGTCCTGATTTTGAAACCCTAATAAACAACGCACTGAGAACGTCCTCCTTTTTTTCGTCGGTTAGAAAGATACT
This sequence comes from Xestia c-nigrum, assembly GCA_916618015.1. NCBI lineage: Eukaryota > Metazoa > Arthropoda > Insecta > Lepidoptera > Noctuidae > Xestia > Xestia c-nigrum. Next base: position 7,407,860 of record OU745269.1, on the reverse strand, counting down.
GTAGGCTATGAAAAAGCTGAAGAACTCCGTATAAGCTTTTGTCAGGGAAGCTAAGAAGCACATACTTACAAAATTTTATTCATAAACCTCACCGTCTACTGTCTAGTCTTATCTTAAATGATTCTGCCTAAAACGTTCATAGCACGATCATAGTACGGTATAGTGAAGTGGACAGAATCTTAAGTTCTCGTTTAGTAATCATAATAGCAGAATCTACAGCCTGACTGCTGGTATAGGCATCTCTTTGCTCGTGGCAAGCTCCACGCTCTTTTGCCAGCCTCATCAGCTTAGCTCAGCTCCGTTTCCAATGCTGGAAATGCCAGCTATTAATTCTCCATGGCTCTCTGTGCACCGTACGTCGTGGTGGGCAGAACACACTGATTATGGAGCTGATAAGCAAACTGGGTCAATCTATACATAATTATAATAAAATCGTGGGAAAGTCAAAACTGTACAGTGAATATTAAAATAAAAAAAATAAGTAATAATAAGTTTTGCATGAATATTACTAAGAGGTTGGGTCAATATATAGGCTACATATTATCACGCTATCACCTACGGGGGAGGAGCACTGGCATCTTAGGTATTTTTGGTGCTGTAGAGCCTTCACGCAGACGACGTCGCGGGCAGCACCTAGTAATTAATATTTTCAAAACAAAGCCCAAAAGATTCCATATTATTAAGACCCTTAAGTATCCTTATTGATTTTTCCTTTCCATTTGAAGTGTCTTCCCAAATAATAGGTAAGTATGTTATTTTATTAAATCCGTCTTGCTATTTGCTTCATCACGCCTGAAAGCTTCCGAGAAACACTTACTTACTGCTACCTACAACCTCTTTGCACAGTAGATACTTTGATAATTATAGAGCACTTCTATATTTTCTGTGACCTACTTAAAAGAAAGTAATGTAGGTAAACTGATTGTCATGTACTTTTGCATGTTACCGATGATTACCGAAATTCAAAAGGAAACGAACAAAAACTTTATAATTGTTGCTAGTATTTGTATACTAGCAATATTTGTATACTTTTTTAAAATATTGCCATTTTTTTTTCGCTACACCGTTCTGTCAAATTTCATTACCATTCCTGCTGTAGTTCAACAGTGAAATTGTACTGAATAATACAGTTTCAATTTTCAAATATTTATATGGAAACCCCAGTTTTCGTACTTCACTCAGGCTCTCAAGTTTCCCAGCCTTAGGACCGCTCAATATTCTAAGGCTCACTCCAAAAGCTGAATAAGGACCTGCCACTACCAAGTCCTCATACAACATTTTTTTTCTTATTGCACAAATACTTTAAAAAGTTTTGCAACAAAGTGAGTGGGCGAGAATAGAGATTAAGTTGCCAGCACTTTGTGTTTTATTGAATGGACTTAGAGATAAAAGTGCAATGTCGAAGTACTTGTTGATATCGGCTTTCATGCGAATGGCGCCAAGCCAAACGAGGCATGTATGCACCATTTACATTTTAATGGTGACTTGGATTTTAAAATACAGGTGCGCATTGTTTTACTAAATTGGGTTTGTTGTTTTGTTGCTTTTAGGAATCGCATCTTAGTCGCAGGGACTGGTGTTGCCTTTATGGACTGTATTGGCATCAAGAGAAGCCTAGTTTGAGGATTCTGGAGGTTTATTATTGGCCCTGTTCTAGTCAAATTTGGCATTCCCCAAAGACATTTTCTCTATTTATAGACCATTTATCTGCCCACCAGCTGATTTTTTGGCTTATTCCGTATATTCACTAATTACTAAGGAAAAGAATTTAGTTCGTTTTGCCGTCAAACATTTACCCAAAGTCTCACTTAAAAAATACTTACCGACATAGTAACTAGCCACTCCTGTCTCTTTAAACAGCAACTTAATACCTAAGCAAAATTACCATAATCGAACCTCTAATTACCTTAAACGATCCATAAAGCTAGGAGTGCCTATACTTAGCCGTCCACACCCCAAGCCAAGGAAGGTATAACCATAAATTACGATACATTTTCACCTAATTAGCTTGTAGGTAATATGGAGGAAATTTGCGTAGGCATTACACATTTCCTTTGTGTATTAAACCTACGCCTCCTCGGTTTGAGTGCTACACTGTGCCGTGTACATAGAACAGAAGGCCCACTTATGTGATACTATAGTGGACGTCACGCGGTTTCACCCGCATAGTTCCCGTTCCCGTGGGAGTACGGGGATAAAATATAGCCTAAGTTACTCGCTGATAATGTAGCTATCCATCGCTGAAAGAATTTATCAAATCGGTTCAGCAGTTTTTAAGTTTATTCGTTACATACAAAAGTACCTGTCTTTCCTCTTTGTAATATTAGTATAGACTGGCACAACAATAGAAATGAGGAACTACACAGTTGTTGAGTTGGTCCTCTTTATAGCCAGGTGTGGTCTCTGCTACGTCCCTTGCAAAGACAGTTACTGTTAGCCTGTATCATTACACTGCTGATTTTTTTTTAGGATGGGCAATCATCAAATAACTTCTCCCACTCTGGGCGGAGCGGGAGTAAAACTCATCCATGTTCCTTCCTCGCCCTTTATGTTTCGGGGCCACGGTATCTCTTTCGAACAGTCCCGCAACCCCGCCAGGCTTCGGCCCTTGCGGGCCCCTCCCTTTATGCTGACATCTCTTTGAGTCGCGCGTGGAACACGAACGCGCCGTCGACACGGCCCGTCGTCATTAGACGGACGGACGGCTAGCTAGCCCATAGCTAACCGTCCACAGGCCCGCATCATTACACTGCTGGGCTATGGCCTTTCCCAGGGCCAATGTGGATGTGATCCAGGGCCATTGTGGACCACAATGACTGATCCTTATTAAATTTATATTAAAAGTTTTGAAAGTGAATGTGGATATAAGCATCACCTTTGTACCTATTTTCTATCCCTTTCTTCTTTTCTGTATTTAGTGTGTACATAAATTGTCAAATAAATAAATAAATAAGAGTAGAGGAAGACCAATGAAACGATTGATGAACTGTGTGAAGGATGATATGGCAAGAAAAGAGGTGACTGCTGAGATAATCAGTAATAGAGAAGTACCTATGGGAGAAGACAGCTGTGCCGATCCCAAGTAAACTGGGACATGGGCAGGAGAATGCTGCAGAGAATCTGTGTGACTTCATTTTAGTTCATAGTAATTTTAGTTCCGTTCACCGGCCTTGTTTCTTCTCAGAAACCCACGCGAATATTTTCCACCTTTTATGGTAATTCAGGACTTTTTTCTGCTACGCCTTTCTCACTTTCCTTTTTTTTTTTTTCGGAATGGCATCTCGCAGTTCAACCTAGAAAGGTTGTCGTCTGCTTAACCGGACTATAATTTCTCACTTTCCACCTTTCAGCTGATATAAATACTTAGAGAGGATCGATCTTCTGTCCCTGTCTCCTGAATAACGCAATAAAATATGACAAAATCAAGCCCGCCCCAGTTGATTTTATGACAGATATTTTTAGTATGTCGTTTTATTACTTCATCGATGGAGTGATGCGAGAATGTTGTTAAAGGAAACTCGTGCTGTGATTGTGTGGGTGTGCACTTAGGTTAACCTATATGATAGCTAAGCTTACAATTATTTTATGTACATTGTTGGTTCTTGTAGGTTTTTAAGGCTCTTCGCTCACGGCTACTTCTTGTCACGATACTCGCGCGACAGCATCGGTGTTCTCGCGTGTTAGTCGCACTTGCAACACGGGATGAAACCGATGCAAACGCGCGACTGTTCCGACGGAGTCTATCTATTGTATAGTTCGCAAGTATTTGTGTATGTATTAAGACTAAAATGCCTTTGCATCGAAACTGACAAGGCGACAACATCGCGGTAGTAGCGATACGTAAAGTACTCAGCCAGCTACTGTATCGCTGATTTGCGTTTGCGTCGCTGTAAAGTGCGATAAGCGAGGGCTCTAAGCTAGATTATATACGTCACGGCTTGACAAAGCCGAGGTAACGCAGGATTGAGTAAAGGGATCTAAAGTTTGGTCTAATCCTTTTTACTGTCTATTTTCGGAGGTTTGTCAGTGATCAGAATACACTCTGAGCTTCTCTATAAAGGAGGTACAGAAGTTCCGCAGTCATTATGGAACCAACATCGAGTAAAAGACAGAAAGTATCATACTGTGTAAAAGTTTGTAACTCATAAGAATGGTTGAGGTCGCTTCAAAGCCAAATGCTCTAAAAAGAAGATCAGTTCAAAGAAGAGACTTTAGTTTTCGCTGGTTTCGTATTTTTCTCACATCACAGGGGTGCAAAAAAAATAACTAGTCTTTAATGGATTAGACTGACGGACGATCCAAGCTAAACGTGTAAGCATGCAAATTTTCAGTTCAATCGGTTGGGAATAACTATTTTAAAATTCAGTTGCAAGATTTGACCTGAACAAATCATAAAAACATTGCAATTTAAAATAAAAGCCTGTAAAGTCATGCTCCAGAGCGTCGTAAATTGTTCTTCTTGTATTTTCTACAAAGGACAAATTGGTTGATAATGGAAGTCAAAGCGCCTTTTAAGTTCTACATAAGTGTATTTCCTTTCATCACATTTTCAAGAGACAGCCACCTTTATAAACAGGGTTTTCAAAGGTATGATCCATATATAAGACACCATTAATTAAGAAGTGCTGCAACTGTTCTTTTCTTCTTAATCGGGTGACCAACACGACGACGACGGACGTTTTTTTTAATGTTACAGCACCCACCATGCTGAGGTAGGAGCCTTTTGGCCTCGTACAGGACGAGTTTCGTTTCTTTTAATTTTTTAAATATTTTTTTCTCTGTTAAATTTTTATTAGTAAGTTTTAAATAAGTACTGAAAATTGTGATGTATTTTGTCCTGTGCGGGCTAATAAATGCTTTTTCTTTCTTTATGTGGTAGACACTATAAATACACTGACACCAGGTTAGACACTGTCTAACCTAGCGTCATAGTTTATATGAACAACCGCTCGGGTCAAACTTTTGGTTAAGTCGTGCTTGCCTAGGTTGGTCTGTGGATGGGTGACCACCCATTACATACCGGGTTTCCACCGCGCCTTAGAAAGCACGTTGAGCTGTTGGTCCCGCCCGACTGAAATTTGTAAATCTTTGAAGTCGTTACAGGTAGTCAGTGTCCCAAAAAGTCTGACAACCCGTCTTACCAAGGGATATCTTGTTACCCAGTACTATGTGGGTGGTGGAGGTCAGATAGGCAGTCGCTCCATGTAAAGTTCAGCTGCATTCGGTTAGACTAGAGGCCGACCCCGACATAGTAGATGTTGATAAGCCTCTGTCTTTGTTTTGACATGTCGTCGAAAAATATCCTTCAGGGATGCTGGTTTCCTCATGAAATGTTTCTTTACCGAATGTTTCTCTTCCTTTAATAAATACTAAGAACATAAGTGCAATATCAACACTTGGTTATTCCAAAGGTACGTTATCCATTACAGAGTAGAGTTGTGCCTGAACTCTCAAATATATCGATAAAGTTCTAAGAGGAAATGTTCAATTTAATTAGTTTTGTTGTTGTCTAGTTTATACGGTTTCCTAGCTTTAATTCGTTTTTAGCTAAGGAATAAAATTGATTAGAATTACGTAAGCAGTAAAATGTAGTTAGAAGTCATAAGGAAGTAGTTGTTGGTGTGAATTCACACGATGAGTATTTCTCTCATGAGATTTTTTGAATTGTAAAGTTCTTAGACATTTGACTTTGAAGTACCTTGAGTGGGGTCCCTATGTCACATAAACAGTTTTAGTAAATTTCCACGTATTAATGCAACTGCCTCGTTGGTGTAGTGGTCGCAAGCGCGACTGCTGGGCATTAGGTTCTGGCTTCGAATCCCGGGTCGAACAAAGTGTTATTGGATTTTTCCTTTAAGAATTTCTCAGTAGCAGTCACGGAGTCTGGATTTATGCCCGGTTGATGGCAATAAGCACGCCCACAATTACATGGGACTTGAAAACATAAATGGCGAAATGTTGGTAACATAACGGGTGTCCTTTCCACACTGTAAGTATAGCTGTACAGAATCGCAGGGCCCCCTATTTCCGAGTGTAGGGTTTAAAGGAACTTAACTAACCTAACGAGGGGGTGCCCCAAATCCCGATTATGGGGGCAGAGATACTTCCGTATGTTCAGTTGACAACATTTCGAGAGTTTACAATATCGCTAGGAGAGATTACAATATAACGTGTTTGACAATTTTACTGTGAAATAGCAATACTAGCTTCTGCCAGCGGCTTCGCCCGCGTGAAGTTTGAAATTGACCCATGGGATCTTATTAGCGGGATAAAAAGTATCCTATGTGTTAATCCAGGTTATAAACTATCTGCGTGCTAATTTTGATCCAAATCCGTTCAGTAGTTTTTGCGTGAAAGAGTAACAAACATACATCCATACTCACAAGCTTACGCATTTTTAATATTAGTAGGATTCGCTAAGTGCCTACTTAAAAACGGTTAAAATAATACTTTGTCCTTAACAACTTTGGTAAATAATGTAAAACAAACAAGTCGTTAACCTAATCCACATTCTGTTTATCCTTTTGGCTACTGACTGCAGCAACCAGATCACCCAAAGCATTATCCTCGTTCTTTCTACTGACGTTTTAAACGAGATTCTCCGTCAATAGGCGATGTATCAAGAATATTAAGAGAATTTAAAGATTTTTTCGAAACTGAACTGCAATGTTCTTCAGACTATTTTTTTTATTTATTTATTTAAGTAAGGTTCACCAACAGTTGTTACAGATATCTCACAGCTAGAAACATACAAGTAATTGTGTCTTAAATCTAACTGCACAACCAATTACAGGCAAACACCACATGCATAATGCTCTTAGTAATTATTTATAATTTTAAAACTTAAATTATTAGTTACTTACTTAAATTACTACTACAACTACTTAAATTCTAGATAATTATACCAAATAATAAAGTAGGCACTAATACTAATAGACTCTGATAAACGTCGATATTTGACGACCCGAATGGCGCAGCGGTAGTGAGGCTGCCTTTACGTTCTTAGGGTCCCGGGTTCGAATCCCGGTAGGAGCAAATGTTTGTGTGATGAGCATGGACATTCGTTTCCGAGTCATGGATGTTTATATGATAATAAGTACCTATGTATTTACAAACAAAAAGTATAGGTACATGTAGTATATCAACTGTCTGGTGACCACGACACAAGCCTTGCTTAGTGTGGCACTAGATGGTGCTGTGTGTAATGTCCAGCAATATTTATTTATTATATTTATATTGAGTCTGCGTGGACGTCAACCAAGTCGCTGCGTTCGTTTATGAGTTTGCACATTCGGATAATTTGTAGAAGGAACTTCAGTACCTATAACCTTTGTTAAACGAAGTGCCCTTCATAACGATCGCTTTAATTTTACCGAGATATAAGGATTTTTGTTTCTATACAAAATACTGGTATTCAGCTACCTTCGTTTACTGACTGGAAGCTGACCCCAACAAAGTTGAGAAAAGGCTCGGTAGAATATGATGGCTATGATCTTTTGGCGCGCAAATTACGTTAACAGAGACTAGCATAGTTTGTTAACCCATTAAGAAATTGTTTTGAAATTAAAACGCCAACGTCATCATCATCTGCCTAGCCTTATCCCAACTAAGGTCCATGTTCACCAAAAATATGACAGTCTGATTACCTAAAACAGCTGTTTAAAACGCATTTTTGTATGGAAACATGTCACAGTGACAGCTGTTTTTAGATAATCAGACTGTTATCTTTTCGGTGAACATGGACCTAAGTTGGGGTCAGCTTGCAGTCTAACCGGGTGCAGCTGATTACCAGTATTTTTCATGGAGCGACTGCCTATCTGACATCCATAACCCAGTTGTTACTGGGTAATACGATACCCCTTGGTAAGACTGGTTATCAGACTTTTTTCAATAACAAAACGTCAACATAAGCCCAAATATGCCGAGAGCCTTGTAGAATATAGCTACGTGCATTTATGTAGTTGTCAACAAACCAATTTTTCAAACAAATGAAGCAATGAATTTTGCATTTCATGCATGCTCCATTCCTTTAACTAGTCACGCAATCCATAACTTTGAATACCTATTTCAATACATCGTGAAACGTTGAAACACGACAATTTTCTTTGCCTCAAGTTTGTAATAGTAATAATCTTGCCTCATTCGTGTGGAAAATCATGCAAAACAGTAAAGACAACGTGTAGAGATGCAATTTACTTAATAAATTCTATTTACATCCGTAAACCGTACATTTGTCTCATTTGGTATGAAAATCACGTCTAAATTGAATGGAACAAAGGAAGTAACACGAGTAAAATGAATAAATTGTGTTGGATTTTAATCAAGTATCAATTTGATAGAATCAATATTTCAATTTTGATCAATTTTCCTCATCATTTCCAGCCTGAGAAAGGTATATAATGAATTGTCAAAGCCTCATGCCAAATTGATGATTGGCTGTTGTATTTTGACGATTTTGAGGCATCTGATGAGATGACGAGTAATAAAGTATGAAAGTGAACATGCTGCGACGATACCAAATGAATTGGGCAAAATAATGGTGATGATGTTGGTCGTATTTTGATCCAAAACATTCTAATTAACCATACTTTATCCGGCTTTTAGACTTAGGTCCGTGTTCACCGAAAAGATAACAGTCTGATTATCTAAAAACAGCTGTCACTGTGACATATTACCAGTGATGGGCGTAACTAGTTACTTTAGTAATCTAATTAATAATTGAATTACATATTAATTTAATTAAAATGTAATCTAATTACATAATATTCAATTACATTGTAATTAGATTACTTTGGATGTGCTATGAAATTAATTACAATGTATTTAATTACAAAATAATTTGATTACAACGTAACCTAATTACATAGTATTCAATTATTTTGTAATTACCTATAATAAATAACTTTGAATATGAAATGTCGCATGCTTGCATCGCATGGCTGCGACTGCGATATAGGTACTGCAACTAAGTATGGCGATCTTTGATCGATATTACAGGCCCAAAAGATCGATCTTTTAAATCGATTTGCAGTACTGAATCGATCCAGTGAATCGATGTTTCACCCTTGAAAATCCCCATTAGATTTTTTCTTTCGGTAATATCCATAAAAATATTTACAATTAACCCCGCCGTTAACCAAGCATTCTGTACAGCAAACTAAGTTTTTTTTTGAGGTTATAAATCATGTTTTGTGGTAGAACTCAATGTAACGCACTTAAAACATTGTGCTGATGGATGGATTGAATAGTACGGGGGTCGTGGAGGTGTTAAAAGTCAAAATCTTACAAAAAAAACTAGTATAATAAAAAAAACTTGTCAAAAAGTTGTAACTTTGTGCCTTCATATCTCCGTAACTAGAAGGTTCCCAGGTATGGTGTAGAACAAAAAAATTATCGCAATGACGGGGAGAACAAGTGCCTTTCCGCTTCGTGAAGAGGTGTTTCACACCCTTTATGGCATTACACCCACTCCCAATAACGACAACAATTAAATAATAAAAAGTACTTTTTTGAAGTTGCCAAAATAAGTAAAGCTGCGCAGGTGTGTACGTTCTTTTGTCGCTTTATAATCCTAGCCCATAATAAACTCGACTGTCGGCATTATGATCATACATACCGAACTTTCTAAGAAATCCGCAATTTTTTTGTTTACAAATTGGGATTGCTTGCACACTTTAACTTATAAAATTGACAGAAGATTACATTTTTTTTGTATTATTATATGTTTCATTTTCGTATTTGTCCCATACGGCTACTACTACTAATATGAATGTGACTAATTACGTTTTATCAGATTACTTATGTAATCTGTTATAGTGTAATTGAATTAACTTGTAATTGAATTACTTTGTATTTAATTACAGTAAGTACTCATTGTAATTAGTTACTTAAATAATCTGTTACAAAGTATTTTAATTACTAATTACAATGTAACTGTAATTTGTAATTATTAATCTAATTACTTTTTGCCCATCACTGCATATTACCATACAAAAATGTGTTTTAAACAGCTGTTTTAGAAAATCAGACTGTCATCTTTTTGATGATCATGGACCTTAAGTGTCTTTTAAAATACTCTGTACGATAGAGAACTAACATCCTAAAATTGCATTTTTCTCGCGTAAATCCAACTCGTAATGGACCCCTATCGTAATAAACATTTATCGACATGTCCCAACCCTCTTTCTGTTCGTGTCAGATGTCTAAAGACACGGTGTACAACATTAGACCTGTTGACCCATTTCGTGCCGTCTTGAAGTGCGATAGCGTTTTAGAAACTGATCCTGCTTCGTCTGTTGCGACGTCAGACTTGAGACTTGATTGCAACCCGGTTTAATGTTCTTTGAAATCTGACTGTTTTGTCTTCTACATCTATTTGGAGATTATATTGAGCTTTTCTGAGAGATGAGGTGTCCCACAGGGTAGCTCAACTTCGCGTGTGAGAGACGTGACAATTTTAAGTCTACTCAGTGGCTTTTTGTTTCAAGTTGAGATGTAAATCTGCGCTTTGTAAACGTCAAAATTCTCGCCCTTCGTCTCTTTCTAGTGTCTTTAGCTGGGGAAAGTGGCGGAGCAAACTTCCCATCAATTAAAATTTCGCCCCAATTAAGTTTAGGTACGGGATATCCAAGTCCAATAGAAAATTGTTTGCTTAGTTACGTTCCTTATTTGAAACATATCTATACAGGGTGAAAGAGACATCGACGCACTAACAAATGGCACGTATTCAGTACATTATTCCAAACTCCCCACATTTACATTTTTCATTGGTAATTCAAAACATAAAAATGCACTTTTGGTCTTTGATAAAAAAGTGGAACGCGTTAACCGTTTGCCATGACCCATCAAAGTGTAGTTGTCTGAAAAGGCACCGTTCAGTGCCGTAGTTCTTGTTCTTATAGCCCCCTTCGTCTCTTCTTATAGTGCGAAATCCGATATTTTTGAGATAGTGGTTGCTTCCTCGTGTTTTAGCATGAATGCTGCTCTTTAATGATTTTACTTCCTTTAATAAAGCATTCGGCATTCGGACAGCGACTCTTTGATGATTTTACTTCCTTTAATAAAGCATTCGGCATTCGGTATCGCTGCGCATTCGTGTATTATTTTGGTGTAAGTGTTTTTGGAAACGAGTTTGGTAAGAGTTGTTAACTTTGTCAAATGGTCTTCCATTTTCCAAAAACACTGATAGTTTCAAGATCCTCTTTCCTTATCGATAGTTCGCATCAAACTGCCAAAAGCGCTACAAAACTTTCTATTACAGAAACCCAAAACAATTGCACTTCCTTATCGATACTTCCGAGGACCCCAATCCTTTAATCAGGAGGCCTACCATGATCTAATTAAAAACGATTCAAAAGCAAGACATTTCAGTTTAGGTTCCTAAACTGCATCGCTCAAACTCGTACCATGACGTCCAATACGCTCAGCGGCATTTGGATCGTTAAAAGTGAATGAAAGAGCGTAATTTGAGGCTGAACTGCGTTTGAAATGTTTTTTTGTGAAAAGAGACAACGCTATTAGTATCAAATAACTTTGTTTCGTGCACATATTCTAGTGTCAGATTAATGGATAGACGGACATATTATTATGGACGGACAGATGGCCAGACAGACGGACCAACAGACGGACATACGGTCAGACATACAGACAGATGGACAGACAGCCAGACAGAGAGACAGACGGACATCTCAGACGGACAGGTAGACGCACAGACAGACGGACAGGCAGATGGACATACAGACGGACATGCAGACGGACATACGGACAGACAGACGGACGGACAGACATATGGTCAGGCGGACAGATACACGGACATACGGACAGACAAACGGATAGACAGACGGACAAACAGACGGACATACAGATGGACAGACAGACGGACCGACAGACGGACAGGCAGACGGACAGGCAGATGGACAGATATACGGACAGACAAACGGACAAACAGACGGACATACAGACGGACAGGCAGATGGACAGACAGACGGACATGCAGACGGACATATGGACAGACAGCCGTACGGACAGACATATGGTCAGACGGACAGATACACGGACATACGGGCAGAAAGACGGACCGACAGACGGACAGACAGACGGACAGGCAGACGGACAGGCAGATGGACAGACAGACGGACATGCAGATGGACATATGGACAGACAGACGGACGGACAGACATATGGTCAGACGGACAGATACACGGACATACGGACAGACAAACGGATAGACAGACGGACTTACAGATGGACAGACAGACGGACCGACAGACGGACAGGCAGACGGAAAGACAGACGGACAGACAGACGGACATGCAGACGGACATATGGACAGACAGACGGACCGACAGACGTACAGACAGATGGACAGGCAGACGGAAAGACAGACGGACAGACAGACGGACATGCAGACGGACATATGGACAGACAGACGGACCGACAGACGGACAGACAGATGGACAGGCAGACGGAAAGACAGACGGACAGACAGACGGACATGCAGACGGACATATGGACAGACAGACGGATGGACAGACAGACGGACATATGGACAGACGGACGGACAGACATATGGTCAGACGAACAGATACACGGACATACGGACAGACATACAGGTCGACAGACAGACGGACAGACATATGGTCAGACGGACATGTGTCCGTCTGACAGATGTCCGATATCATCATCATCCGTGTATCTACACGGTCATACGGACAGACAGTTGGATAGACAGACCGACTGACAGACCGACAGACAGATAGACGGACATATAGACGGATAGACAGACAGATGAACAGACGTACTGACAGACAGACGGACAGACTAAAGTTGGTTTTTGTAAAATTCCACTAAAACAGCACTTAAAACTTTATTTTTGTCAATAATTCACCAAACGTTTCAGTTTATGTTCTAAGATAAATAGTAACTTTTATTGATTTGCTTATTTTGTCAGTTGAGCGTTTCAGTTGAGCCGCTATAAGGACGTCATGGTACCAAATTGAATGAATGAAACCAAAACTTGCGACTCAGTTTGTGGTCAATCGCTGTCAGATGGCATGGCCTAAAATTGAATCGTTAAACTCACGTCATGGTACAAATTAGACGAACAGTTCAGTTTAGGGCCTAAAGTGGATCGCGTTAAGAGCTTGTGGTAGGCCTCCAGTGGCTTTTTTACACCTGTATTGGGTGTCTTTTAACTAAGCGACACAATGCCGCAAGTTAGACGCTCTGAGGCTCTCAAAAAGCGGACACTGCATTTAATTAGAAAGCTGGTCTTCCATGTCTAAAACAAACAAAAAACTTATTTATGGTTGTTTTCTGAGAATGCTAGAAATCCGTTGTATCTTTGTCCGGTGTTTTTTTTTCAATCGTTGTACAGTACATCAATCTACCGAAGCATCTATCACATTTTTCAGGCCCCTAAATGTTGCATTTCCTTAAAAATACTTCCCAATACACAACCCTGTCTCAGTGCCTTTGCATTTAAACAGTCTCTGGTGTCTCCCAACTAAGCGACACCGTCCTGCATAATAGACGTTCCGACCTACTTCCCCAGTCAAGAAGCTGACACTGCCAGTTCTAAAATAGCCAGGATACTAATTTAAAAAAGGAAAAAGTATAGTTTGAGATGGTTTTCTACCGAGGCTTGTAGTACACTAGCTCCTGGTAAGTCATTCCTGGTATTAATCTTAACTCAAAATTGCACCATACCAATGCTTCCACACCCTTTCATCCACAGAACAGACAAAGGATTTTAGAATGGCCGCTCATATGTCAATCAACCAACAGTCGTGCTCTTTTTGTGTGCGTATTAACTAGGTTGTGGAAGACCTCGTGGCTAAATAATAACAGCCTCTCGGGTCAATCTTTAGGTTAGGTCAGCCTTGCCTAGGTTGATCCTTGGGTAGGTGACCACCCAACCATTACATACCCGAGTTTCCTCCGTGCCTCGGAAGGCACGTTAAGCCGTTGGTCCCGGCTGTCATTTGTTTGACAGTCGTTATAGGTAGTCAGTGGTCCGCATTGCTCACAACCAGTCTTACCAAAAAGTATCGTATTACCCAGTACTAACTGGGTTGTGTAGTCAGATAATTAGTCGCTACATGTAAAATACAGGCAGCGTTCGGGAAACTGCGCGGTATCTTCTCGTCCAACTTACCGCAGTGTCTCAAGACGAAAGTCTATGACCAGTGTGTGTTGCCAGTGATTACATACGGGACCGAAACGTGGTCGCTCACAATGGCCTTATCAAAAGGTTTAAAGTCACTCAAAGGGTAATGGAGAGGGCTATGCTCGGAGTTTCCTTGCGTGATCGAATCAGAAATGAAGACATCCGCAAGAGAACCAAGGTCACCGACGTAGCCCGAAAATTGCTAAACTTAAGTGGCAGTGGGCAGGGCACATTGCTCGCAGAACGGAAACCGACCCCAACATAGTTGGGAAAAGGCTAAGCAGATGATGATGATGTGTGAGTGCACGTCAAGCAGTTTTTGTGTTTGTGTGACATTAATAGCAAGCTCGAGATCTAAGTGTGAGTAGTTTATTTGTGTGCGTAATGCACGTACGTATGGGTCTCTTGCTTGTAGTGGAGATAAAAAGTGGGAGACAAGCAGTGACACGCGTTCTAATACAAATCAGGATCCTTTCTAACCTCTTTTATCAGTTCTGTGCTTTTATCAGTATCAGGTGTCTTCCAACTAAGCGACACCGTGCCGCAGATTAGATGCTCTGACCCACTTCGCCAGTAGAGAAGCTGACACTGCAATTAATTAGCCAACGAATTTGTGTTCCGTTTTACTTTTATTGTTGTTAACTGAGAATGTTCTTGTTAGGCTAACAAGGTCTTTCAAGAATGATAATTATGCAAGGTGCGAATTAATTGTTGAATGTAACTTGTGCAGTTATGGTGATTTGTTTTATTAAACCGAAAATGAAGAAAACATTACTTCTCCTTAGTGTTGTGTCCTGTTTTCATCAGAAACCCTCCGGAATGCAGTGTGGTATCCAAATATCATGCATACAGCCATGTGGCTTTTTACCACAACTTATCTCTTCGAATAAAATAATGCGAAGTAATCACCAGTACTTCGGTTCCCAGTTTATGGAATACTTGAAACCATCCGACAATTTTCCATCGGGCTTGAAATTTTTACAAGCTTCATCAATGAAAGTCTCAACACTACCTTTATTTGATTAAAACCCTTTTGTCAAACATTCAAGAAACTCCTTAAAATCCTCCACAGCAATTTAAAATTCAATGGTACAACCCCAATTCTAGCTTGAATGGAAACTTTAGCAGTCTTATTTGCACCCAAGGAAATCTCGGACGAAACGGCTAAAAATGTATTCTAGAAATTCAAAAGGCTCGGAGTAAAGTCACTCGATAGTTGCGAAAGTGGGTCAGGCTCTCTATTCTGGTGTTGGATTTACACTAAAGACCCTCAAAGTGGAAGTTCTAGACACGTTATTAGGTTTTTGTGTGTATCTTTAAGTCAATTGGACGTGGATAGGAAATGTCGTTAGCGTCTTTGATTGATTTTACTCCAGGGAAACACTTGCCTGGAACTTGGATTTCTAAAATCTTTTCACTTGTTTTTGGATTTATATCAGTTGCACACTTGCACATGTGGCCGAAATATTACAACGATTTTCAAAATGCTGACTAAAAACTGACACTCATTAGAGAAAATGATGAAATCTGACTTAAGTACTATTATAAATATGCAAAAATTTGGTTGGATGGAACTTTGTTACTCAATGACGCCGGAACGTCTCAAAGGTTCTAGACCAAATTTGCCACAGAGATAGAATAAAGTTTGGAACAGCGCATAGGCTATTTAACTCCGTAGCACCTACGACTCCGTTTGACAAGTATCGATCTCCACGCAGGTAAAACTGTGGGCATAAGCTAGCAGGTCATAAATTGAAGCAAATCGATAACAATACTATTGTCATCAGCATCACCTAAAAACACAAGGCCGCAATAAATGGTGACAGTCTAAGGTGCTGTAGGACCCTGTTAAAGTAGCGAGGTATCACAAGTTCACATCGCTTATGAAGTTCTGAAGCTAAGACGATTCATAATATTCTCATATCCATACAAACTTGCCCTACATGCAGAATAAGGCACACTGACTGAAGCACGTGATATGCAATACTTCAGTGCATTTCATGTAGTATGCTATTGCGGAATACATTATCTGACTTGCGTAACTTCGTCTCGTCTGGATTAATACCTTGCATTCGCTCCGACGTGGCCTGATTAATCTGCATTTCAATGATGCGGTGCTGGAATTTGAAGTTAGTTTTTGGAATTATGTTTTGGACTGTTCCAACTATTGTTTTTCCTTTTGTTTTTTTACCAATTATAATATCAATATTTTATGTTAATATAACGTCCTCCTACAAGTGTCGTATTACCCGATACTGAGTTGTGGAGGTCAAATACTCAGTCTCTCCATGTAAAATACTGGTATCCAGCTCCATCCGGTAAGACTGGAAGCCGGCCCCAACATAGTTGGGAAAAGTCTAGGCACTCTAGGCAGATGATGATGATAAATGTCCATCAGTAATAATCTAATAAACGTCACTCAATAGACAAAATACGTAATGACAACCTGTTAATGCTTTCCTTATCCTCAACCTAATCGAATCGGGGAGCTGTCAATACCGACGCAATATCAATTTGTGGTCCTGTCCCCAAATACCAATAAGCAAAAACCTTTGCATGATTCGGTGTAGTCACCCGTTTTCCTATAGTTTTCCTCGTACTAACTCCAATATTTTTATGTATTTTCATGTCGATGTCCACATTTTCTTTTGATGCTTCCCCGAACTGGGTCAAAACGCCCGGGAATATTGGAATAAAAAGTATTGAAAACATCCCTAAGACAATGGTCGAAATATTTCTTTATCATTTGCTGGAGTTTTTGTGCGATGATATTTTATGATTTTTCTTTCCTCATCTTCTTGTTAACGGAGTTAAATTAGTGTATATCTTGCTAGTTTGAATAGCACAGAGCAGAACCTGTATATATGGCGACGATTTGGAGATGTCCATCCATGTTCAGTTGTAGACGTTTTTCGGCTGATACGTGATGATTCTACTTAGTTACTTTGAACGTATTTACCTCATTACATACCATTACTATAACTTTTTTCTCCTGGTGCCGATTTGCTTGTGACCTGAACAAAGAAAAAAGCCTCTCCTTACAAGCTTTTTAAATGATGTCTGTCTGAATCACCGAAGCCATTTGTAATTAATGCAATTGTTAATTACATAGTTCATTTTAAATGGTCAATAACTTTTTTTTCCGTGGAGGAATTATTTTGACGCCATAACAAATAGTGATGCTCTTTACATCAACTTTAAGAAAATATAGGTCTCGTTCACCGACGCTACTTGGACCGCTTTGGCCCGATCTCCTTGTAAAAGTTACTTTCAGTTTGAATAACTAAGTATAAGACTGTCTCTTAAATTGCAATGTGTGTAATTAGCAAATAGATCCCCTGTCAGTTAATTATATTATGCAAATCTTTCAGTTTCCACTAATTGAAGACCCAAAAACTGAGTTATTCAATCCACGCACCCAACTTGTCAAGGCATTTTAAGCTTACCCTACTTACATAAGGCAACTGCTTATAATTTTGCATAACTGTCGTATTTTCGTTACCGCTTGGCACATAGCCAAGGACGGATGGAAACTTGACGGGGTCACACTTATCGTCATAACAACCCCTTCAAACTTAGTTGCTAGCGATATTTGGGGATGTTTTGAATATTTTAAGGGCTTCTAGCTGAAACTTGGTCTCCTTTGCTGGTTCCTGCGTTTTCTTAAATATTTATATGTCATATTAAGTAAGCTAGTGTTTTTTTTTCGTTTTTTTTTTATCATGAGGAGTTTCACTTGCCTTGCTTTCCGAGGCACGGAGGAAACCCGGTATGTATTGGGTGGTCACCCATTCACAGACACTACCTAGGAAAGCACGTCTTAACGTAAAGATCGACCCGAGCGGCTGTTATTATTTAGCCACGGGCTCCTCTCTTGCAAATTAAACTCCTCATGATAAAAATAAAAAAAATAGGAGGAGTTTCACTTGCAACTTTAATTTTGACCTATTTGCTCCCAAGATACAGGCGTAGCCTAGTTTAGGGACCTCTTTTTTTCACACAGCTATGTCAAAATTTTACTCGTTACGATTTTGTCTTAGTGTTAAGTTAGGTTAAGAAATAGATTGTAACAATGATTCAATTTTATTCTTATTCTTTTAGGCATTACTGGGGAAAAAAGAAATTGGCAATTTTTAAACGTATGTGGTAGCAGCAAGTCCCGCTATCTGCACCTTTATCTTATGTTAATCTGTGTATCCAGCTTAATCAATTTGAAAGTTAACTAGAACGTATGGCGACCTCCGACCTAGCATGATCGAAAATCTGTCAATTACTTTTAATACTATAAAATAGAAAATAGCTTCACCGATGAGATCTCATTAGTTACATTGGTGGAATCTAAAGTGAGTTTTGGCCAATTTTCTCCATATTATGTCCTATCTTCTACGTGTTGATGGCATCTAAATTATCAGCTCAGAGCTGAGTTTAAAAAAATTGTTCGTTTTTATTCGTACCTACCACGTTTCCTACCGAACGCAAAACATGAAAAGCAAACTCCAAAACCGAGCATAACTCTAAAATATTGGCAGATATACGAAGTGTTTGGAAAACACTTCGCATTCCCGCGTAGTGTGCGATGTGGCATCGACATTCATATTGACGATTGTTAAGTGTTTGACAACTGGCCCTTTTCAATGGTTTTCGTAAACTTGTGGATTTTATGTTTCCCTCTTATTTGCTTGTATGCCGAAGGTTCATACTTAGTTTGAATGTTTATTGAACAATTTTTTTTTTGAAGTTTGTCATCAATAAAAATCCCAAAATGTCAGGGAAAACCTTATTATTAACTTTTATTATCAAAATTCAACACATGCCTCTGTAATCGTGAAAATGATAACGGACTGACCTTTGTGATAAAATATATATCAATGGATGAATTGCTTACTTAAAATAAATTCATTCACAAGAAATAT
Source organism: Xestia c-nigrum (assembly GCA_916618015.1). Taxonomy (NCBI): domain Eukaryota; kingdom Metazoa; phylum Arthropoda; class Insecta; order Lepidoptera; family Noctuidae; genus Xestia; species Xestia c-nigrum. The sequence continues at coordinate 7,388,780 of OU745269.1, read as the reverse complement.
GGGAAATCCCGTTCTGGAAAAACTCTATAATAAGATTACGTTGTATTATAATGCCATGACTGATAAGCGTCAATCAATCAAACTTATACTGATAAATCATTCAATTCAATTGAAAATTTTCTCATTTGCAAAAACGAACAACCGATTTCAACATCGAAGCAATAGAAAGAAAGAAAGAAAAGAAAAAACGTTTATTTGGCACACGCCACAAGTGCACACGCTATAAAAATAATAATAATAAGAAAAAAAAAAAAAAAAGCTTAAGTGTTATAAAACCTTACTTGTAAAACAAAATAAAACTTAAATCTAAACAAAAACAAAACAAAAAAGTAAGTATATTGTGACGCTGTGTGCCTCACGGCTGCGCCAAATAGGCCCAGTTCAGCAAAATGCCGGACAACTAGTGCCCGACGCTGGTTTTCAACTGGACCTGGATTAGTGAGGTTACGGATGTGAAGCAACTACAATACTTTAGGGCTTAGATTCTAGGCATCAATGAAAGACGTTTTTAAACTCCAATTTAAGTAAGCATTCCAAGTCTTAGGACACACAATCATCTTAGCAGAACGAACGAAATGAACGATCCGATCATGCGAAACACGTTCATACCTTCAAATTGTATAATCGTTCACTAAAATCACGTTTAGCCGATTTGATTGGGATATTCACACGGCACACCGAAACTGATCAGATTATCTCCACGATTTGGTATACTATGACACATCGGTTGCTGGGCCAATTCGTGCGTGACCAAGTGGTACATAAAGGTATGCAGGTAATGTACTGTTGGAGGGCATTCATCTTGCACCTGCAGGCTTGGTACTCGGTACCATGACAAGTGTCACATGTTCGTGTGCTTTGTCTGTGACATTATGTCTTGTCGTGTGCAGTGGTTTCAAAAGTTTCAGCTGCAGGCATTATTTTGCAAATTATTATTATGCACCTGATACTTTTTCCATTACTTTTGCCGTTTTGCAACCAGGATGTAGTATGGTAGTAATTTAATTGGTTTTATGGTCGGTTTTTAAAAGCATTACCGATCGAAAGTGCATTAAGTGAAGAGCCCACCTGCTGTGCAAAACCACCACGACTTGACCTAAAACCGAATAGCTGTAAAAACAAAGTTCTTTTTCCTAAGTACAGAAATAACTTCACATTTCTTATCTTTTTCTCAAATGCCGAAGACGATTAGCGATCGTTACGCGTTTCTGCGACACGCTACGGTTCGTCGCGGTCCGCCATTAAGCTTCAGGCCTTACGTTCATTCACCTTCACGCTTTATCGCCTTGTAAACTGAATGGATTAGACCTAATCTGGACCATTGTGTTGTGATAAATGTGGAGAAGTACCAGGAGGACGTGTCTCCTCCTCTCTGTCTTGTTTCAGTAACGACCGTCTCGAGTTGTTGGTCGTATTCGTATTTTCTTGCGCCAGGATTTTTGCTGATGTCTGCCTGATTTTTAAACAGTTTAGAGCACCTTGCTGATATTCAAAATTGTATGGCGCCATTGCTATTTCAACTACACTAGAATTTGCCTGATGAAAAGATAAATTCCAGAGAGGGTCCAGGATGCACTACGGCAAAATTGGAGACTTCTCATGCTTGATCTACCTCAAATATAACTACTATGACTTCGAGATCCGAGTAATATTTGCAAGCCCTTTGGCTTTGTTTCGCAAATCAGAACGCCATTGTAATCATTACATTGCAGTTCTAACACTTTTACTGCTATTTTAACTGTCTACTTACCTAACGCCATATATTACTCGACCTTCTACCCTTATCTGTTCTCTGATAAATACTTAATATCACCATTCATCTTCAGCTATCAATTCAGATAACGTATCTCTTTAATCTCTGTTACGGCCCTCACCTGAGCTGTTTTTATTATCTTTGCTTGTAAAAGTCCATTCAGATATTTCGTTGGATTTCGATTCGATGTTGATAATCTACTTCCTTTGTGATAGTGGTGTATGAATGAAAGTGACACTTTCGGGGATTGTTATTGTTGTTGCATAATAAATAAATACATTGTGTCAGACGGTTGTAGACATCCAAAGAGGCGACGGCAGACGGCTAACGTCGGCTTACCAGCTGACAACAACCACAAGCGACAACGCCGAAAGCCGTGTGAATGACAGCCAGTGTTACTAGTGGATTGCTTTGTTAATCTATTAGTCCCACTGCTGAGCATGACGTTCTGAGTACGACTCCCGAGCCGAGCAGAGTGTTATTGGGTGTTTCTGGGTTTTTTCCATCGAAAATTTGTCAGCTGCCACGGAATTTGAGCCCGGTTGTCACATGACTGGCGAAATGGAGGTCGTTTATTAGGTACTCCTCTGCCTTTTACCTTAGGGGTTTAAGGAGGACATGTTGTTTGCGGTCTGCGGTCGCCACTTCACCGCAACGTCGCCAACTGTGAAAGCGTTTTCATAGAGCAAGAAAGAAACCAGACGTATTTCTGCTGCCTCTGGTTATCTTTGCCATTGGGTCGGCTCCTGCAGTTAGTCTAAACCTTTAGGAAAGCCTTGCAGAGTCCTATATTACTATCTATGTACTTACTAGCCCTAACATGAAGTGTATAGCCATCTTTATCTTCCTCTGACTGAGTGGAAATGATATCGTCAATCGCAAATTCACCTGTACTTTGTTCACCTTTTGTGACCCCTTCTTTTGTGTAAGAAATTGGCGATCAATCGGAACGTCATTTGATTCATTACTCACCAAGACTTTTTCTATTATAGAAAGTAACCATCGTGTATGGACTGTGGCTTATATTCTCAGAACGTATTTCAACAGCGGTCATATAATAATAATAAATATCGCTGGACATTAGCACACAGCGTCATCTAGTGCCACACTAAGAAAGTCTTGTGTCGTGGACACCAGATAGTTGATATACTACTAACACCTTACATTAGGCAGGTAGCATTGGAAATGTAACAACATCTGAATAAATCCTTTCGATTCCAGACACTCCTCTGAAAGTGAGGTATTTACATTTTCGAATCGTTTAGACATCAGGCCCCTTATTCACAACCATTCGACTCGCTTCTGATTCGGAAAGTCGTATGTCTATCTCGGTCGTTTTCGTAATGCCAGAAGAAGACAGCTATACGAGTTGTCGAATCGGAAACGAGTCGAACGTTTGTGAATACGGGGTCAGATTTCTGTTTTCTTTCCCTTATCTTATGGTCGCAATTGCTCCTATTGTCCGGTGGTCCGTTTCCCAGGATGGGCTAAGTTTTATTTCTGTCTGGGGGTTCTCCTATCAGGATTTTTATAATATCACTCAAAGTTTGCATGTGCGTCTAGTGATGACAATAGCCTCGCTCCGATTAAAAACTAAACTAATAATTTGTTGGTCCTAAAGGTCTTCTTTAATCCTCCGGGGAGGTGTGACGTTATGTTGTCTTTCCCACAACAACCTTATTTTGTCAAGAATTCGATTTCCAATCTAAAAATTCAAGCTCCAACCGTGAACTATTAACAAATATTAATTGGCTACGAACATTTCACACTACATGAGTCACGGCTTTGCAATACGAATCTATGTCACGTTGTTTCTCTATAAGGTGCTCTGCATTAGGAATTCATACAATACTCCTTGACTGGCCACGGAGTCGTAGGCAAATAGAGTGACTAGTTAGTATGCAAAGTTCTGATATGGCACATTTGAAGAAGTTTACTATCTTGTGGTGCCAAGTATGCTTGGATGTTCGTAAGAAGCACTCACGTTCTTTAGTTTCATAAATCACATGGTTAAACTTATGTCTTGGTCTCTCTCTATCTCCTACTTGTCAAATGAAATTGCCACAATGCTTGTAACAGATAACATTAATGAGCAAAAGTCTTCCTCAAAATGTATCCTTTTCTTCTTGGGATATCTCTCTCTTGCACTAAAATTGTAGAAACATTTGTATTTCCGAGTCATGGACGTTTATATGTATAATAATTATGTATTTACGAACAAAAAAGTATATATGTAGTATATGAACTATCTTGCTTAGTGTGGCACTAGGTGGCGCTGTGTGTTAATGTCCAGCGATATTTATTTTTTATTTATCTGCGAAGCGTGGCCACGAGGTGCATGCGTATTGGGACTGCGTAGAAAACTCGCGCTGCTTGTCGCACCATGGACACCGTGGACCCCTACTAGTTTAGCATCACTTTCGCCCGCTTTAACACTCCATTTTTCACCCTACTCCATGCCTTCCCATATACAGTCAGAGTGGGTTGATTGTGCAACAATAGTCGTCGGATTAATACAACGCAGCTCACAATGCGATATTATACATGCAAACTGATAAGCCTGCTTGTAATGTATAGTATTTCTATTCGTTTCGCGTGTTACAATAATATGTGAATTGTGAATGCAATTGACGGGATGTTGCTATAGCATGGTAAATGGTAATAGTAATGGATGTTATGGGATAGTTGAGAAATATTGACGGTAGTTTTGGATAGTGTAATTTTGGTAGTAAAGTATTTGTTGAAGCCTTGTTGCTCTAGTGCTCCCAAGCGCTACTACGGAGTTTATGTCATAGGTTTGATTTCCAGGTCACGCAAATTTATTTATTTATTTATTAACGTTTCATAATAATTATACATATAGGGTGTAAAACACCTCTTAACAAATACGAAAGGCACTTGTTCTCCTCGTCATTCCGGTATTTTTTTTGTTCTACACCATACCTGGGAACTTTCTAGTTACGGAGATATTGGGGGTCAAAGTTGCAAGATTTTAACAAGTTTTTCTTTTATTACAAAATTTTTGTCGCAAGATTTTACCTTAAATTTCTCTACGACCCCCGTACTATTCAATCCATCCACCCGCACAATGTTTTGAGTACTTTACATTGAGTTATATCACAAACGTATTTTATTTTTTTATTTTTTTTATTTTTGCGTAAAGTTACTAAGTTTCATGTACAGAATGCTTGGTTGACACCTTCGTGATGAGGTGATTTACACCCAGTATATATAATAATTTGTACGTTTAATTTCTTAGTCAGCTTAACTAGTGAATCTAATAGACGAGTAGGTACATCGTTGCAACCAACATTGTCAATTTGTGTTTGGATAAAAATCAATTTACGTATAACCATAGATATAATAAAGAAGAAGAAATTTTAATATTTCTGTGCGTATAACTCTATCACAAACATCTTTGTGATCGATGCACACTTGTGTGTATAAATCTGATTTGCACTAGTGAGAATTGAAATGAATTTTACCAACTAAAATCATCTATGTTTTGAATACAATGTTGTTACATTGTATTGTTGTCAACAATATCACAATCTACCTTTGAAACCAATATTATTTATCAGGAAACTGAATATAATTTTACCAACAAAGTCTCTATTTAGAATCCAACATAACAATTCAATACAATATCACAATTCTCCTTTGAAATGAAACTGTATCAATATTATCAATCAATACCAATCTACCATTTCAGGACAGCATTAATAAATTGAAATATGTACGTAGTCTGACTGTCCTCGTTCAGGAAACCGCAAATAAAGTTAGCGAACAATATAACTTTGTTTCAGCAAACATTCCTCTGCGGTGGATTTGTTCAGCCAATAAATACATTGACAATATTGTATTCTACATTTAATTTTATATTTTGGTGATTGGGATAATGGATTGATTTTACTTTTAAATATAATGGATGACTTTTGGAATATAGATTATTACTTTTGATTTTATAAGACTAAAAGAAGATGCACGCTAGAACGTACCGGGTCAAAGGCTCTACTCCCCAACGTTCCGTCTGCATATTCGGATCTATCCGCGTCTCTCACACGCACTCGTCTGCAGACGTGCGCGAGAGACGGATAGATCGGAATATACGGACGAAGCGTTAGGGAGTAGGGCCTCAGAGTCGAGTGTCGGCCGTAGCACAATCCATTGTTGAAAAAATCTTTACTAAACCTTTATGAACTTGGAGAGTTGTATTGTATTGATGACTAGATGACCCACGCAACTTCGTCTCCGTCACATAAGAGAAAAAAATTAAAGGAAAAAAAACCCCGTTTTTGCAACATTTTTCATTCCTGCTCCGCTCCTAATAATTGTAGCGTGGTGTTATATAGCCTAAAGCCTTCCTCGATAAATGAACTATCCCACACAAAAATATTTATTTCAATTCGAGCCGGTAGTTCCTGAGATTAGCGCGTCCAACCAAACAAACAAACAAACTCTTCTGCTTTATAATATTAGTATAGATTACAAATCTGTAACTACATACGTCTTACAGTCGCAAATTCTATTTTCATCAACATACAACCTAGCACTGGCTTCCAAATTTCATAAAAACGTAAAGAAAATTTAAATTTCGCGCGTTACCCTGGAGCATTAGCTTTAAAACTACTACACTTTTACATTTTATTTTCATCCACCACGCTCACGTAGATAAAGGTACCCACACTACTTTTAGTGTTCTATTTCGAGGTTCCATTCAGTACGAAGCTTCAGCCTTTGCACGTGCCGAACTGCCGACGGAATAGTAAAAAATCTGGTGCAATTTTTATCTTTGATTCAGCAGATGCAAATGTAGATTGGAGTGGCCGGGGAGCCTTCACTTCTGCCACAGAATAGATAATAGTACCCTCCACCCTCGACCTATGCGTCGGCAAGGCGTAAGAAATGTACTTGTGTACGTCGCATCGGCGTATGTTTTTATTTTTAATAGTGATCGCACGCGAACTGTCTCGCTGGGCATAATGCCCAGGTTTTGATTCTCGGGTGTGGCAATGTTATTGGGTTTTTATCAGGAGTTTCTCATTAGCACCTACGGAGTCTGGGATTTGTGGCCGGCTCATGGCAATAGCCTCGCCCCCTATGGTAAATGGGACTTATATACATGTCATGTTACGTAAAGCATAGTTGTCACGGTAATTCGCACATCCCACATGAAACGATAGATATATGATGTGCTGTATGAGTAAGCAAGACAATACTATTCAAATATCGTTTTGTTGAGCTCGGGTTTGGCGAATCTGTTGGAAGATGTGTGATTGAGCGTCATTTCCACCTATGTTCCTGTAAAATTTGTATTTCTGTTCGTCGCATTATCGCATTCGACATGTGATAATAGGAGCACACAGGTGTGCGGAAACTTCGATTTTTCATTTCTGATGATAGTTGTGTTAATTGATGCATCGTGCAAACACAGCACGTGAAGAAGGGGCCATGATTAATGATAATTTTCGGCCAAATCCGCTTTCGATTAAATTTCGATGAACGCGTAAAAACGTATTTTCGTGCGGACTCAATAATGAGTTGAGGAAATATCCACAGAGAGACCTACATATTGACAAGTGAGATAAACAGGTATCTTCACCGGCATTCCAAGAAAAATATTGAGGTAGTCCCATCCGTGGACTAAATCACACGTCGGAAAAACGATGTGGCTAGAATATTTTAATATTTTGTCGGATTAACCTGGATCGTGCGAGTGGAACGCGGTTCGGAACGATATGTACCCTGCAGGTACCTACCTATCGTTGGTTTGGCAAAGTCGACGTTGATGAATATTTTATTTTATTTATGTTGTTGTATTTTCTTTATTGCTTAAGTATTACATACCTATTTAAGGGCCCAGCGGAGCGTGCGTCGTTCATACAAACGTAATACTAAAACAATTTGTAAATCAAACATATTCTTAAAAAAGCGTGTATTTGTTTCGATTGGATTACATAAAAGACAATGATATAAAGACGACATAACAACATGAGGAATTTAACATTTCTACTTAAAGAAAACTTATTTTTCTCATATGTCTTGTTTAAATCAATGTCCATTGAACCTAGATATTATGTAATCCAATCGAAATAAATACACACTACCTTCGGAAAATGTATAATTTACAAAATATTTTGGTTTTACGTTTGTCTACATCTACATCTACACTAATATTATAAAGAGGAAAACTTTGTTTGTTTGTTTGTTTGGTTGTAATGAATAGGCTTAAAAACTACTGGACCGTTTTTAAAAATTCTTTCACCATTCGAAAGCTACATTATCCACGAGTAACATAGGATATATTTTATCCCCGTACTCCCACGGGAACGGGAATTACGCGGGTGAAACCGCGTGACGTCCGCTAGTATGAAATACACATGCTCCGCAGGCCTCAGTTTCAGAGTCTTTTACTTTCACACGCCAATCAAACGTTTCAAGTACTTTTTTTGGAAACTTCTTTCGATTATCACTTAGGTCCTGACTAGTCTACTAGCCACCCCGTGGATATCGTCACTCCACCTATGTTATAAAAGCTTCTCACCTTACCCTTGCCAAATAAGCTAACAACATACCTACATCATGTAAATCGTTACTCCAATTACTGATGTTTTTTTGTCGTATAGAGAAAAATATCGCATGTCGCTAATGTGCTTGCGTTCTAAATACGCCTAGATCCTAAATAATGTTAATATTATGCTGTAATGTTATTCGACCGTTTCATTCACCCCAAAGACCTTGGTCAAATCGTTTTGGGCATGTTTTGGCCGTCGCGTAACACCATTGTTTTAATCTATATCTACAAAAATTAAAAAAATTGAAGTGTCTGTTAGACATATAGGGAAGATTATAATTAAAAACATTTTTTTATACTTTTGACCGTCTGTCTGATTGTTCCGGCTTATCACCGAATCCAATAAACCAATTTTGACGTGACTTTTACTGGCAGATAACTGAGCTTATAAGGACTGACCGAAGCTACTTTTCTCTTACTTACGGGATATCTTCCGTAATATGCACCAAACACCAATCATGGAAGATATCCCGTAAGTGACAATAAAAGTTTAGTTATAAACCGTGAATGTTTAAAACAGTATTTAAGCTACTTTTATTTTTAGAAAAACAAAAAGGAATAATAATACAAATATTTTTTATTAAAGGACATGGACAAAAAAGTATATTCCATGTACACATACTTAGTAAATATGACGAAAAATAGAAATAGAAAAATGAATTAATACGTAGTTTTGAGCTTCACTGGAAGAGTCAGTATTTATTTCAAAATATTAAGTAATGCAAGATAAATTCAATGCACCATTTGTCAGCTTCCGCCATAATGGAACATAGAAAAAACTAATACGTTCTAAAACATGCTTTCTACCTATATACGATATGGACGACAATGCAACTAAGAACATTTTATTCACACAAAACTGTCTTTTTTTTATAAAATAATTCATTTAAATAAAATATTTATTTCATAAAAACATGCATTATGCATTTAATCAAATATAATGTTCATAAAGAGATTTTTTTAAATTAATATCTATTTCATACAAAAAAAATATCACTTATAACAGAACGCGTTTTCATGTTTGACAGTGTGTTTTAACTGTCAAATGTCATGTCATCTCATAATGTCATTGCGATTTGCATTGCACATGCACATTCTTCGTTACGTTCAGTTACGTTGTTTCTGTGTTGTGTTTTTGTGATTATTTCCTAATATTTTTGACCCCTGCTTCTCTCCACGGACTGTTACCTTCTACCAATCGTTAACCTTGCTGTTAACACTGGACTCTGATTTGTTTTGCGTTTCGAATTTGTTTTGTTGATCATCATGAGGTGCATCAAATGCGGTATAGCCATGCTAAGATTGCACAGGCATCTCATATCCGCCTCTGTACTCGTGTGAGCATAAAGAATTAAATAAATAAATACGTTTTTTAATAGCAAATCTTATTGAGTTCACTTTATTGCCAGTGATCTGATTATAGGTTAAGTGAAACTTTTCACGTCCAGTCTGTTGTAATGACAAGTGCTATGAGTTTTTTATTTATAGTTATTTAATGTGCCAATATTCACGAATATAAAACAACAAAAATCGTTGGTGTACATTCAGTTTGATAGTTATGCACACTCCCATACAAAAGTTGGCCATGTCCTTTCACGCGAAAGCAGTCGCGGGTAACAGCTAGTTTTGTATGACGTTGGTCAGAATAATTGTATGCAAATTAAATTGTATTAAAAAGGGTGGACGCACGTATAAACAGCACCAAACGTAATTGAATAGAACAATGTCGTAAATATTTTTTTATTAAGTATAAAATAATTAATTGTTTTCCGTATTAATTGCGAGTACTACCAAAGCATGCATTGCATTGCATTGTGAAATGTTATGTTGTGAATTGCTTAAGGCGAAAGGATACCCCAACGTCCTTGAGCATTGAACAAAACAAGCGGCCAGCGCTGACTACCCCTGCGCGCCCGCGCTCACAGCCCCGCGCGCCCGCGCATTCCCCCGATCGTCAAAGAGTACCACCGGACGCAGATGCGTTTGAAGCATTTCTATCGCTGCCTATTATTAGCTTTTATCATCATAAATACATTGAATGTAGGCAGACCCAGAACATTAGCAATGCTGCTTTGGGAACAAAATATTCTTGATCCCAGTTATTTATTGTAGTTAAATTGTTAGAGTAAAAGAATAAAATATCAAAATAATTTCTTTATTTATTTAACAATTGGTTTGGACCATTAAAAAATTAGTGTCCGACCGAAGGTGCAGTTCTGGCCGAAGCCGAAGCCGAAGCCGATTAATCGGTGTTCACCAAAACCTTCGGCCGAAGCCGAAGCCGAAGGTAATGGATGACCTTGAGAAATGCGATAGTTATTATAATCTAATAAAATTAAAATATACTACATATTCTGAGAGCTTTAGAGATTTAGCCCAATTACGAGCCGAGTGACCAACGTATATAAGTAGGTAATAAATTATTCGATGCGTTCGGGCCGGCGCGGCGCGGTGGTGCGACGAAACGCTGCTCTGCTCTGCGCACTCTCCGCCTCGCTCTAGCATTGTTCAGTAAATTTCAAATTTTGACAACTTGCAAACCTTCGGCTTCGGCCAAAGCTTCGGCTAATTTTTGGCCGAAGCCGAAGGTTTGGCCGAAGGTGCTTTTTTTGGCCGAAGGTGGCCGAAGCCGAAGCCGGAACATCGGTCGGACACTATAAAATATGTGTAATAACACTAGTCTACAAAATTTTCATTTTTAAAGTATTCTTTTGGTGATGTAGATTTTTTTATTATTTATTTTGATACGCTAAATACGAAAATAGTAACTATATTTTAAAATTAGTTTCCATTTTTACCTACTTCAAAAAAAAGGAGGTTATCAATTCGACCCGTATGTATGTAATAATTCCAGAACTGCCCAGTTTTCGTATATGTTAGTCTATATCAGCGTCTGAACAAATGTGCCAAATTTATATATGTATGTTTTTATGTTTGTGTTCGCATATCTCCGAAACTACAAGTCCGATTTAAGTAATTCTTTTTTTGTTCCGTAGTAGCAAGCATTGTTTAGGGATATAATTATATTGAGATTAGTAGGTAATGTGTCACCAGTAAAAATAAATTTGTATTTCATAGTGTCTGTATGAATAGCAAAGTTATATTTGCGGTTTTTGAAATCTCAAAAACTGCTAACTATATCTCATCCAAACCAATTTTCAATTGAAGTTTGCATGTTAATGTACATCATATATTTTCTTAGTTTTATGGTAATGTACATCATATATGTTTTTTGGGTAACGCAATATTGGGTACGCCGTGCCGTTGCGAAGCGACTGTGACATACGGACGGACAGACAGACAGACAGACATGACGAATCTATAAAGGTCCCGTTTTTTGCCTTTTGGCTACGGAACCCTAAAAATGATATTGAGGTTCAGGAGATCATTTTTTTCTAAACTAAATAGTTTGCGCGAGAGACACTTCCAAAGCGTCCCCTGTCTAAAATAAGAGAATGATAAAACTAAAAAAATATATGATGTACATTACTATGCATACTTCCATTGAAAATTGGTTAGAACGAGATCAAGTAATTAGTTTTTTTTAATACGTCATACATCGTAAACCACAATTTATCTTTCAAAGTTACAACCAACCATAAGAACTTTTATATTATGTTACTTGCTGCTACGGAACCCTTTATGGGCGAGTCCGACTTGCACTTGGACCGTTTTTTATTGATATAAAATATTTACATATAAAACGTCTAAGCGCAAACGAAATGTCCGATTTTTAAATACCTCAACCATACTTCTGCACGAAACGTCCTATCTGCACTGTATGCTCTTTTACGCAAATTTTATAGAGCGGGGCGCGCTAACATGCGACACAGCCTTCCCGTGCGAACGCTAGGATGTGACTGGCTTTTGCGTCTGAGTGAGCGCGAACACCGGGCGCAAATGTAATAATATGATATTATTGATTTAATTAATAATTTTGTGAAATGTTGAACTTAAATTTAATAAAGCAATAAATTGTCTATAATATTGTGAAAAAAATATTTAAATCGCTTCAGTCGTTTGAAAACAGTAAGCCAATTATTGCAAATATAAAGAGGTTATATTCGATTTTTTTCCGACTAAAGTATAAAAGATAATAAAAAAATTAAACTTAAAATTTAAAGTCAAATATATTATGCGTATTAGGTTTTTTTTTTATATTATTTGGTCCATCGGTCTAGTAGTAGTAGTCTTTCAAAGAGAGGTCAATTTTGTAGTTTGGCGTATCCTTTCGCCTTAAGTATATAAATATATTGAAATCAATGGATTGTTTGAAGAATGATTTGAAAGAGAAATGAGTAAATGATGCCGTGACGTCTGACACGGAAGAATGGAAGAGGAAAACGTATTGCGCCGACCCAAATAGAATGGAACAAGGGCAAGAACATGAGATAAATATTATGAAAACTGTTGGGTTTTTGAAATGAGTCAAGAAAAGTAAACCATTACTAGCCGTATGTGTTATTCCCATTGGCGTTTTTTCCAGTTCTCCAACTCATGGTTTGTCACAATTTGTTGACCTAAATAAAGGGTGTAAAACACCTCTTCACGAAGCCGAAAGGCACTGGGTTCTCCCCATCATTGCGATCATGTTTTTGTCCTACACCATATCTGGGAACCTTTTAGATATGGAGGGTCAAAGTTACAACTTTTGACCAGTTATTTTTTTTAATACAGGTTTTTTTGTAAGGTTGTAACACCTCCACGACCCCCGTACCTACTATTCAATCCGCACAATGTTTTAAATTCGTTACATTGAGTTCTACTACAAAACAAGATTTATACCTACCCTCAAAAAAAAAGTTGTTTCCCAGCAATAATTTTTGCGTAAAGTTACTTAGTTTGAAGTACAGAATGCTTGGTTAACGGCTTTGTGATGAGGTGGTTTATACCCTGTATAGCCGTTTCAGTAACAAAATTCAGAACGTCTTTATTTTGAGGTCTTTTAAAAAGTAACGTTTTCCTCTCTGCCAAGCTTTTTGCTATATATTTAACTATGTTGGGGTCGGCTTCCAGTCTAACCGGATGCAGCTGAGTACCCGTATTTTACATGGAGCGATTGCCTATTTGACCTTCACAACCCAGTTAGTTAATTCTGGTTAATTATACAATGCCACTTGGTAAAACTGGTTGCATTTTTATGTGTATTTAACAATTTTATATTGTTCAGTTTCCAACCACTGAGTAATATTATGAAAATGTTTTCCTGAAAACTATCCTCATTTCATGAAAACATTGACTATAAATAGCTCTGTTGACAAACAATAGATAAAATTAATTGTTACCTGCATTTGTTGCAGGAAAATTACCCACGTTGTTATGTAGGCACAAGGATAATGGTTAATTGTTTTTACAGTACAATTGTTTCTAATCTATGCTTTTAACACAATTTAAGGCTGATTTATAATTATTTACGGTTTTTACTTACACACTTTTTTTTTCATCTATTGTAAAAGATGTGATGGTCACCCTACCTTTTTTTTTAAATCCCAAAATCTATACTAATATTATAAAGCAGAAGAGTTTGTTTGTTTGTTTGTTTGGTTGAACGCGCTAATCTCAGGAACTACCAGCTCGAATTGAAAAAATGTTTTTGTGTTGGATAGTCCATTTATCGAGGAAGGTTTTAGGCTATATAACATCACGCTACAATCATTAGGAGCGGAGCAGGAATGAAAAATGTTGCAAAAACGGGGATGTATTTTTCCTTTCGTTTTTCTCTTTAGTGTGATTATATTATTTGTCTATGGAATACTGACTGTGTCATTTTCAAAGGGAATAGGAAGGTAGGAATCGAGTTATATGGAACCTTCGCCACTGTTATGTATTAAGCCGTGCGTGTACGTAGTGGTAGTGAGGCTGCCTTACGTTCTTAGGGTCCTGGGTTCGAATCCCGGTAGGAGCAAATGTTAGTGTGATGAGCATGGACATTTGTTTCCGAGTCATGGATGTTTATATTTATAATAAGTGTGTATTTAAAAACAAAAAAAGGTACGTAATATGTAGTATATCAACTATCTGGTGGCCACAACACAATCCTTGCCTAGTGTGGCACTAGATGGCGCTTTGTGTTAATGTCCAGTGATATTTATTTATTTGTTTGCTAAATGTCATTCAAATCCGTTCAACTTATTTTGCGTGAAAGAGTAACAAACATTCATCCATATATCCACACAAGCTTTCGCATGTATAATATGTAGTAAGTAAGTAAGCAGTAGGATTCCATAGCGAAAGTTCTTTAGTTTAATCTCGTAAATTGTAACTATTGTCTTGAACTCACTCCTTTTACAAGCATGTTTGGCTTAGTATCAAAGTCTTGAACTCACTCCTTTTACAAGCATGTTTGGCTTAGTATCAAAAATAGATAACCCTACTTGAAAAATAGACCCTACGACATAATAAAAACGTTACTTTTCAATACATTTCGTCAGAAAACAGTGTGAACCGTCAGCATACATCGCCCGCTCTAAATCAATACACCCCGATGCATATTCAATGAACACTGCAACAGTCTCGCTCCCCCATTGAATTATGCAAGTTGAGCTAAACTTTACGCTACCGTGAGCCTCTCAAACGTTTTTCAATAGTGTAATGTTGTTTATAGGGTTGTACTTTACGAAAAAGCGTTGAATATGGTTATAATTTCAGCATGGTTCGAAAATATCCGAAATTTATTATATCAAGTTTGATATTATATCCATTTTGTATGAAAGGCATATTATTATTTTAGGTAAACTACCTATATGCATTATGTGCCACATAAACATAATACATAATAACTGGAAAGTTTTATTTATTTAAAATCAGACTACGTTCTTAGAATCACGACTGACGCCATTGATGCCTGCAGAAGTGTTGCCATTTATGAATTTGAGTATGTTTTTACCCTACTTCAACGCTACCTATTTTGGGAAGTAGAAATACAGTAACAAATGCCAACTTACTTAATAAAATAACATTTTTAAACCATTTTTGTATTGTTTGATATTATCATAAAAAATCGTTTTATATATATATGTCCCCGTGAAATTGTCAAACACGTTATATTACAATATAACGTGTTTCTCTCTAGCGATATTGTAATATCTCGAATTATTGTCAACTGAACATACGGAAGTATCTCTGCCACCATAATCGGGACTTGGGGCACCCCCCCGTTAGGTTAGTTAGGTTCCTTTAAACCCTGCACTCGGAAATAGGGGAAGCGGGCCCCGCGAAGCGGGGCTCCGTCGACTACGCTTTTTAAGGGAATATAAAGTGTTTTAAGGTTAGGTTATAATAATCGGTATTTCTCAGGAATGGTACAATATCTTTTCATGAGAGTTGTAACACTGGGCAAGAGGGACCCCTCTTTCCCTCCACACCCCGTGAGTTGGCTACCATCGCATGCATTTCACGAAAAATAATGCGTTTTGTTGTATGCAGTATGTTCATTTGACAATATTTCGAGATTTTACAATATCGCTAGACATATTACAATATAACGTATTTGACAATTTTACGGTGACATATATATCGGATATATATCATGAGATACATATATCCATTGATATAAATATCCTCGAAACCTAAATTTCGATAATATACTCAAAATGTTCGTATTACCCAGTAGTCAGTATACTAACTGGGTTGTGGAGGTCAGATAGGCAGTCGCTCAATGAAAAATACTGGTATTAGTAACTATTCAGCATACATAGTAGAGAAAAGGCGAGACATATGGTGATAATTACTCAGAATTTTAGTGGTAGCGAACACCAATATCTGACGTCACGTTCCACGTAGTTGAAACGGGGCCTTAATGTAGCAAAGTGTCGTTCACATCCCCGACATCATCACTCCTAATAAAACTCCCGTCTCTTATACTAACGCCCACAACATCGAATACAAACAAGCCCATTTCATCTCAAACATACATAAAATAATCCCCCTTCACTGCGAGGGGATGCCCAAATAATCGTTCCGTCTGCCCACTGTCAATGCCAACCGCTCCCCCTCAATCGAATATAGGAAATTAATTCGGCTAATTGGAAAACACGCGCCGTCCCACTCCCATTAACATTTTGTATGGGAACCATTGAATATGTGGGTTCAGAAGTTCTGCTTCATTTACTTAATTGAAGATATACAAACTCCGAATAGGCGTTATATTTGACGGTAGAACTCGATACATATTACGAACGCACTCAAAACACAGTACTGTAGGATGCACCTGCTCGGGTCGTGGAGGTATTTAAAGTAAAGTAAACCTTAAAACTTGTATGTTGTTGTATGTTGTAAAAAAAAAAATAGTTGGAACTTTGACCCCCAATATCTCAGTAGCTAGAAGGTGATCAGGGATGGTCAAAAACAAAAAAGATCGCAATGACGGGAAGAGCAAGTTGTTTAGTGTTTTTAGCAAGTGCTTTTCGGTTACATTAATGGTATTTTTTCACACCCTTTATTCATCACAGATTGATATCCTAATGACCTTCTTTCTTGATTCTGAATGTCATTTTCACCATAACAGTCGCAAGCCGACAAAGATCCAGCACTTGACCTTCTCCTCTATCTGCCTTATACACCAATATCAGCAAAGCGCGGTCACGTTCAGACTTATCGATCACCACTTCAGACCTAGCGTGATGTTTGACTTTGTAATTGTCGCGGCTCCCATTGTGGACTCCATATCTGCATAATGTTATGCTTACGTCTATTGTACCCTAGTAGGCTTCATGAGAACACGAGAAATTAGTAATTGTGATGAAAAAATGGTGGTCGAGATGTTTGTAAACCATCACTATAAACTTAGAAAATACTTGCACAAATTACTTGAAAATCATATTGGTATTTGCCAACCCACTTGAGCCGCCATGTGCTCGATTGGAGTTTACCTACTCGTGCACTATACTGCACTGACATTGGCGGACACATGTGCATCTGCGGCTAGAGTCGTGCATCAGTGGCATTTGTGAGTCGAATCAAACAAGATGGACGCTCTATTCAAGCCACTCGAAAAACGTGTCTCACTACGGACTACTCGAAAAACACACGCGTCTAGGATCATCTGTAGTTTGCCAGGTTCTTGGTATAGGAAGCTCATGAACTAAGCTTTAGAAGCCTAGTCCACTACAGAGGTATCTCTCTAGACGTAGAAATTGATCAGTCTGCCTCGTGTACGATGCAACAGGATTACTCAAGCTTTGCGGACTAAGCCATCGTAAATTAGTCTTGCTAGTTCGGTAGCTCTTTGGTTCCTTCATGGAGAATACTTTAGCACTTTAATTTTTTTACTCTGCGCTGTATCATATTTTATCTAAACATTAAAACATATTTATTTATTAAAACTTTATGAACAAGTAAAACTAAAAAGGTTCACTTAATGCCTTGAGCATTTTCTTCCAGTCTACCTTAGGGTGATGCAGAGACATATCAAAGGGTATCGAATCAAAGTATGCGTGGAGGTCCACTAAATAATCGCCTCATTTAAAAAAACTCGTATTCAGCTGCATTCGGTAAGACTGGAAGACAGCCCTAATGTAATTGGGAAGCATTAGGCAGAAAATTACATTTCTAAACAAAAATGGTACCTATAAAAAGACCCAAAACTGACTTTTCAAGATTCCGTAGCAAATGGCAAGAACGCAACCTTTTGAATTTCTTCTTTGCTGAATCCAACTTCAAAATATAACTAACCTGAGCTTTTCTTCTGCCCACAGCACCCTGGTCCCATGGAAGATCTTCAGGGAGGAGCTGAACAACGTGCACCCCATATCATCAGGCTTGGAGACGATGGCGCTGAAGACTACAATAGATCTCACGTGTAACGACTTTATATCTAACTTCGAGTTTGATGTGTTTACGAGGTGAGTGTTACTGCATTCCTAGGTGAGCCCCAAGAGTTTCTACTTGCCTTAAAGGACTCGAGTAGTCGGTAGAGTTTCCGGCCTTTATTTAATTCTGAACCGGAAGACGTTGCGTTGCAAGACCTCATATTAGGTGGACCGATGACCTGGTGAAGGTTGTGGGGATCTGCTAGATGCGAGTCGCACGGGACCGTGTAGACAAAATTTGCCTGCAATGATGATGATTTTAATTCTGTATCCTGTTAGGTATTCGTAATATGTATTTATTGAAAGAAGTTGTTCAGCGAGCTAAGGAATGCCGATATCTTAATAGACGCCTGCAACACCCCAAGAGATTCACCAAAGCGATAGAAAGAAGATCTTCAATAGAAAGTTCATTATGTCGGATCAGATGTGCCTTTAAATTTAATGACACTCGTAATTTTGGAAACGCAACGCAGAAAGCACTGACCTATACTACAACCATTATTTTCCTGTCGGCGAAGCAAATCTTACATACTTCTCTTATTCGGCATCTCAGCTCTCACCTCCTATTCTTTTCTTACAATATTAACCTTAACACAGTTCATCCATAGTTTCTTTGGTCTTCCTTACTCTCATTCATCGAATTGCATACTCAAAACTTTCCTCACATTTTCCTCATTCCTCAGCATAGCCTCATACCAAGCTAACTGACATTATATTACAATGATAAATACAGGGTGTAAACCACCTCATCACGAAGCCGTTAACCAAGCATTCTGTACATCAAACTAAGAAAGTTTACGCAAAAATTATTGCTGGGAAACAACTTTTTTTTTTGGGGTGAAAAGCATGTTTTGTCACAGAACTCAATGTAACGTACTTAAAACATTGTGCTGATGCATTGATTGAATAAGGGAGTCGTGGAGGTGTCAGAAATCAAAATCTTACAATAAAAACTTGTATTTTAAAAAAAAACCTTGTCAAAAAGTTGTAACTTTGACCACAGATGACAGATAACTCACTCCATACAAAATGTTCAATACCTACCGCTATAATAGCCTACACTTTTAAGTCAATAGACGCTGCGAACGAAAATGTACCTCACCTTACAAACGTAAAGTGGGTTTTGCTTTGTAGATCGCGCAGTCGCGTGGATATTGCGGATTGCTAGGGCTGCCTCTGTCGACGAAGATGTTAGTAGGGATTTTTAGTAAAGGTACCTACGTTATAAAATAAAACATGTTTAAAATGTATCAGAATTTATAATCATTTTAACGGAATATATAAAAAAGAATTGTTAAAAAAAATTGCATAGAGGTGTTTTATTTTGATGTAATGATTAATATTTTTTTCCCTTCTTTAAATTCCCGATTGTTAACGTAGAGAATATTCGAAATCGGTCAAATAGTTTTAATAAGTTATCTTTGGGGAATATGCGTAGGTACGTGCGCGCCGCGCGGCTGTTGACAACCCACTGCGCTATGGGCTACCGGTTGCCCGGCGCTCGGTAGGTGATTAGCGCGTGTAAGTACATGGAGTGTAGTATCTGTAATCTGTGCTTTGACCCCCCATATCTCCATAACTAGAAGGTTTCCAGGTATGGTGTAGAACAAAAAAATTATCGCAATAACGGGGAAAACAAATGCCGTTCGGCTTCGTAAAGAGGTGTTTTACACCCGTTACATTATGATTTGTCTAATATACATTCATAGCAAGATTCTCTAGCTCCCCTCACTGATATCTTTCATCATTCCAGGTTATTCCAGCCCTGGAGCACGTTACTCCGCAACTGGCAACTGCTGGCGGTCACCCATCCAGGTTACGTGGCATTCCTCACGTATGACGAGGTCAAGGCGAGGCTGCAGAAGTATATCCATAAGGCTGGCAGTTATGTATTTAGGTAAGGTCTCTAAGTTCTTAATTTTTAAGTATGGGGTAAATTCGCCGTCCAAAGATCGCTGTACATTACACACAGCGCCATCTAGTACCTCAGTAAGCTACGAGGCTTGTGTCGTGGATACCAGATAGTTGATATACTACATAGACACTTTTTGTTTGTAAATAATATGCAGAAGCGTTTGTTTGTTTGTTTGTTTGGTTGGTTGAACGCGCTAATCTCAGGAACTACTGGTTCGAATTGAAAAAATATTTTTGTGTGGGATAGTCCATTCATCGAGGAAGGCTTTAGGCTATTTAATCACGCTACGATTATTAGGAGCGGAATGAAAAATGTTGCGCGTTCAACCAAACAAACAAACTCTTCTGCTTTATAATATTAGTATAGATAATGTTTGAAAAAACCATACATCGAACCATTTGTAGTTTAATCATGTTTGACAATCACGTCCTAACTGAATTACCTACATTGTTTTACTTTTAACAATAGTAGAGTTTCAGTACAGTAGTTGTTCCAAAGGGAATTCGAGTTGTATAAACCCCTCGCCACTGCTACATAAGCTACCAAACCTTATTATTACTGAAAGCTTTAGCTCGATTAGCTTAATCGAATGCTCCAGAATCCAGACCCCACTTTGACGAACACTGCTCGCGTAGCCTAATACCCAGAATTCTAGAAAGCAAAAGAAAGAAAAAGCATTTATTAGCCCGACAGGACAACACATAAATAAAAAAAATGGTAAAATTGTGATTATAACACTAGTTTAAAGTAAACATAATGAGAGAATAAAAAAAAAAAAAATAATAATAATAACGAAATCATAAAAAAAAACAAACAAAATACAAAACAGAATTTGTCCTGTACAAGACCAAAAGGCTCCTATCTCGGCATGGTGCTATATAATAGCACATATAGCTTTAGCTAGCGTAGAATTCCCAAGGATAAAGCCAATACATACATCGTTCTCGGAATTTCTTCACAATTCCTTCTTCCGTACTGGGAATAATATTGTGATACTAACCTCGTTATTTCATTGAAGATAGTCGCTTATAATGAGATTTTAAATTTAAATTTCAGTTATTTGAAACAGATACCTATTATTATCAAAAATCTTAATATATATTAATAACAGCAGAATTATTGGGTTTTAAAAGCTTTGTTCAGCGCCGAGACTTAAAATCCAGCAGTAGATTGTATTTCAGGTAAGTATTTCTTGTTGTTATTGAAATCGGTTTACATTTAATATTCGGTTCAAACAACAATAACATGACATTTCAATTACTTCGAAATCTCTTTGACAGAACGTTTAAAATCCGCTTTTCAGTCGAACTATTAATCATTCCCGTCGTAATTTTGTCGAAACATGAATAATTTCAGTTTCCGAATATAGTCCATTCACTGCGTTATCTAACAAACTGACACATATCATTAATTATGTATTAACACATTGAGTCTTATATCCCACAGTACAACGATGAAAATTATAAGCTCTTGTCATCAAAATAGGGTTCAAATTGAATTGAAGCTGGCGTTTCATCCCTGAAATGCAAAGTTTATACCAAAACGGTTAAGGTCGGTTTGACCTTTATCCGCGTTTTGTCAATGAATAAACAGCATGTGAGCATCAGTCTAGTTTAATTTCTATTACCTGAAATAATGTTTATATTATTTTGACACAGACCTACGATGTATTTGTCTGAACTTGAATTTCGTAGGTGATTGTGGTTTTATCTATGTGGAATCAAATAATACGTTGTAATATAAATTAATTTACATTGGTTTCATGTTTCCATGGACTACTATATTTGTAAAAGCTAATCTCCGAAACCACCCAACCAATTTCAATGAAACGTGAGCACAATTACACTTGGTCGTTAGCCCGTATTCGGGTGTTCAAAAGACTTCGAATACGGGTCATCCTAAGATGCATATCACACTGGAATACGGGTTAATGAATCAAGTTGAGGACCTGCACCCGCGTGCTCTCATAGAAGATAATGGAAAACTGGCTTCGGGTAACCGAAGTGATGAAGCAGGACTGGATCGAAGACGGGCGTACTCGACCGCGTTCATTTACGCTTATTCGTTTGCCCGAATTCCATAGATCGATCGTACAAGTGTTACTGTGCATAGCCAGCGTTATTTGAACCAATCACCTTCTATTCCAGGTTATCATGTACACGGCTCGGCCAATGGGCGATCGGGTATGTCACAGTGGACGGAGAGATTCTACAGACGATACCGCAGAACAAGAGCTTAGTACAAGCGTTGTTAGATGGATATCGAGAAGGATTGTAAGTTTATACCTACTTTTTAAATATTTTATTTCATATTCATTTCAACAAAAGCTATTATGATGATGTTTCATGACGGTTTTTCTGGTTTTAAAAAAGCCAGGGACCGTTTCTGGTCAATTCACAGGGCATTATCAATTTTATTGTTGGCAACAAATGCTGGTATCGCTATTATTACACTTCGTATATTTTAATAGACCGCTTCAGTTTCTTTTTTTTATAGTAATAATGTATTTATTTTTCACCACAAAAAATATACAAAAACATATTAAATGACTTGATAGGCTTTGTATACAATTTTTTAATATGGAATCCTCTGATTGCCGAACTAGGACGGATCCTGTATCTCGGCAAACAGCGCCATCCCCTAACAGATTTTACTACAATAATTAAGGCAAACTAGACATTGCATCGATTGAATTTGAATTTGAATTACATTCAATAAAACCAAACTAATAAATAACATTGTAATTAACTTATAATAACCTAATGAAAGAAATTGAAAAACGGATTGTTTTGTTACTGTCTAAGCCAAAGTAAACTGTACGTATTGACTGGTCGACCTTGGTGCTGAAAACTGTAGACAATCAGCCCAAGCTGACATGGCCACGGCCAATCAAATAATTTGACAAACTGTAATATTTATAAAACATATGAAAACGGGTATTTATCGCGAATTTACCTTTAATTTAAGACGTTTCGACCGGATTGTACCGCGACAGCAAAGTGAAGGCGTTTATTCAACTACCCTCACTTGAGCTGAATCTGAAATGTTAATTAGGGCCGGTTCACACTAGGACAGCACACTAAAGGTAAATTCGCGATAAATACCCGTTTTCATATGTTTTATAATGTGTTCTGATCGTGAAAGTTTAAAAAAGACAATCTGTAAAATTTAGTCTATAATAGTTCAATATTACGACATATTTTTTACCACTTCTTGCATCACCTTTCGTCAAAACTGTCATATGTTTTATAATGTGTTCTGATCGTGAAAGTTTAAAAAAGACAATCTGTAAAATTTAGTCTATAATAGTTCAATATTACGACATATTTTTTACCACTTCTTGCATCACCTTTCGTCAAAACTGTCATATGTTTTACTAGCTTCTGCCAGCGGCTTCGCCCGCGTGAAGTTTCAAAATTGGGGTTGAGTGAGAATATTATAAACGTAAGAGTAAACAAATATAATAATAACAAATCTCCGAACTGCTAAGCTATCGGGAGTTACACGTGTTATTGTGAGTCAACTATAAAAGATAGACATATGCTGTCTTGGGATATTTTTTATATAATTTTATGTGGAATATTTCCGTTATACATGATTTCTATGTAGCTTTAACCATTAAGGCTGCACACGCGACGGAAGCTAAAAAAACCAAGTAACTTCTCCCGTTTTCCCAACATTTCCTTTCACTGCTCTGCTCCTATTAATGGTAGCGTGATGAAAAGTATACTATTACCTGCTCAGGAGTATGTAGAATAATTGTACCAAGTTTCGTTAAAATCCGTCGAGTAGTTTTTTTTTCTATAAATAACATACAGACAGACAGACAGACAGACAGACAGACAGAAAGACAGACAGACAGACAAAAATTTTACTGATTGCATTTTTGGCATCAGTATCGATCACTAATCACCCCCCGATAGTTATTTTGTAAATATATTTCATGTACAGAATTGACCTCTCTACAGATTTATTATAAGTATAGATAATGTGTTCTGATCGTGAAAGTTTAAAAAAGACAATCTGTAAAATTTAGTCTATAATAGTTCAATATTACGACATATTTTTTACCACTTCTTGCATCACCTTTCGTCAAAACTGTCATATGTTTTATAATGTGTTCTGATCGTGAAAGTTTAAAAAAGACAATCTGTAAAATTTAGTCTATAATAGTTCAATATTACGACATATTTTTCACCACTTCTTGCATCACCTTTCGTCAAAACTGTACTGGTTTTTCTAGGATCCTAAAAAGCTAAGTACCCCGATTCCCCGACCCAATCAGGATTACCCTAGCAATAAAAAAAGCCCATACTATGCTTTCAGCTACCTTTATCCGGACGGGAGGGACGTCAACCCGGATCTAAGCAGCGCCATCATATCACCCGCTGAAGACCATATCACCGTGACGCAGGAACAGTACGAGTTGTATTGTGAAATGGGTCAGTAAACCTTTTAATCGGGGCTTATGGTTAGGGCGTTCTACCTTCTTATTAGTGAAATAATTTTCTAAATCGGATTAGTAATTCCGAAGATGATAGATGGATTGAGAGAGTGAAAGGTAGACCAAGGATACGAAAGATGGATTTTGTGAGGAATGATTTGAAACATGGAGAAGAA
Organism: Xestia c-nigrum; assembly: GCA_916618015.1. Taxonomy (NCBI): domain Eukaryota; kingdom Metazoa; phylum Arthropoda; class Insecta; order Lepidoptera; family Noctuidae; genus Xestia; species Xestia c-nigrum. The sequence continues at coordinate 7,364,109 of OU745269.1, read as the reverse complement.
TGTGCAGTGCAAAAACGTGTTGTGTCGACCACAAGTACAGGGACAAGGCCTGGGTGCCAATTCTGTAACTTAACGTGAAGCAACACGCCATTTGTTTTTTTTTTTTTTGTTATTTTAATGATTATTTTATCTTTTTATTTTGTTTTATAAGTGCTTACTTGATTTGAATTTTGACGTTGTAGTGTGATCCTTAGTTTTGACATTTATATATTTTTTCTTTGTTTTTTCTTAATGTTAATGTTTTTTTTTTAATTTTTTTGTCAAAATCAATTAATACTTTTAGCATTCAAGTAGTATAATTTAAAAGGTTTTTTCAATTTTAAATGTCAATGAACTCAATAAATATTTGTACGCCTTCGGGCATAACATAGAGCGCTTGTAATCTTTTAAAACAACTATGTACCTATGTTAACAAATGACTAAGGTCCATGTTCACCGAGAAGATAACAGCCTGGTTATCTAAAAACAGCTGTCAATGTGACATGTTCCCATACAAAAATGTGTTTTAAACAGCTGTTTTTAGATAAACGTCTGTCATATTTTTGGTGAACATGGACCTAAATGACTTATGACTTATTGACACTCTATCGACACACTACAGACATTATGTTGCCACTGTTGCAAATTTGTTATTCTGCAAAAACGTTCAATGGCGTTTCAGCGGTGTCTCAGTACTGTGTCGATAGTGTGGCAGTTCGATAGACACAACTGTCATACTGTGTGTGATACTTAAAATATTTACAGATTACCGTAACTTTGGCCATCATGATGACATTGACAGATTATAGTGGACTAGAATACCAATTATTACAATAGTCTTTTTCTATGGCGTTTCAATGGCACTACAGTCGTATAAGTCAATGACCATAAAAAAATGTAGAATACCAAATGTCTATGGTGAGCCTATTGAGACACTACTGACACACTACTGACATACTATTGATAAGTTGGTTATTTTACAGAATTGGGCCCCAGTTAGAAGATGATGATGAGGAGAGCAGCGGTGGCCCAGTGGTGGCGGCCCCGACTTACGAAAAGTCGTGGGTTCGAACCCAGACAGGCGCATTACTTTGTGTAATTTAGTTCATCACCGCTGCTCTCAAAAACGGTGAAGGAAAACATCGTGAGGAAACCGGCATGTCCTAGAACCAAAAATTCGAAGACATGTGACATCTACCAATCCGCACTGGGCCCGCGTGGTAGATTATAGCCCTTTCCCTCTCATTGAGAGGAGGCCGTGTCCCAGCAGTGGGAACATTATAGGCTGATGATGATGATGATGATAGATGATGATGACGTCATACATATACAACCTTTACGTTTTTATAATATTTGTTAACTTTATCCCACCAGTCGAGTGTTCTGGTTGAATAATAACATCTGTACATGTCGATATTTAAGGTAAAGCAACGCTTGCCGAAGTATTTGCATGAATGTGCGATCATCTATAACATTCCGAGACTCTTGTGCCTGGGCTCTTGTGTCTTGAGCATGTTGGCTGTCATTGATGATATTCTTTAGGAGTAGTCAGAAATTTTAAAGTCTGATAATCAATCTTGCCACGGGCTGACGTGTAGTCCAGTAACTACATTACCTCTACGTCAAATATTGATATACAGTTGCATACGACGTCTGACTCCTCTCTGCGTTGGTGTTCCCAAGTTCATATGACCCCAATATATTTTAGAATTCTTGTCGGTTAACTCGTTCCATCTTCAACCTCATCTCTGTCCTCGGGATACGATTGAGGTCAAGAATAACCAGCACTGTGACTTTTTTTAATGTTACAACACCATGCTGAGATAGGAGCCTTTTGGCCTCGTACAGGACGAGTTTCGTTTTTTTTTTTTTTTATCTGTTATATTTTTATTAGTAAGTTTTAAATACTGATAATTTTGATGTGTCTCGTGTGTTCTTTCTTTCTTTCAGAATGGTTTTTATCGGTTTTTAGAGACAAAAATAAATGTATAGCTCTTATAAAAATGTGAACAATACTCATTCTCAACTCCTAAAATTTCAGGTAGCACGTTTCAGTTATGTAAGATATGCGCGGAGAACGACAAGGACATCAGGATAGAACCCTGCGGACATCTCTTATGTACACCATGTCTGACTGCGTGGCAAATTGTGAGTAGCTTTCTTATAACACTTTGCCAATGAGTCGGCTTAAGCCGGGCAAAAAGAGCTTTTATGGCAATGTACTAAAAGCGGATATTCCGTGGTACGAACCGAAATGAGATTAACTGAGACATGACCTCTGAGTTTGTTTAGGTGTTACTTCTCAGGGTAGTAAGAAACGAAAATTAAATATAAACAAAACTAATTTTGATTTAAATAAGTATAATTTATCAAAAATCACATGTGACATCTACCAATCCGCATTGGGCCCGCGTGGTGGATTATAGCCCATTCCCTCTCATAGAGAAGAGGCCGTGTCCCAGCAATGGGAACATCAAAGGCTGATGATATAACAGTGTTCTTTCATGTTCCAGGACTCAGAAGGTCAGGGCTGTCCGTTCTGTCGCGCGGAGATCAAGGGGACGGAGCAAGTCGTGGTGGATGCCTTCGTGCCGCCGCGTCCGCCCACTACGTCAGACAAGTTAGTGTATTTACTTCTAAAATAGTGGCCTAGTGCGAGTCGGACTCGCCCATGAAGAGTTCCGTAGCAGCAAGTAACAATATTATAAACGTGACGGTTTTACTATTTATGACGTATTAAAAAAAAACTTCTTACTAGATCTCGTTCAAACCGATTTTCGGTGGAAGTTTACATGGTAATGTACGTCATACATTTTTTTTTTGGTTTTATCAGTCTTTTATTATAAAAGTTGCAGGGGGGGGGATACATCCACTTTGGAAGTGTCTCTCGCGCAAACTGTTGAGTTTTGAAAGAAATTATATTAGAAATCATTTTTGAAGAATTTGAGTATCAGTTCAAAGAATGGGGAACCCCAAAAATGTAATGTTTTATTTTTTATTTTTGTGAGAAAGTCTAAGTTTCGGAAAAAAAACTGGCTGTGATATGCGGATGGACCGACAGACAGATAGACAGACATGACGAATCTATAAGGGTTCCGTTTTTTGCCATTTGGCTACGGAACCCTAAAAAGTACCCCGTGCCTTAGGTCCATATTGTATTCGTCGGTTGGTTGAATAAAAGATACCGTTGAGTAGACTTCAAACTCATACACCAAGGATCATGGATTAAGTTCGACCTAGGTCTATTTCCCAATGTATTTTTTAATTAATTATAATCAATTAAACATTAATTACAGAAACACAAAGACTGCAGTGAAACCTGTATCATCAAACTCGTCGGGTTCCTCAGGTTCATCTGGTTGTAATGGATCTAGTAAGTTTGTTCCCATTTATGATTTTTTACCGATTTGTGTACCTCACACATCCATCTCCCTCTATATCTTGTAGTTAGAGCCTAACTGTTTAATAAAAGTGACAATCTGCCAATTTTGTAAATAAGTGACATACTTAGGGCCAGTTTCACCGGTTCCGGATAAAGTGTCGGTTAGTTATCTGATAGTTAATACTATCTACCACTTAAAGGCTGGTTATAACTAATACTTTATCTACCAGATATCGCTATCCGACACCTGTGAAACCAAAAGTGTTAGTTTATCTGGCAGATAAGTTCCTAATAGGCTAACCGACACTTTATCCGCAACCGGTGAAACTGGCCCTAAATCTGATAAATCAAAGGTAACGAGCAATTTCACTAGGTCAGATAATATTTTTGCGATATAAAGCACTGTCGTCTAATGTTTTGTGGTACTGGAACACATTTGACTTCGTGGAACGTAAACATTTGGGCCGCCATTTTGAAGTTATTTGATCCAAAGGTTGCGAACCCGAATGTGAGCATCTCGCGGCGGAGACTATTTATTTATTAATCAGGCTAACGAATAACAAGAAGCGCAAGGTGCTTCTCTAGAAAATACACTCGGAAATAAAGGGTGTAAAACACCTCTTAACGAATACGAAAGGCACTTGTTCTACTCGTCATTCTGATCATTTTTTTGTTCTACACTATACCTGGGAACCTTCTAGTTACGGAGATATTGGGGGTCAAAGTTGCAAGATTTTGACAAGCTTTTTTTTAAATACCACTTTATATCGCATGATTTTTACTTTAATATCTCTACGACCCCCGTTCTATTCAATCCATCCATCCGCACAATGTTATGAGTACGTTACATTGAGTTACACCACAAAACATGATTTATAACCTCAAAAAAAAAAGTTGTTTCCCAGCAATTTTATTTGCGTAAAGTTACTTAGTTTGATATGCAGAATGCTTGGTTAACGGCTTTGTGATGAGGTGAAATACACCATGTATAAAAAAAATATATATATTCGCTGGAATTAACACACAGCACCATCTAGTGCCACACTAAGCAAGACTTGTGTCGTGGACACCCTAGATAGTTGATATACTACATAATATATACTTTTTTGATTGTAAATGCATACTTATTATACTTATAAACATCCATGACTCGGAAACAAACGTCCTTGCTCATCATACATTTGCTCCTATCGTGATTCAAACCCAGGACCCAAAAAACGTAAGGCAGCTTCACACCACTACGCCATTCGAGTCGTCAAAATACGATCCTTCCGTTTATAACATATTCGCCATTGTGTTCCAGGTGTCGACGTGACGATTTCGGGGAGTGCGAACGGCTGGGCGCACAGAAACACTACCTTCAACGGACTCACAGACGACATTGATGATGCTGAGGTAAACTATTTGCTTTTATACTTTAAATTAATTGATGTACAGACGAAAGGGTTGGTTGGAATAGACAATATACAGGGTATAAACCACCTCATCACAAAGCCGTTAACCAAGTATTCTGTACATCAAACTAACTTACTTTATGCAAAAAATATTTATTGCACGGAAACAACTTTTTTGAGGTTATAAATCATGTTTTGTGGTAGAACTCAATGTAACGCACTTAAAACATTGTGCTGATGGATGGATTGAATAGTACGGGGGTCGTGGAGGTGTTAAAAGTCAAAATCTTACAAAAAAAACTTGTATTTAAAAAAAAAACTTGTCAAATAATTTGTAACTTTGACCCCCCATATCTCCGTAACTAGAAGGTTCCTAGGTATAGTGTAGAACAAAAAAATAATCGCAATGACGTGGAGACGCCTTTGGGTTTCGTGAAGAGGTGTTTTACACCCTTTAGAGAATAGAGGCGGAACGGGGATATAAGTTTACTTAACAGTAAGTCAATATATGATAGAAAAGCTTGAACCATAAAGGAAAGTCTTACAAAGGGACATCGTATTACCCAGTCCTGAGCTGTGGACGTCAAATAGGCTGTCGCTCCATCACTACACATTATAAAACAAAGTCTCCCGCCGCGTCTGTCTGTCCCTATGTATGCTTAGATCTTTAAAACTACGCAACGGATTCTGATGCGTGTTTTTTTAATAGATAGAATGATTCAAGAGGGAGGTTTTTGTATATAATTTTACGCGGGCATCGGCTAGTGTAAAATACTGTCGAAATTCAGGATGACACCTTATTCAACTGCATCCAGTTAGACTGGAAGCCGCCCCCAACATTATTGGGAAAAGGCTAGGCAGATGATGATGGACCGCAACATAAAATATTTGTAACATCATCGTAGTGATAACTTAACTAGGGCATAATTTTTCAATCGTGAGATTATTTTATCAAAAGAACAATATGGCAGCTCTCAAGAAAATACATGTCAAAGATACTAGCTGACCCGCGCAATTTCGTCTGCGTGGAGAACCGCTCGACCGATTTTGTGCAAACTTCACATAAACTATCTACTAAATAGTCCGAACAAAGCCTAAACATTTGGTTTGAATAGGTGAGCCCGTTCTTGAGATATAAAATTACAACGAAAAGTGGCATTTATTTTTATTTATATATTGATACATGTCAAACTACAAGATTTATACATAAGATATTTACGTGCATGCGTCCTAAACGTGAATATTTGTTCATGCCTGTGTCACTATTTCTATTTAAAGATGTAGCATATTATTTTAATTGACAAGATAGCCATAGGGCATGCATTCAACCGGCTTTTACAAAGAAAAAAGATAAATCAGCAAGATCGACTGAATAAGATAAAACTGCAGTATTTTTATCGATCAATATCATTCAGACCATAACATATAATCTTAGTTATCAAAGCGATACGTTATCAATGAAGCTTATATCCCCTGATAAGGTAGTATGAATGAAAACCTTTATCTGAATGTAATATCTTTTTGACTTATATGAATGACCTGATTTTATCCTTTCGTCTGTATTTCAATTAAGACTTTAAATACTTAGATTTTAAAAGGACTTCCCCGAATTACAGTGAAATAACATACAGAATGTAAACAGAACTTTCACAAAGCTGTCAACTAAGCAGTTTTTTTTACATCAAATTAAGTGTAACTCAACGCATTTTTTTTTGCTGGGAATTGACTTGTTTTTCGGGTGAACGATCAGGTTTTTAGATAGGACTCAATGTAACGCACTTAAAACATTGTGCTGATGAGTGCATCGCATAATTAGTACAGTAAAGTTATAAACCTTTAAGGGAGATGCTCCAAGGTCGCCGGCAATACTCCAAGTTCTTAAAAGGGTCGAAGAAAGACTTTGACCGTGAAAAATTCGTTCATAGCAGTCAAACATTGGTGGTGTTTTGTTTTTTCACCGATTTTCTAAATTAGTTACATGCATGAAGCATGTAATTTTAAATTAAGTTTATTCTCTATACATTAAGCTAAACAACGGTATTTTTTTATATTGATATCGCTCCCATAGTTTTCGTTTGGCGAACGTTTTTATCCAGAAAGGTGTAACGGTTAGCAAATACATTCTGCTGCACGAAGCACTTTGACGTTTGATGCGATAATTGCGAGCTTGATGTTCGAGTGGATAAATGAACTTGGAGGGTTGTATTGATGATTTTGATAATTATAATTCTGTAACTTAATACGTCTTACAGTCGCGACCGATATGTTTATCAACATAAAACTTAGCACTGCCCTGCAAATTACAACAATTTCGGGGATAACCCTGACTCTCTCACCTTATGGGAACCGAGCATGCATAGTTCTTACAAACGTAATACCAAAATAATTTGTAAATTAAACATATTATTAAGGTAGTGTGTATTTTTTTCGATTGGACTACAGAATATCTATGTTCCCAAATATATATTTTGAAAAGACAATGATATAAAGATGAGTTAGAGGTATTTAAAATTTCTATAGAAAACTTATTTTTCTCATAACTCTTGTTTTGCATTTGCGTTACATTGCGTTCTACCACAAAACATGATTTTTCACTTCAAAATAATAAGGTCGTTTCCTAGCAATAAGTTTTGCGTAAAGTTACTTAGTTCGATGTACAGAATGCTTGGTTGACGGCTTCGTGATGAGGTTGTTTACACCCTGTATATTACTATAATCGTCACATACGTCAAACTGATTGGTGATCGCAGTACATTTATAATTTTTATAAGTTAATAAGTTCTGTTAGCTCCTAAACCCGGTTTCAGTGAACTGATCGCTTTCAGTTCAATTGGTGAAATTTGGCCTCTGTGAAAAGAGGTATTTCGCGTGAAAACCCTGGTTACATTATAAAAAAAGTAAAAAGTTCCCGCGAAATTGGAAGGCTTTTGAATTTCCAACTGGTTTTTTGCCGTTTGCCTTCCAAACCATATGAATCAGCCTTTATAAATTATTCTTAAAAGTGAAGGGAATAAGAACTGTGTAAACATCTTTGACAAGTAGTAAGTAGAGTAGTTTCCATACATGTCACAATATTTTCAATATCATTAGACCACGTGATCGAAATAAGAATGAGATTGACTCTGAAAGCTTTCAATGGTAGTCTTATGCTTATTAAGACTTCATACACCCGTTTTCACTTATACTAGGTTACACTTAAATACAAAGAGGAGAGCCGGTTATACAGGGTGGTTTTAAGCGAGAGACAAACTGGGCCCACGTACGCAACGTATGCAACGCATTATGATATCTGGACTCTTGATTTTATATGAAAAACTATGCAATAGAAACACACTTATCGTATGCAACGCAATCACACGCTTTCCACGCAACGTCAATCTGCGATGTCCAGATCGGCATGGGGGAGGTGGAGGGGATATGTGTACGCTATCCCACGCGTGTGACCAGTGTGTTTCTAGAACTTACGCGCAGAACGTCATGAACAAGTAAACCCTTGGCGTACGTGTTTTGTTATCAATATAGTCAAAATGGGAGATAAACAGCTGATCGATCTATTAAGGAAATACGATGTAATTTATAACATTATATGCATTCAATATCGTAATGCTAAATTACGCAATGCAGCATGGGACGAAAGAGCAAATAAATCACCCTCAAACTCGCTATCAGAATCAGAAAACATGACTTACAGATGCACCAGTGCACTTTCTGAGAAATTACAAACGTATCTGACGCCAATTTACGTTGCACAGACGGGACAAGTGTGCACACTTTCTCCCACGTTGCATCGCATACGTTGTGGGGAAAGTAGTTTAGTAAGACGGGTAGACTCACCTGACGGACGTAGGTGACTCAATCGCGACTCTGTAAAACGATGGCGTTGTTGGATTTTGAACCCTCGGTTCAGTACCGAAAGCGCCAATTATGCTAGTGTCTCCTAATATAAGTGAAAATGGGTGTCAGTCATCATAACTATAGCATGGTGTGCATTTTGTTTATTTGTTTGGCCGTGTGGCATGTTTGTCGTCGTTTGAGCTTTTATTTATGCGTTTTTTTCTCATTTATCTGTTATTTATTTCATTTATTCTAAAGGGTGGGTGGTTATCTGTGACATTTTATGCTATAAATACATTGACAACAAACGTAAAAACATACATACACACACTCATGAACCCTGAACACATAACACTCTTTGTTATGGGCAGTTGTATAAAAACCGGCCAGGCAATTTATATACGGCAGAGTTTTTAAGAAACTCCGCTATTATAAGAACAACAGTAATTTTAAAGAAACAAAAAAATATACAATCAAAAAAAGACAACTGAAAGGTATAAACATTTGTATAAATAACTGATATAACTCGGCACAAATATTTTTAGAATATATATTCTAAACTAAACAACTATATGTATATATATATATATTGTCTAGTCAAAGCTGCTCTTCGACACCACTGCCTCATCACCTGCCTGCCTTTTCACAGCGGCTGTTTATTGAATGCTAATGACAGTATCTCTAAATTTGACCGTTTTAACGTTTTTATTTTTATTATTACTGTCACAATGACCAATTTGATGGGATTTAGAGGCAAATCGCTGATGTTATAAGGAGTAACTAAGGCTATTTTTGTATTAGAAAAAGAATAAGGGTTACGTGCAAAAAAACATTACCTAAGAAATTGTAAACGAAATACAAACAAAATAAAAAAAGTATACGAGTTTTTTTGTTCGTAAGTTACAAATAAAAGTATCTATGTAGTATATCAACTATCTGGTGTCCACGACACAAGCCTTGCTTAGTGTGACACTAGATGGCACTATGTGTAATGTCCAGTGATATTTATTTAAATCTGATTCAATCATGTTAGAATATTTTAATTAGCGACAAACAACACAAAAATGTCAAAGATAACCACTTACCCATGCATGCCTTTCTCATAAAAACATAATGTATGTTTGTTTTGCAGAGGCTGCGGCGGAAATCTCCGCATGCTTAGCTAGCTCGGGTAGTAATGTATGCTTGACGAATGACGACATCACCGCCACGGATCACACATTCCACCATTTTGTTTTTATCTATTGTCCTGTCTTGTCTAAAGGTAGCCGTACACGATAGGTTATTCGTGATAATTTTAAATGTGAACGCAAAACCGTGTCCCTTTCCGAGGATAATTCCACTATGTCGTGACGATTAATTTATCGTTGGTTTTTAGTTGGCTTTAAAGTGGATGCTCCAAGGTATCCTGCAAAATTCAAATTTTCTTACGTTTTTCGCAATTTGCAGGGCAGTGCTAAGTTGTATGTTGATAATCATATCGGTCGCGACTGTAAGACGTATTAAATTACAGAATTATAATCATCAAAATCATCAATACAACCCTCCAAGTTCATAAGAGTCGACGAACGAATTTTTCACGGTCAAAGTCCATTTTATGATTATAATTCTATAAAATTCAAATTTTCTTACGTTTGTGATGATTATAATGGGGAAGACCGTTAAAAGCTAATTGTAGATGGCGCCACCATAGCTTGGCTCAATCTTACCAATGAGGTCAAGGTATTTTAAAATATGAAATGACATTCCTTGATTTTCAACCAATGACGATGCTTGGAACCAGCTATGCTAGCGCCATTAGTTCCACAGTTTTCCTCATTCGGACTTCAAAGTCTTACAGTCGCGAACGATATTTTCATCAACATACAACTTAGCTCTGGCCTGAAAATTGCAAAAAAACGTAAGAAAATTTGAATTTTGCGGGCTATCCTGAAGAATCAGCTTTAAATACACAAGCCACGACATTGGAAACTACACGGCTACTCAAATCTTAGATACTCAACGATTTTAGTCTGAAGGCCCGGTTTCCACCAAAGCGGAGAGGAGCGGAGCGGAGGAGAAGTGTGCAAACCGACCAATCACATTGGTTGAAATTGAAATCGCGGCTCTCGTCTCTACAATGATTGGTTGAATCTTACACATCTGCTCTCCGCTACGCTCTTCGCCGCTTTAGTGGAAACCAGGCCTAAAGCGACTGCCGCCATACAAATGTGAGTCACAGGACGAATGTCGGGGACGCGACTCGTGTACAAACTTAAATGGATCTGTATGGCAGGAGTCGCCTGAAGACTAAAATCGTTGAGTCTAAGATTTGAGTAGTCTTGCGTACGAAGGGGCTAACGCAACGCGAGTGACGCGACCTAACTGTACAGTTTTCTCTTACATACGTTTGCAATGTGATTGTACAGGCATAAACGGCACATGCGTAACCTATCGTTTATGGCATGCTTAAGGTCCATGTTCACCAAAAATATGACGGTCTGATTATCTAAAAACAACTGTTTAAAACACATTTTTGTATGGAAACTTGTCACAGTGACAGCTGTCATATTGTTGGTGAACATGGACCTAAGTGTCTGAAAGAAGGGGAAGGGGAGAAGGATCTTCCTGCAAAAAAAATTAAAACGCTTGAAAGTTTCGGGTAGCTTGATGTTTTGGCATCTGTACATCTATTTCTTTGGAATAGGGTAGACGACAAAAATTATTAAATCCGACAGAAAACAATGTAAACAGTTATTGGACCCGTATTTTTTCTTTTGTAACGTAAATTAAAACAAAATTTTCAATACTTCACGCCTAGGTATCATTTTAGCGTACTGACGTCATGAGCCACACTCCCGAGTTTTGAAGCGTTTTATCTTTGTTAATAATCATTGATTTATAAAAACAAAAAAGACGTGTCCATTATTTTCCAGTACTCTTATTGACGGACTAAATAGATTTGTAATTTTTTGATACTGTTTCATGCCCATTCATAGTCATAACTACATTTGTGGGTTGACAATTGTTAACTAACTCCCTACCCTCTTCTTGACACCTACGCGCTTTAGTTTGTGAAGCATGTTTGTATTTGAATGTTATGATTTCAATTTACAGCGCTGCATGTTTTTTTTGGCGCGAAAAATAATCTGCATTTCAGCGGCCATCTTGTTTTTTTTTAAATCCACAGATGTTTTTTTTTCACAAATATTTCAAGGAAATGTCATTCAAGTGTCATTATATCCATGCAGCACTGTAGATATTTTTCGCCTGTGATTGTAGGATAGAATTGTGATAACGGCAAGGACACAGCACACTTTCGAAACAAAATTAAAATCTGAAATATAAGAGATATTAATTTTATCAAAATGACATCAAGTCAATCTTACAAAAAATAAACCCCGAGCTCCAGCAGATTAGGACACTATAGATATACTCTTAATACGGGCCCCAAGAGACATCAACGCACAAGCTATTACCATAAATTTAACGCAATATGTTTGTAGACCCACCAGCATATTTTTTTTTCTTCTCTTAGTATTTTTTGCATGAAAAAAACCTTCTCATTATAAAAACTCCAAAAAAAAACTTCTCATTATAAAAATGCGGACAAAATTCATGCAACTAGGTTTCGTTCAAAAAGAGTATTGATAATCGTTATAATTTATTTATATTAAAATAATTAACATGATTGAGAATCACGTACATGTGGTAGGTAGATCTTTCTTTATTGTTTGGTTAGTGAGTAAACTTGTGTCAGATTACTCACTAACCAAACGATTTTATGGAGCCCCATGGTCCTTTGAATTGGTTTTGCTTACCTTGCCTTGGGTCCCGAGAGTACCGAAGGATTCTAGAGTAGAATCCCGAGCGCAGCAAGAGATTCTAGAGATCCTGAGCAGAACGAGGGATACTAGAACCGAGTTGATTTTTTTTTCACCAGTTGTGTACGTAGAGTACCATTGACTACGAGAAAATAAATAGAAGTAAAGTATTTGAGGCATGCTGGTTTCCTCACGATATTTTCCTACACCGAAGCAAGTGATAATTAACAATTGGTAGGTAGTGCATCACCTGTATTACAGGTCAAAATGTTGGATGTTATCACTGTGTGCACTTCGAAATCCCTTCACCCATGTTTAAGTTGCAGAGATATGTTTTATAACGTCACGTGTCTCATAGAGTTTCCGCCATCACAATTCTATCTCTTTCCTTGTGGAATGCTTTGTGGTCTATTACGGTTGTTACACAGTTTCTTTGTCTGTATATTGTGTGTAAATCAGAAATAATGTTACAGCTTACTCGTGATTGTGTTTGTCTTAGGGCGAATTTCACCAGTATTAACACCTTTAAACTGCGTTCAAGAGCTGTTAGTTGCTATGGGATATTGAAACTGACAGCTGATGAATGCGGTTTAGTTTTGTTGATCGCGTTTAGTTGCAATGGGGAAATTGGCCCTTTACATTAAGTGACTTTTCGCTTTGGGATATGCATGTTCTTTCAGATCATGTAAGGCATCGATATAAAGTCTTAAGATTTTCGTTGACAAAAAGGTTTAAAAAAAAGTTATGTTGACCTGCATTACGAATGTTGATACAAGTTCAATAAAGTTTCAACTAACAAACATTATAGCATGAATAAAAAAACAATTTAAGTTCAAATATGTTTTACACAAATGTAAAAGCACGCGTTTTTGTGCTTGTTATCGTGGACTATGCAAAAAAAACCGCATAAAAGTTACTTATAAATTGGTGCAATCGTACTGAATATAATTTATTGGCATTTACACGCTTGTTGCAAAAGTGGTATAGAATACACTTTTTTCACAATTTATTTATTTAAGTCAGTATAAATATTTTACTCCTTCAATCAAAGCTCATTTGCAAATATTTTCAATACAAGTCAGGAACGTTTTTTCCTTTTTTAACAATATCACTTTTGCAGCCAACATCAACTATTTATTTTTATTTTTTAAGTCAATTTACATTATTTTTATAATAGGAATCTCAGAAGCAAATTCTGGCAATGATTTTTGTTTTCTTTTGTTGCTGAAAATCGTGCTAATTTAATTAATAATTTATGTTTATATCCGTGACTTAAAAATGAATTTTGGAATACGTGTATATAAAATTAATTAAAGTCTTTTGACAATAGGTATTTGATGTAATTGTATTGTTTTTTAGGGAAATGTTTTTTCCAAAATGGTTTAAGGTTAAAAAGACTGCTTCAATGTGTAGTAAAATTTACACTACAAGCTTTTATCGTCCATTTAAATGAAAACTAAAAGATCTGAATGAAAAATACAAATACTTCTTTGTTACAAATGAGTAACTGATTTAAAATCGCACAGAGTCCCTTTCCTAAGACCGCGTTCTAACCAAAGCAAACGCCGCGCGAACATACGCACGACCTTCCCGTTTATTTTGTTTGGCTAACTCAAACGCGGGGTCTCCGACAGAGGTTACATTTTAAAGTCCCAACGTAAATTCATACTTAGCTAGAGGTAAAAAATATAGATTCCAATGTTTAGATATTGGCCCCAAGGCATCAAAGAGGACCCCTTCGCGGCGTTGAATATTGGAAACTGTATCTTGTTACTACTAGCTACGGATTAATTTACGTTGGGAAAAATAAATACCTGGGACCTGGTACCTGGTAACTTGCCTTATTCGGTGTGCGCTGGCCATTAGTGTCCAGAATAAATAAGTGACATAATTATAAATGATTGCGTATTTGCGCAACTGATCGCTTTGGTTGGGACGCGGGGTCAAGAGAATAAAAATATATTTTTAAAATGAATTTAGTCCTTTTTGTTTTTCATGTTCTGACTTGTATTACTAAAGTTATTATTCTAATGAAGTAAGTTAATTTTCCGCATATTTTGTTGTTTACGCTTAGCTCGTATTAGTCGTATTATTTTGACGTTAAGCAATAATTTAATTTTTATTATTTTTCGTATTATTATGACGATTTAATGATTTATTTATTTTTAAGTGTATTTTTTTATGTTGAAAATATACGCTTGGTGACATGTGCTTTTGTGTTTTTGTTTCCTATGCCTGTTTGGTTTGTTTTTTTTTTGTTATGTTGTTTTTATTTTTCTACACACTTAATATACACAGCATGTAAAAAAGTGCATGTATATGGTTTTTTTTGCGATTATTTCATGATAATACAAATAAAAATTCCATAATTTTGCATGATCGCATTTACAAATTTTATGAAACTCTTCCCATGGCTATATTGTGTCAACTTCTTATCCACTTAACAATTTTTTTCTAGGTTTTCGAGTAGTATAAAAAAAAACGGTCAGAAACTCTCGAAAGCAAGATTTTTTAAAATAATCGGACCCAATATAGATCCCTGAGGAACTACTCTTTCTATTGAAGTAAGGGCCGAAGTCAGAGTAGTACCGTCCGGCAACCGTAATTCCACGAGTTGTTTTCTGTCACTGAGGTAACAATGGAACCACTGGATTGCATTGTTGTCAAAACCGTAGTATTTTAACTTGGATAATAATAGTGGGACATTTATGCAATCAAATGCACGGGAAAAGTCAAGTAGCACCATAAGTGTACACATGCCCTTATCTTGGGCGGACAAAATGTTATCAGTGACGTCCAGCAACGCCGTAGAAGTACTGCGCTGTTGCCTGAAACCAGATTGCAGGTCGGGTAATATCTCGTTCTCTTCCAAAAACTTGGTCAATTGACGGCATACTACCTTCTCCATAACCTTTGAAAGACAGGGCAGAACACTGACAGGCCGCAAGTCTTTAACCTCTATAGGGTTTGGATTCTTGGGTAGAGGTCTAACTGTTGCAATTTTCCATTGGTAGGGAAACTTAGCTGTCCATATGGAACAATTGATCATATCAGTGATAGTTGCTAAGGTGTATGGCATAGTTAGGGTAAGCATGCTCAGGGTTATGTTGTCGTTACCTTCTGCATTAGACTTCAGGTCAGATATAATACGGGAGACATCATTTTGGTCTACCGGACCAAGTGTGAAAGTAGCTTCACTGTAACGATTGGTCTCATAAAATGATATAAGCGAAGCACTAGCTACCGGGTTTCCAGGGACAGTCAAAAAAGTGTTATTAATTAGGTCTGGGTTTCTAAAATGTGAAGGAAGGTCTAATCTTTGTTTAGAGGGTGCAAACGTGGATTTAATGTTCTTCCATAGTAATTTTGGATTATTAATTTTATTATTTATATTGTGTTTGAAGAATGCAATTTTTTCATGATACAGGGAACTATCAACTAAAGATTTTAACTGCTTGTAATATTTTTTTTTTCGTTTCTGATTTGGTACAATGTTCTAGGCAAGTATAGGTACTTGCCTAGAACATTGTCTCGTAACTGCATCATCAGTTTAATAGTATCTGTAATCCAAGGATACGATAATTCCTTAATAGTGCAGGTTTTTAGTGGTGCGTGGACATCAAAGATATTAAGCAGTGATTAAAAGTATCAACCATGTCATTGATATCGGCTTGTTCAGAAACACGCTCAATGTTTGATTGTGTCAGATCCATATGGAAACTATCCAAACAAATATCTTTAAGTGGCCTAAATCTTATTACGTAAGGTATAAACTTGTCCCGCTTTACATGAAATTCACTGACTAAAATGGAGTGGCCTGTAATCGAACCAAAGGGTTCCACTATCGTATATTTAGGCTTTAGGTCTGTGCACAGTAGGTCGATCAGAGTTTCACTCGTATCAGTGAAATGAGTCGGCATCGTGACTAGCTGAGCGAGACTCGTGTAATTTAAAAACTCTTGCACCTTTTTAGTTTTAGTCTCGCTAACGTTGAGCATATTTACATTAAAATCGCCTAGCAAAATGTAATGATCGCACTTTCCCAGTGTGGTAAAAGAGTCCGTGATGGCATCCAAGAAGAGGTCAATGTCTAACCAAGGTGGCCGGTACGCTGTACCAATGGCAATTTTTTTCCCGCTTTGCGTGATTGTCAGCCACATCTGTTCGACGGAATCGAACCTGGGATCAACCGTGACAGAACAGATACGCGCGCTCAGGCCCCGACGCAGGTAAAAACCGACACCCCCACCACGCCCTGCGCGAACAGCTGTAGGCCGCGGAGTGTGACGTAGCCGGTAGCCGGGGACAGTAGGCGCGCGCCCCTCCTCGCCCGCCCGAAGCCAAGTCTCGTTTATTGCCATAACATCAAAACCATGTTTGTCTATTGCACAAACCAAATCGTCATGGCCTGTTCCCAGAGACCCTGCATTGAGGAAGCCAACTTTAAAATATGTACCACTTTTAGGCATCATGACATTAATGAAAAAAGGCTATTAAAGGTATTGCATAGGTATAATATTAACATTATTTGTTTAAAAAGAAACGTTGTATAGGTATTTGGATATATTGTTATTGAATAGAAGATACGTGTAAATAGTAGTAGTGTATAATAATATAGGAATCCGAATATGTTTAAAATTCGTACTAGTGATGTTTGTATGTTGATGTAAGTGATAAATAATATAATACGCGTGTATTGAAACCGGTTTATGAGCCAACTGAGTAGATGCGCCGCCGTGTGACAGACAGTTGCGACGATTAATAAAGACAATAGATCACAATAATTGTTGTGCCATGACCATTTGGCGACATATAGCATTGATGCCATGGATATCTTATAAACTAAAAACACGCAACAAAAATACATTGAAAAAGAAACGAACATTAATAAATTAATAAGAACAGTTATAGGAAGAAAATATTTACCAAAAAAATCATTACATTTAGGAAAGCATGTGGCCATCGGTAGCCGGCAGAGGTGTAGGTTCAAATATGCGCGGTATATCTGCCTCGCAGCTGATTTGGAACGTGGCGTCTCCGGGTTTGTTACGGGCAAGAATACGGCCTCGTTTACACCACACAAATTGCCACCCGAGACGCCCCCCAGCCTCTCGCGCCTTCCGAAATAACTCACGGTTCTGCTTGGTAAGACGCTCGTTGACATAAAATCGCGCTGGCGGGCCGGGCAAACCTAGATCAGCAGAAGTCATGCCACGGCGTACTCGTGCGGCCTCCAACAACTCAGTGCGTAGATCGCGGCGCGCAAGGCGCACGACGGACTTTAGAGAAGATCTCAAGTCAGCCAAGTCATTTCTCAATAGCTGAAACTCACTCCGAACTGTGTTTAAAAAATCTTCCTTAAACTTCCTCAGCTCGGAGGTGAAGTCTTTGGAGAGTTCTGTCGTCGCATCCGAAGCAGTGATGTTAATTAAATTCGCATCCATGGCATTTACCGTACTCTCGTCCAGTGCTTCTTTTGCCTGCCCTCGTACTGGTGTTTTGGGACCGGTTGTCCCGTACTAAGTTTTTCTTGCACTCCGGGCAGTGCCAGAGAGATGCTATGGGACCTGTTTGGTTCAGACCAGCGCACTGACGATGGTACCACAACACGCATTTGTTGCATTTAGCGGCTTCTGCCGACGCGAGAAATTTACCGCAGGCGGCGCACTTGACCATTGTGAAATACTCGATCTTGTTGCTTCGATCGATCTACAAGCAGTTTGTTTTCAAAATATGCGTTTACGGCTTTTTCTATGGTGTTATGGTAAGTAATGACACCACTAGACGCAACACAGCCACTTTGACAAGATACGGAAACACTGAAACTATGTCACTGAGGATTTTCAGACACTGTGTAAAACGACTGTTATTATTTATTCGTATCGGGTAGAAGTCTAGCAGTACCAGAACGGTATGGAGTTTTTGGCGTTTTATATATTGTACACAGCACTGATTCGCAGGATAACAGCGTCACTTGTAAGTTGCACTCTGTTAATGACTTTAACAATAAAGTTTATGTAAATAAAGAGTGTTTGTTTTTTAAGAAATTCAGATATTTTTGATACTGTCACTCGATAAAAGATCCGTTACCCTCTCAGCTACAGTCACAGTCACAAGGGGTAATAACTTGAGAAAGTCTGTAGTTGCACATTCCAAAGCGTAGATCTCTATCAGTCAATATCCTCTCCTTACCAGGACTGGGCCGAGTTCAACGCAGCGACGTCCAGTATAGCAGCACTCCGGCCGGTAGTCCGGTCCCCGGGCGCGTCGCCCCGGCACTCTCCGCGCGCGCCGCGCCGCTCGGCGGGTGGTACCGCGGAGAACGCGTACGGGGAGCTGCGCGCTCCGCCACTGCCGCCGCGCAAGAGTCTGTCGCCCGCCGAGAATGTCATCGTGGCTGCCTCCAGTGTGCAGGATATTGCTGCTGCTAGCAGTGCGCATGGTGAGACATTAATACTTTATCATTATCGACAAAATATCCTCCCATAAGAAATCATCACTAATAAACGCGATACGGGAGTTGTTAGCCAGATTTGTACTTATTTGAATTTCGGGAGTTTTCTGAAAGTTTTTTCCTCGAATCCTGAACGGAGTGCATTAACAGGCCCATCCTTGACGAATCATAAATAAATATAAAAATAAATTTATATTAAACGTTTGACATTTTAAAGTTTTGAGATTTTCAATATTGAGATTAAGATTTTTGATCTCGTGTATCAATCCCAGTGGTACCATGGTATTAAGTATATGTTAAGTAATGTTACCTACCTTTTGAAAACAGTCGTTTATTGTATGACTTTACGTGTTTTAATAGCGTCAATGGAAAAAAAATAACAAACGTTGACCTGATGAAGGATGCTGGAATCCGAAAAACAAACGTAGACCTGATGAAGGATGCTGGAAATCCGTTAGATGCTAGTCGCACGGAATCGGGCCATGTGGCGACACTTGGGGGAGCTTAGGCCTATATCCAGCAGTGGATGTCTATCGGCTGAAATGATGAAACGTTCTTAGCAAAACAATCTTTAAAATGCTTTCTGAAGTGATGAAACGTTATTCTTTACAAAACAATCTTTAAAATGCTTTCCGAAATGATGAAACGCTGTTCTTAGCAAAACAATCTTTAAAATGCTTTCCTAATTTTGTCATTTATCAGTTGCTGTTTTTGCTTGTCATTTTCTCAATTGTTTCTTTATTTTGGCAGCGGAACCTCGAAGACGTTCATCATTAGAACCGGAACCCGACTCACGGCACCGACTGACGTCCATCATCACAGGATCCACGGAGACCATCACCGGGCTCATTGACACCAGAAACGAGGTAAAAGCCTAATAGGGAATATGCATGTATTTTTTTCTTCACTTATGTCAATTTTTTATACTATTATAAACCCAAGAAAAGTAATGAAAATTTCAACTACTGCTTGTCGCTTAAAATTAATACTACTAATTTTCTATGACAGTTCAAACGTCCGTGATTGTCGCGACCAAACTTTGACGTCATTTGTCAAAATCTACCTTGTTATTATCAATTTTTTTGGCCTTAATAAAGTAATTTTACTTATTGTATGTGGTTTATTGAAGCAAAAAATTCGATAACAATATTATAATAAAAACGTAGTGCGACTTTACCTACATTTCAACTAAACTCACTTCCGCCGTTATCGAGGACGACGTGTTTGAAACAATAAATGGTAAAGTAAGTGATGTATTAGAAACTTAAACAACCGCACCATAATGTTTACAAGCGCCAATACAAGGCATTTTTAATAAATAAAAAGAGTTTTGTATTTCTTGCATATTCCCTATTACCACGTCGTAGTTCCTAAAGCGTGTAAAAAGACAACGCAGTCGAGAGGCACTTGTTCTACTCGTCGTTGCGATCATTGTTTTGTTCTACACCATACCTGGGAACCTTCTAGTTGCGGAGTTATTGGGGGTCATAGTTCCAACCAACGACCATACAGCCTCTAGACTCCTAATAACAGGCGACCGATGTCTGTCAACACGTGAGGGGTATAGATCTTATAACCGTCGTCACTCACCGAGCTCGAAGTAGTATCGACCACTCCTGCGAGCCGTGAACACTTCCGCATTACTCCTTTAAAAAATCGAGAAAATAGACATAATATGGCCCCGTGTATAATACAGTGGTGTGATAAAGAAAGCCGGACCTCAAGTTTCCTGAAAGACGGTATAACATTTCATCGGTAATTTAAAAGTTCCATAATCTAAATTAGATTAATTTTCTGACAAAATTTATCGGAGTTCATCTTATACTGGTCATACTTGATGTCTTTTATGATTGCGTCCCTTTCTTTTGAAAGTACTTTTTTCTCTATCTCTTTTCCTCGATGTTACGTAAACATAATCAGTGATGATCCAAATCGTACGGCCATCTCTGTTGTCGATAAATCAAAAAGTTAAACCAATAACTATTTATTATTAAAAAAAAAATATTTTTAATAATTAAAAATTACAACATTTATTTATTTATTAATATGTTCACTTTATTTCACCGAAGATTGTTTTATCCCTATGATAAACCGTCGCCGCCTACTAAGTTCATATAAGTTCAGATATTTTACTCACATGATTCAATCGTAATTAGAATAAAGAAGGTAATTTAATTCAAGTTAAGTATGTAAAAACATATTTTATTATGCCTACAGTTAAAAAATATCGATACTTTCTTGTTTGATTTAAAACTGTCCAATCCCTAGTGAAATGCAATGACCTTGAATTGGCCAATCAGAAAGCAGTACCCCGCCCCCTCGCGTACCTCGTACCTCAGCGAGTTGACAGAATAGTTTTCGTGCGTTAGATCGATGTATTAGGCGTTTATAGGCTGTATGGTCGTTGGTTCCAACGTTTTCACAAGTTTTTTTTAATATAATTTTTTGTAAGTACCGTCATTAATGTAAGATTGTTACTCATCAGCACAATGTTTTAAGTGCGTAACATTAAGTTCTACCGAAAAACCTAATTTTTCACTCTCTCTGTTTTCGCCCTGTATAGGTACTTTTCAGTTGAAACTTTTTTTTTTTTATTCGGTTTCAAAACGAATTATTTGGTACAAGTCAAGTCCAGGTCGAACTGCCAAGTCAAAGACCTCAAGTTCTAACCTAAGGCGCGCACCTTTGATGTTTCGGATTAATTTGCGTATTGCACAAGGTTAAAATTAAATACAACATTAAAAAACCTGCGACACATAATGTACTAAAAGTAAAATAGAAAATAATTCGTTAATCGTTAGGTCCTAGGTATCAGTTATCACTCCACTTTCCTTATCTCATTTCGCTAGTTACGTAGTATCCTCATTCTCTTTAAATATAGCATTCATTATTGTACTAGTCAAACCCATTCATTTGACCATTCATATAGAAGGAAGTGTAAAAAAAAAAATTCGCCATTTTGTGATGGCGGCCATCTTGGATTTGTAATTTGAGGCCCATGGACAGCATAAAAATTCTGACATCAGATTGGCCACCAACCACACGATTAAGAAGAAGATTTGGTTCAAGGTCTTCTAATGATGTGAAAAAACGGCCTACTTGATGCTGCTACAATTTCGTTTCTTATTTTTCCGAAATTATAACATAAGCAGCGTTGATACTAAATAGGTGTTCATGGGCTATAATTATTACTTCCATAATCAAAATATTAATAACAAAATATGTCTCTTTACTTCCAGATACCACCCGACCCTCGAGCCTTCGAAAAGCCACGCCGCGCTTGCACCCCCCAGTCCAACAGCCGCCCCCTCCCCGCGCCCCCTCCCGAGCGACCTCACACCCCCACCCCCACAGAACCGAAACCAGAACCCCGACACATACCCGACAACAGATACAACTCCGAAAGGCAAGAGCGGCCAGACCCAGTACCGAACAGACAAGATAAACCGCAAGAAAACAGACATCACATGCCAGAAAACAGGCAAAACGACAGGCATGTCCCAGATCGACACATGCCAGAAAGGATAACGCAAGACAGACACGTCCAAACTACGCAAGAAAGGCCAGAACGAGTTGAAAGTCGACCGGAACGTCGTATCCCTACCCCGGATAGGCAAGAG
The DNA here is from genome assembly GCA_916618015.1 of Xestia c-nigrum. Taxonomy (NCBI): domain Eukaryota; kingdom Metazoa; phylum Arthropoda; class Insecta; order Lepidoptera; family Noctuidae; genus Xestia; species Xestia c-nigrum. The sequence continues at coordinate 7,341,643 of OU745269.1, read as the reverse complement.
AGGCATATACAGGCAGACAATAGACACGAAATTAGAATAATGGACAACAGGCAAGAAAATAGACATCTCCCTGAAAAAACGGAAAGGCATTTACCGTTATCAGAAACACGGCATACAGATTTCCGACTTCCGCCCGAAAGGCCGCCGGATAAACCGGAGAGAATAATAGAATCTAGGTGTAGTTTTGACCGGGAGACCAGGTTAGAGAGTAGGGCGCCTCCAAGGCAGCGATCTTTGCCCGCTACTACCAGCGGGAGTGTAGACCACCCTACTAAGTCTACGACTATGCCTAAGTTTCCCTCTGAAGATAATAAAGACCCGCCGTATGAGAATGTGGCTGTGGAGAAGAATGAACTGGCTGTTCTACGTGAGTATTTGTAATTATATTCTTCATTGTTGTGTACCCCTCGGGGCAGGCATGTTGTTACGTCATGTTTGTTGTTTTCTGCACGATTAAAGCATTCGTTCCAAAAAACGGTGAGACGACTTGGATGCGTACCGTAGCTGGTTCAAAGTGGCGCTGGAAATCAGTTTTGGAACGAATTAGGCGCAGCCTTTACCCAGCATCGGAAAAATATTAGACTAAATAAAATAAAGAGTATTTAGCAAAAAGTTTGAGTAATTTTTAACCTAGGTTACCTAAAAGATTACAAAAAGATTGTCGTTAGGAAATAACTTAGTTCATTTCACTTTAGCTGCATTAGCTCTCATAGAGCATAAGTACATTGCGGTGAAAACAAAAACAAAAAGGGACGAGGTGAAGAAAAAAATACATGCATATTCCCTATTAGTGTACGATACTTAAGCACATGATTGTGCTCATAATAACAAACAACTTTTACTATGAGACCAAAACTGAAATCGCGAAAAAAAATCAGCTTTTCAGTACATCTATGTCCGCCTAACTGGCCAAAATGTACTTAACAGTCCATTTTTATCCGCGATCTCAGGTTTGGTCCCATAGTAAAAGTTGTTTGTTATCATGAGCACAATCATGTGTTTAAGTATCGTACACTAATAGGTAATATGCATGTATTTTTTTCTTCACCTCAATCAACTAATTACACTATTATCAACCTAAAAAAAGTTAATTTCAACTACTGCTTGTCGCTTAAAAATAATACTAAACACCTGCAATTTTCTATGACAGTTCAAACGTCCGTGATTGGCGCGACCATACTTTGACGTCATTTATCAAAATCTACCTTGTTTACCATGTATTTTTTGGCCTTAATAAAGTAATTTTACTAATTGTATGAGCTCTATTGAAGCAAAAATAACGATAACGAAATTATAATAAAATCGTAGTGCAACTTTACCTACATTTCAAATAAAAGTTATTTTTTGGCATATGGATTTTGATGTCACTACCGCCGTTATCGAGGACGACGTGTTTTGAGAGTGCTTTCCGTTTCACCAAAAACATGCTACATAAAACAATAAATTTTAAAATAAGTGATGTATTAGAAACTTAAACAAGCGCATAATGTTTATAAGCGCCAATACAAGGCATTTTTATTCTCTATTGCCAGTATACCCCATAATATAATTTTATTAACCTTTCGTATGGCCGGAACGTAGATGTACACAAGATACAATGGCTTTTCAATTTTGTCTATAATTACGGCATACAAGAGGTTAAGATTTGATTTTTTCTGACAAATACCTTTTCTTAATTTTCCAGCTAAAAAAATCAACCCTCTAACCCACGACAAGCACGGTCGGAAGTATGGAGACAACGTATCATACGAGAACATCAACTTGGACTACATCGCGCGGTTGGTCGGTGAAGGTTACCCGAAAGACATCGTCGTGCGCGCATTGGGGATCACGCGAAATGACCTCGAGATGGCGTGCGATATACTTCACGAGTTTGGATCTAAAGTACCTAATAAGTGTTAATCGTAGCTAGTTTGTTCTTTAAATTATTCGTTTGGTGGGGTCAGTGGGTGTTACTTGATATTCTCCTGGAAAATGAGTTTGGTTAGGAATCCGTCTTTTGACAGCTAAGTTAAATTTGACTAATTAAACGGCGAACAGCACATAAAAACTGCGTTCATTAGCTGTTAGGGTCATAATTGCCCAGGAATTTCATACTACCTGCTTTTGGGCGCAGTTTAGATGTGCTAATAGCGATTCGTTTCATTTGTTAATCATTGGCAGTTATTGTATTTGCGCTAACACAAAATAAAACTTATTCATACAAGATGGAAGACACCGCACGTAGACATTTTTCATCGGTTATTAAAAAAAAACAGCAGCGGTTCAGAATGACCGTAACCGTTATATCACAGTACCAAGATAAGCAGTAGTATGACTCGCTGCTGCGCTCAGGGCTAGAGTTGCTACTATCGGGTAAACTGTCTCGTTTAGCGTTCAGAAAATGACGCGACTCCCAGTCTGTTCGCACCTTGAGGTATCCGTAAGGGCGGGGGAAGGAGCGCTCGGTTAACTACGTCTGTGTCCTACTGCTTATAATTTTACTGTGGTTCTATAACCACAGTAAAATTAAAAGCAGTAGGTAAGCGTCGGTGTTCCTTCTACATTGTATGTACCTATACAATTATTACACTATTAAGTGAAAAAAAAATTGAAATGACCACTTACTCCACCAAATCGTTACTAAAGGTTTAGAATTCGTACCTTATGAACTAAATATAAGTCTGATTTTAACGTGTACATATTTCAGTGTCATCGTTTGTTTATTTGACATAGGAAAATAGAACTTAATCACGTTTAACATAACCACTATTTTAATTGAACAATAGCAGCGAGTATAGTCCGATAGTCAGTAACGTAATCTACGGGTTTTACAGTTTTGATCAGAATTTGGCAGATTTTTTAGGATCATAACTTTATTTATTATCTGATCAATTAAGCTTTGTTCACTGTAGCATAATCAGCCCATAATGTTCCCACTGCTGGGACATAGGCCTCCTCTCTATGAGAGGGGGTGGGCTGTGTCTTGACGCACAAACTCCACGCACACATACTTTGCGCAAAATATTAAAAAAAATATGTTGAAATTTCCGGGTAAATAAAAAAAGATATTTTGTGTGGCTACCAAAATAAAATTATTTATCAAACAATCATTAGAATAGGTAAAAAAATATCACTAAGGTTGAATTTGTTAAAAACAAGCATCATACTATTAATTTGTAAGTGAAAAATTAAAGTTCTATAATGTAAAATTAATTTTTAATAGTTAATTAATTACTAAAAATAAAATTGATTCTTTAGAGTATCTTTGGAACACCAAAAGTGTTGAATTATTATTGTTAATGTTCGCAGAGCGGGCAAAGCGAGCATTTTCCGGGCAATATCGATAATGCTTGGACATTCTGGTTATGAATGATAGGTTACGAATGAGGAATAGAATCTGCGATGTTTTTAAATGTTCACTTTGCCCGGTTAACATAATTATACAACTTTTATGACTCTCTTATACCAATGGATGCAAAATAATGTATCCAATAGGTAATTGAGTACAGGAGCTTGTCAAAATGACAGATTGATGGGCTGTCAATACGGACAGGTAGTGTTCAAATAAATTGTCCTTAATCGCCTACTGGTCGAACCTGTCGTTTAAAAATCTAAAATTGTGTGATAGTATTATAGATTGATAAACAAATAAACTTAATATTAAGGCACGTGTAATGTATTTATTTCGCATCATTTTAGTAACAGTAAAACTTTTATTCCAGTGGTTTTTATTTTTATCAGTATTCATTTTAACTCAATCTAATTTTCATTAAATAATAAAAATGCTTTGTAAATAATTACTTGTACGAATAAATATCGCCTATATTTTCATATAAAATCGCTGTCTCATAAATGTTTACTTAATAGTGGTTCATATAGAATATATTTTTTCATATTTATGTCATATTTATGTATGGAAATAATACAAATTTTGACACTTCGACTTATGACACTTGCAATATTTAATGTCTAGTTTATAACACTTAATATTGTTGATGTAAATAATAATTCATATTTATATTTTTTTGGAATAAAAAAATAATTCGTACGTGTTGCATTGATCTTCCTTTTTGGTATAATATTAGAAAAAAAAAGATGTAGCTAGTTCGATAAGTTTTTACTAAAAACGAAAAATAAAAACAATTTCTTTTGAACTCGAAGAAAGAGCTTAATTATGGCACCAACGTTTCCTGATATTGTTCTTCGTATTTTTCTATATGAAACATATTTTGTAAAAGTGCAATTTTATAATTGCTCCTCTTTTCTTTTTATAATGCTTATACACTTGTAAGTAAAACTGCTTCAAATCTTATTATGTTTTTTTTTTTTTAAATAAACTGTTAATGTTTTGTTTGGCCTTTTCGCAGTTATTACGATGCAGTTTTTGCAAGACAATTAATATGCTTAGTGAATGACTTGACTGAATTTTTTAGGTTAAAATCTATCTAGTCTTAATATTTCACTTTTTTGCTAATTTCATTGGTTCGTTTTTAATAGGTAATTAAATGAAAATGATATAGGTACATTGTAATTAATGCCAGTAATTCTTAATATTACATCTGTAATGAATAAATAGTTAGTAGTACCCACTGAAGTTTTAGGTACTTTATACAGGGTAGAAATGACACCTACACTAGAACCAAGTATTCAGTACATCGTTCTGAACCGCCACACACGGAAAATTATCTAAATTATTAAAAAGAAACTGTTTCCTACAAAAACTGCAATGCCTACACGATCAACGTATCGAACAGCTGATTTAAAAAATATTAGCGATGTGACAATTCTATAAGTGTCGAATGATGGACTGAATACCTGGTAGTTTTTAGCGCAGGTGTCCCATCCACCTTGTATAATGGGTGTAAACCTCTTAACGAAGCCGAAAGGCACTTGTTCTCCCCGTCATTGCGCTATTTTTTTTGTTCTACACCATACCTCCAAATAAAGTATATACTTAGCATAGCAAGTTCCAATTTTTTAGAAAGTATATTTTTAACTAAAAGTTATTAATTTAAACATCTCCGCGACCCCCGTACTATTCAATCCATCCATCAGCACCGTGGTTTGAGTGCGTTACATTGAGTTCTACCACAAAACATGACTTTCAGCCCATAAAAATGTTTCCCCAGCAATCGATTTTTTAGCGTAATGTAAGTAACATTACGCTAATAAAAAATCTATTGCTGGGGAAACATGTACAGAATGCTTGGTTGACGGCTTCGTGACGAGTCTGTTTACACCCTGTATAAATTATGAGTGAATACATATCCACCACACTACTAGTCAGATTCCAGTTTTTATATAAAAATGTTCTGCAGTTTTTGTAAACACATTTTTATTTAAAAGATGTAATGTTAGTATTTTGTGATTTACAAGTTGTGTGTACATTTTAATGATTTCGACACAAGCCTTGTTGCTTTGTGTGGCACTAGATAGCACTGTGATTAATGTCCAGCGATATTTATTTATTTATTTTTATTTCAGGTTACAACACTTTTTTATAATATTAAATCCTTTGTGACCTATGAACCCATAACATACATAAATCAATGAAGCAGGGATAATCACATATTTCATATGAAAATGAGTACATATGTAAAATAATAAGAATACGAAATATTTCCGCCAAAACCCAGGTGCAGTATACATTTTGTCACTGCGCATAATTCATCAAACATAAATCATGAAGTGTACACCAACTTAAATACATTGTATTTCCCTTATAAACTTAAATTATCGAATACGCAAGCTATAATAATTATAATTTCATTTAAAAGCGCGTATTGCTTCTTATTATTATTAGTTATACTACGAAATATTAGTAATTATTTATATTTAGTAAAATAATTGTTTATAATCTCACGGACATCACAAAACATTATTTCTTTCGCTTAGATTTAAATAAATAAATGAATAACGTATTTGAAAATCGATTTTCGTACTTCTCTCTCTCTCCTCAACCATTGCTAATGTCAACAGTAACAGGTCAAGTTACGAAACCCATAGTTGGCCAAAGCAAAGTAAGAAATTACTATTAAAATCGCAGAGTGTTATAAGGGCCATCACATTTTTTCTTGTATTTGAGTGTATCTTACACTCTAATACTAAAGAAAAATTGTGATGTTTATTTAGAACACTTCCGAAAAAAAAAGCTTTACTGGCCATTTTTTTTTAATTTTATTGCCATATCTACTATATTCACTCATCAAACCTGAAAATTTAGATATTGTGTGAGTATGGTTTAGATATAGCCACAAAATTTAAAATATATTAATAATAATTATACATGCCCGATGAAGCTTGTTGTTTTCTCTCTCCTCTCGGGTGTGTTCTAAATAAATGTCACACTTTTTCTTGTATTTGAGTGTTTATAGAGTCTAACACTCAAATACAAGAAAAAAAAAATTGCCCTAAAAAGGTATTAAGACCTTTTTTATCAGAGAGAGACACAAATTTAGTAGAATTTCATATTATGGGACAATATTTTGCGGTTGCCACAAAACCTTGACGTACAATGCACTTTTACCAGTGTTAATCGTTACTGGCTAATGTTGTTAATTTTATGCGGTCTGTAGAAAATGCGTAGCAAGAATGGAATGTAATTTGACATCATTGTGCGGTTATTTTCAGATGTGTCTGGGTGAATTACAAATATAAATGTTTTGAATTGTGTATTTTATTCAGTTTTTTCTACAAATTGGTTAATTAAAATATCAAAATTACGTCACGTTATTCATAAAAGTAAATGTTTTTGTTACATAAAGTGATTAAAGGCACGTCTGAAACTATTTGGTTAAGGTACTAATTTTGTCAATTTTATTTTGTTCATTTGAGTTTCCTTTAGTCGATTGTATGTATTGTATAGAAATGTAAAATATAGAAAAAAAATCAGTAATGCATTGATGATGAAATTGTGAAACAAATCTTTTTTAAATCAACGCCATCTATCGAATAAATTGTCAACGGAATGTTAAGGAGAAGGCTACGTTTTGTTTTACGCTTTAGTAAAAATACGTTGCTAAATATATTTAAGTAAAATTATATTTGTTGTTTTAATTGACTACCCTTTAAAAGACTCAGTAGTGTTGAAAACTCGCATTCAATATGCTTTTCGATTTCGTTCTTGACATTTAAAGGGAATTTAGCACACATTTTGTCAATTTTGAGTGACAGCCTTCGCTACACTATCAACTGGGCTTACATCCAGATTCAGTTTTTATGGAGTCAAAAATTCATTTTATCGAGGATAACTGTTGAATTTATCTAATCGAGTCCTATCGAATCCTATGTACTTACACTGCCGCTCTGATAAAAAAGAATGGATTTGTTATGTCTTTGGTTTGACGTTTTGTCATTACATTTCCTGGACAACGAATGTATCAGGATTGTCATATAATTAAAACATACGAATAGGAAAATGCACGTTTGATCTTTTATCTAATAGGGTACTTACATAACATAACACCATGACTGTAATCTCCAAAGAGTTAGCCAGATGTAGTACACCCACATTCCGCCAGTTATACAGGTGATTTGTAAATGGGTGCAGACCTTGAAAGGGGTGATACTAGAGCTCATTTGCAACAAATTTAACCCGATAACTAGGGGTCCTATCTGAGTGGTTTCAGAGTAATCAACCTTTTAATATCATTGCAAATGAGCTCTAGTATCACCCATTTCAAGGCCTGCACTCAATTACCAGTCATTCTGTTTGTTAAAGTTCCATGTAATTACCGTCAACCGAGGATAACTGACTGACGACCGTGATTACTACTAAGTACTTAATGTCTGATGGAAAAACCCAATAATATTTTACTCGACCTGGTAATGAACCCTGGACCTCATACTCAGTAGGTAGTTGCGCTTGCGACCAACGAGGCAGGATCCTAATGAATAGCATCCAGAATGGTTTTCCGAAACTTTATGTTTTTTTTTATTGTTTAAATAAAGAACAAAACAAAATATATATATATACAAATATAAAAAATACATTAAAAAAAATACAAAATCAAAATCAAAATTATGTATATATAAAAAAAATACAAAATCTATATATCCATACCATTATATAAATGTGAAAGTAACTCTGTTTGTCTGTCTGCTACCTTTTCACGACAAAACGGCTGATCGGATCGTAATGAAATTTGGCAAGGAGATGTATTTTAACATAGGGAAGGACATAGGCTATATATTATCACGCTAATTACTTATGGGGGTGAGCAATATTGCATTTCGTCTATAGCTTTCAACTGTTTGACAACTGACAACTGTCATAACATGCATTGTAATAGAATAACTATTTTCGACAAATCGTCAAGAGTACAAATTGCCCGTCGGTGACGGCAACCGCCTTCCGAACAGTGAGTCGCAAGGTCAAGCCTCAGTACAGACATAAAGTACTTTTTGATTTTGTGTAATGCTGTAAGATTTCCGATAATAACTTTGGGTCGCACGTTCAAAAACCACCCGGTTTTCACTTTTTGTAACAAATTATTTTGTTTTTTTTAAGGCTTACATATTTCCAAATCATTGTTTTTTACATATTTTTTTTAACACTTACACGACAGTTTGGGAATCATTTATTTCAAATAATAAATCTGTAAAAAAAACGCTTAAACTGTTAAAGGATCACACACACCCTTTTTCTACTTTTCTTAAATTTCCGTCTGTGTCTGTGTGTCTCAACGTAGCCCTTTTACGTGTTAATTATAAAACCAATGTGGTTTGATTTAATGCACAAATTATTATTGTGCATAACTTAGAGAAAGTTTTGATTTTTGTTTCTTTGCAATCGGTGCTCTCCATCAAAAGATGACTTTAAAGTTTTTAATGAGAATTTATCATCATGATCTAAGGATACATGCAATGACATCTATGAAACCAAAATGGTACTAATGAATAAAAATCACAAGATAGAGGAGAAGAGAATAGTCAACATCACCCTGCTTTAAAAATCTATAATAAAGCCAGTAGAGTGTCTGTTCGACCGCTTTCCATGCATATGTTTTAGCAGTTTAACTTCGTGCTCTATAAATGGCGTTGTTCATTTGACTCCATTTTCTGAATCACCGTGTTATTGGGAATGACTTCTCCTGTGTCAGATGTCTCAAGTTTGGTTTTTTGGAAGAAGTTCTCAATTCAACGCCTGTTTTTCTTTATGTAGATACCTATATTATACCTGAGCAATACTCAAATAACCGAATGATGAAATCGCACGAGACCGGTCAATGTGGCGACACTTGATAGGCCTATGTCCAGCACTGGACGTCTTTCGGCTGAAATAATGATGAATGATGATAATTCAAATGGAGTAGGGTAGGACACCTAGCAAGGCGCGGTGATGTCAGGTGGAGTAAAGCTGTGACCAAGTGGCATTCTAGAAATCCAAACAGAAGTTTTGGTCGTCCAGCGGTGAGATAAGCAGACGATATTGTTGCCTTTGCGGGAATATCCTGGATGAGACTGGCACAAGAGCGTGGAGCTTGGCACAAACAAAAAGAGGCCTGTACCCAGCAGTCGGTGAAGTCGGACTATGGATGATGATGATGATGACGCATAGGTAACTTTTTCCAGAGAAGTCCGATTTTCATGATTATTTTTATTGAAAAGCGTATTTAGCAAAGTTAGTCCCATTTTTTATTGAAAATAGTTGTGTTCGAATTCATGTGCGTATTGTTTAATCATCGCTTGCTGAAACATCGTGAGGAAACCAACATGCTTGAGAGACATTTGGCATGTTAAGTCAAGTCAGAGGTCCATGGGCAGCATAAAAACTCTTACACCAGCTTAGGCAACAACACGATAAGGAAGGAAAGATCGCTTGCTTCGGTGAAGAAAACATCGTGAGAAAACTACAGCATGCCTGAGAATTAATTCTCAACGGCATGTAAAGCCAAGACAGAGGACCTTGGATGGCATAAAAACTCTGACAACAGGTTAGGCACTAACCACACGATAAAGAAGAAGATCGTTATGGGGCTTATTTCATAAACCTTATTGACAACTTTAGACCTGTCTGAAGTTTGACTGTGATCAGTTACAGCAGCTATATAGTGTGTCGACTCATTTCATGCACCTTGAGACCATGCACCAACTTTAGGCCTAGCTAGAGTATGAGTATTATCGGAGGTCTGACGATGGAGACGAAAGGCAGTCACAAGAGGTCCGCAACACTTCAAATCTGCTCTATCGTGTTTAAGGCTCATTTCGTGCATCTTGATAAGAATTTTAAACCTAGCTGGAGCATGACTGTCATCGATGGTCTAACAATGGAGACTGAAGGTAGTAGCAAGAGATCCTCAACAGTTAACAGCAGCTATATCGTCATTGGGCTTACTTAATGCACCTTGATGAGAACTTTAGAAATTGCTAGAATATGACTGTCATCGAAGGTATCATGATGAAGGTTTGGAGACGAAAAGAATTTGCAATAGGTTTTCAAGAGTGTACAGCATCTACATCGTATTGTGTTGACCTGCCTGGAGTATGACTACCATTGAAGGTCTGACTTTGGAGAAAGAAGGCAGATGCGAGAGGTCCGCCACAGTTTGAAGCAGCGTTAACGTGTCTCGGCTCATGTCATGCCACTTGATGAGAACTTTCGACCTAGCTGGAGTATGATATTGTGGAGTGTCCAAGGATAGAAACGTTAGGCTGTCGAGGGAAGAGTCCTTATTTGGAAAAACATAAGTTGAATATTTTGGCGTTTAATGTAAACCTATTCGAGAAAAAATAAATTGTTACCGACTTCAATCTGTACTAATATTATAAATCTGCAGAGTTTGTTTGTTAGGTTAGTTAAACGCGCAAATTTTAGGACCCTGTTGGTTCGTCTTACGCAGACGAAGTTGCGCGGGTCAGCTAGTATATATATAAAAATCAATTGCTGTTCGTTAGTCTCACTAAAACTCGAGAACGGCTGGACCGATTTGGCTCATTTTGGTTTTGAATGATTTGTGGAAGTCCTGGGAAGGTTTAAACGGTATAAAGTAGTAGGTAGGTAGTAGTACGTAGGCAGTAGTTGGTACTTTTGACGCAGACGAAGTTGCATGGGTCAGCTAGTATATATAATACGGTTTCACCCGCGTAATTCCCGTTCCCGTGGGAGTACGGGGATAAAATATATCCTATGTTACTCGTGGATAATGTAGCTTTCGAATGGTGAAAGAATTTTTAAAAACGGTCCAGTAGTTTTTAAGCCTATTCATTACAAACAAACAAACAAAGTTTTCCTCTTTATAATATTAGTGTAGATATATATATACAGGAACATCACAAAAACCTCAATAGGTTTGTTCGGATGTTGATCCACTTAAAAGCTATCTTGTACACTGTTTAATTGCACACATAAAGAAAATCGGCTGTATGAAGAGTGACGCTTTTAAAATGAAGACGCCTCCATCTTCATCTTAAAGTATGCCATGGAAATTATGTGAACACTTTACGTTTGCGTCATACCACCTTCCTTGCACGGCAGCAGGCTGTGCTGGCTTGGTTGCTAACAACATCGAATTGCACAAATACATCTTATTGGTAAATACTGCCGTTTTGGGTTGAAACACTGGAGCTATGAGGTCTAAGTGGTCACCTCGTATTTTGGGACATCGCGGAGCGGTTGGCACTCGCGACGTGCACCAAGGCTGTCCTATTTTCAGATCGAAGAATCATAATCTTATATTTGTTGTTGAACCAAAAGTCATTATTATTGTTAATAATCACTTTATTGCTGTTTCTGGTCATTCGTTATTAAATGGCATAAAATGATTTGCCTTTATCAACCACACGTGGATTTGTGAAATTTCAAGAAATGTACGTAATCATATTCGGAGTTGTTATTTTAAAGGTAAGTGTAATATAGTTACTCGGTTTTTTCCCGAGACTTCGCCCGTGCCTATTGAGTAAAATTGTAGTAAAGGGACCGTACTACAATAGGCATGATGACGTACCTATAAAAAAAATGCAAATCTATTTAGTTCGCCAGTTAGAGTAGGTATTGGAAAATAATGGACACGTATTTTTTGTTTTTGTAAATCGATGAATATTGACAAAAATAAAAACGAACCAAAACTGGAGTGGGGGCTCGTGACGTCAGATCCCACTAAAAATTATACCAAGGCGTGACGTATTGAGACTTTTAAAAGCGTCGTATCTTCGTCAATTTTAATTTACGTAACAAAAGAAAAAATACGGTTCAAATATTTTTTGATAATCTAACTGATAGACAAATTAGATTTGTTTTGTCTTCTACCCTATAATTAACTTGGACGATAAAAGAAGCAAACGGTACCACATTTGCTTCTAAGATCTAGTCAGACCATCGATTACCAGCAAGTTTGTACAAGCTGCCAATCATAAACGCTCCCAAACCATTATAAACTCTCCACCATAATTATGCCACTGCAATTTCAAATTTTGTTCGATTGTATCCCTCAGATTGTGTCTCCTTTGCGTTTATTATCCTCGTATTATTATCGTTTATTATCATCTCATAATGAGGGATTTTCTTTTTCAACTTGCCCTAGTCGCTCGATAGATGGCGTATGGTCTGACTACGTTACTGCAAGGAACAGAACGTCACATAATTTCACTTGGACCTAATGATTGTTTTCGGAAGTTTTTGCTAACGAAAGTGTCAGTCAACGAGCGTATGAGGCGTGTGTTTTTTCAAGCGTTTTAGCTTTAGCAACTAGTAACGTAGTCGGATCGGTAGTGTGTTGCCAGTGATTACATACGGGACCGAAGCGTGGTCGCTCACAATGGGCCTTATCAAAAGGCTTAAAGTCACCCAAAGGGCAATGGAGAGGGCTATGCTCGGCGACCGCAAACCGGAAGACGATGCGTTGGAAGACCTCCCACTAGGTGGACCGATGACCTGGTGAAGGTTGCGGGAATCCGGTGGATGCGAGTAGCAAGGGACCGGTAAATGTGGTGACACTTGGGGGAGGCCTATGTCCAGCAGTGGACGTCTTTCGGCTGAGATGATGATGATGATGATGATGAACGTAGTCGGATCAACGCCATCTATCGAGTTCATGGAAACTATTTTCTTTTTTAAATTCTCAAAAAGAAAACTTCTCAATATAATCTATCATCGAGGAGTTCGTGGCTAAGTAATACAAGCCACTAGGGTCGATCGGGAAACCCGCGAAATTCAAATTTTTGACGTTTTTTGCAATTTGCAGGCCAGTGGTAGGTTGTTTGCTGATAAAAATATCGTTTGCGACTGTAAGACGTATGGACGTATGTAGTTACAGAATTACAGTAATCAAAATCATCAATTCCCAAGTTCACAAAGATTGATGAACGACTTTGACCTTGAAAAAATCGTTTGAATTCCGCGGGTTATCCTGTATCATGAGCCTTAACAAGCGTGATATTGTATCCTATATTAACAATCAAGGAGTCGTATAATATTTATTCGATAGCCAATATTATACAATACTTAGGTATCTTACTACTTTTATAGGCCATTTGTATCCATAGATTTGTTACTAATAATTAATTCCATTATTCTTATTTTCAGTTGCAAATATCAGTTTCAAATCCACACTTTCCACGTCATATTGATTTACAAAAAGTTGGTGAAGCCATCTTCAATAATGAAAAATTCAATATTCTCAAGGCTACCACTCACCTTGTCACAGACCATTTCAAGGATTCTATGATAAGCCGATCAAGAGCTAACCCTGGTGACATAGTTTTTATCGATAAAAATGGATTTAGACATGCTTGGTCTGACTTGGGTGACAAAACCAAAAGTTTGAGAAAGACTGATCTAAAATCTATAATTAAACATGTAAGTGAAAGTTCTGAGAACTTTTCAGATAAAACTACTGAATCCGGAATTATTTCAAAAGGTGGTAATGATAATGACAATACGACTGCTACAAAAAATACCAATGAAAATGCAAGGAAAAATCAGAAAGTAGTAAACAATGCTTCTGGCAATAAATTAACAGCTGCTAAACCAAGTCCTATATCAACTGTTACAAACGCTGCTAAACCAAGTCCTGTATCACCTGTTAAAAACGCTGCTAAACCAAGTCCTATATCACCTGTTAAAAACGTTGCTAAACCAAATCCTATATCAACTGTTACAAACGCTGCTAAACCAAGTCCTGTATCACCTGTTAAAAACGCTGCTAAACCAAATCCTATATCAACTGTTACAAACGCTGCTAAACCAAGTCCTGTATCACCTGTTAAAAACGCTGTTAAACCAAATCCTATATCAACTGGTACAAACGCTGCTAAACCAAGTCCTGTATCACCTGTTACAAACGCTGCTAAGCCGAGTCCTATATCAACTGGTACAAACGCTGCTAAACCAAGTCCTGTATCAACTGGTGCAAGCGCTGCTAAACCAAGTCCTGTATCAACTGTTACAAACGCTGCTAAACCAAGTCCTGTATCAACTGGTGCAAACGCTGCCAAACCAAGTCCTGTATCACCTGTTAAAAACGCTGCTAAACCAAGTCCTGTATCAACTGGTACAAACGCTGCTAAACCAAGTCCTGTATCAACTGGTGCAAACGCTGCTAAACCAAGTCCTGTATCAACTGTTACAAACGCTGCTAAACCAAGTCCTGTATCAACTGGTGCAAACGCTGCTAAACCAAGTCCTGTGTCACCTGTTACAAACGCTGCTAAACTAAGTCCTATATCAACTGGTACAAACGCTGCTAAACCAAGTCCTATATCAACTGTTACAAACGCTGCTAAACCAAGTCCTGTATCAACTGGTGCAAACGCTGCTAAACCAAGTCCTGTATCACCTGTTAAAAACGCTGCTAAACCAAGTCCTATATCCACTGTTACAAACGCTGCTAAACCAAGTCCTGTATCACCTGTTAAAAACGCTGCTAAACCAAGTCCTATATCAACTGTTACAAACGCTGCTAAACCAAGTCCTGTATCACCTGTTAAAAACGCTGCTAAACCAAGTCCTATATCAACTGTTACAAACGCTGGTAAACCAACTGTTAAACTTGACGATAAAAAACCAAGTGGCAAAGAGAGGACTGTTGCCTCAACTACCTTCTTTTGTCCATTCTTAGGAGTTTTAACAATGTCAGCTTTTATTGATTGAATTAATTTTTTCTAAGTTTATAAACAATTTATTATAAAGTGTTTTTTTGTGCTGGTACCTATACTGTTTTGTCTTGCGGTTTTTAGGCACCTACATTTTAATCCGAATCTATTCAAAGTTCAAGTAAATGGGTGCTTCTAGGCAAGCGTACACCCTAGGCCACAATCGCTTCACATCAGGGCCTCAAATCTGCTATTACAATAGTGTCAGAATAGTCGATCATTGATTTCATGATGGTCAAGCTCTGTCAAGTTTTGACATGTTCGGTAATCTACTAATATAATGGCGCCATTATGACTTTCCAAAGAAATCTCAAAGAATGGTAATTTTGTACTTATTGACAAATGTATAAAAATACATAGATTTTGAAAACCATTTGTACTAAGGGTTTTATAATGATGGCAATACGACAATGTCATTACATCACAATGTTATTACGAAACCATTGAACGACCATTGTGAATTTAGCAGATTACTTTGAAGCAAAATGACAATGAAATGGGAATGTAATTGTGTTGAAGAGACGAATTAAAAAATAGCAGAATTATTAGGCCCCAGGACCTCAAGACTGATGTAACACTAGTATGAGAATGGTCTAGCATTGATATCATAATTATTGGTTTTGACAAGTTTGGTAATCTACTAATAAATCTAATGGCGTCATTATGACTTTCCAATGGTCAACCACTGACACTCCATTGAAAGAAATGGTAAAGAATGGTTATTTAGTACTTAAGAACAAATTAATGACTGGTGCTATTTATGAACTTCGAAAAGTTATAAATAATATGCTAAAATACCGGGTGCGGCGATTGAACTGTCAACACTGAAAACACACACGTTACACGTTATTTATACACTTTTTCCAGGTGAAAATAGAAAGTTCAAAGCAGAAGTTCCTTCCGCCTTTACTACAGGCTGAAACTTCTTTCTGAAAGAAGCACAGGCTGCTCGAACGACGACTTCACTCAAACAATTTCATTCTCGCGTAAGATCAACTTTGAGCGCTTCCACCGATATGTGTTTTTTTACCACTGACCCTGGTCTGTAAAACACCTGAAATACTAGTAAGTCCAGCGGATTCCAGTTGGGCGATGACGACGGCCACATACCTACTTCGGTCGATCAGCTCTGGAACGTTTGCTTTCCACCAATTTTGCGTTCCAATTGCTCTTTGCGATGTTGCAGTCTTGAAAGTCCTACGCTCAGAACCGAATGTGTTGCATGCCCACGATATCAGCCCTGGTCGCAAGACTTTGTCTTAATTGATTTGTTGGTTTATTTTGACTTGGTTGCCACCCATTGGAAGAAAAACGACCGGAGAACGGCCATTTTCAGATACTGACGCCCTCACCATGATTTGGTCGGCTCTTTGGCATCGTGTGACTTGCAATTCGTCTGAATGGTCGCCGACACGTCCCCTCAACCAAACACGGTCATTTTGTTTGTTTAAAACTGTTCAACGCAAAAAGTTTTCTCATCTGAAAAGACCAAATTGGGAAGCTCGCCAGAGTCGAGCAAGCGAATCAGCTGTTTTGATTGATCCAACTACTACTTTGCTATGTTGTAAAGCAGTTAGCTTTTCCTTAAATATGCGACGACAGCTGCGATCTCTCATCTTGAGATCCGAATTTTACAACAGACGACGGACGGACAGACGGACAGTTCAATGGCCGCACCCGGTATATATAAATGAAATCTGGCAAGTTTTATATTAATGGCAATACGACGATGTCATTTTAACACAATTTTATTGACCAACCAATTATAGACCATTATTAATGTAGCAGATTACGAACTTTTAGCAAAATAACAATAGGATGTGACGGGGATCGTGTTTGAGCCCCAAGTGAGCTACGGCTAAATATAAGACTATTTAATAACAAAATTACATGATTTAGTCAGTATCAGCTGCAGAACTGCGCAATACTAAATAACAACGAAACTCACAGTATGGATATCACTGATATCCTAATGTTGCTGTGCCCGACAGAGTCCATACTGATAATTTATAATGAAGCACCATCTTTGTAAAACATATGGAACGCAATAAATAATGGAATATTGAGTATTATTGTTCATTAAATTGCGTATTTACTCTACTTAAAATATTATGTGATTGATGATGTGAAATAAATAAAAAAAGAAATAAAAATTACAGAACCGTTTACATTTTTGTACAACATCCGAAAAAACATATCAACCTAAATAGTGGTTTTGCGTTTCCGGCGTAAGAGTAACATTAAAAAATATTGTTCACTCATAATCAAAAAACTATAATTTTTAAATTACTCGAATGCTATGAAATATTTATTTTAAATAACTTTTTTTTGTAACAACGGAACGAATCGACACGACAGATTTGACAATCGCTTGACAACCGCCATTTCGTTTTCGTTTGTCAGAATTGTTGAATAATAAATATTTCTTTTAAATGTTGGTTTTCATTTAAAGTAACACTGCAATCCTTTATGCTACTATACTACCTAAACTTTTATCAATAAACATGTCCTAGGTACTCAAATATTTCAATATTGTCCTACTACTCTCAAAGGGTTTTTATATATCACATCAGACAAGCGAGAGGGTTGGATTTATAAAAAATGTTTTCCTTCACGGTAAAAAAATATTATTCATGACTAGCTGACCCACGCAACTTCGTCTGCGTCACATAAGAGAGAAAAACGAAAGGATTAAATATCCCCGTTTTTGCAACATTTTTCATTCCTGCTTCGCTCCTAATGGTCGTAGCGTGATGTTTTATAACCTATAGCCTTCCTCGATAAATAGACTATCCAACACAAAAATAATTTCCTGAGATTA